>CM055104.1:16264996-16864996 GCA_029204225.1 Diphasiastrum complanatum | reverse complement strand
TCAATGATAGTATTCAGTGTAGCCGCATACCTATATGCATGGTGAGGACATATCTTGAGAACTACACATACTCCAAGTAGTAGGCAACACACCTGCCTTATTCACTATTGATTCGATACGAAAACACCAAGTTAAAATGCATTCCTTTCCTTTTGAACATCCTTTTAGAATGGAGATTAATAAACCCTAATTTTGTTGCATGATAGCGATCCTAATCATGTAGATTATTCTTGGCACATTTTGTGTGCTTAGGCATAAAGTTAGATAGAGCATAATTCAAGTATTATACTTCCTCATGAAGGACCTAAAAGTGGTTTCCAGCAAACCGTAATAAGTTATAATATATAGAGCATACTTCCTTACATGAAAAGCACCATTTTAAGTAGTCTTCATAAGACTATCTATACAGATTCTTCATGGATTCATAATTCTCAAGCAAAAAATAGATTATGGAAGGGCGGTGAAGTGTGCTCTCATTCACGACGACTAGCTACAGTGCACAAACATGTCAATTGAACCTTGAAACGTACTTTCGAATTGGGCGCTATTCCTTGTAGAGGCAATGGCTTCTAAAGAATCTTCACAAAGTTGTCTATCACAAGTCATCATACCATTAGTTAGCCTACAAACCAAATCTGCATAAGAGAACCTTACTTTTCATCATGATGCTACATACAAGAAATACATCAATAGATCATTGCCCATCATTCACAAAAGTACCTGTATAAGCTTCAAGAATCGGTGCAAATGTGTATTACTCTTCCATAAGCATCTATCCAGCAACGATTAGCCAAACACTAGCAATAGCTAATCATAGTAGAGAGGGAGAGAAGAAGAGAAAGCAAAGCTACAAAGGGAAAGAGTGGAACTATGCTCTCTCTCTCTCTCTCTCTCTCTCTCTCTCTCTCTCTCTCTCTCTATCGCGTTCTTATAGTTTTTTGGCCATCATGTGAAGAATTGCCAAAAATTGGCAAATCTAGCTTGATCAAAAACCATGTAGAATAGTGTAAATTGTGTACACAAGTGGGTCCCGCACATGTGAGGCCATGATGTCACATGGGAAACCCATCCTAATGTAGGTTAGGTCAAGTCAAGAGATTTGTTCTTTTCTATTTGGTGGTCATCCCTACTTTATAGGACCTACACCTAAGTTTAAGATGAAAATTTGACCAACTAGCTACCTACCAAGCATAACTCTAGGATCTAGGCTAGGGTTTCATTTTAGGGAAAGAAGGGTGAATTAACTTCCTTATTACATGCTGGAAATCCACCTAACTTCAAGAAGGAAGTCGAATTTGCTATGTATTTCAAGCTCCCATAGTGAGAAGATAGAAAATTTTTGGAGCTCATTGGCAATCTCAAGCTAGTTCACTATGTACATTGAGTTTTTGTGATCCAAATGAAACCAAATCAATTTCTACTTGTTTCTCAGGTTGAAGGCCGTACTACAGCATGTAGTACACATGTGTGGGCTCGGATTTCAATTTTTATCAATGCTTTTGATTGTTAATGCTTGTTGTTTGTCAAATTGCCAATCTAGATCAACTTTTTTGTGTCTAGTTTTTTGATAGATTGTTAAGCAAGCATCCAATCACTCTTCTGGATCTTTTGTAGATCCATTTATGGTCCTAAAGGACAGTACTTTCACATGGTATCAGAGCCAAGTACAAGAGCATAAGCCATTGATCTAATGCAAATCCAATTTTAGCAAGTTTTGGTGCTAAAAACTAGTATTGAGAAGACAAGCTAGAATCTTGATTTTGGTGAGGAGATTTGATCCCAAACTTGGTAGGGGTCCAAATCCGTACTGTCTACATGTGTGGGCACCTCTGAACTTGCATTTAATGCATGGTATTCATTTGATCCAAAGAAATTCAATTTGTGAGCTTTTGATGTAATTTTTGGTGGAAATCCTAGGATAAGCTACAAAGATTGAGTGCCATTGATTAGATTTGACATAGGGTCATGAAATCTAATTAATCTAGGCTGAAATCAGGTCCTCTAAACTTGTTTTACAGGTCTTGAAAGTACATCAAAGAGTGTGAGAGAGATTTAGTCATATTATTGTCCAAAAATAGCCAAAATTGACAAGATTTGATTGTAAGTAGATTTCACGTCATCTTATCTTCATTCCAACATTGTGAGGGAGTGCTAGAACTGAGATTATAAGTCCATTTGTTGGATTAGAAATCTAATTTGAGTGAAAAACTACAAGAGAGAGACCTTAGTGAGTTTCTAGAGACAATCAAATTCATTTCTTGGCAAGATTTGTTTGAAAGTAGTTTTCACTTCATCTTATCTTCATTCCAGCTTTGTGAGGGAGTGATAGAACTATGATTATAAGTCCATTTGTTGGATTAGAAATCAAATTTGAGTGAAACATTGCAAGTGTGAGACCTTTGTGAGTTTCAAGTCAATCAAATCTATTTCTTGTTTGTAAAAGTCACTAGTAAGATGGGATCTGCTGGAGCATACCTTCTGGAAGCTAGTGAGAGATTGAATTCTACAAATTATGCTATTTGGAAGGTTAGGATGGGGTCACTCTTGGTGCTCCAAGACCTTCATGAGTTCTTGATTGAAGATGAAGATGAACCTCTAGGTGCACAGGAGTTAGCTAGACACAAGAAGAGATCTAGGCTTGCACTTCATTCCGTGAAGATGAATGTGAGCAATGATTTGTTGAGAGAAGTATCAGCATGTACTAGTGCTAAAGAGACTTGGGAGTCTTTAAAATCAATTTATGAATCTAGTAACACTTCAAGAGTACTCATGCTTAGAAATTAGATTTTGCAAAGCATGAAGAGAAGTGAGGAGAGTGCACATGATTATGTACTCAGAATCAAGTCTCTAAATAGGGAGTTGGCTTCCATTGGAGAGAAAATTCATGATGGAGAGCTTGTACAAATTGTTCTTAATGGTCTAGGAGATGACTTGGCAAATTTGGTCCAAAGTTTTGCCATCCAAGACACTTTGCCAACTATAGACAAAATTCACAGTGTATTAGTGGCTGACGAGTGTAGGATGCTCCATGCAAAATCTAGGATGAATTCCTTGTCTTTGTAGGATGGTAATGAGAAAGCCAATTTCTCATTCAAGGGCAAAAAGAAGACCAATGGAAAGAAGATGCATCCAAAGGAGGCCAAAGAAGAGGATGATGCATCAAGCTCAAAGGACAAGTCAAAGCAAAAATGCTTCTTTTGTGGAAAGAAGGGGCATTATGCATCTGAATGCTACAAGAGGCTAAGAGCACAAGTGGAGGATGACAAACAAGGAAACCTTGCAAAGTAGGAGGAGGAAGATGAAGTAGATGTATTCTTGATGGCATTCACATCCTCACCAACAAGCAATAGCAATTCTAGAGACAATTGGTGGATCGACAGTGGGGCTAGCTCCCACATGTCTTGTGAAAAGGACTTTTTCTCAACCTTACACTCATTCAATGATGCTAAAAAGTTTGTCTTTACTGCAAATGATGAAGAGTGTAGGATAGATGGTGTTGGCACCATCTCTTTGTGTCTAGAATCCTCAAAATGCATGGATCTAGAAAATGTCCTTTATGTACCATCAATCACCAAGAATATGCTTAGTGTTGGCCTACTCTTAGAAAGTGGTTTGGATGTCCACTTTAAGCATGGTGTTTGCTTCATCTTGAAGAATGATGTTTGCATTTCAAAGGGATTTAAACATGGAAGATTGTTTAAGTTGGAAGCTAGTGTTGCTTTTGAAAGAATGAGCTTGGCAAAGGAGGAGATCACTCAAGAGGAGCTCTTGGCAAAGTGTGATCTTGCTTGCATTGAGGAGGAGCATCAAGAGGAGGAAGATCTTGAGGATCAGTCTCAAAGCATGAGAGTTCCAAGGGAGTCCTCAATGACAATGGCCGAGTCATCAAATTGCATGCAAATTGTCCATTCAAGTGTGCATCTTGCAAGGGTGGTGAGCATTGGAGAGTCTACTATCTTTGAATACTTTTTGGAAAGTAGTAGTAAACATGAGGTGACTTGTTTCTTATCTTTAAGATCCATGGTGTTTATTACTTTGTATGACAAGACAATGAAATGAGATGCTTTGAAATCTACATTTGTTGTTGATAAAGCAATTCCATTGGATAACTATTTTTGTAATAGTTTGAATAGAGTCATAAAAGATGAAACATCATTTGCTTTGGAAATCTTTGTGTCCACATGCTTTGTGCATGATTATTTCAATGCAAGGACCAAAGATTATCCTATTTCAATGATATTAATAATGGTAGTGTTTTGCTTTTCAAGTAGAGATTGTAGAATCTACTTGTTTTCAACCAAAGAATTTGTCAATGGTGGATCTTTGTGTCCACATGCTTTGTGCATGATTATTTCAATGTAAGGACCAAAGATTATCCTATTTCAATGATATTAATAATGGTAGTGTTTTGCTTTTCAAGTAGAGATTGTAGAATCTACTTGTTTTCAACCAAAGAATTTGTCAATGGTGGAAATGTGATCTTTCAAGAGTGGAAGATTTGTAAACTTGAATAAGCACCTTTGGATCAACACCTTATTCAATTCATTGATGTTTTGGAGTCAAGTCAAGTGGAGGATCAAGCTCAAGACCCGAGAACTCCAAGAAGAATCTTGAGTATCAAGATGGAGCCATCAAGGCTCAATCATATGGATCAAGCAAGGCAAGTTGTCTTTGGCAAAATTATTTATGCACTTAATATTTAAAGTGCACAAAATGCCTTGGAATCCATGGCTTGGCATGATGTTTAGTTTTGAAGTGTGCTACATGTATATAGACACATTTATGGAACATCTTGTAAGGGATCCTCGAAGAGGTGGTGAAAGATCCTTCATGGACATCATTCTCATTGGAGTCTCAAAAGTTCCTTGTTTGTAGCTGGACTTTTTAGACACTTCTAAAAGCATTCATTCTTCTAGCAAAAGAGTTGTAGATAGATCAAGCTAAATTTGAGGAGGAGTGTGAAGAATTGCCAAAAATTGGCAAATCTAGCTTGATCAAAAACCATGTAGAATAGTGTAAATTGTGTACACAAGTGGGTCCCGCACATGTGAGGCCATGATGCCCTTGACTTGCCTCCAAAAAGCTTTTTACTTGTTAAATCAAATGAAAATAACACTACCTATGATAGATCTTCAATTCTCTGTATCACTTTCCCAATCAACTTCAGAGTAGCCTTGAAATTTGATGTTAGAATGTGCTTCATATTCAAGGCCATAATTGTATGTGCCTTCAAGATAACAGAGAATTTTTTTTAGCTTCATGCCAACGTGAATCTCTTGGGTCATTCATAAACTGAGGTGTCACTCCATCATCATAAAAAATATCTAGCCTAGTGATAGTGAGACAAATGAGACCTTCAACCAAACGTCTATAAAATGTCTCATTCACTTATCTTTAATATTAGTAGATGTGAGCTTTTGACTAGATTTAACCATTGTATTTGATAAATTAAAATCAAGCATATTAATGTTGAAGTAGCTCATAGATGTATTTACTTTGATAAAGAGAACTAGTATTCTCTTGTCTCCATATTCCAATAACTAGGCAACAGACCTAAGTCCAATTTAAACTTCTTTGACAAATTTTTTTGACTTTGTCAATCATATCACCATTTGCTTCTTTAGAAATCAGATTATCAACATACAAGTATAAGAAGTTTTCCTTCTTGATAAAGATTATACAAGCTTGGATCCGATTCACTTCTTACAATATGTTCTTAGTAGGTACTTGTCAATTCTCAATTACCGGAAGCTTGTTTCAAACCATACAAAGCTTTCTTCAATTTTCTTTACCGTTGACTTCAAGGCTGAGTAACAAATACCTCCTCTTTCAAGTAACCATTCAAGAAAGCTTATTTGACATCCATTTGTTGTAGATGCCCTCCTCACAGTCAATAAGTTCCTTTTGCATGTAACCTTATGCAACCATTGTGTGCTTTGTACTTTTCAATACTTCCATCAGCTTTGTACTTGATTTTATATATCCAGTTGATTTTAAAATATTTAGTTTCTATTGGTGTTTAAATTGATTCCCATGTGCTCCATAATCTTTATGGAGTTGTACTCCTCTTGCATAGCTTCTTTCCACTCTGTTTGTCGAGAAGCTTCTTTATAACTATGTGAGTCAAATTTATTTGATATAGTAGACATCATTGCAAAATTTGAATTTGCATTCGTTTGTCTTCTTTCCCTTATAATTATTTTAGTATGATTTTGACTAGATTCACTTTGTTGAATAATTTGTCCACTCCAATAGTCTTCAAGTACCATGTCAGTAGCCTTGTTTGAGCTCTAGATGGGGGTTATTCTTCAACTTTATCATTTCCGATTAGGGCTAGATCTTGTTCTTCAACTTGTGGTCTTTCATTGTCATCAAGTGTTTCCAAGTTAGAAATCAAACATTTTCTCTTGGTTGTCTTTGGTTTTTTCCAATAACTTTGCATTATTGTTCTCCTAATAAGTTGATGTCTCAACTCACCATGATCTTTTAGATTGTGGATTAGACAATCATTTGAAGTGTAGCCAACAAAGATGCATTATTTATACTTGGTATCCAACTTTTGTCTCTTCTCATCCAACACATGCGCATATGCAATGCATCTAGACACTTTCAAATGTGCTATATAAATCTTATGATCGTTATACACTTCTTCATATGTTTGACCTTCCAAAGTTGTTAGCTTTAGTCCAATAAGAATTTTTCAAACCTTTAAAGCCCTATCATCATAATCCTAGCGCACTCCACCAATGTTTGATTGTTTTCTTTCTTGCATGCCATTTTTTGAGGAGTATACGAAGTAGTGGTTATTTAATGCCTAGTGCCACTTTTTTTGCAAAACTTATCAAATCCAATAGAGTTATATTCTCCACCTTGATCATTCATTAGCAACTTTGATCTTTTCTCTAATTGGTTTTCAACACTCCACATATCTCCATTCACTATGTGATAAGCATTCTCTGTGTGATGTCATATGTGAAAATGGTCCTGAATCTGCATATCATTCATGTTTTCTGAAAGAATACTCTTTGGTCATGAACATATGTGCTACCCTTCTTCTTTTTATTCTTTTCATCTACATGATTTGTAGATTGTTTCTTGGATTGGTTAGGAAATTGTTTATGACTCCCTTTCCCTTGCTCATGTTGTGCATACCGCTTAATGTGATGAGTAGTGTCAAAATGACCTACTTTACCTTAATCATAGCATCCCATTTGACTTAGGTTTACATTGCTCACTTGTTCAGATCGACACATTGTAAATAACTTCCTTTCCTTCTTTTCTTGTTGATTTGTAGATGGTCTTTTCTATGAAAGTACTGTACTTTAGGACCATAAATGGATCCACAAAAGATCCACAAGAGTGATTGGATGCTTGCTTAACCATCTATCAAAAAACTAGACACAAAAAAGCTGATCTAGATTGGCAATTTGACAAACAACAAGCATTAACAATCAAAAGCATTGATCAACATTGAAATCTGAGCCCACACGTGTGTACTACAGGCTGTAGTATGGGCTTCAATCTGAGAAACAAGTAGAAATTGATTTGGTTTCATTTGGATCACAAAAACTCAATGTACACAGTGAACTAGCTTGAGATTGCCAATGAGCTCCAAAAATATTCTATCTTCTCACTATGGGAGCTTGGAATACATAGCAAATTCGACTTCCTTTTTGAAGTTAGGTGGATTTCCAGCATGTAATAAGTTAACTCACTCTTCTTGCCCTAAAATGAAACCCTAGCCTAGATCCTAGAGTTATGCTTGGTAGGTAGTTAGTTGGTCAAATTTTCATCTTAAACTTAGGTGTAGGCCAGGCCCTATAATGTAGGGATGACCAGTCATGACTTGACCTAACCTACATTAGGAGTGGGTTGCCATGTGGCATTTTGGCCATACATGTGTGGAACCCAATTATACACATTATTTACAAAGTTCTACATGGCTAGATTTGCCAAAATAGGCTATTTTTCACACTCCTCCTCAAATCTAGACTTGGAAACAATAATGTATCTATATACAATTCTAAGACCTAATCTTAACATCAGAAATGAATCATATTCAGGTTTAGAAGATGACTGATGAGCCCCCAAAGATGAGGACATGATCTATCACCATATCCAAGATAGACCTTCTTTGATCTTGATCTCCTCCAAGATGAATTGAAGAGTCTTGATTCTTCCTTGCACCTTTGCACTTGATTTTTTTCATGTTGAGTGAAGATGCATGAAATTGAAACTTGCTCCTCGATCTTGATGCTTCTCTTTGAAGGAAATCTGATGTCTCCATGTCTTGTGAAAATCACATTGATCAAGATCACAAAACATGTACTTTTGACTATTACCAAGATTTATCATGCTAGAATGACTAGTCCACAAACCATCAAAAGTAAGCATGATTTTCCTAATCTTGTAATTACAAGTGATCTTGAACTTCATGAGGCTGTATACTTGCTTATGGATATAAGTGTCCTTCGAGGATGTTTCACTTATTCTCATAAGAAGCTTACAATTCGCCTCTCCAAAAGAAAAAACACATTTTTCAAAACAATGAGTGATTAACTCATTCTTGCTCTTCCAAAATCAGAGAGCACTCATTTAATCAAACAACCAATTTACTTTTAATTGGTTCATAACAATTTTTAGATCACTAAGACATAAACCTGTTCTCAAATGAGTCATTACACATCTTATCTTCAACTTTCTTCTTGATGAAGCCCTCAAGTTACCTCATGTAGTTCTCATAGCATACATCGGTTTGCCTCATGTAGATCTGATAGCAAAATGGTTCATCAAGCATTGAAGTAAGAAAAGTGTTGAAAGTGAATGGTTGAGAATCTTTCCCTTAATTACCTTTGCCAAGATAAGTGAGCCTTGAAGGCTCGGCCCTTGTCTTTGTGGATCTTCTTGGAGCACTTGATCTTTGAGGTGGATCCTCAATATTTCCATCACTTTGTTGCTCCTCCCCAATCCTTGCAAGATCATTGACACCAAGGTTGTTGATTTCACTTAAATTCACACAAGATACTAGATGGATCCAAGAATCTCTTGCATTAGGAGAAATATGGGCTCAAAATGGGCCCTTTGAGAAGTTTGACTATAGAGAAAGATTAACAAGAGAGAAAAAAACTTCTGGCAATATCTATGCTCATTATTTATGATTCCGAAACTGCCCGTCACCCAACTTATTGTGAAGAATTGAAAAAGATTATCTATGTTAGATATAGGGGTCTTATGTTTTTTACATCAAGCATCTAGGTGTAGGATATTGACAGGAATAAATTTGGCATAGATGGCAAATTATGCATTTCCACTTGTAATGCCACTATTGAGCCAAAATAGAGTAAGAGGCTAAACACGTGCCAATTAGAGTGTAGACAAGTGTAAAGCTTTTGTTTAATGAATTCCAAGAGGTCCAATAGGATTTAGAGGTGGAACCTTGTGAGGTCCAATAGGAAATTGAGGTGTGCTTGAATATAGTCCAATAGAATTAAGAGGTGCATGGATCAATGATCCAATAGGATCAAGAGGTGACAAAATTGTGAAGAATTGAAAAAGATTATCTATGTTAGATATAGGGGTCTTATGTTTTTTACATCAAGCATCTAGGTGTAGGATGTTGATAGGAATAAATTTGGCATAGATGGCAAATTATGCATTTCCACTTGTAATGCTACTATTGAGCCAAAATAGAGTAAGAGGCTAAACACTTGCTAATTAGAGTGTAGACAAGTGTAAAGTTTTTGTTTGATGAATTCCAAGAGGTCCAATAGGATATAGAGATGGAACCTTGTGAGGTCCAATAGGAAATTGAGGTGTGCTTGAATATAGTCCAATAGAATTAAGAGGTGCATAGATCAATGATCCAATAGGATCAAGAGGTGACAAAATGTGGTCCAATCATAGTTAAGCATAGTGGTAGCTCGTGGACCTACTTGTATCATTGTACTCCTCATTTTGAAATCAATTGATTTGGTGATTTCATGGATTTTGTGAGTTATTGGATTTCTAGCTTTCTCTCTCTACCCGAGAGCTCTTGATGCATTTTCTCTCTCTACCTGAGGAGAGCAGCTTGTTTTTACTTAGATTATTTTTTGAATACTTCCCACACGTGTGAGTTGTGAAAAATACAGATCCTAAGTGGATCTAAACTCCAAGATCATTGGCTTGAATGCTTGCACTCCAAACTACATAAGCTAGGAATTGGCAACACATTCTATGCTACCTAGAATGCAAAGAACTTGATCAAAAAGCATTTATCACAAATGGAAACTTCCATAAACATCAAGTGCGGCCCAAAATAGCATTATACAGTCCATAATACATCAGCCTACCACTTTTGGAAAGCACCTAAGATCATACACAATAGCTTGAAGACAATACACACAACAATGCTCTCAATGGAGGAAGAAACAATGACAATGATCTATTGATCTCAATGAAGCATACAAAAGGTTTCTCCAACCTGTTCTCCACGAATTTCAGCCTAATATAGGTGAGAGAGATGACTCTCTCTCCTCTCTCTAGAACTTAGGACCCAATTTTAGGACACCAGTAACCTAAAATAGCCAATTTTGGCCTATATGTCCAAATAACATGATTTTAGTGTCATTTAGAAGGTCCCGAAGTTTGAGACTTCTTCAACATGAAATATATACTAGAATAAAAGTATCTAGGTCTCTTTCACACGTGTGAAAGGTTAGATCCAAAACTATGTACAAAAATTGCCAATTTAGGCCTCAAACTAGCTAGGAAATGTTGACAATTTTCACACTCCCTCTTCAACTTAACTTGCTAGTTTTACAACACTACTTTGCTCCAACCTAAGAATGATCTCCATCATGATGATAGATCTCTTTTCAAGTGTTCTAATATGTACAATATGAAGTACAACATAATTGATATAGATAATAGTGCCCATATAGGATGCTTCACTATTTCTTACATCAATTTTACATAGAATGGTGAACAAGATACATGTAAAAGAACATAGAATAACAATGAAAGGATTCCTCCATGTATCCACCTTTGAGTTCTCTGTAAAACAGCAGCAAACAAGTTGTAAGTGAAAGTAACCAACAGGTGTTTGCATGCCTCGTCCACATTCCACTATGCCCATAGTGAATGCACCATGTATCTCCATGAATGAACCTCCATCACCACCTTGCCTTTGTAGATCTCCAATCCACGAAAGCCCTTGAGTGAATGAATGCCAAAATGATGTGTTCTCTGTTCCATTTGAATGAGCAAAACCTGAACTTGAAATACTTGAAGTATCTCCACAAGATTTGCATATAACGCTTGATCCTACATTGTCAACAATTTGCCAATTTGCCAACACTAGGATGCTAGATCTTGAACTTTGCTCAAAAGTAAACATATTGACCACTTCCATATCTTTTGAGATTTGAATGAATGCATGTACTTGATCATAAAAACCAGCAATGATAACTATTCCATCTCCAAGATCCAAAAGATGCAAAACTGTGGAACTAGTTTCATTGAATTTTGACAATTCCAACACATTGACATGACAATGTTCATACATGAGATTAAACAAGTAAGGTAGAGTAAAAGGACACTTCCTTGCTGCTCCAAGAACCTTACTTGAACCTTCAAGGACCTGTAAAAACAGATCCAAGATGCTTTGCCCATGTGGCTCCCCTTTCATGCTTTTGACTAGCTTCCAATTGCTACTTGCCTCTTGGTGTTGATTAAGCAATTCAAGATCAACATCTTGATCTTCCAATAAAACATCAAGGACTTTGCATTTATAAACATCTTCAGATCTGAACCTCTGAAGATACTCCCTCTCAAACACATGATTAACATCCCACAAGATCTCATCATTGCTTGATTTCAACCTTTCACTATAGTTAGTGAAAACAATGTCACCATCATAAACCAAAAGATAGATTTCTACACTTCTATCCAACATGAAGTAGAGTAGATGAAGTTGAGTATCAAACCTAATAAAACCAGCCCATTTGAGCTCAAACCAAACCTCAACGAGATCTTCCTTGCCTTGAAGAAATTGCCACTTGAGTTGCTCCATGTAAATATCTTCTTCAAGATCACCATTCAAGAAGGCATTAGTAACATCCATTTGCCACATATCCCAATCATAAAGAGTTGCAAGAGAGATTAGGATTCGAATAGTTACCATCTTTGCCACGGGTGCAAAGGTCTCATCATAGTCAATACCATATTCTTGAGCATACCCCTTTGCCACCAACCTTGCCTTGTACTTGTTGATTGATCCATCTTGATTTGTCTTGATCTTGAAGATCCACTTACAACCAATTGCCTTCTTGTCCTTTGGAAGCTTTACCAACCTCCATGTGTTGCTTTTGATGAGTGCTTGATGCTCATGATCCATGGCTTGGATCCATTCCTTCTTTTGAATTGCTTCACCTACACAAGTTGGTTCATCAAAAGAGGTAAGAAAAGCAAAGTTAGAGTTGTCCACCACTTGCTTTCCTTTTTCATCATAGGTTAGCCTTGATGGCTTAGCCCTTTGCCTTTGAGTCTTCCTTGAAGTTTGCTTTGGAGTGGCATCTCCATCTTCATCCAAGACATCTTGCACATCATGATGATTAGTAGGCACATCAACATCAACATCAACAACATTGGAAACATTCTCTTCATGAAAGATGACATCCCTACTTATGACAACTTTCTTTGTAGAAGGAATGTACACTTTGTAAGCCTTGCTTACTTCACTATAGCCAACAAACACACCCTTCTTTGATGAAGGATCTTCTTTAGTTCTATCATCAAGTGTGCTATTGACAAAACATGTACATCCAAAGATCCTACAATGCTTGACACTCGGCCTTCTACCATAAAGAACCTCATGAGGAGTTTTACCATCCAAGGAAGAACTTGTCCATCTATTACATAGATAGTTAGCACATGCTAAAGCTTCCCCCCAAAAAGACTTAGCAAGATTAGCATGTAGTCTCATTGCCTTGGCACATTCACAAAGGGTTCTATTCTTCCTCTCGGCCACTCCATTCTGTTGTGGAGTCCTAGGACTAGACATCTCCCTCTTAATCCCATGTGCTATACAAAAGTCTTTGAACCTATTTGAGGTGTATTCCCCTCCATTATCAGATCTTAAGCATTTGATCTTTGTATTGAATTGGTTTTCCATTTCATTCTTGAACTTGACAAATGCAGCAAACACTTCATCCTTACTTTTAAGAAGATAGATCCAAGTATACCTACTAAAGTCATCAATGAAAGTTGCATACATCTTTGCCCCACCATTGCTAGTTGTACTAGAAGAATGAATATCAGAATGCACAAGTTGAAAAGCTTCTTTAGATCTAGAAGTAGATCTAGAATAAGCAAGTCTATGAGATTTGGACAAGGCACAATGTTCACAAACACTATTGTTTGCAACAAGACTTTTAGGGAGACCAAGAACAAGCTCTTTCTTTGCCATTACCTCCAAAGATTTGAAGTTGGGATGGCCCAACCTCTTGTGCCAAACTTCTTGGTTTGTCAATTGCTCCCTAGCCATACATCCTTCATGATTAGAGATCACACATGCATCAAGCTTGAAAAGTTTACCATGCCTCCTACCTTGAGCAATCAAGGATCCACATTTACTTATCAAACATGCATCTCCAATGAACTCCACATCAAGTCCTTTGTCAATCATTTGACTTACACTAAGCAAATTCTTAGTGATTGAAGGAATGTACAAAACATTTTCAAAATTTGCTTTCCTATTTGTTGAAAGGGAAATAGGAATAGTGCCTATGCCTTTGATGTCACATTGACCATCATTTGCAGTGTAGATGATGTTACCTTCTCCCTCATAAGACAATAAGGATGTAAAGTATTCCTTATGTCTTGTCATGTGAGATGAGGCTCCACTATCAATCCACCAAGGATCATTATCATCTATGTTGGCTAACAAACTTGAAGTCATAACAAGTGATTCACATGTGTTATGTTCTTCCTCATCTATTGTAAGATTTCCTTGCCTCTCTCCTTGCTCTCTTTTCTTCTTATAACATTCATTTGCAAAATGACCTTTTATCCCACAATAAAAGCACTTGAACTTTGACTTATTGTTCTTAGTAGAAGAGGAAGAGGAAGAGTGATCATCATGATCAAAGTTACCACCTTTGGACCATTTCCCTTTGCCTTTACCTTTGCCCTTGAATTTGCCTTTTGTGAAGAAAGCCTCTTCACCTCCACCTTGCAAGGATGCACCATCAAGCTTTGATTGCAACCTATGTTCTTCAGCCAATAAGATTTCTTGCAAGTCAACCACACTTGGCAAGACTCTTTGAATGGCAAAACTTTGCACAAGGTTAGCATGTTCATTTAGCAAACCATTCAACATAACTTGGACTATTTTACCATCTTTTATGTTCTCATCAATGCATGCTAAATCATCACTTAGGGACTTAACTCTCAAGATAAATGCATGAGCACTTTCACCCTCTCTTTGCCTACTAGAAAATATTTGTCTCCTTAGGGTCAATACCCTAGATGTGGACTTTGATTCAAAGAGCTTCTTTAAGGCATTCCATGCCTCACTTGCACTTTGACACTTTCCAACTTCCTTGAGAAGTTCATTTGTAACATTCATTTTAATGATATGAAGAGCCCTTTTGGCCTTCTTATCAAACCTTTGTTGCTCTTGAAGTGTGAGAGGTCTCTCTTCAATTTCTGCAACTATGTCCATGAGTTCATTCAACTCAAGTAAGGACTCCATCCTCACTTTCCAAGTAGAGTAGTTTGATGAACTCAACCTTTCACTAGACTCTAGCATGATCCCACCATTGGAAGCCATGATTCTAATGTTTCTTCAACTTTTAGGTTCTGTCCTAAAGCACTTAGCACTCACTTTTCTCTCAACAAATGATAGATAAAGAGATCTATGAAGATTTAGGACCCTAAAACACTTCTATCTTGAACCTAGATGGTTTCCAAGCATAGAAAGGAAGATTGAAACACATGCAACACTTTGCACACACTAAGAATGGATTACAAAATCAAACCAACCTGAACACACTCTTGCTTAAGCTCTCAAACTTTCCAGCAAGTGACCAAATCAAGTTATGGTGTGAAGAGTTACTTGCATTCTTAGAAAATACCCAAAACTAGGATGCCAAGATTACCTAGTAATGAACAAACTTGATCAAACACACCTTAGGGGATCACAAGTACATGTAGTGGACAGTCCACACGTGTGAAAATCAACAAAATATGGTCCAATCATAGTTAAGCATAGTGGTAGCTCGTGGATCTACTAGTATCATTGTACTCCTCATTTTGGATCTAATTGATTTGGTGATTTCATGGATTTTGTGAGTTATTGGATTTCTAGCTTTCTCTCTCTACCCGAGAGCTCATGATGCTTTTTCTCTCTCTACCCGAGGAGAGCGGCTTGTTTTAAATTAGATTATTTTTTGAATACTTCCCACACGTGTGAGTGAGAGTTGGAAGTGATTGAATGCATGTAGTAGTGTGTTTTTGCCATAGATTCAAAGATAGATTTTGAATCTCAATCTAGTCTTGATCTTGGTGCATCTACACACCTTAGGAGATCACAAGTACATGTAGTGGACAGTCCACACGTGTGAAATTCAACATGGTATCATAGCCTACCTAAGGTTACCATGCATTTTGATCCATCTAAGTGAAATGTTTTTCATCAATCTTGAGCTAGAAGTTGTCAAGGCCCATTTTCCTAGCTATCTTGTTCAATCTTGGATCAGAAGAGATCAAAAGGACATTGATTGGGTCTGACCTGGTACTGTACGGAATCAGGTGCTCAGACACATGTGAGGAACATTCAATTTCAGTTTGAAAGTTCTCTCTTATTTTTGATCCATTTACCTTGCTTGATAGCTTGTTTTGAAGCTATTTTTGTCTAGTTTCTGATCCAATCAGTTTCATTCCATTTGGTTGAGCCAATCAAAAGTTATAAGCTTTTGAAGAGGGTTAGGTAGGGCACCTAGACCTGGGTGGACACATTTGTTCTGGTCAAGAGATTGCTTGGTTGATCCAAAATCACAGTTATATGCTTGCCAATCTCATCTATATGTGATCTAGGCACTGTTTTGAGATCTTAGCCATTTTGTTTCATGCAATATCATTGTATTTGAGTCAAATTTGGTTTCTTAGTGTATTTCACACGTGCTAAGAGTGTTGGATCCTAACTTTGCCTATACTCCATCATTTGATGTGAAATAGATCTTGTGTTAGAGAGATTTGTGTAGCTAGTGAGAATCAATTCACAAATTGTTGTAAGATCTTTCATAGGAGGAGATAGTACTCAATTATTGGATCCTATTGAAAGTGTGTAACAACATTTATTGTTCATCATTTGAGTTTTCTTCACTTCAAATGTCTTCAATGGGTTCATCCTTGTTGGAACCAAGTGAAAGATTGACCACTTCAAATTATTCAATTTGGAAAATGAGGATGGAGTCCATCTTGATCCTTCAAGACGTGATGGACATAGTTCTTGGCCTTGAAGAAGAACCACAAGTTCTTCAAGAGGTTCAAAAATACAAAAAGAGAGCTAGGATGGCTCTCCACTACATTAATATGAATGTCTCTAATGAGATATTGAGGGAGATAGGTACTTGTACAACAACCAAAGAAGCTTGGGATTGTCTCAAGACTATCTATGAGGCTAAGAATACCTCTAGGCTTCTCACTCTTAGGAATCAAATCTTTCAAAGTAGCCAAAAGAGTGATGACAGTGCATCTAGTTATGTTTTGAGAGTAAAAGATATTCATAGAGAGCTTGCTTGTATTGGTGATTCCATCAATCAAAATGAGCTATTTCAAGTCATTCTCAATGGCTTGAGAAGTGAATTTGATAATCTTGTCCAATCCTATGCCATTAAGGAGGAGCTACCAAGTTTGGAGGCTCTCCAAAGTGTGCTAATTTCGGAAGAATCAAGACAAGAGTACAAGCTCTTGAGGATGGACAAACTTTATCTCACTCATAATGATGGCAAAGCTCTCTTTGCCAAGGATAAGCACAAAGGGAGGAGCAAGAACCAACATCAACAATCCTCAAGCAAGGACAAAGTCAAATCCAAAACAAAGATGAGGAAGATGATTCCTCTAATGCTTCATCATCCAAGCTCAAGAAGAAGAAGATCAAGTGCTTTTATTGTGGCAAGAAAGGTCATTATGCCACCAATTGCTTCAAGAAGAAGAATCAACTCAAGCAAGCCAACATTACCAATGAGAAGGAAGACACTATTGCAAGTGATGGAGAGGGATCTCTTATGGTCTCTAGTTTCTTATCTACTCCTTTCAAGAAGGACGGCCTATGGTATATTGATAGTGGAGCCTCTTCACATATGTGTAGCTCCAAGGACAATTTCTCTTCTATTGCACCTTATGATGGAGTGAAGAAATCAATATACACTGCAAATGATTTTGAATATCCTATTGAAGGCATAGGGAACATTCCCTTGAAGCTTGCATCCTCGAAAAAAGTTCTTTCTCTCTCTAGAGTTCTTTATGTGCCTAAGCTTACCAAGAATCTTATTAGTGTTGGCCAATTGCTTGATAATGGCCTTGATGTAAAATTCAATGTTGATACTTGCACTATCAAGAAGAATGATGAGATTCTTGCATTAGGATCTAGATTTGGTGGCATCTATAAACTAGATCCAAATGAGTATGTGAATGCTTGTAATGTTGCTCTTGTGAACAAGCTCTCTATGGAGGAATTATGGCATAGGAGGTTGAGACATCCCAACTACAAATCCATGCTCTCTATGATCAAAGAATCCAAAGCTATTGGCTTGCCAAAGTCATTCTCCAAGAAGATCAAGCCTTGTGAGGCTTGTGCTATTGCTAAATCTCACAAAAAGCCATTTACAAGATCTTCTATCAAAAGCAAGCATCCTTTGGAGTTAATCCAGTCGGATGTGCATTTCTCATCAACTACAAGCAAGGGAGGAGCCACTTGTTTTGTTACTTTCATTGATGATTACACAAGATTCACTTGGATATATCTTCTTGCTTCTAAATCTATGGTGTTTGATCATTTCCTTATTTTCAAAGCTTATGTAGAGAAGCAATTCTCATTCAAGATTAAAGCTCTTAGAAGTGATGGAGGTGGTGAATATATCTCCAATAAATTTCAAGATTTTTGTGAGCTTGAAGGCATTAAAAGAGAGTTTTCTTGTGCCTACTCTATATCTCAAAATAGAGTGGCCGAGAGAAAGAATAGATCTCTATGTGAATGTGCAAAATCTATGAGAATTGAGGCATCTTTGCCCAAAGATTTTTGGGGAGAAGCCATTAATTGTGCAAATTATCTTTGCAATAGGCTCCCACATATAGCTCTTGGAGGAAAGTCACCATATGAAATCTTATTTTTGAAGAAGCCTAAGGTTAATCACCTTAGAGTTTTTGGATGCTTATGCTTTGTCCATATTCCCTTGGAAACAAGGAAGAAGGAAGATCCTAGTGCATGCAAAGGGATCATGGTTGGATACTCATCCACCAAGAAGGCCTATAGAGTCTTTATATTCTCTACTTCTCAAGTTATTGAAAGTAGAAATGTTGTCTTTCATGAAGATCAACACTCATCATTTGAAGAGGCCGAGATCAAGAAATCTATGGATGCATCATCAATTATTGATTTTGAAGACAATCATGATGTGATGGGGTCGAGATTTGAAGAAGACTCTCCTCGGATTTTTTCACCAAGAAGATCCATGAGAGATAGATCCGAGCCTAGGAGGCTCTCATATGTTGACAAAGGCAAACAAGTGGATCTTGATTCCACTAATTATGTTTTTTATGTCTCTCATGAAGAGCCAAAGAATGTACAAGAGGCACTCAATACCAAGGAGTGGTATGATGCCATGAAGCAAGAGTATGATGCATTGATCACCAACAATACTTGGGAGCTTGTGGATCCTCCTTCCAACAAGCATGTGATTGGTTGCAAGTGGGTATTTCGGATCAAGTTCAATCATGATGGCACCATCAACAAGCATAAAGCAAGATTATGTGCCAAAGGATTTGCTCAAATCCATGGTCTTGATTATGAGGAGACCTTTGCACCCGTTGCAAAGATGGTGACAATAAGAATTCTTATTTCTCTTGCTTGTTTTTTCAAGTGGAAGGTGTTCCAATTAGATGTATCCAATGCTTTTCTAAATGGTTATCTTGAGGAGGATATCTATATGGAACAACCTCAAGGATTCATCAAGGATGAGTCCAAAGTGTGCTTCCTCTTCAAAAGTCTTCATGGACTCAAGCAAGCACCAAGATCATGGTATTCAAGACTTAACTCTTTCCTTATCTCACTAGGATTTACTCTTAGTGACTATGATCCTTCCATGTATCTAAAGTTTGTTGATAGCAATATTGTCATTCTTCTAATTTATGTTGATGACATTATTTTTTGTGGAAGTTGTATCAAGCTAGTTGATGAAACCAAGCTAGCACTTGGATGTGAGTTTAAAATGCAAGATCTAGGAGAGATACATTACATCCTAGGTCTAGAAATTGATTTTTATGAAAATCATGTCTTTATATGCCAATCTAGATATGCTCACTCTATGTTGAAAAAATTCCATATGGAAAATTCTAAGAGCATAGATACTCCAATGGAGCAAATTGTAAACGATCCTAATAAAGGTGATGAAAGATCCTTTGAGGACATCACACTTTTTAGGAGTCTTGTAGGCTCCTTGATTTGGCTTACCATTACTAGGCCCGATCTTAGTTTTTGTGTGCACAAATTGAGTCAATTTATGCAAGAACCTAAGATCCATCATTGGAAGATTGCCAAGAGGATTTTAAGATATGTATCTTCATCTTGTGATTATGGTCTACTCTATAAAAGTGAAGATCTATCCATTATTGGCTACTCGGATTCGGACTTTGCAAGTGACAAAATGGATCGAAAGTCTATTAGTGCATACACTATCTTTCTTGGAGGCAATCTAATATCTTGGCTTTCCAAAAAGCAAGATACTATATCTCTCTCTTCATGTGAGGCCGAGTACAAAGCACTCACTACAACTACCAAAGAAGTGCTTTGGATCAAGAGGTTATTAATGGAACTAAAGTGCATCAAGGAGGATGATCTACCAATGATCAAGTGTGATAACATCTCGGCCCAAGCTCTTGCCAATAGTCCCATATTTCATGCAAGAAGCAAGCACATAGAAGTGGCACACCATTTTGTGAGAGAAAAGCTTATTGGAGGAGAAATCTATTTGGAGCATGTCAACTCGTCCTCTTGTATTGCCGATCTACTCACCAAGCCTTTGAGCAAAACTGCTTTCATCAAGCATAGATCTAATCTTGGAGTTATATCAAGATCAATGCTCAAATCTTCATAGATAATCTTTTAGGAGGAGTGTGAAGAATTGAAAAAGATTATCTATGTTAGATATAGGGGTCTTATGTTTTTTACATCAAGCATCTAGGTGTAGGATGTTGATAGGAATAAATTTGGCATAGATGGCAAATTATGCATTTCCACTTGTAATGCCACTATTGAGCCAAAATAGAGTAAGAGGCTAAACACTTGCTAATTAGAGTGTAGACAAGTGTAAAATTTTTGTTTGATGAATTCCAAGAGGTCCAATAGGATATAGAGATGGAACCTTGTGAGGTCCAATAGGAAATTGAGGTGTGCTTGAATATAGTCCAATAGAATTAAGAGGTGCATAGATCAATGATCCAATAGGATCAAGAGGTGACAAAATGTGGTCCAATCATAGATAAGCATAGTGGTAGCTCGTGGACCTACTAGTATCATTGTACTCCTCATTTTGAAATCAATTGATTTGGTGATTTCATGGATTTTGTGAGTTATTGGATTTCTAGCTTTCTCTCTCTACCCGAGAGCTCTTGATGCATTTTCTCTCTCTACCTGAGGAGAGCAACTTGTTTTTACTTAGATTATTTTTTGAATACTTCCCACACGTGTGAGTGAGAGTTGGAAGTGATTGAATGCATGTAGTAGTGTGTTTTTGCCATAAGATTCAAGATTGATCTTGAATCTCAATCTAGTCTTGATCTTGGTGCATCTACACACCTTAGGGGATCACAAGTACATGTAGTGGACAGTCCACACGTGTGAAAATCAACAGAATATGGTCCAATCATAGTTAAGCATAGTGGTAGCTCGTGGATCTACTAGTATCATTGTACTCCTCATTTTGGATCTAATTGATTTGGTGATTTCATGGATTTTGTGAGTTATTGGATTTCTAGCTTTCTCTCTCTACCCGAGAGCTCATGATGCTTTTTCTCTCTCTACCCGAGGAGAGCAGCTTGTTTTTAATTAGATTATTTTTTGAATACTTCCCACACGTGTGAGTGAGAGTTGGAAGTGATTGAATGCATGTAGTAGTGTGTTTTTGCCATAGATTCAAAGATAGATTTTGAATCTCAATCTAGTCTTGATCTTGGTGCATCTACACACCTTAGGAGATCACAAGTACATGTAGTGGACAGTCCACACGTGTGAAATTCAACATGGTATCATAGCCTACCTAAGGTTACCATGCATTTTGATCCATCTAAGTGAAATGTTTTTCATCAATCTTGAGCTAGAAGTTGTCAAGGCCCATTTTCCTAGCTATCTTGTTCAATCTTGGATCAGAAGAGATCAAAAGGACATTGATTGGGTCTGACCTGGTACTGTACGGAATCAGGTGCTCAGACACATGTGAGGAACATTCAATTTCAGTTTGAAAGTTCTCTCTTATTTTTGATCCATTTACCTTGCTTGATAGCTTGTTTTGAAGCTATTTTTGTCTAGTTTCTGATCCAATCAGTTTCATTCCATTTGGTTGAGCCAATCAAAAGTTATAAGCTTTTGAAGAGGGTTAGGTAGGGCACCTAGACCTGGGTGGACACATTTGGTTTGGTCAAGAGATTGCTTGATTGATCCAAAATCACAGTTGTATGCTTGCCAATCTCATCTATATGTGATCTAGGCACTATTTTGAGATCTTAGCCATTTTGTTTCATGCAATGTCATTGTATTTGAGTCAGATTTGGTTTCTTAGAGTACTTCACACGTGCTAACTTTGCCTATACTCCATCATTTGATGTGAAATAGATCTTGTGTTAGAGAGATTTGTGTAGCTAGTAAGAATCAATTCACAAATAGTTGCAAGATCTTTCATAGGAGGAGATAGTACTCTATTATTGGATCCTATTGAGAGTGTGTAGCAACATCTATTGTTCATCATTTGAGTTTTCTTCATTTCAAATGTCTTCAATGGGTTCATCCTTGTTGGAACCAAGTGAAAGATTGACCACTTCAAACTATTCAATTTGGAAAATGAGGATGGAGTCCATCTTGATCCTTCAAGACGTGATGGACATAGTTCTTGGCCTTGAAGAAGAACCACAAGTTCTTCAAGAGGTTCAAAAATACAAAAAGAGAGCTAGGATGGCTCTTCACTACATTAAGATGAATGTCTCTAATGAGATATTGAGGGAGATAGGTACTTGTACAATAGCCAAAGAAGCTTGGGATTGTCTCAAGGCTATCTATGAGGCTAAGAATACCTCTAGGCTTCTCACTCTTAGGAATCAAATCTTTCAAAGTAGCCAAAAGAGTGAAATACTCAATTTACTGGCCACTTTTTATTAACATTGAAGTTGGCACACCACAAGTCGGAGGCTTTTAAGATATGTATCTTCATCTTGTGATTATGGTCTACTCTATAAAAGTGAAGATCTATCCATTATTGGCTACTCGGATTCGGACTTTGCAAGTGACAAGATGGATCGAAAGTCTATTAGTGCATACACTATCTTTCTTGGAGGCAATCTTATATCTTGGCTTTCCAAAAAGCAAGATACTATATCTCTCTCTTCATGTGAGGCCGAGTACAAAGCACTCACTACAACTACCAAATAAGTGCTTTGGATCAAGAGGTTATTAATGGAGCTAAAGTGCATCAAGGAGGATGATCTACCAATGATCAAGTGTGATAACATCTCGGCCCAAGCTCTTGCCAATAATCCCATATTTCATGCAAGAAGCAAGCACATAGAAGTGGCACACCATTTTGTGAGAGAAAAGCTTATTGGAGGTGAAATCTATTTGGAGCATGTCAACTCATCCTCTTGTATTGCCGATCTACTCATCAAGCCTTTGAGCAAAAGTGCTTTCATCAAGCATAGATCTAATCTTGGAGCTATATCAAGATCAATGTTCAAATCTTCATAGATAATTTTTTAGGAGGAGTGTGAAGAATTGAAAAAGATTATCTATGTTAGATATAGGGGTCTTATATTTTTTACATCAAGCATCTAGGTGTAGGATGTTGATAGGAATAAATTTGGCATAGATGGCAAATTATGCATTTCCACTTGTAATGCCACTATTGAGCCAAAATAGAGTAAGAGGCTAAACACGTGCCAATTAGAGTGTAGACAAGTGTAAAGCTTTTGTTTAATGAATTCCAAGAGGTCCAATAGGATTTAGAGGTGGAACCTTGTGAGGTCCAATAGGAAATTGAGGTGTACTTGAATATAGTCCAATAGAATTAAGAGGTGCATGGATCAGTGATCCAATAGGATCAAGAGGTGACAAAATATGGTCCAATCATAGTTAAGCATTGTGGTAGCTCGTGGATCTACTAGTATCATTGTACTCCTCATTTTGGATCTAATTGATTTGGTAATTTCATGGATTTTGTGAGTTATTGGATTTCTAGCTTTAGTGGTTTGGGTGTCCATGTTTGATTTTGCTTCAATGATTTGATCTCTTCTGACATGGCTTGCTTCCAAAATTCACCCTCAGAATTTTGGATTGCTTTCAGATATGTCATAGGCTCCTCAGTGAAACCGCATAATTTAAATTTTGTCTCTTCACTCGATTAGAGGTTATTGATGAATCTATCGGGGGGTCTTTGAGTGCTTGTTGACCTTCTTAATTGGATTTGTAACAGCTGATAGGTTTGTTCTTTGAATTCTTCAACAAGTTGTTCTTTTGTCTCCTATTTTGGAGTTTGTGGTTCGACACTTCGATTTGACGTTTGGCCTTGAACTCCTTCTTTGATTGGCAATATTGTGAATATTTCATGACCATTTGATTATTTTACTCCTAGAAATGTCGATTCGTCACAATCTCTACTCATCACCACCTTCTTTGAGGTTGGATTATAGAGCTGATAGATCTGTGAGCCGTTCAAATATCCAACCATCATAGTCTGTGCCAACTTTTCGTCTAGTTTGCTTCTTTTTTCTTTTGGTACATGCATGTACGCTGCACATCTGAATACTCATACATATGACAGATTGGGCTTCTCACCTGTCCATATTTCGTATGGTGGTGTCTTGTTTTTCACTTTTGTCATTATTTTTGTAGATGAACTGTAGATGTGATTGCTTTAGCTGAAAATTGACTTGGCAATTGTGCTTGGGCCATCATGCACTTTGCTCCTTTGACAAGGGTTCTATTTTGTCTTCTATGTATTGATTTGCTGAGTTTGGTGCAAGAAAGAGATTTGAGAGGTTCCATATCTTTATGATTTCCTCTTGAGTTCATTTGTTGACATCCAAGAGAGTGCTTTGTGCATTGGAACAGGTTGAAAGGAGAAGATCAGGTCACTTCAAGGCTTACCTCAATCAACTATCCTACTTGGAAGGTGAGGATGGAGTTCTTACTGGAGATGAATGAGTTGATGGAGATTGTTGCAGGTGTGGAGGAGAGGCCTCAAGCACCTCAAGATCAAGTGAGGTATGCTGCTACACCATTGTATTGTGGTGAATATGCAGGTGTGAATTGATGTTCTATACTTTTCTCTTGACAGAAGCTCAAAAATTCTTTGCTCGAATATTCGCTTCCATTGTCGGACCTAAGGGTCTACGATTTTTTGAAGGTGTTTCATTATGCAAATGCTACAATACTTAGGACTTATTTTTCAGATATTATATAGTTGTTATCCTGATGAAATCATCTATTAATGTCAGGAAGTATCTCGATCCAAACAGGGATCCAACCTTCATGGGTCCACAGACATTTGAATGTACCGATTCCAAGATGGCTTTAGCTCTCCTCCCGTCATGTATGAATGGATTTCGATGATGTTTACCTTTTTGACAGGCTTCGCAGAAGTCAGAGTCTGGACTTGTAATTTTAAGACCATTCATAGTTCTTTCTTGCTCATGTCATAGAGACTCATATTCCAATGATACATGTGTCTAAGCCAAAAATGATTCTCACTTTTGGATGCATTTAGTATACTATCATAGTTGTTGATGATTTTTGCTTGATATAGATTACCTTGTCTTGATCCGATAGTCAGCAGCTTATTCCATTTGTGCTCGACCATTCGACATGCATTTCCGTCGAATAGGACTCGTATTCCAAGATCTGTTATCTTCGATAAAGAAACTAGAACCACTCATCAATGTGGGTACATAAAGCGCTCCTTATAGCTCTTTATGTCCTGATAGTGTACGGAGCTAAAGGGTTCCGATGCCTTCAACATCGTGTTTGTTTCCATCCCCTAGTATCATTGTTTTTGTGTTGTCCAGTGCATTGTAGTTCATCAAAACATTCTTGTTGCAAAATACAAGCATGAGAGAGAGTGGAAAATGGCTTAATGACTGAAGAATTGATAAACTTTTATGTACTTCATACAACATCCAATGCAACATAAGCAATGCCACACAACAACATGAATGGAAAAAGGAAGTGACGAAAGATGAGCAATCTTGGTATCAGCCTCACGATCCTATAACACAATATCAACTTGTTCATTATCTATATCAATATCAAAAGTAACATCCATTTCGAAGGTATGAGCAACTTTATCAGCATATACAACATATGGTCCACTTTAGTTGTGATGTGTCTTTTAGTTTGAGCTTTGACACTTGAAATATGTGCCTTTACTCCATATTTCAGTCATTACATGAGGGCTCTAGGGAACATGATGTTATGGTGGTTCCATACCAAGAGATAGCCTCAGAATAATACAGAAAGCATAGCAACCATAAATGAGGCATACATAAAATAGAAAAACTATGGACAGATGGTGGGGGGAAGTGACCGCATGAATGGGGACACAACATGAGCATCACTGGTCGGTAGTAAGAACACCAATGTTCATGAAAGCGCACCAAGCTCTACCTGACATGGATCCACTAAGCATCATTGCAAATTCTTCTAAACGCGAGTTTGAAAAATTCTAGAGACCAGTCTGAAAACATTGCAAAACCTTTTCTGCCCTCACGCTCCAAAGAGTACCAGCAAAGATCATGCAAGTACCCAAAAGTACAGATATTTGATCTGATGGCATGACGTCAACAAATACACTCTAGGTCGTGGCTAATCTACCACTCTTGTAATTTTTTGATTAGTTGTAAATGCTTAATCACTCTAATCTTAGGATTACACAGAGCGACTATATACTTATATGAATATACAGAACATATACACACATGTATGAAGTAGTCTGATGCTAGTAAGCAATCAAGACAAAATACAGACAAAGGTTCGTCTGCGTGCGAGACGAGTTATGTGATCAGGATCCAAAGGGATCCACAAGTCTGCTAGTAAGCGAGACATCCACTCGTGAGAGAATTGTATTTCTCCCACGCCAACGCACTGCGTGGATATGCATGCAGTGCTTGATGAATCAGAGAATCAATAGATGATCTTGTAGCCACTGTGCACATGTCAATTTATGATGTATTATCTTGAATGCAAATGTGTCTGCTGTTATTCGTGTGTCTAATTCTCCCATTCATTTCAATTCTGCACACTGGTTGAATTTGTTGAATGCTATATTAATTTATAAACATAGATCAGTAGTGCCTAACTACATTCTGGAGGACTGTAGGAGTGATTCAACTGGCAGTGTCCAGCGATCGCGTCTGAACTCCATTCGAACTAGAAACTATACACGATTGTTTCACTTTCGTGACTGTGTTTTGCTTTCGCGATTTCTTCTCGTATCAGTGGTATTAGAGCCTACCTTTCTTGTCATAATTTGACGTAGCCAAGAAGCTATCAGATCCAGGAGGCCAAGCCTTCAGACAAACACCCATCAACAAGAGAACAGACTCCAGAAGCAATGGCTTCAATCAACAGCATGCAGAGCAAGATCTGCATAGTTCTTGATTCTTCTGGATCTAACTTTCTA
Organism: Diphasiastrum complanatum; assembly: GCA_029204225.1. Taxonomy (NCBI): domain Eukaryota; kingdom Viridiplantae; phylum Streptophyta; class Lycopodiopsida; order Lycopodiales; family Lycopodiaceae; genus Diphasiastrum; species Diphasiastrum complanatum. Next base: position 16,837,856 of record CM055104.1, on the reverse strand, counting down.
GCCTGGAAAGTTAAGACATCACTAATTCTCAAGGGTAAAGGTTTATTCCCCTGGGTGGATGGCACAAAAGAGATGCCTACGACATCAAGCAAGGAGCTATGTGAGTGGAGGGAGAAAAACAACAAGGCAATAGTCTTGCTATCATCTTCCATCAAAGATAGTCTCACACTTGACTTGGCTACACTCTCCAAAGCTGAGGAGATGTGGGATGCACTGCTCACGAGATTTCAGAAGAAATCAAAAAGTTAGATCATGATGCTGGAAGATCAGTTGACGAATCTACTGTGGGATGGAAAAGACCTCACTTCTTTTGTTAGAAAGATGAAGGATCTGTTTCTATCACTACACAACTCTGGAGCAGAGAATGCAGTGTCAACTGAGAAGCAGCTCACGTACCTATTGAGAGCCTTACCTAGATCATTCCAAACGACAAGGACCCTGCTCGAGAAAGATCCTATCATGAACCTCGAAAAGGCGATTGTTGAGATTCGAGAGGAAGTCGAGGCCAGAGAACATCTTGATCACAAAGATGGTTCTGACCAGGCCCTCTACGGCAACAAAGAAAAATCCAAGAAACAATCTAAGCCTAAGAGGGAGTTGAATCAGAGACAGGATTGTGATCAACAAGCAAAGGGGACCAACAAAGACAACTGGAAGAGCAAAGGGAGGTCCAAACAACAAGACGCAGACAAAAAGACTTGCGTGAGATGCAGAAGAGACAGACATATAGTAGATACATGTTGGCTCATCCAAAGATTGAGTGTATTCACTGCCACAAGAAGGGTCATGCAGTCGTGGATTGCCACCAGCACCCGAGGAACAAATCATCGCAGAACAGACAGGAGAACATCAACAATTCATCCTATGTCAAGGAGCCCGAGAGCTCAAAAATGGACGAAGAAAAAATGAACAAAAACTGTTTGACTGCCTATATCTGTAAAGAAGTGTCTGCAACATCAACATCTGATACACATGAGGTGATCCTAGACTCAGGAGCCACCTCACACTTCGTGACATCAAGATGAATAATGTCTGATTTCATAAGTGAAAATCCTTCAAGATTCATAGTTCTTGGAGATGGATCTAGACATCAAGTGAACAGTATTGGTTCACTATGGCTCAACACCAACGGTAGAGACAGACGACTTGGAGATGTTCTATTTGTGCCTACTTTGCAACAAGACTTGATTTCTATAGCAAGAATAGCAGATGCAGGGATGCGTGTCACGTTTTCTGACGAAGCATGCAACGTGATTGATGCCAGTACCAGTACTTTGATCGCTCAAGGCAGAAGGAAAGAGACCTATATCATTTGAAGGTGCGCCTACATGCAGATCAGAGCATCAGACTCATGATGACTCGCCAGACACTTTGTGACACAGAAGACTCTGGCACATGAACTCAATGGCACTTTACCAAGCAAGCCATCATGGAGTGATAATAGGGGTCAACATCTCGAATGCAACCAGTTCGACTACCTGTGATGCATGTTTGAAGGGCAAGATGTCACGCACTCCATTTATCAAAGACTCCTATAGAACGACTAAGATTCTAGAGTTAGTGCATTCTGACATCTGTGGACCATTCAATGTGATCTCAGTAAGAGGTTCAAAGTATTATATAACCTTCATTGATGACTATAGTAAATTCGTCAGAGTGTAGTTCATTCAGAGTATATCTGAAGCACTTGATAAATTCATAGAATATGTGAATTGGCCTGAAAGATGTACAGGCAGCAAAGTGAAGCAGATCTGAATGGATCGAGGTGGCGAATACATCTCGAATCGCTTCATTGACTTCTGCAAGGATCGTGGCATCATTCACAAAAGGATTGCAGCCTACACACCGCAACACAATGGTGTTGCTGAACGAAATAATAGGACCCGGATGGAAGCTGCCAGATGCATGATGGCCTACTCGAAGGCTCCAAGGGTACTGTGGACTGAAGCAGTAGCTACAGCCGCATACATCCAGAACAGAACAAGCAAGTCCGGTGTCCCTCACACGACACCACACGAGCTATGGTGAGGTAGGGGTAGAAATCCCAACCTGTCTCACGTCAGAATCTTTGGTTGTACAGCTTATACACATATTCTTGATAAGCTTCGAAAGAAACTTGATGAGAAAGTCGAACAGGGATTTTTGGTAGGTTATGACAACAACTCATCATACTCCAGAGTCTACATGCTAGACATGAACATTGTGAAAACAGTGAGAGATGTCAGATTTGATGAGAGTAGGACAATGGCCCTATGAAATTCTGGAGAGACAGTACTATGACCTGTCGCAAGTGACAGAGGGAGTAGAGGATGAACATGAAAACGAAGATTTTTGAGTCGTCTCCCATTCGAGCGACAAATTTGTTAGCAACTGTGCTAACACAGAGAAAATAAAAAAATAATAATAAAACTCCGTGGCATGTGTTTTGTAAGACCACGTATGAGTATTTGTCAATAAACTTCAAGCCATGGCATGTGTTTTGTAAGTCCATGAGTACAAGCTTAAATAATAATAAAATAGCTTAAACTTAGATTTAGAACTTAGACTTAGGAAACTTAAGATTAGAAATATTTTATCTTAAGTTTTTCTAAGTTAAGAAATTTGAAGTTCTAAATCCTAAGTTAGAAATTCTTGAAAGGCTAGAAACATATTAGTCCCATAAGTTAGTAGACACTTATGGAAGACCCTCCTTGGTATAAAAAGGAGAGGTATTTGCATTGTAACCAACACTTTTGAGATTAAGCTATCTTGCTCTCTATTTTGGAAAATTATCATTCTATGTCATTTGTGTTCCCTTTGGAAAGGTGCATAGCTTGAGGGAAGGTGCTCAGGCCTCCTCTTGCCTCCTTTTCATCTGTTTATTGTGGCATGTTCTTTATTGCCTATTCGCTTAATATTAGCCGCAATATCATTTTATTACCCTTTGGGTGTTAAGTAGAATTTAGATTAATCACCTTGCTAGTTGGGTAAGCCTTAGCAAGGGTTTGTATTTTGTCACCTTAGATAGTTACATTTCCGTTTTGAGCACTAGTTGGGTAAGCCTTAGTGTTTCCGTCATGTGGTAGAAACTTAAAAAGTGGACAAATGTCTACATCCTTATACTACACCCGTAAGTAGATCTAGCCACCGCACACACTAGAAATACTTCCAACATTGGCGCCGTATTTCTAGTGTGTGCGGTGGCTAGATCTACTTACAGGTGTAGTATAGGGATGTAGAGATTCGTCCACTTTTTAAGTTTCTACCAAATTTTAATCAGAAATGCAAAAATAAGAAGTAATGATAGAAGCACTAAGGCTTACCCAACTAGTGCTCAAAATGGAAATGAAACTATCTAAGGTGACAAAATACAAACCCTTGCTAAGGCTTACCCAACTAGCAAGGTGATCAATCTAAATTCTACTTAACACCCAAAGGGTAATAAAATGATATTGCGGCTAATATTAAAGCGAATAAGCAATAAAGAACATGCCACAATAAACCGATGAAAAGGAGGCAAGAGGAGGCCCGAGCATCTTCCCTCAAGCTATGCACCTTTCCAAAGGGAACACAAATGACATAGAATGATAATTCTTCAAAATAGAGAGCAAGATAGCTTAATCTCAAAAGTGTTGGTTACAATGCAAATACCTCTCCTTTTTATGGCAATGAGGGTCTTCCATAAGCGTCTACTAACTTATGGGACTAATCTGTTTCTAGCCTTTCAAGGACTTCTAACTTAGGATTTAGAACTTCAAATTTCTTAACTTAGAAAAACTTAAGATAAAATATTTCTAATCTTAAGTTTCCTAAGTCTAAGCTCTAAATCTAAGTTTAAGCTATTTTATTATTATTTAAGCTTCTACTCATGGACTTACAAAACACATGCCATGACAGATACTCATACGTGGCCTTACAAAACACATGCCACAGAGTTTTATTATTATTTTTTTATTTTCTCTGTGTTAGCACAGTTGCTAACATTATCCCCTTCCTTATTGGATTGGTGGTCCCACACCAATCGACGCCTTTTCGTCCTGGATCTTTTGGGCTTCTTGGAGGTGAGACTGTTGTTGTCGAAAGTGGTAGATTGTCATGTCGATGCCCTCCATCATTTGCCACCGTAATTTATTCAGGAAGGGCATGGGTTTGTAGTAATGGAGCATACCCTGGAGAAAGTTATGGGTCTTCCATAGCTCCACCATATCAACGTGCAGGGCGGAAGTGAGTTGTGGTGGCCTAGTCGTTATAGATTTTCACAAAAATGATGAATTATGTAGTATAAAAGGCTTGATCATTCCCCAAGAGAGAGAATAATCTCATCTTTTGCATGGTAAATGTATATATGATGGTAAACGAACTGATACGTATAAAATTCACAACAAATTCTACAGCAACATAACTGGTTATCCAAAGATATTTGGGTAAATTGGCATCCAGGAACACCAATGATGAAATGTTTTGGTCAAGGTCTATAAATGTAAGGATTACTTTATCTTTCAGGCTCTTCAGGCATCAAGAAAACAATCAGAACTGTCAGCAACTAGCAATTAGATTCAGTAAGCAGAATTACATTAGCTAAAGATTCTTCTTAATCAAACACAGAGAATTAGTCTTTATCGCAGAAAGCAAGCAAAACAGAGCCTCAAACAATCTCGTTATCTGAACACATAGCTCATTCAGAAATGAAAGAAGGTCTGCTAAGAAATGATGCTTAACAGCTTCGGCTAATACCCTGCACAGATTAGTCAGAATTGTTACTTGCTGGTGTCGCCTGAAAATCCATGTTAGAGTAATTGAAATTCAGTATAATATAAGAAATGTGTGTGACGCAAACATAACAATATCACAATCATCCACAGATCATACAGAGTGTGTTCACACGTATGATAAGAAGTAATTCTGTGAAAGATAGCAGAAAGAAAAGAATGCTCAAGCTATAGGAACTCGCTCTTCTCTCTATTGATACTCAGCTCTACGTAGAAATGCGTCAGTACAATGGCATGAAGTGTCGACCTTATAGGAACAATCATCGGCCTCAATGTCGTTTACGAACCGTTAAATGTCGGTTCTGGACTTCTATTGTGTGTCTTTAGAACGTCGCAACTTCTACTTAAAATATGAATTTACAAAGTGCGAAATAGGCCTTTACATGTATTTAGGCACTATAGCACATTTTACGTACATGGAGATTAAATTTTTTTACAATATATGACATAACTCAAATAATGTGAAATCATAAGTCTCCACATATTCCCTTCCTCAACTGTGCAGTGGCTCGCCAACAATATGATTTACATCCTTCTTTGTCTTTTTCGGCTAGCTGGCTTGCTGTGGAAAATTGCCTTGGCTCAGGCTTCATTCTCTTCGTTTTCCTACTCCAATGTCAGCCCTTTTGTTGCCAAGAAATAATTATTCTTCTGGTTATAGTCTTCTTGAAATGATAAATTTGGATAACCACCCATTCCTTGATTGCCGATTGGTGCAAGGAGGTTATCAAAAAATGTATTATTTACAAGATGTGTATACCAACTATCCTCGGTCAAGATTTCAGACATCTCGACAGAAGGGACAGTTGGTGAAAGTGCAGCACATGTATAGTCGAGAATTTCGCTTTAATATATAGTTGTTGAACACATAGGAGGGCATAAGAAATGAGCGAAGCAATATTTACATGGCTGTACGTGTAGTCTGGTCTAGTTATTGGGTTAGTGGAGCGAAGTATATTATTTGTTTTTAGTTCCTCCAAATAACGAGAGTAGTTAGCTTCCCAATCTGTGTAGATTTTTCACAAATCAGGGAATAGTAATTGGTGAGTAACTCGAGAAGAAACAGATTTAGAGTTGGTAACAACTTCTTTCGCATCAAAAATGTTAATTGATTCTAACCTATTTAGGTACTCATCCAATGCTGGAAAAATATTATTCTCAAATGTCCTTAGGTATTCTAAGATGTATATATACAAGGATCCTGCGATCACATGAATATAGTTAGTTTGCACATTGAACTTGTTCTGAACAATGGCAAGGGCGAGGATTCATTTTTAATATACAGTTAGTCTAGACCATATAATATTTATGTTAGAAAAGGTCCAAGGGTTTTCCCATTGTTCCTTTGCGTAACCAAAAAGTTTAGGTAAAAAAAAAGTAATCCATCCTCCATTGGAGTTCAGGACTACAAAAAGGTGGAATAAAAAATGTTAGTTTCTGATGAAATGTCTGAAATTCTGACCTTAGTAGTGAGTAGACAATCTTGTTTTTCTTTGTAACTACTGCACTTGGTGACGCCTGGGCTTGGTATGGAATGATGCTTAACGCCCCAGATTGGTCTTCAGCAGCTTGTACCTTTGCAGTCTCCATGATTTTAGTCTGTGTTTCTTGATTTTTCTGGACTTGGCTACATCTGATATCTGTTTGGAAGGCCTTTTCTGACATTACTGATGCTGGCTCATCTGTTTGCGTCTCCTGATCTTGTCCTTGTCCAGGTTCTCAGAGATCTGCATTTGGCCTGATTGGAATCTGGCCTCTTCTAGTTCTTCCTTCAGCTTCTCATAGGCAATCATCTACGGCTGCAGATATGCATCTGAAAGGTCTGGATCATCCGCTCTTGGATTCCCTTCTACGTTACTGGATCAATTCAGTACCCGCCATGAGATACGCAGGCACCGAGTGTGACTTTGGCGCTAATTCGCCAGAATATTGCTCTTAGGCCTGTTTTTTGTATATCTTATTGCCTTTCTTTAGCATCTCTGCAGAATTTTGCAGTTGGGCAATTGACTCCTGAGCACTACTGAGTTCATTGCTCAGTTCCACATTGCTACTTTGAAGAGTGGCTCATGCTCATCTTTCTTCCTGCATGGAAGCCTGTTGTTGTTTGAGAAGAATGTTTTCATTTTCGAAAGCGTTGGACTGCTCCTGCATCTCTTCCAACACTTCAAGTGTGGCATCTTGCCTTCCTTTTGCTTCTTCCAGCTCTGTCTCTTTCCTGCTCAGGTCCGCATTGGCAGCTTTGAGCTCCTCATTTCTATAGGCCAACTGAGCCTTAGTTTCGCTCAGCTCAGCATCTGTTTGGCTAAGGTCTATTCGGACTCTTTCATACTTGGATCCCAGCTTCTTGGATACCTTTTCCAAGCTGGCAAGGTGTTGTATAGCTGCTCGAGTATCTGGCAGTAGTGTTCCGAAAACCTGTTGATATAACTCGGCATCGAGGATTGGTTCCTCGACGTCACTTTCGCTGCCCTGCTGGTCCTCAAAAAACTGCTCTGCTCCTTGTGGTTCTAGTTCTTGTGGTATTTCAGTCTGATTTTGCTCTTGATCAGCAATGTTCTCTGTCTCTTCTTCCACGTCCTTATTTCCTTCTGGACTGGTCAATGGTGTATATTGGGATGATGGCGAAGACATCCTCACCGAGCTCCCTTGACTTGATGATGATGTTGTGGCTGCTGCGGTGGTTGCCTTTGATGTCTGCATTTGGGATTCCGCCTCAATTGATGGTGCTAACCCTGATAGCATTGGTGCAATCCTGATATCCTCCTGCACTATCAGCACACCTGCATGCATGCATAAGATGCCCATCTGCTGACCCAGTCTGGAGAACTAATTTACTTTTATTAGTTTACAAAATTGCTTAAAAGCAATATGTCCGAAGGCAATTTGGCTCTTCATTTAAGTCTCTCAGCAAGTATCCCATATTGGTATTTGAAATTGTGTACTCTTGTTCCGGTAGAAAGATAGAAGCAAGAGTAAATCAAACGAAGCTCTTGAAATTGGGGTCTCTAATGTAAGAGAGTTTGTATCCCTGTTTCTCAAGATACGCTCCTTCTTGAAAAACTCCGCTCTCCATGAAATCTGGTTTGGTAACTGGCATACTATCGTCCATAGGCAATCCTAAGGCACAATAATAAAACCCCTCTGTGATTATAATCTCTTGATTGCGAACAGTTGTAGAAATATGTCCTTCCTCTGTTTTGCCCAAGTTGCGGATCAGCTCATAACAAAGATCAGTAAGAATAACTGATGGATTGAATTGAAGAAGACCTTCAATTCGCGCGCGAACAGCTAGTGGTTGTAAGATTGTTAACACTGGCTTTGGGTGTGTCTTGAATACGTTCGCCATAGTGCTTGCAAATGTAAACGATGGCAGACAAGAGCTTGATCGCAACAATTCGCAATTTCGGAGAGCAAGAGTGATGGAAAATGGTAGCAACAACAACTGAAGTGTTTGAGGTTTTAGGCGTATTGATGATATTTCGACGGATTGGACTACTATTAAATGGAAGCGTGTCCTTCATTTTGAAGGTACATACTAAATAATAAAGTGTCTAGTCCAAAAAACAAAAATAAATAAATAAACAAAATGCAGGAATGCTGCGCTTGGTGAGTTTATTTCTTCCTTCATTAAAATGCAAAAAATGCGAAGGTGTCAGAAGGTAAAATCTTGAAAAATACGAAGGTAAGTGTCGCAATTTTTGTATTGGTGAACTTACTAAATACACCATATTCCAATATAGTGTCGGGTTTTTCACAAAATATAAATGTAGTGAAGGTCTCGGCTTTTTTGCAATACAAACAATTGCAGCATGCTTTGGCATTTTCGCAAAAAAAAAAATGTAAACTTCGGTAAAAAAAAATGATTGGACAAAAAATGACGGACTTAAAAAACTGATGTATCGGACATTAGTCATAGTAGCGCTTCACCCTTGAACCATTTACTCGAGTGTCAAGTAAATGTCCTTGGAGATCAGCTAACTGAAGTGATCCATTATTAAAAACTTCTATAACTTTATACGGTCCCATCCATCTGGTATGTAATTTTTCAAGAAACAACATGTGTTTGTTATCATACAGAAGCACATAGTCCCCTTGTTTAATTTTTATTTTCTCAATAGATTGGTCAAAAATTTCTTTTCTTTTACTCTGAACTCGTTCAGTCTCGATTAATGAAAGAGGACGATCATCTTCCAGTTGCGTCAAAAAAATCATCCGCTCCCGGAGACTATCGTGTTCATCCATTCGCTCTTCATTACTAGTGCGAAATGTCAAAACTTTGAATTCTATCGGTAGTATGGGATGCATTCCATACACAAGATAGTATGGAGTCTGTCTAGTTGTAATTTTTTCAGCAGTTCTATATGCCCATAAGACAGATGGTAACTTCTGATCCCAATCAGAAGAATGTGTTTCTGTTACTTTATTCAAAATTTTACATAGAATTCCATTTGCCTGCTCCGTAAGCCCATTTGCTTTTGGATTATATGGAGTGGTTTGGCGATGTGTAATAGAAAAATATGACAATATGGCTTCAATGGTCTGATTAAGAAAATGGGTTCCTCTATCGCTAACGAGTTCTAAGAGACAACCATATCGCGTGATAATGTTTTGGAATAAAAACTTTGCTACAGTCTTGGCATCGTTCTTAATTGTGGCTTCGGCCTCTACCATCTTGGTAGCATAGTCCGTGGCAACGAGTATGTAACGACGACGAGTTTTACGTGTGGTCAGTTTGATAGGTCCTACAAAATCTATCCCCCACTTCTCAAAAGGTGCTAAGGGGATAATTGGAGTAAGTGGCCAATGTGTTGCAAAGCTAGGTTTTTCCGTCCTCTGGCATGCATCACATTGTTTGATAAAAATTTTAACATCTCAATAGACGGTAGGCCACCAATATTTAGCATTAAAATTCTTTTCTGCAGTGTTTTTAAGAGCATAATGACCCCCCGAATCTTCCTCATGTAATGCACTTATTACAGCGGTCGTCTCGTTGGTTCTAAACATCGGTGGAGACTGTCGTCAGCTCCTAATTTATACAATATACTATTTACAATCGTGTAAGGTCCTACCTTAGAAAGAAAAATAGTTTTTTGTTGTTTATTAAAATGTTCAGGATATATCTGGTCCTGTAAAAAATTAATAACGTCCCTATAAATTGATGTTTCTGATTGAATACTCATTATATGTTCATCTGGAAATTTTATCAGAAATAGGTTCTAATTGATTTTTTGTTTGGAGGCGGGATATGTAATTAGCATTTTGATAATCCTTGCCTCTTCTTAATTCTACTTCATAATTAAACTATACTAATAATAATACCCATCTAGCTATTTTATCCGAAAGATCGGGTTTATTCACTAAATGTTTTAATGCGTAGTGATCTACATGAAAAACAAAAGGGTATCCTAAAAGGTAATGTCTAAATTTCTTTACTGAATAAATCATCCCTAATGCTTCTTGCTCTGTAGCAGAATAATTCTTTTGTGATGTAGCAAGTTGCCTTCCCGCATAGTAAATTGGATAATCTATATTTTGGTCATCTTTCTGACTAAGAACCACACCTATCGCAAACGATGATGTGTCTATACATACATGGAACTTTTTAGCCCAATTTGGAGGTCTAACCCCAGTGGCTTCTGCTAATGACTGTTTCAATTGATCAAAAGCTTTCTGATGGTCTTGTGTCCAATGGTATTCAACAGATTTTTTTAATAAACTTGTTAAATGAGTTACTATTATAGCATAATCTTTAATTATCCTCCGATAGTAACCTACATGACCTAGAAAACCTCTAAGCTCTCTTAAATTGGTTGGTTCTAATAATTCTAAAATCATTTTTATTTTTTCGATGTCGACTTGTATATCATCCTTCAAAATTTTATGTCCTAAAACAATTCCTTCCCTCATATACATTTAGTCGTGTCCGCTAAATGGATTTCGTGATAAGTGAGAGGCTATATCTGGTTCTCTAATCCTAATTTTTTAACCATTGTTTTCGTTACTAGTTGATACTGGATCCTGAGTCTTTTAATATTCTATCTATAGTTTGATCTCCTATGATCGCACTAATCTCTGGAACTCCACAATCTCCTCTATCTACATATTCTACTCTATTACTGTATGCAGGTATACTTAGTGTGACTAACCTCTCCCCTTCCTCAGTCCCTACCGACTGAAGCCCTTTTTCCTTCGAAGTATAGCTCAAGGAAGATGTAGGTGTCTCGCCTTCGTATTTATCTTTTTCCCATGATATGAAGATTCTTTTATGACTTTTTCATGTCGGTGTCTCCATCTGGTCTCTGAAGGTAATCTCTTTTTTCTTCCAGTGGGTTATAACATCGGCCTGATAGAGCCATGGACGTCCTAATAACACTTTATATGACGATTGTCTCATAGTTTTTAATATTATAAAATCCATAAGAAACTTATGGTCTCCAATATAAACTGTGACCTAAGATAGTTCTCCTATTGGTGATCTTCTAGTTGCATCGGCTAACCTTAAATGTCTTAAAGTGGGTGCTATTCTATGATGAATGCCTAATTCATATGCCGTTTCTTCAGTCATTATATTTACACTAGATCCGGAATCTATGGGTACATTATCTAAGATGCAGCCAGCCATTAAGTACTATCTGAATCTCTGGTTGGCCTTTATCACCGTAATCAACTAATCCTAAGTTGATTACTGGTAACTTTGTCTTTCTTCTCTTTTTATTTTGCAAGAATTGCTTAATTTCTTTCTTATAATATTGGTTATCGTCTAATAATTGTTTAAAGGTTATATTAGGCATTCTCGAAACAAGGTCTTCTACAATATTATAAGAACGGTTTCTAAGTGGTGACAGAAGTATCTCGCTACTTATAACTAGATCTAAAAATGTCACTTTTTTTAACTTGTCAAGTTTCTTCGTCTAAAAGCTTCTTAGCTTCTGAACTAATATCAACATCATAATGTTTTCCATTAGACTTATCAAGACTTGATTCTTTATTACTAGGAATTTTTACCAACTGTTCTGCGAACTTTGCTTTTTCTGTCACGTTTTTCGCAGTTTTTGCAAATTTTGCCTTAGGTTTCTTCTTACTTTTAAGTGTTAAAAAATCTTTACTACTTCTTGTAGTTACTTTATTTATTTTTTCCTCTAAATCTGGCCATTGATGCTCTTGATCTAATAATTCAGACTCTACGTCTATCCTCTGAACTATCATGTCAGTGTTAGTCTTACATGGCCGAAGGTCATCTTTCCTAGGTGAGTTTACAAACCTTGGTTTAGACCGTGGCTGTTGTGGCTAAGGACATTCAGTTGTGACATGCCCTTCGCCTTTACAATTAGCACAGAGTGGCACATATCCTGCTGATCTCCTTGGTTTAGGACATTCAGTCGAATAGTGACCCGAGGCTCCGCAATTGTAGCACGTACCCCTTACTCTGGTCGGTGGAGTGGAATCTCGTGTTCCGCCCCTTCGCAAAATAGTGTACTGTTGACCAGTACATTGTTTCGGTATCATAGTTTTTTGGTTAATAGGAGTTGCAGTATAAGCTACCTCCTCATGATTATTAATCGGATAGAGGAATAGTTCCTCTTCTAAATAATTAGTCTGTAAACTAGGACAGTTGGTCTTAGAATGACCTTCCTCCCCACAAGCGGTACACCAAACATTGGCGTTAGGCTTTGCTTTCTTTCGCTTGGCTTCAAGTCACTCATTTCTCTTGTTAACAGCTCAACACTTTTCCTTAATGGGTCCATCTTTTCGGATTTCTCCATTCTTTTCTTTCTATCTGAATTCCTATTTTTGGATTTCCTATAAGAAGATTCTTCTTCTGATGAAGAAGAATAAGATGAATACTCAGATGATTCTTCGCCATCCACTGAATCAGATTCTGATTCAGACTCAGGAGATGTTTCGAATTCTTTTGTTCATTTAAATTTGTGCTTTTTACTACTTTTTCTTTCATTTCTCCGTCTGCAAGAAATTCGAAAAGTTTCGTAAAGGCAATGACATCTTCCAAAGAAGTCATCAAACCCTGTCGACAATATCGATCCATTTTCTTAGGCAAACCACCCAAGAACCATTCATCTTGCATAGGAACTAAATATTGAGCTCCTAACTTTTCTATTAAATTCTTAACCCTATGAGTATACTTCCTAAGTGATTCCTTTGGATTTTTCTCAACAGAGTTAAGCTGAGCCAACAAACTAGTGGAATATCCTATCTCCCTAAATTGTTTAAGGAATGCTGCTTTTAAAGCGTTCCAAGTATTAACTGTTTCCGGTACTAATTGACTGTACCAAATCCTAGCCTGCTTCCGCAGAAGACTGGCAAAATTCTAACTTTATCCTCATTTGTATGCTCTTTATTTGCTATGGTAATGGATTCAAATTGCGACAAACAACTATTTGCATCTTCAAAGGATGATCCCTTAAAGCAATCGTATCTGATTTTTGTAGATGTGGGTGTCGCTGGATTAGCCATATTAATAGATGGTGGTGAACTAGATGAACTTGGAGGATCTGAATCTAAACTTCGCTCAGACAAAGATTCTAAACTTGGTTCGGAAGTAGACTCAGACAAATCTGATTCAGGTGAATCTGTAGAACTTGGTGTTTCAACGAATCTTTCCTCAAATGAATCTACAAATGTTGTAGTAGCGTGTAGAAGATCATTAAACACTTCAGGTGTTACTCTTGCTCTAACTAGTGAATTTTGCAAATTCTACAAATACAAATCTCTAGACTTCCTATATGCTTCTAAACGTTGTGCACGCTCTAAACGCTTCTGTTCAATAGTTGCTTGAGAATACGTTTTTGGCATGCATTACATGAGAAAGATTCGTAGATGTAATATACTCAAAAATATTGCAAAAGGTGAAATTCATCTCCCCGACAACGGCGCCAAATTATGTGGTGGCCTAGTCGTTATAGATTTCCACAAAAATGATGAATTATATAGTATAAAAGGTTTGATCATTTCCCAAGAGAGAGAATAATCTCATCTTTTGCATGGTAAATGTATATATGATGGTAAACGAACTGGTATGTATAAAATTCACAACGAATACTACAATGACATAACTGGTAATCCAAAGATATTTGGGTAAATTGGCATCCAAGAATACCAATGATGAAATGTTTTGGTCAAGGTCTGTAAATGTAAGGATTACTTTATCTTTCAGGATCTTCAAGCATCAAGGAAACAGTCAGAACTGTCAGCAACTAGCAATTAGATTCAGTAAGCAGAATCACATTAGCTAAAGATTCTTCTTAATCAAACACAGAGAATTAGTCTTTATCGCAGAAAGCAAGCAAAATAGAGCGTCAAACAATCTCGTTATCTGAACACATAGCTCATTCAGAAATGAAAGAAGGTCTGCTAAGAAATGATGCTTAACAGCTTCGGCTAATACCCTGCACACATTAGTCAGAATTGTTACTTGTTGGTGTCACCTGAAAATCCATGTTAGAGTAACAGAAATTCAGTATAATATAAGAAATGTGTGTGACGCAAACAGAACAATATCACAATCATCCACAGATCATACAGAGTGTGTTTGCACATATGATAAGAAGTAATTATGTGAAAGATAGCAAGCAGAAAAGAATGCTCAAGCTATAGGAACTCGCCCTTCTCTCTATTGATACTCAGCTCTAGTATCCACGCCTGTGAGCTTAGGCCAAAAGATTCTATTCTTGACCTTGGTGGCAGGAAACGGGTCTCGCCTCGCTACTGGATAGTAATAAGAATTGGTGCGCATGTAGAAGGGAGCTTCGAGATACCGTGCCATTGAGGTCTTACTTTGCAGGAAGAGCTGATGATGCCAGAGAGGTTGTGGATCCAAGAGTTTGACTACTACTTTATGTGTCTGACACTGGTCCAAATCTGGCAGTATGTAGCCACCTCGCTCTTTCGTTGTTGGATACTTCTTTGCAAACTCCTGAGAGGCGCGCAACTCCTTGCTTGGTTCTGTGGACGTAATTCTGTGCTGGATGGTCGGGGCTTCAGAGGCAATCTTGTGTTCGGTTTGTGGATCGGGTTCAGGAGAGAGAGGAGACGAGGGATTAGCTTCTGCAATTCTTTGTGACTCAGGAGAAAATTGTCATGGAATGAAGGTGGGGTTAGTGGTGTCAAGGGGGTTAGAAGCGGTGGAAGGGAAAAGAAAATGTTGGGAACTGGTACCCCCAGAGCCCGATGGATTGGTTGGTGTTTGAGCTCCTTGCCCCAGGGGTTGCCCTTGAAATGCGGAGCCTTGAGTTGCAGGAGGAGGCTGTTGAAATCCTGCTCCATCTCCACCATCTGGTCCATCAAAGTGGTGCCCCGAATCATGAAATTGGGCGTGCTCTCCATGAACCGACGGTGTCAACTAGGTAGCAGCCTTTAAGCGTTCTTCCAGAGTGGCTATGTGCTGGTTGAGGGCCTCGACAGAAGCAATGTATGATTGTTGTAATTTTGAGTGTTGCTCCATCGTGGCTTTTAGCTTTTGGGCCAGCGTTTGATAGGCCACCACTGGAATGATTGTTGTAATTTTAAGTGTTGCTCTATCGTGGCTTTTAGCTTTTGGGCCAGCGTCTGATAGGCCACCACTGGAATGGCAGTTCCCTCAGGAATAGCTAGTGGTATGAAGTCGTTGAAGTCCACCATTTTCGACTGTTCCTTCATAGCGGAATGTGCTGCTTGTGAATCTGCTACACCTCATCCTTTTCGGCTTTGAGGGTATTGATGGTTTGTTGCATGTGGGATACCTTCAGTTGGAGCTGGTTCTGGAGGTGGAGTAGCATCTGCTGTTGTTGTTGATTGTAATTTGTTAGGTTCTGGATCTGTAGCTGCTATTGTTTGTTTTCCTCCTCCAGCCTTGCTTTATCTTTCTGAAGGACCGCCATAGCACCATCGTCGAATTGCCGCATAGTGTACTGTCCCCCTAGGGGGCCGAATATATTGTATTGGAGTTCATTCACCAACCATATTGCTTTTTGGGTTGGAAGGGGTAGCTGCTCCCAAGGACCAATGTCATGGATGGTGCGTATGTAGTTAGGATACGGCATGGGGTTAAATGGTAGAAAATCATGAACAGGACTAGACGGAGGTGTATGAAAGACAGGTGGAGGTGATTGTGGATTGAGGGGTGGGGAGATACTATGCGGCGGAGAGTGTGGGATCGGGTTAGTGGTGACAGTGGTTGATGGTAATGCAGTTAGTAATTGTAGTACAAAATCATCTATGTTGACTGTGGAGTCAAGTAGAGCGGAGATTTGTACAGGGGAGGGCTTTTGTGGAAGTGTGGAAATAAAGCTTGTGTTGAGAGTTAGTGAGGGTGTGGAGGAGGCAGTAAATGGTGGGGGTGGTGGTGGGAATGTGAAAGCAAGTGATGGAGAGGGGATTGCTTGTGTGGATGGAATCACGCCCATAGGATCAGAGCCGGAAGTGCTTGCCGTTCCGGAGCTACCTGATGCTACTGCTACTGCTTGTCGGCGTTGTTGGGCCTGGCGAAGTAAGGTCGCCTGCTGCTCGAGGACCTCCTTTGGGACTTGAGATGGTTTAAGGCTCCCTCCGGATCCAGCATATTCCACCTCGATGTCGCTGGATAGAATGTCATGTGGAACATCGGCTTCTGTGCTGACCGCCTTCCCTTTAGGCTTCTTAGTAGGTGGGGCTGGTGAGACTGGTTCTACTGTCGGTTGGGGTGTGGCTCATTTTTTTGTGCTTGGATAAACATCATCCAGCTCCTTGATGGCAGCAGCCGCCCTAGATCCCAATTGTTTGGTGACCAACATGTGGAGGAGATACCCACATTTGGTAGTTGATTTGCGGGCTTTCAGAGCTCCGCACGGCCTCTCGCTACCTTCTTATCCCACTTATAATTTTGAGTGGGGTCGTCCATGGTGAGGGTCAGAGAAAAAAGATCGCTCGGTGGGATGCGATCCATCTTGGTGGTATGTACTGCGACCATGGTGACGAGGATCTTTGAGGCGGCCCGTAGATGGGGATCTGTGATGAGGCGGATAGCGATCCCATCGTTGGTTTGGGCAATGGTTTTGCCGTTGTCTGTCAGAAACTTTGTGAAGTAGTTGGCATCATAGTTGGTGCCCTTTCCATGGATTGTCTCTTCAAGATTAGGAAAGCCGACGCTCTGAAGATCTCCAAAAGAGACGTTGATAATAGAATAGCTGCCACTCTTGGATGTAATCCGAAAAGTTTGGAACTCATCCGAATAGGTCGAGTAGGCTGCTCAGATGAGGCTCTTGCTCTGCTGGTCCTGAAAAAGTGTTAGATCAAATCCAAGGTTGGTGAGAATATCATTGGCCAGTGTGAGCTGCTCGACGTAATTCTTAAGATAGATCATGATTATATCCCCTGAATAAGGACGAGGGGGTTTACGGCGATGCAAGCTCAACGAGGAATCGTGGGAAGCCATGGTAGCAGTGATTTTAGATTGCTCTGAGAATTTTGAAGATTTTAAAAAAAAATTGGCATGAACTCGAGAGCAGTAATCTAAAATGAACCTGTGGAGAGAAGGTGGAGGCCTATATATAGACTTGTTTTGGGCAGGAATTTGCAACTTCACCTAGAAATTGTCCTTAGTGTCCATGATTTGGTAATGATGGTTGGGAATTTCGAGGCAATGTTCTGGGGGCGAATTTCTGTAAGTGATTTTTTATTGCCAAAAGAGAGAAAACGTCTGATAGTGCAAAAATGTATCTGATCAGAATTCGCGGAGATAATAGAGAAATCGTGAGGATCAATTTGAGCTCCAATGAATTGTCTGCGAATTTGGAGAATGGATATCTGATGAAGAAAACTACTTTTTTTTTATTTTTTTTGACATTTTGTGTCTGAGATAAAATTCGCGGAGGCCAAAAATGAATCATCCTCTGTGAAAAAGGGGTCAGGCGAATTCTATCTGAGATGTTGTGAAAAAATTTCATCTGAAACTAATGACTTTTGTGGTTTTTTCAGATAAGAATGTTGGTAGACCTGATCTAATAGTATCTTGATGGGTGGAACAAGAAAGATCAACAAAAATGTTGTCGAAATGGCATGCAGACAATAAAAAGGAAGAAAATACAGTAGGAAAGAAAACAGCTAATACATATCAAGATAAAAGTAGGGTTCATTGTACTTTCTCAGTCGACTCCCATTGACCACAGTGTCGAGGATATCACCTTCAAGGGTTTGGAGTTGGACATATCCAGAGGCAAAGATTTTTTTAATGACATAAGGTCCTTGGCCAGAAAATTTCAGTTTGCCTTTGAAGGCTTTGGCCTGGTATAGCAGGACCTTATCTCCAACCTAGAAATCTCTAAGTTTCAATGACTTACCATGCCATGTTTTTTGTCATCGTTTGTAGACTTGTTGAGCATGGATGCTGATCCGTCGTGTTTCACAGAGTTGCTCCAGATGGAATAACCTATTTGCTAGATTCTGAGGAGTATCGAGCTCAAGGCTATAGGCTACTCGAAGAGAGGGGATATGGAATTCCACATGCATAACGGCTTCTTGGCCATATGTGAGTTGGAAAGGGGTTAAGCCTGTAGCTCGTTTCGGGGTGGTGCAATAAGCCCAGAGAGCATCATGGAATTTGAGTTCCCAATCAGATCGGCTAGATTCGACGGTTTTGGTGAGAATTCCACATAGGATTTTATTGGTGGATTCTACCTGGCCATATCACTGATAAGCTCTAGAGGACATCCGAACCGAATTATAACCTGTTCATAGAAAAATTTGGCGGTAGAACGAGCATCAGCATTGCGAACAGCTCTTGCTTCGGCCCATTTGGTGCAGTAGTCCGTAGCTACTATGATGTAACGAGATTGTGTGTGTCGAGCAACAAGACTAATAGGTCCGACATAATCAATTCTCCATTTCTGGAAAGCTTGATTAGTGGTTATGGGGTGTAAAGACATGTAGTATGTTTTTTGAAAGCATTTTGTGCGTTGGCAGACATCACAAGCTTTAGTGTAATTGTGCGTATCCTTGAAGAGTGTTGGCCACCAAAAACCGGCTAAGAGGATTTTCCTAGTTGTTGTTTTAGAAGAGAAATGGCTGGCACCAATACCTTCATGAGTGTGAAAAATTACAGAGGGTATTTCTCCTTCAGTAAGACATCGTTGGATAATTCCATCTAACCCTTGCTTGTAGAGTTGTCCTGCAATTAACGTATAAGGTTTAGTTTTGAGGACCAACGCACGTTGTTTAGGTTTAGAGAAGGAAGGATCCATCTACCCTGAAGTTAAATATTCGGTAATTTCCTTAGCCCATACAGGTGTAGAGTCAAATTGGAAAAGGATTGCATCTGGTAAATCATCGTTGACGCCTTGATCAGGGGTAGGAAGGTTAGGGATTCGGGATAGATGGTCTGCTAAAAAATGCTGAACTCCCTTACGAACCACGATCCTAAACTCAAATTCTCTCAATAATAGGATCCATCTAGTAATACGGTCGGTGGTGCAGGTCTTGTTGATGAGATACAACAATGCTTGATGATCAGTGAAGAACGCAAAGACTTTCCCTAGAAGATAATGGCGAAACTTTTGAATCGCATATACCATTGCCAAGGCTTCGCGTTCGGTAGTGGTATAATTGACTTCGGCATGTATCAATTGTTGACTAAGAAAACGAATTGGGTAGTCCTTTTTGAATTCTCCTGGTTGGGTGAGCACTGCTCCAATGGCATACTTGAATGCATCGGTATGCACATTTAATTCTTTAGAATAATCAGGAGCCCAGAGGATGGGGTGCATTGGTAAGGGATTCTTTGAGTTGATTAAAGGCGACGCGTTGTTCATCCGTCCATTTGGGAACTACAACTACTTTGTAGATTAAGCGTGCTTTGTTAGCGAAATAAAAAATAAAGTACCGATAGTAGTTGGCGTGGCCAAGGAAGGAGTAAACTTCACGTATCGTACGCGGTTCCGGTAAATTTTGAATGATGAGGATCTTTTCAGGGTCAGTGGCAATGCCATTTTGTGAGATAATATGTCCTAACACAATACCATGGGTTACCCAAATCTGGCATTTTTCGGGATTAAGAGAGATACCGAAGCGTTGACATTGGATAAAAAAAATTTCGATCACAGACAGATGACGTATTTCTTCGGAATGTGCTCCTAAATCGTCCAAGTAAACTTCTAAGGTATTGCCCATCTGCTGAGAAAAGGCCGCTTGCATAACACGTTGGAAGATGCTAAGAGCATTGTAGAGACCAAAAGGCATGACTTTCCAGCAAAAGGTTCCCCATTCTGTGGCAAAGGAAGTTTTGTGTTGATCCTCTTCAGCGATTTGGATCATATTATATCCACTAAAGCCATCTAAGAAGGAGTAAGTCTCATCTCTTGCTAGATTTTCTTAGATGGATTCTCCGAAAGGTAATGGAAAATGATCACGTTCAGTGACGGTGTTAAGTTTCTTAAAATCGACACAGATCCGGAGTTTTCCATTTTTCTTGGGGACGATGACAATTGCGGAGACCCACTCAGTATGCTCAATTTCATAGATAAATCCCACATCTAAGAGGCGTTGTAATTCTTTTTTGATCTTGGCCTTATACATGGGATTGCATCGTATGGATGACTTGCAGTGGGCCTTGCACCCGGTTTAAGCGGGATACGATGCACAGCTACTTGGGGTGAGACGCCTTTCATGTCTTTATAGGTCCAGGCAAAGATATGTCGATATTTTTGCAGGAGCTTTTCAAGCCGTGTTTGTTGTTCGCGATTGAGATGAGCTCCGATGTAGACAAGATATTCGTTGGTTTCATTTGGCTCACTCAGGGAAAGTGTTCTGGTTTGTGCAGGGCCTTTGTAGGGTGAATTACCAGTGGGCTCACGTTGAGCTTGGGGTAATTTGATTGTGACATCCTCGATCGTACAGTCCTTAAAGTATGCAGGAACATCATGGGCTGGAGATTCGAGGGGGGCCTTGCCTTTATCTTGCCGAGATGGTGCTTTTTTGGGGACTGGTGTAGGGCTAGAGGCAATCTCAAGAACTTCCCGAACAATGGTGAGGTCACCCGGCGGTTGAATGTGAAGTGGTTTTTTCATTTTCTCTTTCATAGTATGACCACGTGGTTGAGGTTTCGGTGGTGGAGAGAGAGTTGGTATGTCATGGAGGATCTCGTCATCAATTTGAAAGATAGTCTCCTCCTCACGGAGATCCCATGGATAGTGTGGGCATTTGGGACGGTAGAATTTTATCTCAGGTTTTTCAATTGCAACCTTGGCAACAGATTCTACCTTGGAAGCATGTTGCGAATAGGTCTTTGGGAGAAGTGCTTCCATATAGTTGAGGATCTGAATATCATAAATGTCCATATCTCCTGGGCAATTCTGAATTTGTAAGACGTTCTCGTCATCAGTGAATAAATCGTCTGATTCATTAGTAGGTAGCCATGCAACATTTAGCAGCTCATCATGGTGTGGAAGAATATCAATAAAATTGATATTGATGATGGGTGTATCCAGATCAGGTAATTGGTCGTGATCGATTGGGTGTGGAGAGGTACAATGATCCTGATGCTGAGCACAGTAATCGGCATTCGCACAATCAATGGTAGCGAGACTATGACTGCAATTTATGATATCAGTAGATTTAACATAATGACCTTTTTCGTGGATGGACTGGTATGGCTCAAATATTGAGTTGGTGGTTGAGGATCCCTCGTCATGGATGCGTGCAGGTTTGAGTTTACCCGTTGAGTCAATGGTGACAGAACTATCACACGATTTCCAAAAGTGACTCATCCTTTGCTCAAGTCATGAACGACTCGTACATTGGTGAGCCACGGACGACCAAGTAGTAATTCATAAGAATAGGCATTATTGGAAATATCAAGTACTACAAGATCAACAAAAAAC
Source organism: Diphasiastrum complanatum (assembly GCA_029204225.1). Lineage (NCBI taxonomy): Eukaryota > Viridiplantae > Streptophyta > Lycopodiopsida > Lycopodiales > Lycopodiaceae > Diphasiastrum > Diphasiastrum complanatum. The sequence goes on along the minus strand of CM055104.1, from coordinate 16,816,264 downwards.
TTGAGACCTCCTAGTTTGATCAGCACGTGCGGAAGGAAACTGGTCGGTCGGACCACACTTTGATCAGCCATCCGAAGCTGACAAGTAGGTTTGGCTAGCTTGTCTCTCAGATTCCATTCCATTATGAGGGATGTGGAAATAATATTAACCCCGAAACCTCCATCGAGTACTGCTAAAATTTCACGGGATTGATGATGGGTAGCTGGGATTTTGATGTTGCCTCGTTCGCTGAGTGGATTGGTTAGATGTAAGGGCATTTCAGGCAACTCGTCAATAGTGGTGGTGGTATTGGATTGGATCTGTTGTTTCCACTGGCCAGCATGCTTCCAGAGTACATGGAAGGGAAGAGTGACATTGGCTTGTAGTAAATCTTCCCAAACTTCGGTACCTTCAAGGGTTTTGCTTTCAAAGAGCTTGTGAGGTACTTTATGAGAAGAGGAAGATCGTTGGTCGGCATTGCAGATTTGCTGACGATACTCATGATGCAGCCAAATTTCTTCAGATGGGTGAAGGTAAACTATCGGGGTTGAATCATCACTTGGAGGAACAGTCTGCGGTTGAGTTTTGCTGGGTGCAAGTGTAGGGGCTTGGCGTTGGGTTTGTGCCCGAGACAAGACCCAAGCAGGATGTGTTTTGATTGGTAAAGTTTCTACTTGCACTGAACAGACAGGAGTGGCTGGCTTAGATCGGGATGGGCAGTCCTTTACGTGATGTTCAATACCACAGTTTTCACAAGCTAGAGAAAAGCGGAGTTTATCTGGGCAGTGAATACTAGGATGTTTACTTGTACAGATAAAGCATCCTCGTATTGCGGGTAGTTGATGTGCGACAAAGACAGCTTGGTTTGGATTGTAAGCTTGGGCATTGGGATCCACCGGTTGAACATTAGAATCATAGGTATAATAAACAACCGTTTCAATAGAGTATTGCGATTGAGTATGCCACATAGTAGGTGGCTGGATCGATGGTATTCGGATCAAGATAATGGCCAACATTTTGTGGGGCAGGTTGGTTAACAACAAACTGTTGACGTGGGGATGGGTATTGATTTGGTGCATGTAGTCGTGGTTGGTAAACTCCTGGTCGTGGCATAGGTTGTTGTGGTGGGTAAGGGCGGTAAGCTCGATAAATGGTGGGTCTGGTGGCTGCTGGAAAATGATTTTGCAGTTGAGGGCATTCATTAGTAGTGTGATGTTGTGAGCAGATTGGACACCAGACATTTTTCCTTGACGAAATACAAGGCAAGACTGGTAGCGAAGGGATTTTCTCAGAGATATGGTATTGACTACTCTGAAACCTTCTCCTCCTGTCGTTAAAAAATTGTCTCTACAACTGTTATTTGCATATGCAATAGCTTATGACCTCAGGATCCACATTGTGGACGAGAAGACAGCTTTCTTGCATGGTGAACTAGACGAAGAGGTCTATATGGATCAACCCCCAAGATATGTCTCAAATTCACTTCCTGACTATGCATGCAGAATGCATAGAAGCATCTACGGTCTGAAACAATCAGCCCGACAATGGTACAAGAAGAAAGATCAAGCCCTAAAATCATTAAAATTCATGCGTTTGTTGGCTGATTCCAATGTATATGTCAGAGTTACAGATGGGTAGATCATCATTGTGGCTGTGTACGTGGATGACACTCTGATACTTTGTAGGAGTGAACAATTGATTGCTGAAGTGAAGACAGACATCTCGAAACATTTCGAGATTGTGGATCTGGGAGAAGCCAAGTGTTACCTAGGCTTACAGATTGAAAGCGACTATGAGGGAGGTAAGCTATAACTTCACCGGTCCAGATACACCCAAAAGATCCTAGAGGACTTTGGGATGCTGAACTGCAAAGGAACGAATACTCCAATGCTCGTAGGGACGGTGCTAACAAATGATGATTGTTCGAAGATTGAGGAAGAGAGAGACAGATGCAGCTCACACCTTACAGGAAGCTGATAGGATCACTGATGTACCTTGCGAACAACACATGTCCTGATATTGCTTATACAATATTTAGGATGAGCCAATTCTGCACGAATCCAAGCTCGACACATTGGAAGATTGCGAAATGCATTTTGCAATATCTTCAATTAACGAGGGATTATGGCTTGTGTTATTGTCATGATGCAGGTTTCAGGATGCTTTCCTACAACGATGCTACCTGGGCATCTCTCAAGTACGATTGTAAAAGCATTTTAGGAGGATGCACCATTACATCAGGAGCAGCAGTTCTTTGGGTCAGCAAAAAGCAGACCATTGTGGCCCAATCATCCTGCGAAGCAGAAAACGTTGCAGCAGCAAAAATGGCCAACGAGATAATCTGGCTAAGGCAATTCCTGGACAAATTGGGCTAAACAAGGAACAAGCCTCTGGTCTTGCAGATGAATATAATGAAGATCAGCTCTCGCATAGGAGAATGTATCATCTAAATATGCGGAGCTTGTATGACATGAGCAGAAAAGACATAGTCACATGTCTCAAGATTTCAAGGCCCGAAACTGAGTTTTGCGAAGCCTGTCAGAAAGGCAAGCAACAATGGAATCCATTCATGAGGGAAGAAGAGCTAAGGAAGTTCTTGAGCTCATCCACTCTGATGTCTGTGGACCGATGAAGATGGATTCGCTCTCAGATTCGAGGTATTTTCTGACATTCATAGATGATTACAGTCGGATGACCACGATCTACTACTTAAAGAAAAAATATGAAGTCTTTGATTCCTTCAAGAAGTTCGTGGCATTTGCAGAGTGACACACTTTGAAAAAGATTCAGATCCTCAGATCTGACAACGGAGGTGAATACAAAAGCAAATAATTCTCAAAATTCTGCGAAGAACAGGGGATAGAACACCAGTTCACTCCTGCATACACACCAGAGTACAATGGTGTTGCAGAAAGAAGAAACAAAACGCTAGTCGAAGGAGCCAGATGCATGATGACAAAAGCTCAATTGCCAAGTCAGTTCTGGGCTGAGGCAATAGCTGCAGTTGTACACCTGCGGAACAGATAAACAACGACGGCGCTGGATAAGAAGACGTCGTACGAAATTTGGACAGGTAGAAAGCGTGATCCATTATAAGTATGTGTGTTCGGATGTGCAGCATATAAGCACATTCCAAAAGAAAAAAGAAACAAGCTCGATGACAAATCAGAGCAAACGATCATGGTCGGCTACTTGAACGGAACACAAGTGTACAGGCTCTACAACCCAACCACGAAGAAGGTTGTTTTGAGTAGAGATGTGAAGTTTGATGAGTCCACATTTCTTGGACTGAAAGATGAAAGAGGCCATGAGATCTTCACACTGCTGCCTATTCAAGAGAGAGATCGAGGACAGACATCAAATCAGAATGCAGAGTTATAGACTCCAGAGCAGCAGGAGACAGAGGATCAAACCCACAAACAAGAAACGTTCGAACAGCGATGAAACAAACCTAGAAGGTCAAAAAGACAAAGAAGACCTCCAGACCGTTGCTCTGACAATCTTCAGTGGAGCGAAGACACATAGTTCGAGTACTGCAGCTTCACTGAAGAGCCAACAACATATCAAGAAGCTATCCAGAGTCTAGAGGGAGAATTATAGAAGCAGGCAACCTTACAAACCACGATCCCAAACTCAAATTCTCGTAGTAATAGGATTCATCTAGTAATACGGCCTGTGGTGCAAGTCTTGTTGATGAGATATAACAATGCTCGATGATCAGTGAAGAATGCAAAAAAAAAATTCAGAAGATAATGGTGAAACTTCTGAACTGCATATACCATTGCCAAGGCTTCACGTTCAGTAGTGGTATAATTGACTTCAGCAAGTATCAATTGTCTACTGAGAAAACGGATTGAATAGTCCATTTTTAATTCTCCCAGCTGGGTGAGCACTGCTCCAATGGCATACTTGGATGCATCGGTATGCACATGGAATTCTTTAGAATAATCAGGAGCCCAGAGGATAAGTACATTAATAAGGGCTTCTTTGAATTGATTGAATACGACGCGTTGTACATCTGTCCATTTGGGAACTACAACTACTTTGTAGATTAAGCGTGCTTTATCAGCGAAATAAAAAATAAAGCACCGATAGTAGTCAGCCTGGCCAAGGAAAGAGTAAACTTTGCATATCATACGTGATTCCGGTAGATTTTGAATGATAAGGATCTTTTCGGGATTAGTGGCAATGTCATTTCGGAAAATAATATGTCCCAACACAATACCATGTGTTACCCAAATCTAGCATTTTTCAGGATTAAGGGAGATGTCGAAGTGTTGACATTGGATAAAAAAAATTTGAGCACAAACAAATGGCGTGTTTCTTCTGAATGTGCACCTAAATCGTCCAAGTAAACCTCTAGGGTATCGCCCATCTGCTAAGAAAAGACAGCTTGCATAACATGTTGGAAGGTGCTAGGGGCATTGTAGAGACTGAAAGACATGACTTTTCAGCAGATGGTTCTCCATTCTGTGGCAAAAGCGGTTTCATGTTGATCTTCTTCAGCAATTTGGATCATATTGTATATGCTAAAGCCATCTAAGAAAGAGTAAGTCTCATCTCCTGCTATATTTTCTAAGATGGATTCTTCGAAAGGTAATGGAAAATGATCACGATCTGTGACATCGTTAAGTTTTTTAAAGTCGACACAGATTCGGAGTTTTCCATTTTTCTTGAGAATGATGACAATTGGGGAGACCCAGTCAGTATGTTCGATTTCATAGATAAATCCCACATCTAAGAGGCGTTGTAATTCTTCTTTGATATTGGCCTTATAGATTAGATTGCATCGGTATAGATGACTAGCAGTTGGCCTCGCACTCGGTTTAAGCGGAATATGATGCACATCTACCTGGGATGAGACGCCTTTCATGTCTTTATAGGTCCACACAAAGACATGTCTATATTTTTCGCGGGAGCTTTTCAAGCCATCTGCGTTGTTCGCGATTGAGATGAGCTCCGATGTGGACTATATATTCATTGGTGTCATTTGGCTCACTCAGAGAAAGGGTGATGGTTCACGCAGGGCCTTCGTAGGGCGAATTACCATTTGGCTCACGTTGAGCTTGGGGTAATTGGATTGTGACATCCTCGATCGTATAGTCCTTAAAGTATGCAATAACATTATGGGCTGGAGATTCGAGGGGGGCCTTGCCTTGCACCTGTCGGGATGATAATTGGGAATGTTCGGGGGTTGGCATAGGGACAAAAGCCACGTGGTTGAGGCTTCGGCTGTTGGGAGGTGTGTGGATGAGGAACGAGTGGTACGTCATGGAGGATCTCATCATCGATTTGAAAGATGATCTCCTCCTCACAAAGATCCCATGGATAGTTTGGGCGTTTGACACGGTAGAATTTTGTATCAAACTTTTCAACTGTAACCTTGGCAACCGGTTTCCACCTTGGAAGCATGTTGCGGATAGGCCCTAAGTGGAAGTGCCTCCATGTAATCGAGGATCTAAATATAAAAAATGTCCAAATCTTCTGGGCAGTTCTGAATTCGTAAGACATTCTCATCATCTACGAATAAATCTTCTGATTCATTAGTAGGTAGCCATGCAACATTTAGTAACTCATCATTGTGTGGAAGAATATCAATAAAATTGATATTGATGATAGGTGTATCAAGATCAGATAATGGATCGTGATCGATCGGGAGTGGAGAGGTACAATCATCCTGATGCTTAGCATAGTAATCGACATTCACACAATCAATGGTAGCTAAACTGTGACTCCAGTTTATGATATCAGTAGATTTAATATAATGACCTTTTTTGTGGCTGGACTGGTATGGTTCAAACACTGAATTGGTGGTCGAGGACCCTTCGTCATGAAGACGTGCATGTTTGAGTTTGCCCGTTGAATCAATGTTGACAGAATTGTCATGATTTCCAAAAGTGACTCGGCCTTTGCTCCAGTCATGAACGACTCTTGCATTGATGAGTCACGGATGACCAAGTAGTAATTCATAGGAATAGGCATTACTAGGAATATCAAGGACTACGAGATCGACAAAAAACTTTAGACCTCCTAGTTTGATTAGAAGTTGTGGAAGAAAACCAGTGGGTCGGACCACACTTTGATTAGCCATCCTAAGTTGAGTGGGTTTGGCAAGCTTGTCTCTCAGATTCCATTCTAGCATGAGGGATGTGGAAATGATATTGACATCGGAGCCACCATCGAGAATCGCTAAAACTTCACGGGATTGGTGATGGGTAGCTGGAATATTGATGTTGCCTCGTTTGCTGAGTGGATTGGATAAGTGTAAGGGCATTTCAAGCAACTCATGAGGGGGCTGGTGGTGTCACTGGATTGGATCTGGTGTTTCCATTTGCCAGCATGCTTCCAGAGAACATGGAAAGGAAGAGTGACATTGACTTGCAGTGAATCTCCTCAGACTTCAGTACCTTCAAGGGTTTTGCTTTCGAAAGGCTTGTGAGGTACTTTATGGGAGGTAGAAGATTGTTAGTCGGCATTGCGGATTTGTTGGCGATACTGATGATGCAGTCAAATTTCTTTAGATGGGTGAGGATAAACTATCAGGGTCGAATCTTCACTTGGAGGGATAGCATGCTGCTGAGTTTTGTTGGGTGCAAGTGTAGGGGCTTGGCATTGGATTTGTGCCCGAGTCAAGACCCATGCAGGATAAGTTTCAACTGGTAAAGTTTCTACTTGCATTGAACAGACAGGAGCAGCAGGTTTGGATCGGGATGGGCAGTCCTTCACGTGATGTCCAATACCACAGTTTTCACAAACTGGAGGAAAGCGGAGTTTATTGGGGTAGCGAATACTAGGATGCTTACCTGCACAAATAAAAAACATTCTCGTATTGCTGGAAATTGATGCACGACAAAGACAACTTGGTTTGGATTGTAATCTTGGGCATTGGGATCTACTGCTTGAGCATTATAATTATAAGTATAATAACCAACCTGTTGTGGGACAGGTTGGTTAAAGACGTGGTGGTTGGTATTGATTTGGTGCGTCGTGGTTGGTAGACCCTTGGTTGTGGCATAGACTGTTGTGGAGGGAAGGGGCGGTATGCTCGATAGATGGTGAGTCTGATTGCTATTGAAAAATGGTTTTGCAGTTGAGGGCATTCATTAGCAGTATGATGCTGTGAGCAGATTGGACACCAGACATTTTCTCTTGCTGGAAAGGATTTCTCAACAATGGCAGTTTGGAAATCGGTAGTGAGCTTATCCATATGATATGATGCAAAAGTTTAGAAGATTGGGCAACATTGTCAGACTTCGGGTGATTAGGATGTTCGGAATTCTTAGATTTCTTTTCACGATGGTCAAAGTCATTGTCGAAACCTTCGTCTTCCTCACGGATACAATTAGTCATCGCATCTTTAAGTTGATCATAAAGGTCAACTGGTTTGAGTTCACAACGGATGTGTTTAGGCAATCCAACCAAGAACAGTTTTATGGCCATACGTTTGGTGATATTTTCATCAATAGATTCTACTTTGAGATGTTTAAAACACTCATTGTAGTTTCGAACAGACTCTTCGCGACGCATCTTGATATGGGTAATTTGGATGAATGGGCTCTGAGTCAGTTTGGATGGTTTGAAACGCTTGATGAGAGTGTCATTGAGGGTGGTCCAAGAAGCAAGATCAGGAGTCTCGAGATTAAGATACCAGTCCTTAGTTGTTCCATAGAGTACCATGGAGAATGGGTGAAGCTTTTCAATTTCCGAGACAGATTGAGAAATCATGGAGAGATAGGTAAATCAAACTGCAGGACTCGTAAATTTTGACAAGGAGTGATGTCTGTCAAAATATTGATTTTTTTATATTTTTGAAATTTTTTTTGAACAATTAGAATTCGCGGGTGGGTCAAAGAATTCGTGCTCACTGATGACGATTTCATAGGCTGGATGGTGATTTCCGATACAGAGGTTTTACTGACATACAAGAAATATGAGAAAAAATATGACTTTCTGACTGGAAACAGGCAAAATCTTTGAGATAGAATTCGCGGAGCTGCTGGAGGACTGATCTTGATTAGATCTAGCCTCAGTGAAGCCAACAAATTCTAGGACAAAAATTTGGGTGAAAAATAAGATATTTTGACAGTATATCAGGCTGTTTTCTCATAATCAGACCGTGGTAAGCATTCATGGAGGTGATAAAATAAAAGATCAGGGTCTGTTAGGGCTGTAGACAGACTAACGAATTCTGATATACATGTTTGGTTCGGAAAAAGGTCACTTGGGTCACTTCTTTTCAAAGAAAATGCCCAAGTTGATTCTTTTGTTGCTTCCCCCCGGCTTGATAAGTTGCTCCGCAGCTCGTGTAGGACCTGGAGAGAAGACTCGTGCTGTGGTTGGAAGATAGAAAGCAGACAAACAGACAAACACACAACATGGAGGCAAAAAAACAAAAGAAAAAGAAGCTAGGTAAAAAGTGCTTAAAAAGCGGCAACGTCGCCAATGTTGGAAGTAAATCTGATTCGTATATGTTGGCTAGATCTACTCACAATGCGGTGTAGTATAGAGAGGATCATCCTCTTTCTAAGTTTCTACCAAGCTTCAAACGGGAATGCAGAAATAGAAAACAATGACGGAAGCACTAAGGCTTACCCAACTAGTGTTCGAAATAGAAATGAAACTAATGAGGACAAAAAAACAAAACCTTACTAAGGCTTACCCAACTAGCAAGGTGATTAAGCTAAATTTTAAATTAACACCCAAAGGGATTGAAAAGATAGATTGTGGCTAAACTAAGCATAAATCAATTGAAACATGCCATAATAAAAGAATCAATGAAAGGAGACAAGAGGAGGCCCGAGCACCTTCCCTCAAGCTATGCACCTTCCAATGGAAACACAAGTGAAATAGCAAGATAATCTCAAAAGAGATAGCAATTTAGCATAATCTCAAAACTGTTATTTACAAAGCAAATACCTCTCCTTTTATAGCAAAATGGGTCTTCCATAAGTATTCACTAACGTATGAGACTAATCTATTTTTAGCCTTTCTAAAACTTCTAACTTAGAATTTAGAACTTCAAAGTTTTTTAACTTAGGAAAACTTAAAACAAAATATTTTTAATCTTAGGTTTCCTAAGTCTAAGTTCTAAATCTAAGTTTAAGCTATTTTATTATTATTTAAGCTTTTACTCATGGGCTTACAAACACATGTCATGGCGAAAGTTTATTAACAGACACTCGTACGTGGACTTACAAAACACATGCCACGGAGTTTTATTTTTTATTTTATTTTATTTTATTTTTGTGTTAGCACGGATGCTAACATTGCTCTTATAGATTTCGTTTTGGCACAAAGATGCTCACTTCAAAAGGCAAGTCCTGCTTAGGTTGTCTGATCATTTTGTAATTGGGATTCTTTTACTGAAGCGTAGGCCTCCTCGGCGCTTGCGTAGAGTAATATAATGCTTGAAATAAGGCCTCGCTGGCAGCTGATCAGACAAAGTTTTTTGTATTAAACCAAGATGATACATGCGATACAATTGGCTACAATGTGCATTTCATCGCAGCAAAGACGTACTAAGGTACAATCAGATCCTTAGCGGAAACATATATGACGAGGATTACCGGATGGAGAAATAAAATGAACCTTGATCAATGTGCCTTGAAACAACAAATTTTATGGAGCGAAGGCTGAGGAAAGAGAAGTTTGCCAGTCCCATAGGTGTACATTACTATTGGATTCTGATCTAAAAATTGGCATTAAGCTAGTTCTCAGACACATATCGAATTACAGACAAGGTCCTAGTTGACAACGGTGTTACGTTCATAATTTTTTTGTGCGTTTCGCATGAGAGGTACAGTAGGTGTTTCTAGATCTGAAGTAGAAATCAAATTACAATGTGCTGAGATAGAAATCAAGAACATAAACATAGCTGAGAACATGCAGCACTTTTGAGCGTGAACATCGTTTCAAGAACATAAACGCAAGCCTCCTCGGCGCCGAGGAGGCTGCACGCCGAGTAAAAAATAGCTTGAAATAACGCCTTAGCTGCCATTGTTGGTAGCTGAGACAATTTTTTTTGCCTCAGCTGCTAGCCTCCTTGGCGTCGAGGAGGCTGGCAGCTGAGGCAAAAAATTTTTCCCCCAACTGCCCAAATTTTGTCTCAGCTGGCACAAAAATGCACAAAACATCTCTCCCAAGTTAGATCCAATCTTTAGCAAGATAGTATCCCAAGATAGTCCAATGAACTAAGCCATTCTTGGCTACTTTAGGGTTTAGTGCACTCCTACTTTAGGGTTTACTATTTTACCATTACTTAGGGTTGGTTACTAAAGTATTGCACTCTACAACAAAATTTTTAATAGGTAATAGGCCTGTGGTTATTATTGGTTTTCACATGGGAGCCTTCTAGCACAATAAGATATGGTTGTACTGAAATTACGTGAAGGCGTGTTTGTTCGAGCAAATTTTGCCTAGGGATTGGTCCAACCAAAACGCCTTAGTGAGGGAAGGACTCACACTGTCCTTACGCGAGTAATCGGAGTCTGACCACTTCCAATCCTGGGGCCCCACTGAGTACCCCGTACTCTCGGGTCTAGGCCCTCAGAGATATGACCAACGGGAGATGGTAGACAAACTTTTGTGGAGGAGCTCGATACATTGGGTCAACATTTTAAGGATGATGTTTTTTGGAATGATCTTGAACTTTTAGAACCTTCCACTGTCTCTAATGTGCATTCTTGTGTCTATTCACTTGTTTGACTCTTAGAATGACAGTTTTATCAATGACCTTCTAAGACAACTTGTATCATAGTCTAGGTGATTCTAGATTCTCATTCTATTTTTTGGTGTTAATCACTATTGGGATCCTACCGATCCTATTAAACTCCAAGAATTATCTTTTACTTGCTCATCATATTCCTCCGTGGGTTTCGTAGTCATATGTTGGCTAGTCCCTTTCCCGTAACCCATGGTTTTCGTGGAGATTGGATCATGACTCGCATATCCTCAAAATGACCCATCTAGGATATGAAGTACATAAGGTTTTCTGGTTATCAATTCCAAATGATGTTTCTTCTTTAAAAGGCTAGGATGTTATTTTTAAGAGTGAACGACATAGGGTTTTCTGGTATGGATAATCAAGTTGCTTGCAAACTCACCCATGATCCCACTTATTTTTCATAGGCCATTTCTTAGATCTCACAATATGACTGATTTGGGTGCACTTTCGAATTCCTCATCCCCTAATTGGTTATTGTTATACCTATTTCTCTTTCCTTGTTTGTTATTTTTGGAAGGTAGGCCAAGTACCTTAGTATCAAGATTTTGTGGTATTAACACAAGGTATTTCTGACGGGTTGCTAGTATGCCAATGTTAATAGATATTTATCCTATTTCTCTTAGGAACAAAAATGACTCCAGTCTATCACCCTATATTGAAAAATGATAGACTCATATGAATATGACATTTAGGAATCCATAAGAAAGGGTTAACAGTTGTTAGCATCACACCAGAGTACGGACAATGAGTAGGTCTTCTTGGCACCATTGAAAACAAAGCAGGCTCAGGCAACAAAAGGTACATTAGTTTGTTGAACACATTGTTGGATATACCTCATTGTAGACTAAAACATCATATTACAACTTGAGAACATCTTTAAAAGCAGATCCTAGTTTATGAACTCTGTTCACAAAGATTCCAAGGAACATGTAGAGGTTGGGGAAAACAAACAGACTCAATTCATCTTTAAATATTAACACACACTGTAAGGATCAGACCCAACACAGTAGATTTTCACGAGGGAAAATGCCATTGCAGCCTCATGAATCAATATGTGAACACTTTGTAAAACACAAAAGACAGGTCTTGATAATAAATGTAAACCATGGGTAGACCATTTCTCTTGTAGCTCACAAGGCAGGACCATCAGCAGTATCAACATCATTTTTGAGCCTTACTCAACATGAGAACCTCAGCATCAGGTTGTTGACAATAGATGGAGAGATATAGTCACAAAGCTCAACTTGAGAACACAATTTTCAGCAAAAATTCAGCACAAGAACTTGTAGAATAAAAACTAACTGATCCAACCAAAGAACACATTTCTAAACAGGCAGAAAACTTAGCATAGTAGAAGGAAGTTAGTAGCTAGAGACAGGAGAAGATCCTTCCATGCATCATGTTCAGCTCCTTTTGTAGAGCTGATTTTACTTCACCTTTTTAGTTTGCCATATTTTGGACGTGAATCAAAACATGTTCATTCTCCGCCCACGATGGAGCGATCAGAAACTCTTTTATGTGATAGGCATCTCAAACCAATGCAGTTGTGAAGCAAAGAGAAACAAAATTATTACTACATTTTAGCGAATTTTATGCGGTTGAAATGTTATTATTTTTGGATATTGGCACATTTTTTTGTCAATCATGCTTGTGAACAATGCTAATTGCCTAACCGTTGGGTCTGGTGAGGATTGATACTCTTGCATGTAAGCTTGTAAGGCCCTTTGGAAATCCACGGAAATTGTCCAAGTGATAATGGACGATTGGCCGATTTGGTGGGACCCGTACATGTTGGAAAGAGGTTTCTGAAAAGATAGGTCCATTAGAATTGAATAAAAAGAATTCGAATGACAAGAATTAAAACTTATAGTGCGCAGCGGAATAAACTATCTTCTTCTTTCTCTATGCATGACTACGCATATCAATTTCAAACAAAACAATAGTGATAGAAATCATGTTCGATCTAATAGGAACTAAGTTTGAAATCATTAGTACTACAATGATTACGTAGCCAAATATTAAAAGCATTGAATTATCAGACAAATAGTAAGAGATTATTAGTTACAAAAGCATTAATGAGATGCATGCAACTAATATAATATTGAACGCAATAAAAAGATAGAATGATTCAGTAAAAGAAACAAATCAGAATGGAAATGAGCACAAAGGAATTGTGGATCAAAGCCAGGTGCTCTGAGCTATCTCTGAGTAACTGTAACTCTGTCTGAATTAAGCACTTCCGCTAATAAGCAGTAAGCGCAATAGCAAACTCTAAATCAACTCTAAAGAACTGAGCTAGAATGCTCAAGAGTGTTCAAGCTCGCATGCTTGAGAGAGAGAGAGAGAGAGAGAGAGAGAGAGAGAGAGAGAGAGAGAGAGAGAGAGAGAGAGAGAGAGAGAGAGCTAACTATTCAATACTTGTTGATCTCTTGATCGCACTATTAAAATGTAGAAATATGAGCAGCTATTATACTAAGCAAATGCGATAACATCCAATAGTAGGACAACTAATCAGGTCGCAATCATAATGTTGAGACTCTCAATTGAGTACACAAAGCAAACAAAGCTGTGATGGAAATTGATTGGACATAAGCAAAATAAAGTTGGCAAGTGGGAAATTGTGCAAGTTGGCTGGGACAATTCGGAACAAGCTCATACCACCACAATTGAGATTCCAACTATGGTTATCAACGTCGTTGTTAGTAACACTTGTCCAACTCCGATATGGTGGGAGACACAACAGGCAACCTTGAGTATCAATGCCGCTACAAGTAACGCTTGTCAGACTCAGTTGATGTAGGAGACCCAACAGGCAACCACGGTGATCAAAACCACAACTAAGATTCTAACATTCTAACCCTTGTTGTCGACGTGGTCCCCAGTTAAAAGCGCTTGTCCAACTCGTCCACACTGGAGACCCAACAAGCAACCATGGCGGCACATAGATCTTCTATGACTCGGCCATATACTAAAGAGCAAAATGCATTACACAAGTAACATTTAAGGAAGGAGCATTGGGCTTGGGAGGAGGCCACCAGGGCTTAGGCTGAGTGACACGTCACACGACTCACGATCAATGCATATTTGCCATGAACAATAATACATCAATGTATATTTTACAACGACGATCGTGCTGTTATGAATACAATCAATATATTGCAGCGATCGTGCTGCTGCTGATTAGATTTGCAGTTGAGCAGAGCCAAAATTGCTGAGAAACGGAGATCGTCGCTTTAATGGATCGAGGTTTTTGTTGAAATTTCAGCATCCTCTTTGTTTTTTTGCTGGCAGAGTGAGTGCATACGGTTTTGGTGAATTGCGATCGCAATTTGGAGATTAATAAACTTTTGTTGAGGATTAGATGCTTAAGCATGCATGCATTCTTGTAGAATGTGACTTTTTGGTTGAGAAAAGAGCAATTGAGATTCTGTTTTGCAATTGATTATCACCGTTATTCGCTGTAGATCTTCGTAAAGTCTCAATAACAGAAATCTGTGAAGGGAATTTGGATCTAGCTTATCCGTTCGGTTCTACAGCTTGTAGGCTTCAGTCTGAAATCGAAGGCTGAATGCACAGATCTGAATGAAACCTTTCTTGCTTCAGTAACATAATCTACAACTCAAGTTGGAGCCACACAAATCCTGTGCTTTTCAGAGGTGAAATCTGATTATAATTGCGTCCTTGCTTCGATAGTCCTGTTGTCGCATAAATGAATATTCACTGAGACATCGTGGTGCAGTCTATAGCTCTTGGATGTGATAAGGCTTGCCATTTTTCAAAGCATCAAAAAAAAAAATGGAAACTCCACAGGCTCAGGATGAAGAAGTCCTGGAAAAGTTAACTCACAACAGATCATTCAAAGAAGAAGATGCTAATGGCAACTTTTTGCCTGAAGATAGGGAGAATATCGAGAAAGGACATGATGATAAGGAGATTGTAGGAAATGGCCACGCTCAGAACTTCGAAGCTACTGAAGTAACAGAGGATGCCAATGGCTCGCTGAACGATAATTCGGTGAGAGATATGCCTGAAGATGAGGCTTCCGATCATTATTTTGAAGAAGATTTTGCAAGAAAGGGAGTTGTATGGCCAGAAAAGGCTGCTGCTCTGAGAAATTTTGTCAGGGAGAGAGGGATTGTCGTCTCCAAAGCTATAAGCAGGCTTTCTGGCAAGAAAGAAAGCCAAGAGCAGGTCGAAAACGAAGAGAAAGTAATCGAAGAAGCGATGAAAGAAGAGTCAAATACACATGGATCTGCAGAAGTTGGAGAAAACAGACTTTGGTCGGCCTTCAATTTCATATATGGCAACCAGGAATCGGATGCGAGTTCATCACAGAGAGAAATCGATGAGCATGTTGGTCCACTAATGAAAGGAGTAATTACATTTTTCTCTATGTCTGGCTGTCCCGAATGCAGGGCGGTAAGAACGCTTCTACGCGACAAGGAGCTTCGATTTGTAGAAATCAACTTAGATGTATTTCCTCAAAGGCGTCTTGAACTGGAAGAAAGAACAGGAACAGCATCTGTTCCTCAGGTATTTTTTAATGAGCAACTGGTTGGAGGTATTGACGAGCTTAACGCATTGCAACGCAGTGGAGAACTTGACGAGAAAATTAAAGAAGTTACAGAAAATGAGGCTTCTGCAAATGCTCCGGTCGCTCCAGTTTACGGGGAAGACGAACCTGAGAATGAAATATTAGATGAGTTCGCTGGCATAGTAGAAAAACTGAGGCAGAAGCTCCAAGTAAAGGATCGTTTTTTGAAGTACAGAGTTTTTAACAAGTGTTTCGTTGGATCTGAGGCAGTTGATTTTCTAGCAGAGGATCTATCCTTGGAGAGAGAAGAGGTACAGAGGTTTTTTTATCATGAATTTGCTCAACTTTTTATAACGGGGCTATGGCTTTGGAAGCTCAGTTCCTAGGTGATGCTTTGATCTGTACTGGGGTAGGCTCTGTAATTTCAATTCAACCAGATATATTGAATTCCAATTAAGGTTCTTGTCCTATCTGCATGCCATCGCTCTTTGGAATGTCTAGACTGAAAGGCCTATCGAAGTACAGATCTAAGCCTCACCAGGGTCTTGACAGTAGATCGACAAAACAAGTATATCGTTTAAGTGGCTCCGTTTTCATTTTCTTAAGTACGTCAGACAACCTTTCATTGATTCTAGAACTTGAATCTTGCTCCATGCTCTGCATCTATATCAGATATAAGGCATGTGCTCGATCTCTCCATCTGCATGAGATATAACCAGTTATCTAACCTTGGGAAAGTTTTTCTAAATTCTGCACACAACATCCGATGGTATAAGTTATTGCATGCCTGACCTGCAGCAAAGGTTGTTATGCCAATTTTATAAAAAATGTAAATTGCTAGAGAACAAGCTATAGATTAAGAGTTTACGTGAATCATGTCAAAATTTACCTGGCAAGTCGACTTGTCAGTAAACTTCATTTGTTACAATCAGCACTAAGCTTTGCCTTTATGGCTATGTGCAGCGACAAGCTAATACTCCCATTACACAAATCCAACGAGTATTAGAATTATTTCTTAGTCTTCCCTACAAAGTATCACTACTTGAAACTGCAACATAGTGCTAGAGTGCATAGGATGAAGAATATTTTGAAGTGCGGCTCTTATCTGATCTACACACACCTATGATCAGGAGGAATGCTGATATGCATGTTAGGCATCTGTGTCCTAGTATGCAAGTGTTTTAGGATTTATGCAAGGTTCTGCTGGTTGAAACTTGTGACCAGAAATGGTAATATTTGGATGTGCAGTGAGATTTTAAGCAACCCGACAAGCTTTTGTAGAAATGTGTAAGGGGACAAACTGCTGCAAGGTATTTCAGTAAAGCTTTCAAGGATGGTAGTCACAATTTTGCAATGTTTGCATCCTCAACCAAATGCTTTTTTTGCAACCTTTGCATCCTCAATTGATGCTTTTGCAAGATCTCTTAGGTTGTTGAATGAGATCATAGCAATGCTGGATGATACCTTAGCTGACCAGAAAACAAAGTGGCACTCAGTGACATGAATAGAGGGAAAGAAGAATGACAGAGCTACTCAGCAGGTTTCTTTCCCTTAGGCTCCAATGATTTGATGGTGAAGTTGAGTTAGTAGTGCTTGGAAATTTTTCATCGGCCTGATCCATCAAGTCATCCACAAAGAGCAATAACGAAGGGCACCAGAAAATTTGTGATGGAAATTGTTTGATCAAGCCTGCCTGTAGCGTGATTTTACAAGTTACAGAGATCAATGAGATGCCGACGCAGATTGCTCATGACAACTATAGACAATTGCAGTTTAGTTAAACTGAGTTGAGGTACTTGTGAGATAAGACTTCAACACTTGCAAATTTAGTATATCTGGCCAAAGATGGTCAATTGGTCACCAGGCCATCTGAAGCTAGAGGGTTGACTATATCAGTTCCTATAAGACATGAATCCTACTGACTGGCTAACTCTTCACCTTTATGACTAGCTTGAAGCTTTCATTTGTTTCTTCTGGCCTCCACAATGGATCCTTCTGCAGTTTCAACTTTCACCATATCATGGTTAAGATATGACCTCAATTATGGACATGTTGTTAGGTGTTCATTGATGCCTGACTGTACTGGGAGCTCTTGCAAGGAAGTTTCAAAAGTTTAGAACGTTCGAGTTTCAAACATGTTTAAATGAAAACTTTGAAATGCTTCAAACAGGAACTGGCTTTTTGGGGTCTTTTTTATATGGTATGGAACTAATAGACATGTTGAATCAAGTGAAAGGGGGTGTTAAGTATATCAAAAAACTTCATGAATGAACTCATGAAAGCGAAATATGGATCAATTTACTCTGATCAACAAAATCCATCATCCTTCATGTGAGAAGACCTTGCAATATTCAACATCTTAGAAAGAACCACCTTTAGAAGTAGGCCCGTTGGCACTCATGTAGCCCATGTTTGTCTCCTCTTTGGGGGGGGGGGGGGGGGGGGGGGGGTTTGGTGGTGTTGTTTGGTGGTGCTGCAAAAATTGATGTTTGCAATGTGCTTCAAAACCTCAACGTTAAAAAAACAATGAAATGTGTTTCCATGCTAGTATACTTGGAGCCTCGTGAATTCATTGAGACCGAAGCACTAATTATATAGGTTCCATTGATATGGTCATTTGGTAGAAGTTGTCCATGTTAAGAAATTTGATCATTATTTGACCTGATTGGAGGCCCCTGATTGGAGGCCATCTGCCCTTCTAGTAGGGCATCCAACCCCAAGTGGCATCAAGTTAATATAAATAGATTTCATCTCCTCTCATTTTGGTAATTGATGATGGTAGGGATTGAGAGTTTCTTCGAGAAAGAACTCTATGACAATGCTTCTTTAAAGGAGGGCTCGCAAACTAGTTCATTGTTGATTGGTTTCATATCTTGGTTGGAGATTGATAAGTTGAAAGTAAGTGTTCTGTTCGACTATTTTATGCGTGATCTTGTGCGAATGTGTTGTTAACTTGGTCTCAAAGCACATTTTGAGCAGGGAGGAGGTGGATCACTACAAATTCTAGAATTTAGATCATCTTTTACGATGGGCACCAAAATTGATTGGATCAAGTTTGCAGTTATTATCAGAAAACCCTATTTTTATTTTTTGCCTCTAGATTGAATTAGAGGACACTTTTCTAGATTCTAACAACATATTGGGATTCCTGAAATCAACTTGCTAAAAGAGGATATCAGACAGTACAATAATTCCAGAAATGTTATAAACTAGCACTTGAAGTTGTAATTTCTGACACTGAATTTTTTTTGGTCAAATCATTGAAGAATCTCTTTACAGGTTCCCAATAGTGGACATCCAGAAGTTGGATATCAATACTCCAATATTCCACCAGTCATCTTCTTTGCTTCAGCAAAATTTTACAAAATTTTCGGGTGACCATTTTGAGCATTCCTAGCTCCTTATTTTCTTCGATTGTAAGAGCGAGAGTTCGCACATTATTTGGAGGCTGACTGCATTTTTGGATTGCTGGATACTGGAGATTGAGGGATCTAGCATTATTCTGTAGTTTGACATAGCACCTAATCATCAATTACTTTCTTGCTGGAAATTTTGGCCACTATTTGCCCTCATTTCCTACTATAATGGTGTTACTTTGCTTCTGAAATATTCAAAATTAGTTTGCAGCTTGACAGGTGCTGGAATATGCTTTAGTGTTAGAATCCACTCAAATTTTCTATGTTAATTGATGGTGGCTTGCTGCTAAAATCCGATCTTCTTTATTCTTACTTGGTGATCAAACAAGCTTAGACGAGGTGTGTTGTGCATGGCAACTTGCTTAAATCTGATGTAGGAATTCTCAAACTGTTATCATCTGGTGGAGTAGGGGTCTACTAATTTTTGTGGCATATTACATCTGTCTATTCCATACTAGCCTTTGCTTGATCAAAGAGATAGTTCGTACATCTGCTTCCATGCAAGAGTCTTTGCTTGGTGAAAAGGGGGTCACATATAAAGAAAGACCTTTTAATGGCAATTGAGTGGTCACTTGCAAGTGTTGAGTCATTAGTGTTCACATGCAATTGAAAGGACGAGTCTTTGTACTGGTGGAGGGCTAGATTGCACCAATCTTGTCTCTGATGGTGAATGCAGCCTACCATCCCACACACACATAGAGATGTTCTTGTATCTGCAATGGGCTACCCATGTAGGTCTTCCTGTAGTACTTGTACATCCATTGCTTTGTGCTCAAGCTTTTGATATTCCACACAATTATTCCATAATTATATCTCTTGACCTCATCATGGACGCTTGGACATCCTCCTCCTCTAGAGTCCACTATTCAAACCCTAATCTAGTTTCAACTGCCTCCTCTTGATTCCCCTCCTTCACATTCTTAGTGCTGAGCTGTAAGCTCTTCTTGAATTCTCTCTTTCACCCTCCAAGCTCTTTGTCCCCTTTAAGGCTTGATTCTTCCTCCTTCCAAGTTCCTCCCTGCACCTTCCTTCCAAATTCTTTGTTCTGTCAACCTTGTTCAGAATCCTTCCTCCTGCCTTGCCTAAGCTTTAGAGTTTCCATTGTTTAAGGCGTGTTCTTCCTTGCATAAGGATTGCTCTCCCTCCTCTTCTCCTTCCTTTCAACTTGTTGTTCACCTCCCTGAGAAGGTCAACCTCTTGTGGAGTTTTGGCCCAATTACTTTGCTTGTTTGAGTGCTTGAACTTTATCATAAAGAATATATATAATGTTTAAACAATGATTATATGTGATGTTCTAGCGTTCCCTCGTTCCTCACTTCCCAAGGAACATTCCCCCTTCCCCAAGGACAGTTCCTGTTCCTAAGAATCCAGATGGTCCCTTATTCCCATTCACTGGCAACTATGCTTGATAGGCACCATACTTGTAGCAGATCGCGATTGGCTGCCAGAAAACTAACTTTTTTTTTAGTTTCTCTTAAATTTCTTTGGACTTGAAAACTACAGGAATTGGACCTGAAAAATTAGAAACCCATTTACTCTTAGTCCTCTATGTTTCTCTTTCTACTGATACCCATATTGCATACTCTTTCTTTTTTTTTGAGAACCACGATTCACGACCCCCCATCAAATCAAGGATCGCTTACTGCGATTCGAATCACGATTCTAAAATTGCCGTGCAATTCCGCGAATATAGAACATGTTTTGGTAGTTTGGCACATTTGCAGCCAAAGTTTTATTTTCTATTCAATGTTTATTTGTCAAGTGTAAATATATTCAGTTCTCCACTACTTTATTCAAACGGTTTGTACTTCATTTGCACATTTTACTACAACATTAGTGTTAAGACATTTTCTAGTGGTTGACCTGGTTCATATACGAAAATTGAGGGTTTTCTTTTTTATTGATTAAATAAAATGGTGCTTTGAACATTCAGGATGAAAGTGATTTAGGTCCTAATGACTGTTGATTTGTCATTCCAGCAAAGTATGCGCATGCGTAGATTTCTTATATTTCCTCCAAGGTACATTTATTTTTTCTGCTGTCTACTTGCGCTCATAGAAATATGTAAATTACTACCACGAAGTACCATCTTACTCATCATTAAGATCTGAGATTGGGCATGTGTAGCTCGTATTTCCCGTTAGGTTTTCCATGAAAGTAGTTTTGACCTTGGATCTTTGTGCCAGCCATGCTTCTTATACTTAATAATTTAGGAGCTTTTTGTGTTATTTGTTCTAGAATAGTTTTCCACACTTAACAGATGTTGGTAACAGATGTTGGATCGTCAGAAATACCTTTGGCCTTTGTGTATTAGTAGGACAAGTCTTATTGGTAGCTAAAATCTATAATGAGAAATGTGAATTATTCCAAATATGATATGAAAGAGCATAGAAATTTTTTGTTAGCGCAAAGATGTTTTAAATTCAAGCTCCATAATCAAAAAAATTCAAAAATCTTGCTTTTTTTCTTATATGAGACATTGTATTGAAGGATATCAAAAATACTGACATAGGTTCTTTTTCATCACCCTCTACCACGTGAAAAGTCCTAATTTTTTCCCCTATATTATGGAGCATTTATAACTCACAAACTCTTTTTTTTCTCATTGTAGGCTGTGGAGCTTGGGAGGAAACTTGCAGCCAAGCATTTCTTCCATCATGTACTCCAGTAAGTTTCTATTCAGGTTTATTCTAGAATGATGGAAATTTACAAGAACCAACTTAAATGCAGAAGGCTTTCAATTCTTGCAATTCTGTATCATTACAAAGTCAATTTGTGTAACCTTGTATTGTGTAATTTTTCATGTCACTAGGAGACGATATGAATTGTCGCTAAAGTTTGTTGGAGTACCCCATAGAAGAGTTGTAGGTTAGGGTAAGGCAAGGAATAATCTTTGAGGAAAACTGATGAAGTTGCAAATTAAAGAAATATCTTCAAATTTTTGAGATAGTTGTCCTAAGAATTTTATGTCAGTTTCTGTGTTTCTCCACGTATCGACTTGAAGCTAAAAACCAGAAGTTACAGATACATGTATGCAAGAAAGATATTCATAGAAGGAAAGCTTTGAAAGGTCTATTTTTTGAGAAAAAACTAAAATTGAAACCAACAACATGGTTGCAGCAACATGTTGTATCCTGGTTTGGTACAGAGAGTATTAGAACTTAGAAACGCCTTATTCAAGTCAATTATAGAGGTCAAGCAAGGTGTTCAGATCAATCTAATGGATATAAACTGCTTAACTCATGGAGTGCATCAGATAGGAAACTAAAAGAAAGGGGTAACTAAGAATGTGATTTCCACAGCTTAATAGGAGTAACTTTTATCCTCTTTGTAGCTGGTATGTATTCATTTTGGTTGCGAATAATGTTTTAGTTAGTTCTCTTTGATCAAGTTCTTTGTTATGGTGATAGGTGAATAGTTGAACATGTCTGCTACATTGATATGTGTTGTCAGGGAGCATTTATTTGAAGATGGTAACAACTTTTACCGGTTTCTAGAGCATGACCCCATGATTTCTTCAAAGTGTTTTAACATCAGAGGCATCACCAATGATGCCAAACCAAAACCAGCCAATGAAGTTTGCAAGAGGCTCAGCAAGCTTATTTTCGCTATTTATGAAGCTCATGTTTCAGAAGATGGCAAGCATGTGAATTATCAAGCTATTGCGAGGAGTGAACAGTTTAGAAGGTACTGCTATAAGTATTGCTGCTCTTGCAAATAATTCAACATCATGCTGCAGCATCATCTGTGATCACTTGTTAGTTTGCGGTCCTCTTCCAATGACAGATGTAGTTGGATTCTACAATCCTGCATGAACTCTTCAGTCTGTTAATAACACCACCGGACTACTGACTTGTTTGCTTGTAGAATTTGTACAAATAATTTCTTCACATAGAAAATTCTTGAATGGTCGAAATAATACGTGCATGATAACTTATCTAGGCCAATAACAAGTTCTAGCTGTGTCTCACAGATATGTGAAAATGGTGGAGGACCTTCAAAGAGTTGATTTGCTTACATTAACAAAACATGAAAAAATATCTTTGTTGTTAAATATCTATAATGCAATGGTCATCCATGCGATCATACTCCTAGGCCACCCAAATGGACCATTGGAACGACTTCAATTCTTTGGAGACTTTCAATATGTGATTGGTGGTTATCCTTATTCACTTTCTGCAATTCAGAACGGAATTCTGCGTGCTAATCAGCGACCACCTTACACACTGACAAAACCATTCGGAGCATTGGATAAGCGTTCCCAGGTAGGATCTCACCCTTTAAAGCAAATTTTGTAATTTCAGCTCGAATTTTGGTAGTTTTTTCAAACTTTATCTGTGATGTGTGATTAGGGTAGTAACTTCTTATTGGATATGTCCCTACCTTTTGTGTTGCAAATGTATCTTGATCCTTGGCCTGCATCATTATTTGAAAACCCTACTTGCCCATCCACAAGGGCAGGCCGATCTCTCCATTTTGCAAAATGAGGCTTTCTGATTCCCATGGTAATATGTTTACTGGTAAGAGAGGGATGGTCATGTTCATTAAATTTGAGCTAGAAAAGGAGATCTAATAGATCAATACTGACCAATCCTCAAGTTTAGGCTACAATACATTTTAAATGAGAGAAATGATTATGGTACCTCACTTGATTGATGTCTTCTACATTTGAGAAGCATTTCAAATACTTAGGAAGCTTTTCTCCTCCCAGAAAGCTTCTTGGAGAATATCAACAGTTTGATGAATGGGTGCACCAAAGGCAACAATGGTGTTTCTATTGTAAGCGTAAATAACAAAATGCAATAAGATAGATGTATAATATTAAGGGTTCTGAAATTTTTAATCATTTGAATATTGCAATTTTCATAATGCAACATTATCTGGAAAGTTTCCATCCAAATTCAAACAGTGCATAATTTGAAGAAAGATAATACCGATGCTGAGTGTTGAGTATTTACTTTTTCAATTCTCAAAGTCAAGTCTAAGCCCTAAATCCTATAAAGCCTGTCACTTAGTCTTAGCCCAGGCTAGTACAAGCATCATCCTTGTTCACCTTCAAGAGTTCCTCATGCCCACTATACCAGGACATAGTGAGCTCTCTGCATAACGACATTATGAAGGTGATCAGAGCTATGGTCTGTCTCTGTGTCGTTCTTAAGATCATTTCTGCTCTCCTGTTGGAATTATAATTTTTTTTCCATCAAATGTGAATTTGAGATTTTTTTGTATGTTTGTAATTGTTTTTTATTCAGGTTCACTTCAAGATCTAAGATGAGTTAAGCATCGGAGTGGCCTAATATATCTAGATTGTTGTCTTTTGTACTGTTCCCCTGTATTGTTCAGATTAAGTTTTTGAAGAGGATTACTTAATTCAATTGCAAATTGTGGAACAATTTTAGATGGACTTGAATTTTTTTGGGCCAAAGATGGTCTGTTTACAAAGCTTATTCTTGCATCTATATGTACATGCATCATCTTACTCAATATGCTGGTGTAAAATTTTTTGTACAGGTGTCATTGGTAGAACCCGAACCGTTGATACATTTTGCTCTTTCTTGTGGAACTTGTTCAAGCCCAGCAGTTAGATGTTACTCGTCAGAGGCTATTGAGGCAGAGCTCCGGTTTGCAGCTAGAGCATTCTTTGAGGATGGGGGCATATACATTGACTCAACTACCAAAACACTTCATTTCAGCAAGATTTTGAAATGGTAAAAGATGATTTATCATACTAGCTCTAATCACTCTGAGAATATCCTGTTTATTGTTTGCTGGAGAACCCTAAAGTAGATTCTATGAGAAAGTTTAGCGGATTTGTGCAGTACAAAATCATTTTCGTCTTCACTCCTATGGAATAATTTGAGTCTTGATGATTATCCTAAGACCTTGAATTTCCTAGCCCTCCCCAGTTCAGAGCACATTGTGTTCACTTTTTAATTTCAATGCTCATATCTTGAGGCTTTGGCATGAGCTATAATTGTGCAATGTGAAAGCTAAGTAAAGAAACTAGGCATCAGTTTCATGCTCTATTTTGAAACTGACTTAGGACTAGTGCTTTGTAATAATTTCACACCGTGATGCTCGAAATCTTACATAGAACTTTGATCTAAACACCGTAAACTTTGACACTTGTATGATCCACGGCCCTCTTCCCTTACGGACAATGTTGTTCTGGAGGGCATAGCTTTACTGCTGCTTGAAACGAAGCTAGATCCTTAAGTTTTTCATTTGATACCGCTTTTGAGGATTTTTGGACGTAGACTCCTTCACAAAGCCTGATATTAAAATACGATTTCTCTACAGCATCGTTACGTCGCCATTAACACAGTGATCTTGCATATGAATGGTCCTCCGGAGATTTGAGTTTGAATCCAGCAATATGTACACACGACAAATCACAGATCTGTAGTGCATGGAACGGGTCTGAGGTACTTTGTTGTGGACCTGCCAATACGATTTTTCTACCGCACCCTTATGTCTCCATTAAAATTTAACACATGATCTTGCATATGAATGGTCCTCTGGAGATTTGAGTTTGAATCCAGCATATGTACACACTTCAAATCACAGATCTGTTGTGCATGTTACCGACCGTTGTTCTATACGTAGTAAACATACAAAAATTGAAAAAAGTCACGGGGTTGCGTTTTGTAAAAAAAAAAACCAGGTTGAAGGTTCCAATTGGAACGTAAAATTTTACTCCATTTTTTATATAAAAGGACCTTCTTCAGATAGATGGACCATTGCCACTCCTATACAGAAGTAAACGAGTCATGAACACGACACAAACTTCTCTGCTTGCAAAAAGGAAGGATAATATGGTGCTGTTTGTAATATTATAACCTGTGAAATCACATGCGCTCTCTGAGCTTTTACTCCTCTGAATATGTTCTGATTCTTGTATGTACCAGGTATAGTGCTGATTTTGGCAAAACTGAACGGGATATGATTCAGTGGGTTGCAAACCACGTGGATGCTACAAATGCTGAGGAGCTTTTGACTGTGCTTGAAGGAAATAACCCCATAAGGGTTGTCTACCAGCCATATGATTGGTCACTGAATTTATAGTCGTCAACTAGCATTTTGTTTGACATTCGTAGTACCTTTCTTGGATTCTACTGATGGATGATCGGTTCTGCATTTACGGATATACTACGTTCAGAAAGAGCGAGTGGAGATGTACTGTACGTGCATTTCTGAAACATTTATTCCTAGTTCGTCAATTAATAACAACTGTTTCTAGTGAAACAGTGTCTCTCTGAATGACTGCACCACATACGTTGCTTCGTCATGGTAAAATAGAGAACGTTCTTTAGTTTGGTGGAAGTATTGCCCAAAAATGGGACATGGAATCCTGATCTCTATTTTTCCTCTAGCAAACGCAAAGAACGTACTGCTGAAATTGCAGCATATATAGATCCTTAAGGATAAACATCCTAATAAAATTATTTTTTTGGCCTGTTTCTGTACCGTCTGCGAATGTACACAAAGTCAGCTCAGATGGTTTATATATTCCTGCAGTCCTGGTAGATCTGATGCAAACAGATTTACATGATAACCTTTTACCATATTGGACTTATACATAAGGAATCAGAAGTCCAAAAGGAATGTTGATCTTTGAGGGATTTTCCGTGGAGAGAGACACAACCTAGGCGAAAAATGAGGTGTGATGATTAATTTCTAAAATTTTAGCAAGAAAGTATAGATTTTCAAATTGCAGTGTAGGTTCTTGCCTAATACCATGCACTTTGTGAACTTGGTTATGTGGTGAATGCACTGGGAAAGAAAACTTATTGTGACAACCGGAAATCCAAATTGGTTTATGATTAGAAAGATCCTCAGGCTAGCAAGTTTTTCGAGAAAAATCCAAGGACCAGATGATTCAGAGATTAGACCAAAGCTAAATGGTGTGTAGTTACATCACAGTCGCTGACTTAGTAGTATAACGGAAGCAAGAGTTCCAACATGCTAAATTACAAATTAAATAGCATAGAAATTCGGCATTTCTGAAATTGGATAGACATATATGCCAGCTCTTCTATTGCACTACATGATTTGCATGTCAATGGATGTATGGATGATTTGAATGTCAATGTACTAGATTTGTGTGTTATTGTGAGATATTTTGCTTCTGAATTTTCTACACGGATAGTTAATTTCACTTGTTATGTCCATAAACTACTTGGTCTAGAGCTAAAGGGAGGCATGAATGTCACAACGAAGTTGTCATATCACTTTAGAATACACATTACTTGTTTGCTTGAAAATTTTTACATCTTGAAAGTGTTTCAACAAGAAATTTATTGCTTCCCACTTGGTTGAGTGAGTAATAACATAGCTTCACCAAGGTGCCAACATGATGTAATTTTTCTTTATGGTACTCTTTCTCTTCCTCTTTCTCCTCTAGTAAGGCCATCTTCTCCCAAGCTTGAGATCACTCAGAAGGAACTCAACAATATAGTTGGGAGATCTGTAGATTTTGTAGATAAATCGATCCAAGCTCCTATACAAAGTGTTTTTCTATGTGTACTATATGATCCTTCGGAAGTATTTTTTAATTCTCATGATTATAATAAGTACAAAGAATATTTATCCAAAAAATAGATCTTTTTCAAAACTATTTTGATTTCTTTCTTCCAAAATTTGAGAAATCCTTTTGGCTGGGTTCCAAATTTTGTGAAGAGATGAAGAATAAAGAACTTGAAATTTTAGATGCGATAGTTGAAATATCTTAGGCCTTCTTGCAACATAACATCAGTTGGGATTCCTTGAAGGATGTTTTTTGTATCATTCCGTATTGAGGATGTTAACTTTGAATAAGCAGCAGTATTATGATATTTTTGAATCCAATACTGGTTTTTCATGCTTTTTGGCACAAAATAGATAGTAAGAACCAAAATCTAGCAAGATCAGACCAATTAGATGATTATAATTCTGTAAATTGGTTTGCATGTGTTAGAGAAAGAGTTGTATGTCATGAATTTCAATTTTATTGTAATGAAAAGACCAGAAAAGAGCCAAAAATCATCATTTTTGTTTGTTTTTTCATAAAGTTGGATAGTAGGTGGCAGTAAAACACCATGTAGAGAAGAGGTGGAACAAAGTCTTATAAAACTTTCCCTGAAGTTAGAACCAAGAATTCCAACAATTGAACTTTTTCAAGCCAAAAAAGTTCAAAATATGACCATTTTTGGTGATTTTTGAGGGATGGATCTCTCTAAATCCATAAGGAGATCATTCTGGAATTATTTACAGCATGATTAGCATTCCTTTTTACCTTCCCAGCAAGCTATCAGACCTGTAAATTAGGATTAGTATGAATGCTTCATGGAAGTCTAATAAATTGTTTAAGACTGTTTGTAGCATCAATTTTGAGCTGGAATGGGTGTTTGCACATTTTTGCATGATATTGTCTTTTGGAAATGCGCCCTGCTATAGATTTTTTCGACACTCTGATCTCACACGTGTGAAGCCTAGGTGGCAAGATGATGTGGGAAGCATCTTGTTCACTTGGTCTCCCTCTGTATTCAGCTTTAGAACACCCAATTTGGTGTCCTGCAGGCAAAGTTATGATCATTTGAAATTTTGTAGTTTTGTGAGCAAAATTGGCAAAATTTGAAATTGTTCAGATTGCATGCCAGTCATTTCCCTAATTTGTAGTATTGTGCTTGAATGGATTGGTTGCATGTTGATACTCAGAGTGATTCTGACATGCATGATGGATTTACAATCAATTTGAGTGGTCATACGCATGTGCTTTGACAGTTGGGTCACAAATCAGTGATATTGGATGACAAATTCCTTAAAACTAAAGTTTACGCAAAAAAAATCAGGAATGACGTTTTGCGACTGATGTAGTGTGCTTTGCATGCCAGTTTGACATTGGGTTAGTAACATTAGGAATCGGACAGTGTTTCAATTTTTTGATTTCGATTGCCTTTTGTACTAATAGTATTTTCGTCAGAATTTTTGAATTACGTAAAATAAAGCAAAAATTGAGTTTTCCGAAAAAAATCAAAATTTCGGTCATTTTTTCATTATCTATGAAATCGGCTTAGATTAGAGAATTGATTAAACTGAGTTTATCAGTCAGAATTGGTCACAATGTTTTCACTAAATCTAAATTATTTCTCGATAATAGATAAGTTAAAATTGACAGAAGAAACCACAATGAATTGCCGACAGTTTCTACTATGCTGTCATTTTCTTTTTTAAAATTTTGGAGTTGGGAACTCTCAGATTGAAAGTTAAAAATTTGAATTTTTTTTTTGTTGCTTTTCAATTTGATTAAAATTTGAAATCAGTTACTTGTCTGATAGTTTTCTACTCGATGTTGATCGCTAGAAATCAGTCAAGTGAACATTTGTGCAAGATACTCGTTAAATTTGAATTAAAATCGTCAAACGATATGAAATGACCAGTTTGAATGAGTGACAATAGTATTCTTTATCTAGACAGTAAATCTGACAGGATACAGTTCAAGAATTACTAAAATCTTATGGGAGGGATTTCCATTCATGTAATTTCATATTCTATGGTTGGATAGGTTTTGCAATATTAACGGAGTACTGCCAAACCAGTCAGTAAAAAGAAAAAAAATTTCAATTTTATTGGAAAATTTGTAATAATAGGAATTACATAACTGATTTCATTTCCAATAAAATCCTACGGTGACTTATATTCAAAAGACCAGACTAGTACTATTTTACATACTAGTAGGTGATTTTTGGTATATCAGTTATTCAGCCCAGAAATAGGATAAAAATGAAATTGTTTCAGATTTTCTTTCCTTCATTAATCAATTTTAAACATTTACTAATGTCGTTACATCTTCTTGGTGCCTTAGCTGAAATAGATTTTCAAGGAACTAAAAATTCTAAGGAGGGAAGAAGCGTGGACATCAGAGGTAGTAAGTGTGATCAAGAAATGTATTTCGCAGTTAGGATTTTGCTAATCCATGTAAATAATTGCTTAATACTGGATATTAATTTTCTGGATTAAATTTATTTAATTGAATTAATGATTGTTATCTTTGTAACCATTGAGTTATCGACAGTTTTGGATGTCAATTGTAATGTTAGAAGAGCAATTTGATACGTGGATTACATTGGATCTGTTAGTGTCAAAAGCTTGTCCCTAAATTTGATGCATTAGTAGGGGATTCGAAGCTTGTCAATAATAAGAAAGATTCAGAGTGTAATAGTGAACCATGTTAATTCTTCTACTTAGATCACAAGGTCAGACGTGGATTTGTGAAAGATTTCAGATCCTTAAGATCCAATCTACTTGAATGATCTTTGTTTAGAAAGAGATATACACTACCAATCTCACCAATGTAGAAAAATCAGCATCTACACACAAAATGAGATCAAACACCAATAGAACTTGATCAAACTTGAATGAAATGAAAAAGTACTGTTGCTGTCCATACAAAACCAGCAAGCTATTGTATTTCACATGTGTGGATCCACAAATAACAAATATAGATCATTCTACACATAGAATTGCAAGCAATCACCAAGATTATGCACCAATGGATAGTAGAACCCAAGAGAACCATGTATAAGCATGAAATGAGATAGAGAAGAGAGAAAATAGCTCTCTCCATGAGTTACATTCTTTTATAACAGGTCCAAACCCTATTTGGCCACTTGGCTTTCTCACCAGAATGCTAACCCTACTAATTTTGGGTCTAGATTCAATGTACCCAACTATTCAAATTTGAATCTACTCAAACTCGTATTCTAACTTTCCCACACTTTCAAAAAGTATTTATTCAAATGAAATTTAGACTAATGAACTTTTAAAAGTCAACCTCCAAGTCTAAAACAAGTTTTGGCCTCAATATGCCAAATATGAAAATATAGCAAAATGTGATGAAACTAGTTGAATCTTTCACACTCCCTCTTCAACTAGTTTTAGCGTAGACTTTGATAGCACTCCAAGTGAAGTCCTATGCTTCATGAACAAGTCTTTTCCCAATGCTTTGGTGAAGATATCAGCTACACATTCCCTTGAAGACACATGTTGAAACTCCACCTCCTTTGCAATGACTTGCTCCCTCACAAAATGATATTGTATCTCAATATGCTTGCTCCTAGCATAGTTTTTTTTTTACCATAGAAATTTGATCCATCATAAGATGATCTTCTTCCTAAGAATAGATCTCCTTTCAATGATCATGTAATGCTCAAAATAGAAACAACCATAATTGATATAGAGAATAGTGTCCACTTGAGATGCTTCACTATTTCTTACATCAATTTTACATGTAAAAATGTGACTAGAACATGAAGAATCAAATAGAATGTAAATGAAATGATTCCACCATGCTTCCAACTCTAAACTCTCTGAAAAAATACATCAAACAAACAATAAATGTGAGTGATCAACTTTTGCTTGCATGTATCCTCCTCCTTTGTCCTTTGTTGCCTTGTATCCACCATGATACTCCATGAATGAGCCTCCATCTTCATCTTTCCATAAGATGCCATCATACCTTGATGACTTGACCATGAATGAGTGACATAATTAGCCTCCAATAGCTTCATTTCCATCAAAAAAACCAGCCAAGAATGCTAGTACAAATTCAACATCAAAATAATATTCACCAATGTAACTAGTTTTACCATATCTTGACAATTTGCACACATCCACATGAAAATGCTCAAACATGAGATAGAACAAGTAAAGTAGACTTGAACAACAATTCCTTGCTGCTCCTTTGACCTTACTTTACTCTTCAATATGCTTCAAAAATAGATCCATAACATCTTTGCCAATTACCTCTCCTTTGATGCTCTTGACTAGCTCCAAATTGCCAACTTCCCTTTTGACTAGTTGAAGTGCTTTGAGATCAACCTCTTGATCTTCAACTTGATCATCAAAGTCATTGAAAAAAATTTGTTTTCCAGATACAATACTTGATTTTACATCAAGATAACATCCATCCACTTTCATAGCTCCATGTACACAAGAAGATCCGCCAAAAGATGTTCCACTCTTCATAAGAGATCGATACTCAAGATCCATTGGTTGGATCCACTCCTCTTCTTTCCTTGCTTGATCTACACTTGTAGGCTCATCCAAAGAGGTTAGGAAAGCAACATAATTTCCAGAAACTACTTGCTTACCCTTTTGATCATATGTGAGCCTTGAAGGTACTTGTCTTTCTCTTGATGTTCTCCTTGGCTTTTGACTTGACGAAGGTCCATCATCATCACCATCCAAAGTCGGATCCTTCTCATCAAGATCAAGAATGTTAGATCCATCCACTCTACCATCAATCATGCTTGAAGACACCTTTGGAATGTTCCCCTCATCAAAAATGACATCTCTACCAACAATCACTTTGTTAGTAGAAGGAATGTAAACCTTGTTAGCTTGAAGATGGATCCTTCTTGGTCCTATCATCAAGAGTAATGTTGTCATAGCATGTGAATCCAAAGGTTCTTAGAAAGTTGACACTCGGCCTCCTCTTGAATAGCATCTCAAAAGGTGTCCTTCCATCCAAAATAGCACTCGGCCACCTATTGCACAAGAAATTGGCACACAACAAAGCTTGATCCAAAATGGTTTGTCAAGATTAGCACTTAACCTCATAGCTTTATCACTTTCACATAAAGTCATGTTCTTCCTTTCAGCCACTCCATTTTGTTGTGGGGTCCTTGATGTTGTATACTCCCTCTTGGTCCCATGCTCATCACAAAAGGCCTTGAACTTGTTAGATATGTACTCACCACCATTGTCACCTCTCAAGCACTTGATCTTTGTGGAAAACTGGTTCTCCCTTGCATTCTTAAATATGACAAAGACATCATACACTTCATCCTTGCTCTTTAGTAGATAGATCCAACAAAATCTACTAAAATCATCAATGAATGTTACATACATCTTAGCTCCACTATTGCTAATTGTAGTAAATCCATGAATATCCGAATGTACAACTTGAAAAGGCTTTGTAGATCTAGAAATAGATCTAGTATAAGGTAGTCTATGTGACTTAGACAAAGCACAAGACTCACAAACATGCTTGACATCACTTAAGGAACTTGGAAGACCAATCACAACCTTCTTCCTTGCCATTACCTCCAATGACTTGAAGTTGAGGTGTCCCATC
Source organism: Diphasiastrum complanatum (assembly GCA_029204225.1). Lineage (NCBI taxonomy): Eukaryota > Viridiplantae > Streptophyta > Lycopodiopsida > Lycopodiales > Lycopodiaceae > Diphasiastrum > Diphasiastrum complanatum. The sequence continues at coordinate 16,783,496 of CM055104.1, read as the reverse complement.
CTTTTGTGCCAAACCTCTTGAATAGAAATTTGCTCCCTTGCAACACATCCAACTTGGTTAGCAATAACACAAGCATCTAGTTTGAACAACTTCCCTTGCCTTTTAACTTTTCCAATCAAGACATCCTTCATTTGGATCAAACAAGCATCTCCATCAAACTCCACCTTGAGGCCTTTACTTAGCATTTGGCTCACACTAAGTAAATTCTTGGTAGTAGATGGAATAAACAAGACATCCTCCAAATGAGCATTCCTATTTGCAGAGAGAGAAATAGGAATTGTGCCAATCCCTTTGATTGCACACTCTCCATCATTGGCCGTGTAGATCACCCTCTTGTCATCTCCATATGCCAACAAAGAAGTGAAGTACTCTTTGTAAAAGGTCATGTGTGAACTTGCTCACTATCAATCCACCAAGGATCTAGATCTCCATCATTAGCAAGCATACATGAAGACATCACAAAAGCATCACCATTTGCATCTTGAACATCCAAACCATCCTCATTAGGAGTAAGATTATCTTGCTTGTCTCCTTGATCTCTCTTCTTCTTGTAGCACTCACTTGCAAAGTGTCCTTTGATGCCACAATAGAAGTATTTCAGCGTTGATCTATCCTTCTTTTTGCCACTTGAAGAAGCATCCACTTGATCTTGCCCTTTAGACCACTTACTTTTGGTTTTGCCCTTTGTATTTAGTACCTAGTCATGATATGGGAAAGAAAAAAGCCATTCGATCAAATGTGGGGTATTTTGGAAAATTTTGAGATTTAATCTAGGTTCCAATGTGGAATCTCATTATTTACAAAATCAAGGACCCTCAAATCTATTTCTTGTTTTTTCAATTGATTCTTTACTTCTTAATAATTTCTTGAATATAAGACATCAGACAAGTTTATATAAATTCTTTTGAGCATGAAGTTATTCTTCTGAAAGATTGTTATGTCATATAATCTACTACTTGTGTGAATAGACTTGGAATTTAGATAAATTCTAAGGTTAAAATGTTTCAATTTCTTAAACCTAGAATATCTCTGTTGCATAAATGGATTTCGATGGAATAGTAGTTTCTATCACTCAGATTGTAAATATCTGAAGGAGAAGTCTTGTTTGTAATAGAGTGAATCCTTTGGTGGAAGCACTTATTACTGACTTTTCTTGGATTTGGACATTTTCATATATCATCTTTTCAGTTAACTTTTATTGAAATTTATAATTTCTTTAAAAGGAGGGGTGAAGTGGTGGAATAAAATTCTATTTGGGAATCTGTTGGTTGCATAGCTTTTGAAAAAGAACCAGCTGTGGTATAGTAATGAGATTTTCTCTGGAAGAAATTTCGGATAGATTTAGAGTAACATGCCTAATTAGAACTTTCAAAAAAGATGAATTCTCTAGGGATTGTGTGGACAATCTGGAACAAGTTTGGAATTTGAATCATTATCTATAAGTAGTACAGTAAAAGGTCAAAGGTTACTAATTCCATTTTGATTGGAATAGAAGTAAGTTTGTTTAGAATTTAAGTCTGAAAGTTTTGTATTGGAACAACCAAATCTTAGTTTTAGTACTAGGATCAGAGAAGGGTTGTTTGAATGGAAGAAATTATGCTATTAGAAATTGGATTGGAAAACTACTGAGAGTGAATTTTATTCGTCTCAAAGCTTTCCCGGATATGTTATTTACTCATGAGAAATAGAAAATCTTTTGTAGCTGAGCTACAAGATCTCAGTGAGATATGTGAGTAACATATGTGGGTTTTGGAGGAATCTGCCAAGTAAGAATGTGTTTATGTATTGGGTCATAGTGAGGTTATTCTCATATGTGCGAAATCAATCTTGTATGAATCTACTGTGTAATCCTAGTTACTAAGGTTATCTGGTGCACTTAACCTAGTCGGTGAACATAAGCATATGATCAAGTATACTTGCAAAGTTAACAAATCTTTGTATGGAAGATTTATGGATTAACTTATAAATGGTTTGGGTAAGGATCTAAATGTGGTGTTATACTAGTTCTTCACCTAGACATTTGAGATTTTTGAATCATTGACAATTAACTTGAGTAGTTAATTACTCCAGAGTGAAGTTCATTGGTAAAACAATCAGTGTGATGTGGATTCACCAAAAACTGATGGTTTTTAAACTATATGGCTTGTAAGACGCATGATTAGTGAATCATTTGGGTTCATCAGTTAAAATTATGTGCATTGGATATACAGTATTCTTGGGACAGAGTATTCCTTAGTTAAGGAATAGACTCAACTCATTTGTGATTGTGTCCTAGCGCGCTCAACAGGATAACGAATCATAATGAATCCAAGAATAATAACTGAATTGACTTTCAGCAGGACTTTGGATATTTCAATGTGATTCTGGATTGTAATCTAAAATTTTTTGTAGTTGAAGATGATCGTCATTTTGACATGCATTTAATTACCAATTGTTTATAAAACTTGAATCTTGCACTTCAATAAAAGAATCATGTTTTGAAAGTATTCCTAAATCCAGTATTTTCTTAATGGAAAGATTTTGAAACTTTTCCTGAGTTATGTGGACCATATACTCCAATATCCTGTAAATGATTAAGTATGATTTTGATTTCAGAAAATTATGATTAACGAATCATACGAATCTAAATATTTATGATTGACGGATCATAAATAGATACTTAATTATTGTTAGAGGATTATATGGAATTGTGAAGATTCTTAAGTATGATGATTAATTCTTGATCTATTATTTGAGTAAGAATTCAGATCAATGTTTTGAATCTCTCTACTCCAGGATTTTATTTGAGGACATATGGATCTCACTGACATTCTCACAAGATAAGTCTTTTATTTGTGGAGAATTTAATCTATCTAGTGGATGTTATTCTGCTACAGTTTATGGTCTGCAGATGCTTAAATACAATTCTTCATTTGATTGAATCTCCAGTTATCATAGGAGACAAACAAGCCTATTAACACTAGAGTCGTTTCAAAATGCACACAAAAGTGTGCATTTCAAGCACTTATTCAAAAAATCATATCTCATAAACTACGATGAATTGCATCAAATCCTTTCATATGTGTGTTCTTCATATATGCATTTACTAAGTAAAAAATTTGAGACCTTTATGTTGAGTAACTTATATGTACGATATGATGTGTTAAACACGTGGGGGTACTGATGAAATTTCGATATATTCATATATGGGACTACATTGTTGTGAATTTTACATTCAATTTTTAACTTGTCTACTCTTAAAATTCCTATATGATTATAGAAACATGCTATTAAAAAAATTTGAATTTGGAGATCTATAGAGATAGATATGTGCATTCAAAGTTACCCTTTTAAGTGTTGATAAAAATCACTAAAACTAGAAATATCATATATGAGTGTGTAATACCATGATTTTGACAATATTTTTTTGGTTTGTCTACTTTAAAAAGTATAAGATTACCATAGAAACATGTCTCTCAAAAAATTTTCAATTTGGTGTTATGTAGAGATAGATATATGCATCTAAAGCTACCTATGTCAAGTGCTGAAAAGTATTGAAGGGTGTTAGAAAGTTTCAGCACTTTTGGAGGTGCTTTTTTCAACCCTTTGTTTGGTTGTCTACTTTCAAAAATCCTTTATGACCATATAAACATGTCTATAAAAAAAAATCAAATTTGGAGTTTTATAGAGATATATACGTGCACCTAAAGTTACCCATGTGAAGTGCTGAAAATTAAAGTTTTTTGGTGGCAGATTGCCATCAATTGAGAGAAAAAAATATTAAGTCTTCCAATAACACAATGAAAAGTCAAGTCTAGTTCCACGTACAATTGAAAGATTGAAATTTCAATCATTTGATGACATGTTATGTCTCGTCAAGTGACCAAGGGTTTTATGCGCACTTTTGTGCACATGCGCACAAAAACACATAAAACAACTCTAGTGTTAAGATGAATGAATGTTATTTTCTTGCATTAGGTGCTAGAAACATGAGCATTTAACTCAAAAGAGTATATGGGATACTCAGAGTTGAGTTTTAATCATTCTATATCTTAATGATTCTCCTAAAGATTCTAATTGAATGATTTATCATATCTTAGAATTTGGATTCTAAGGATATTTGTACTTGAAAGCTTATGAATTATCTGTCAGAGTTGTGGATAATTTCAGACTGTAATTATAATTATTTTATTTCTTTAACTTTTATCTCTTAAGTTAGGTTACTTCACCCAGTGTTTCATGTAAGTGCTTTACATGAAAGTGATGTTACTAACTTGTGATAAATGTAATTCAGATGGAAAATTTATCACTTAGTGTACTTTAAGTTGTACTCCAGTGTAGAGATTATCACTTGGAAAATAGGATTATCTCTAAGTACTTGTTTGATGTGAAAATTAGACTAAGGATAATGATTTTCTAGGTTGATATTGAGAGTTAAAATAATTGTTCCTATTTAGAGAGCTTCTAAGGATAGAAGCAGTTCAAGGAGGGAAGAATGTTATGTCCATGGCCAGTAAGTAGGATTCAGTATTCTCCTAGTCTTGGATACACGGTACTTGAAGAAACAAAATGTTTCTAACTACAAAGGCTTGCTAACTTTCAACCCTCGGCCTGACAAAGATGTTTGCGAACACGAAAGTCAGGAGACACGAAACACGAAAAGTTTCACGAACACGAAAGTCAAAGGAGACAAAGACAAACGGTTCTTGAACACGAAAGATTCACGAACAAGAATATTTTGCGGTCTGGCATGAGAATCTTTTGCGGTCAAATACGAGAGAAAGGCAGACAAGCAAAACGAGACCAACGATGCGACACGAAAAATGTCGCGAAACATGTTTTGCCCTCACGCTCCAAAGAGTACCAGCAAAGATCATGCAAGTACCCAGAAGTACAGAAATCTGATCTGATGGCATGACGTCAGCAGATACTCCCTAGGATGTGGCTAATCTGCCACTCTGGTAATTCCCTGATTAGTTGTAGATGCTTAATTACTCTAATCTTAGATTTACATAGAGCGACTGTACTTACTGGATGATAGTTGACGTATAGATCATTACAGAATACACATATAGTGTAAGGTAGTAGTCTGATGCTAAGACGAAATTATAGAATACATGTCCGCCTACGTGCGAAGACAATTCTCTCTAGGATCTGTAGATCCAACTGTCCGCTAGTAAAATGAGACGATTACTTGTGAGAGAACTGTGTTTCTCTCACGCCAATGCATTGTGTGGATTTGCATGCAGTGCTTGAAGAAATCAGAGGAAGATCAATATAGATGAATTTTTTTGTTGTGTCTGATCTCAAATGCAAATGCGTCTGCTGTTATTCGTATGTCTGAGTTATCTTGTTCATTTGAATTCCGCACCTTGGTTGAAATTATGTTGAATGATGCATTAATTTTATAAACGTAGATCAGCAGTGCCTGACTACATTCTGGAGGATTGTAGGAGTGATTCAGCTGGTAGTGTCCAGCCATCGCATCTGAACTCCATCCGAATCTCAAGAGAGTCGCGGTTCGCCTGCGCGACTGCTTCATTTCTCATCAGTGGTATCAGAGCGTATCACTCTCTTCAGTGGTATTAGAGCATATCACTCTCATCAGTGGTATTAGATCCTACCTATCTTATCATAATCTGACATAGCCAAGAAGCTAGCAGATCCAGGAGGCCAAGCATTCAGACAAACAACCATCAACAAGACAACAGACTTCAAGACAGATCTTTCAAAATTAATAGTTCTTGGAGATAGATCTAGACATGAAGTGAACGATATTGGTTCACTATGGCTCAACACAAACGACAAAGATAGACGACTCGAAGACGTTCTGTTCGTGTCTACTCTGCAACAAGACTTTAAAATCATTTGTACAATCTCGGGATATCCGCAACAAGCGACAACATGCAAAGCCGAAATTCTATCAAAGTATGGACGTTCTTTATTTTGAATTCTTCCCTGGTCAAACGCATTGTCATCCTAACAAAAAAACTACTTATGATCAGTCATTGATTAGCCAAATAGATTTTTCACTATCAATGGTTACAAGTATTCTAAAAAGACTTAGCATTTGCAATTGCAATGAATATTAAAGGCCTACTTGACATTGAAAGAATGACAACAAGATTCAATAAGTGCCAATTAAAAGACAAACTTGCATGACAAAATACTACTTCCCTTAAAAAAAATACCAAAAGATTTGGCAAGGCTTTAGTTGAAAGGTATACTGGAAAATTATCTTTATTGTTTGAAAGGGTTAAAGGGTTTAATGCCAAATTTCATGAAAAGTTTAAACTAAAAAAAACTCATAGAATATAACGAAATCTTATGATTACAAAAGACTGAAATCTTCTTACAACTCCATATTAAAAGGTAACCTTAAAAAGTATACATGAAAGTTAAAAATAAAAATGTGTTTCAATGTGAAAGCTTGAATATGCAAGTAAAATTCCAAGCATGATAATTAGGCTCACAACTCCATAATCGATGTGGTGGATGTTGTTCTCGTTTATGTATACATTCCACCATCTCTTTAAAAAATTTGACATAGTTAATTTCACATTTCATATAAACTGTCACAATTCAAGATAATAATAATTTATCAACTTGTCAATCTTGTGCTTCTTAAGAATTGAATGAATATCGATTGTCTTTTCATTTTGTGTAACTGTAAAACAAATGTGATGTTCTTTGAACCGATTATCTGAATCAGAAATAAATGTAGATTCTTTATTTTTTAGATACTCTAAAGCATACATGGAGGAACTGCCTACTAAGATTTTCGTTACATTAGAGGAGTTCTAAATCCAAAAAAGACCCTTTGTAAAGATATTTTTTATATTTTTTCTCAAATTTTGGTTATACATGGACCAATCAATAACGTAGCTCAGTAGAATTGAAAAAAAGTTTTCTTTATAATGCTATAATTCGTCGGGGGCAGCCCGCAAGCATGACATGTTATTCATAGTAATATATGCAATTATCATTAAAAATAGCATAACTTTCTAATCGTAGCTCCGATTGAGACGAAAATTATACCATTGGAAAGCGCTTGACAAGAGCTTTCAACGGTATCCTACATGACCTACTTCCAGGCTACCGTTCAAAAGTTATGGCCGATCAAAATTTCAACACAAAAAAGTCCAAATATCGCTTTTGTGCGCAGATAGAGCACCCTCTCACTTTGTTAAAAATTTGACCGGCCATAACTTTTGAACGATAGCTCGGAAGTAGGTCATGTAGGTACTATTGGAAAGCTCTCGTCGAGCGCTTTCCAATTGGTATAATTTTTGTCTCAATCGAAGCTACAGTTGAAAAGTTATATTATTTTCAATGAACTACAAATGGTAATGTACATAGAATGTTTAAGCATCAAAAATAGTGCGGGCAGGAATGAAAACGAATTTGGGCAGAAAATAAATTTATTCTGATAATTTACGTTAATAAACTTTGTCAATCTACGTGGCATTCCTTAAAGGGTCTTTTTTGGATTCAGAATTTCTCTAATGATCTAGGCTTTTCAATCTCAAAAGAAGGATACCCCATCACAGGCATCCTTTTTCTTCAACATTTAAGGTTTCCCATAAGATCATAAATTCATCGGCTCTCCAAAGAGTATTTTACTCCTTATTTATGTATCCTTTTATTCCAAGCAAAAAGACATATTCAATCATTTATAGTTGCTCATGGTTTCAGAATTGGAACACGAAGTACTTGATTGGGTACAACAATTGGCCTCACGTCTTTTGTCTCTGGCTCTTCTGCTCTTGAATAATCGCTTCCATGAATGGAAGGGTCAACAAAACGATCATTATCAGAATCAAATTCTGATAATAATGTTATTGTTTGGACTTCCTGGTCTTTCATTATCTCAACTAATCACCCAACGGGGTTGTCTTAGTTGGTTAGCTTGACATCCAAAGTTTCTTTGGTCTCAGGTTCGAGCCTTCCCTTGGAAACCAAAAAGCATTATCTCAAGTGGTCCTCCCGAATGCGTTGATGCTCCCTAGGATTGCTGCACTCGACAATATCCCTTTGAATGTTTTTTCCTTTATTACTAGTTTCAGGTTCGATATCTGAACTCAAGTTATCATTCTTCTCAACATCTTTGAAGATGGCCGGCTATAAGTCTTCTTTTTCCTTCTGCAAGTACTTCAGCAGCTTCGTTTTTATCATTTCAATTGTGTCAGCCCGATATTTTTTCAAATCTAACTCTGTTGACTGATACACAACCCTTTTCTATAGTTAGGGTATCAACAAAATTCTGCAGAGTCTGATGTTCGAGTTAATCTACAGTAGTTCGGTTTTATACTGTTGGCGCTCTATCTGGTAGGATTGAGCCACCGACAGCTTCAGCCTTGCATCATCCAAGTCCTTTTGGAGCTTGTGATTTCGATCTAGTTGCTGCATCAATTCGCAGTTCTTCAATTTCCCGTTGCATTCGAGCCATTTGAAGGTCTTTCTGTTTTAAATTCTGCAGTTGAAGTTGTTCGTTCTTCTTCAATTCCTCCAGTTCTTGTTGCTTCTTTATTGATGCTAGTATCAGCTCCGAAACCTTTGCAGCAGTATCGGAAAGTGTGGGGATCAAATCTTGTTGTGTTTTCAGTTGTGTCTGCAACCGAGCCACCTCTCTTGCATACTGTTTTTTTTCCCTCACATAATCTATTATACTTCCAGTATTAGTTAATAAGGATTGTAAAACTGGAAAAAGCGTACTGGATCCTAAGTCAAATAAGTCAAATCCCTGGACTTTTTCTGCAGACGACTTTGCTTTTACACTTTTGTATTTTTCTATAACGTGGTCTGGAGGTCGATAGTCTTCTTCATATTCCAGATCTTCAAAATCTTCTTCCACAGTTCCTTTCCCTACTTTAGGGTTTTGCATTGCAGCCTCATCTTCATCCAAGATGTCTACTCTAACAGGGCTATTAGTAGTATGAATATCTGCCAACACATCATTTCCATGTTGTTCCTGCATCATATGTTCCATCAGTGACTGGGAATCGTCCATCTGCATTGTGTCAGCTTTGGAATTATGTTCTCCTTCTGCAGCTAGGTGGGTTACACTTGTCTCAGCAGCGTCTTCGAACATGTGATAACAGTTCAAGTAATTGTCATAATGCCGGCCTCAGATTCATTCAACAACTCCAAATGAGAAGCTAAATGACTCAGTTGGACTCCCCACAATCTCACATGCTGGGACTCCTTTAACGCTTTCAAAAACATCTGATAAGAGATCGTGGCAAAGTCCACCAGTTCTTCATCTTGTGATTGCAGCAAATATCCAAAGTTCGAAGCCGATATGGTAGCGTTCCTATCTGCGCCAAACACCATATCGCACATCCACCTAACAAAACCTATACATGCAGGATTCTTCAAATAGTTAACTTAACTTTATAACCCTTTGTTTCCAAGTAAATAGATTCTTCTCCTTCTGTCAAATCAAATCATTCGTCAAGAAGGGTAGAGTCCGTTATCTTCTTTGCTTTCTTCGTTGAACCCGACATTAGCAGTCCAAAACATTCCGCATAATCTTCTTTGGTGAGCTCGATAGTGCGATGGCGTACTGAAAAATAGCAGACATCTCCTCTGATTTTTACACCTTCTGCCATCTCGTTATAGATATCTGTCAACAGCAGCGAGTTGTCTTTATATTTGATTGAAGTAAGCTTGAACAGCTCCGCTCCTGCTCTCCACTCTTCATATGGAATTTCCGCCCTGGTTTTCCATAATCGGTTAGATGCCATTCCTCTGGTAAATGATTTGGATCTTCCATTCTTTTTCGATATATTGTTCGTGTCTTATGGCATTTCAAAGTTCTCCTTGGATATTCATCTTCAGTAGAACTATCTGAATCCGAACTAGAACTCGATGATGAACTAGTTTCAGATTCAGAATCCGATTCTTGGTCGTCTGAAGAATATATATGCTTTTTCTTTCTAATAAGCTCTTTTTTAGACCTTCGACTTCTTGATATCCGAGAAGTCTCATAATTCTCTCTCGTAGCAATATCATGCTCGAGGATATCAATAGGTCCTTTCTTGCAATATCGATCTATCCTTTTGGGTAATCCCCTCAAGAACCATTCGATCTTCATGGCTACAGGATATACTCTAGTCAATTGACCAATTAGTTTTTTGACCTGCCGAGTATACTTCCTTAGAGATTCTTTTTCTTTCTGTCTGACTACATTCAATTGAGCAAGTATTCGTGTTGAATAGCCAATTTCTCTAAATTGCTTCAAGAATTGGGTTTTTAAATCTCCCCAAGTTGTTTTCAAATCAGGTTCGATCTAGCTGGACCATGTTCGAGCTTCTTTTCTAAGAACTTCAGGAAATATCCTCAGTTTGTCAGCATCTAAACTTTCTCTATTACTTGCAGCCATAGACTCAAATTGAGACTCATAAGTATTTGCATCTTCTGAGGCTTTCCCCTTAAAATAATCATATCGGATTTTGGAAGAAGACAATCCTGGAGTAGCCATATCTTCTTTATCTTTGTCATCCCGTTCAGAGGGTGGCCTGGGTGATTTTTCTTTCTTCCGATTCACTTTCTGAAGTAGAAGATTCCTTGTAATCAAGTCTCGTTCTTCGATCAGTGATGGTATCCCAGTTTAATTCCCGTTCCTGTTCTCTGCGCCTTCGTCTTTCTTCTCGCTCCTTTCTCTGTCTTTCTCGTCTTTCTCTCCAATATTGGTCTTTGGACATAAAAGTACAGAAAAATCGATTTTATGACCTTCGCATTGAAAGGGACAAAAAAATATAATGTGGGTCGAAAGAATGTTAAAAAATCTATTATTTTATGAACATAGCCGAACAAGTTCGGTTCGTATATATTCCGAACAAGTTTGGTTCAGATATTATTTTTCGATCAAGAAGTTCATGAACGTGTGAAGGGCTACAGATGTTTTGATCAGTGGAAAACAAAATCCATGTAAATATGTATTTTAATCTGATTAATTTGGATCCACAAGAATGCATGCGTCAGCAATTTCATACAGATAAGTGGTTTTTTTAATCTCATGATTGCTCACATCTTTTGAGATATATTACAATCTTATCAAAAAGACTGATCGCATGAATTCAAATCTTCTAGGATTATCTTTTAATCAATGATCTTTTTCCTTATAAATCCATCAATTAATCCGCAAATCGCCAATACCTTAGGCATTTCAATTTCCGTTTATAGTACTCACTCTTCTGTTTTTGTTAGAATGGCTGATCGTGGCGTAATCAGAAGTGGACATGTAATCCGAAGACGGGTAATATTGTTGCTCGACATCGATAGCATTACCTTTGAAGGTTCTCCTCCTGCTAATTACTTTACAAACATGGAAAAAATTTATTCTAAAGAAGCAAATGTAAAACAAGAACAACTTGGTTCATCAGAATACAGTAATATGTCGCTTCGCGACCTTCTGGCATTCAAATTATTGAAACTGTTGTTAATATTATGCATGGGTTTACGTGTTCAGCTTGATTATGTCTCTGATTTACGGAACCCGTTTAATGTAGAAATTTTGCGCAATATTATATTAAAGAAAGCTTTGATATCATTACATCTTTGGATTTGAATGTTGAATCTGTTTATATTGCAACACGCTTGTCTCATGGATATGCATAATTCTCAATGGCTCTGACAATATCTTGATACCAAGTCTCGTGACGCCTAGTCCAACGAAATTCTCCTTTAATATTTAAAAGATTTTTCAAGATCAAAATTTCTTGTTCAAGTAAGGGAATAAATCTCCTAAAGTAACCAACTTGTCCAAGGAATAGCCTAAGCGAATCTCCGTCTTTCTGGACATCTTTAATCATATTCCTTGAACCACAAAATAATAATTCCCATGGGTTAATATCTCATTCTCCCCGACAACCGTGCCAAAATTCGGCATATGTCGTAGCTCACCAAATTACATTTTAAAGTATTTAATGCAATATATAAGATGTCGTTCCCCGAATAGAGAGAATTAATGACATTATACTCATGAAAATTGCCATTCTGTGTAAAAGATAAATAACTTGTTATCAAAAGATATTTGTTTCAGGCAGCCAATACCCCCCTTTCTATATTAAACAATGATTTCACCAATTCCTGATAGATTATTGTTACTAGTTCTTTCCCATGCAACAGCTATGCATGACCATTGTTGGTTTGAGTGACCAAACAGTCAACTACACAGACAGCCTGACTGGATCACTAAATTTTCATCATGTAATCAGCATTCACGACTCAACAATTAAGCATTCCTTGCAAAATGACTCGGAGAATCTACATCCCCTCCCATTCTATCTGTCACAAAATGCCCGATTTCACAATGACAATAAGTAAATTAATCACCTGAATGTTTCAGCAAGGTTCAGACCTGAACTGTATCAATGTACTATCAAACTATCATTACAAAACATTCGTCATTGATTTAGAAACCATGTATACTCTGGAAAAATAGTGAGCAACAAATACAGTCATTTTTTCATAGAGTAAATTTCCACAATTCACTCATAAACATATGCACCAAAGTGTCTACAAAACTATTCTTATTAAAATTGTAAGTACAATGACTCTTTATAGTTTCGCAACTAGTCCATAACCACTATAACTAAAGTGCTATGCTTGGGTTTTAATAATTTTCCGACCCTATTCGCTTCGTACATTTTCCGAGCATATCCAAACAAGATACATTTGGATATTTCCGAGCCAGTTAAAACTCGACCCAGATCGAATTTACCCTTAAACTTCCAAAACATTGAAATAATACATTACTTCAAGAAATCAACTATACAAAACTAAAGTTCTATAGAAATAAAAACTCTCCTCACTTCTAACTTGGTAAGTCTAATGTACATCTATCTACAATTCCAAGAGCATCTCTTAACTTGCAAAATGGATCTTTCAAAAGTTTGGTTAAGATATCAGCTATTCACTCGGATGATGACACATGAAGAAGTTGTACCTCCTTGGATTGCACCTTCTCCCTCACAAAGTGATGAGCTATCTCAATATGCTTTGTTCTAGCATGGAAGATCGGAGTGGTAGCAATTTGTTGAGAAGCTTGATTGTCACAATAGATGCAAGGGATCTCCTTGGCCTTTAGCACTTGTAGTTCCACCAAAAGTCTTCTTAGCCATAGGAGTTCTTTGGTTGTTGAAGTCAATGCGTTGTACTCGGCTTCACAAGAGGAAAGAGAGATTGTATCTTGCTTTTTGGAAAGCAAAGATATCACTCCTCCACAAAGGAAAATGGCAAATTCACTTATAGATCTCCTATCCATCTTGTCTCCTGCAAAATCTGAATCCGAATATGCCATCAAGTACACGTTAGATCCTTGATAGAGAATGACAAAAAATCTAGTAGAAGAGACATATCTAAGTACTCCCTTGGCACTTTTTCAATGATGCATCAAAGGACCTTGCATATATTGACTTAGCTTGCTTACACTATTATTTAAATTTGGTCTAGTGATTTTCAAATAGATTAAGGAGCCTATTAGCTTCCTAAAGAGTGTGATGTCCTGAAAGGATGCTTCATCACAATCATCAGTAACTTTACAAACTTGCTCCATAGGGGTGTCAATCCCCTTACAATCTTTCATGCCAAACCTTTCAAGAATGCAAGTAGCATACTTTGATTGACTTATAAAAGTAAAACCACTACCTCTAGTAACTTCTATTCCAAGTATGCATTAGCAAGTAGTTTCTGAGAAGTCCTAACTGGATGGAAGCCAACACATCACAGCCAACTGGATGAACGCTTTTGACGACCTACTTGCTTAGTATAAATAGCTATTCATATTTCAACATCAATACAAGTATCAAGCATCAGAACATGATCAACATCTTATGATCAAGTATTGAATAGTTAGCTCTCTCTCTCTCTCTCTCAAGCCTTTGAGCTTGAACACTTCTGATCATTCTAGCTCACTTCTTAGAGTTGTTTAGAGATTGTTATTGCGCTTACTGCTTATCAGCATTACGCTTAATTCAGACTTACATTTTAGCCGCTCAAAAATAGCTTAGAGTACGTGGTTTCGATCCACAACTTATTGTACTCATTTAAATTTGTTTCGCTTCCATACTGAATCAATACTATCTCTTATTGCATTCGGCTTCGTCTCACAATGTATACATTTCTGTAGTTCTTCGCGACTAATTTTTGTCTAGTGATTCGTGACTAATTATTTGTCTAATGGTTCGCAACTAATTATTTGTCTGATGTTTTGATGCTTAATGTTTAGCTACATAATCACTGTAGTACTAATGATTTCAAAGTTAGTTACTACAAGATCGAATGTGATTTCTATCACTATTGTTTTGTTCAAAATTGATAGGTGTAGTCATGCATGAAGAAAGAGGAAGATAGTTTATTCTGTTGTGCACAATAAGTTCTAATTCTTACCATTCGAATATTTTTCATTCGAGTTCGACCTATCTTTCACACACATCTTTCCAACATGGTATCAAAGCATTGATTCTTCAAGGCCTAATACTATGTTAGAGCGCAATATCAAAATATTCTTCATTTCGAATCAATTTGTTTCGGTATCAGAGAACTGATTTTCACAACACTGTATCTTTCTCTTAACGACAATCAAATCATCGACAGTCTAAAGTTCTAGATGGATTTTCAAAGTAAAGTCAGTCTTATCGTAGACAAGCTTAATGGATCCAGTTATCATTTATGGAAATTTAAAATGAAGACCTTGCTAATCGCCAACGAGTTGTGGGATGTTGTTACAAGTATCGAAGTGAAGCCTGAAGATGATACAGACAACTCAAAATGGAAGTCAAAGGATGGTAAAGCTTTCGTGCTTATTATCCTCAATATATCAAATACTCAAATTGGCCATGTAGTTGAAGCCAAAACTTCAAAAAAAGTTTGGGACATTCTGAGCTCTCTATATGATGTGAGAGATGTAAGTACTAAGTTACATCTTCGAAGGAAATTCTTCACACTCAAGATGTCGAATAATGATTCTCTTCATAATCATATTAACCAGTTTAAGAATCTATTGCAATAAATGGCCGTTGTCAGATCAGTCATAGATGATCAAGATGCAATTATGACATCGCTTTCAAGCCTGCCCTCTACATATGAGAACTGGGTGATGATCATTATGACACACTCATATTTAACTCTTACCAAAGTTATCACTATGTTGCTGCAAGAAGATAATCAAAGAAGTCAAGACACTTCGTCTACCTCTTCGTCTCATGCTCTGTATGTCAACAAGGGCTTGAAATGACAGAAGCATAAAAGCTCCAAGTAGTCTACATTACATCAGAAATAGACTCAAGGTCAAGAACAATCATCGAATCCACATTCGTCGAAGAAAAAGATGTTTTGAGAATATTGCAAACGCAATAACCATGAGATCCAGGATTGCCAAATTCTGAAAGCAAAGAATGCAGCCAAGCAACCTGATCAACAAGCAAATATGGTTACAGCATCTCCGCAAGTCAAAATAGACGAAGGCGCTTTTATGGTCAAAGACAAATACGTGAATTTGAATGATTCGTGGTTTCTGGATTCCGGAGCTACTCAACATATGACCAATCATCGTGAGATTTTCCAATCCTATACGCTTTACAGCACGAAGAAGTATATTCATCTTGGTGAAGATAGCACTCACACTATCGAAGGTGAACGTACTGTAAGATTAAGGTTCCAGCATGATCAATTCAAAAATTGTCAAAAGTCTTGTATGTTCCTAAACTATCTACAAATCTGTTATTAGTAAATAGAATCATAGATTTAGGTCATAGGGTGGAGTTTGAATCTGACCAATGCAGAATTATTGATAGGAGTAATAAGATCCTTGCACTCGGCAAGAGGCATGGATACTTATATAGATTGGCACATTGTTATTATGATTTTAGTCAAGCTTTGAAAACCTCTATTCTTGTCAATAAAGCATTATTATGGAATCATCGCTTAGGACAGTTGAATTATGCATCTCTTTTGAACATGTCCAGACAATCCCTACTACCTCATCTCGACTAACCTTCTGGTAAAGTCGATCTCCCTATCTGTCGTAGTTGCATCTTTCGAAAGCAGACTAGGATTCCTACTAGATCAAGTCATAGGCATGCAACAAAAGGACTGCTAGATGTTGTTCATACAAATATATGTGGACCTATGCAAACTCCTTCATTGACAAATTTTCTAGAAGAACAGCTGTTTACTTCATTAAACAAAAGTCAAAAACTTTCATCAAGTTCTGGCAATTCAAAGAGCACGCAAAAAATTAGACTGGTAAACGAATCAAAGCACTGAGATCTGATAACGGGGGAGAATACATCTCCACCAAATTCAAGGAGTACTGCCTTAACAATGGCACTGAGCAACAATACATTACTTCTTATTCACCTCAGTCAAATGGTCTTGCTAAGAGAAAGAACAGGACCTTAGTCGAATCAACAAAGTGCATATTATCACAAAGCGACACTTCTGAAGTCCTTCTAGGCTAAAGAGCAACCTATATTCAGAACAGATGTCCTACTAAAGGTCTCTCAGACAAAACACCATTCAAAGTTTGGGTAGGTACCAAACCTTCTTTATCAAATCTACGAGTTTTTGGATGTACTGCTTATGCGTAGATTCTTCATGATCTCAGGAAAAAGCTCAACTTCCAGAGCATCAAATGTATTTTCATCAGCTACACTACTTCAAAACAATCCTACAAGTTGTTCGATCCTATCGAGTCGAAGATATTCATTAGTCGGGATGTCATCTTTTTTGAAGATCAGTTTATCGACCTCAAGGGAAAAGGCAAAGCCCACATAGTTGACTCTTCCGTTTCATCAGACACATTGAACTTCTTAGTTCCTCAGTCGACTATTCCCATCGAAGTCCAAGCTCATGTACTTTCGACAAACAACATATCAATGATGAATCCGAAGAAGATGATGTCGCAGTTCAACAACTACAGCATGATGAAAATGATCAACTTTCTTTATTCCCTAGAAGATCATCAAGAACTAGCAGACCACCTATCAGGTATATTGACAAGTCTGTAGCCTATCTTGTTCAGGAGCTGACTACTGTCAAAGAGACACTCATTCAGTCTGATTTTGATCTTTGGGAAGAAGCTATGGATAAAGAGTTTTCATCTCTTATCAAGAACCAAACATGGAAGATTGTCGAATTACCTGCTAGCAAAAACATAGTTGATTGCAGATGGATTTTCAAAGTTAAGTACAAAGTAGACGGAAGCATCAATAGAAGAAAAGCTCGACTTGTCGCCAGAGGATTTTCTCAGGTATACAACATCGATTACACTAAGACCTTCAGTCCAGTAGTCAAGCATTCTTCTATTCGATTGTTATTATCATTTGCCGCTGTAGCAGATTTGAGAATACATCAAATGGATGTACAGACAGCATATCTCAATGGAGTTATCAAAGAAGACATTTACATGGTGCAACCCGAACGTTATATTATCGAAGGTAAACACAATCATGTGTGTAAAGTCCATAAGGCACTTTATGGCTTGAAGCAATCTACTTGAGCATGGTTTCATAGAATCAATACTCTCCTTATTGATCACAGCTACACACCAAGCTCTTCAAATTCGAATGTTTACTTCAAGATAGTGCAGCAGTCTTTTATCATTATCATTTTCTACGTGGATGACACATTGCTCTTTGACAACAGTATCGATTTGATAAAAGAAGCTAAGACAATGCTATCCTCCGAATTTGACATGACCGATCTGGGCGAAGCTCATTTCTGCCTTGGAATTCAAATTTATAGAGACATAAATTGAAAGTTGATCTACATTACTCACCAATGGAACCAAGTCTCAAATTGTCGAAGGACCAATGTCCTCAAAAAATTGAAGTAAAGGAGCAGATGCGTGAGTATCCTTATCATTCGATAATAGGATCTCTTATGTACGCAATGATCTGTACCAGTCCAGACATAGCTTTTGCAGTCATCTCTCTAAGTCAGTATATGACCAACCCTGGTATAACACATTGGAAGGCTCTCATCAGAGTCATGAGATATCTTCAAGCTACTATGGACTTTTGCATTTGTTATGGAGCAGCCGACAATGACAAACTCAATCTATTCAATGGTTACACAGATGCAAGTTGGGCAGGAGATATAGAAACTCGTAAATCTACTTCTGGATTTACATTCTTCCTCAACAATGGTCCAATTTCTTGGAACAGTCGCAAGCAATCTTCAATAGCTTTATCTTCTACAAAAATCAGAGTATATCGTAGCCTCACAAGCTACTAAGGAAGCAATTTGGTTGAGAAACTTACTTTCAGATATCAGTTTGAATCAATATGCCCCGATATTATTATCTTGTGATAATCAAAGTGCCATTACCTTGTCAGCCAACCCTAGATTTCATTCTAGGAGTAAGCACATTGAACTTAAGTATCACTATGTCAAAAGCAAAGTTCTCAACATAGAGGTCAGATTGCAGTACTGTCAAACAAAGATATGATAGTAGATATTTTTACTAAATATTAAGCTTGCATTCACGCAGGAAGTTTTGTGCAGAACTAAATCTAAAAGTCAAGGCATTCATGAATTCAGATTAAGGGGAAGTGTTGGATTATTCTCTCACTAATCGACTAATCAACATTTTAATCTTCATCCAACTTTTATCCAAACTTGTAGTTTTCTTTGTGTTTTTACACAGTCTGCATAACTACTCAAAATGGTTCACAGTGACAGTTTACATTCATTTCTATAGACAGACTATTTGCGACCAAAGCCATTGACTTGCATTAATACATCAGCAAGTAGTTTCTGAGAAGTCCTAACTGGATGGATGTCAGCACATCACAACCAACTGGATCAACGCTTTTGACGACCTAATTGCTTAGTATAAATAGCTTTTCATATTTCAACATCAATACAAGTATCAAGCATCAGAATATGATCAACATCTTATGATCGAATATTGAATAGCTAGCGCTCTCTCAAGCCTTCGAACTTGAACACTCATGAGCATTCTAACTCACTTCTTAGAGTTATTTAGAGATTGCTATTGCGCGTACTGCTTATCAGCATTGCGCTTAATTCAGACTTACATTTTAGCCGTTCAAAAATAGCTTAGAGTATGCGATTTTGATCCATAGCTTGTTTTACTCATTACCATTAGTTTCACTTCCATACTGAATCAATACTATCTCTTGTTGCGTTCATCTTCATCTCAGAATGTATGCATTTCTGTAGTTCTTCATGACTAATTATTTGTCTGATGTTTCGATGCTTAATGTTTGGCTACGTAATCACTGTAGTACTAATGATTTCAAAGTTAGTTACTATAAGATCGAACATGATTTCTATCACTATTGTTTTGTTTGAAATTGATAGGCGTAGTCATGCATGATAAAGAAACAAAACGTTTCTATTAGCAAAGCTTTGATAGCAAAAGAGAATTTTTTCGCGATACAGCAAGAGAAATTCAGATGACGCGAAAGTCAAAAGACACGAGGCGACACAAAATGTCACAACACCTTTTCTGCCCTCACGCTCCAAAAAGGACCAGCAAGATCATGCAAGTACCAAGAAGTACAGATATCTGATCTGATATCATGACATCCACAGATACACTCTAGGTCATGGCTAATCTGTCACTCTTGTGATTCATGATTAGTTGTAGATGTTTAATCACTCTAATCTAGAAGTTACATGACGCGACTATATACCTTCTGGTTGATGCATGATATACAATGTATGTAGAAGTCTAATGCTAGTAAGCAAGAAGACAAAAATACAGAATACAAGTCCGCGCCTGCGTGTAAGACAATTTTTTGCATAAGATCTATAGATTCACAAGTCCACTAGTAAGCGAGACACGACTTCGTGGGAAAACTATATTTCTCTCATGCCAACGCATTGTGTGCTGCATGCAGTGCTTGAAGAATCAAAAAAATTCCATAGACGATTTTGTAGCCGTTACGCACATATCACTCTGATCTTGTCTGATCTTGAATGTAGATTAGTTTGCTGCTATTCGTGTGTTTGATTTACTTGTTCATTTAATTTCGCATCTTGGTTTGAATTTTATTGAATGTTGTGTTAATTTAAAACGTAGATCAGCAATGCTTGTCTACATTATGGAGGACTATAGGAATGATATAGCTGGCAGTGATCAGCAATCATATCTGAAATCCATCTGAATTCGTTTGTTTCGCGCTCGTGATTCTCATCACATGAAGAAAGAGAAAGATAGTTTATTCCGTTGTGCACGATAAGTTCTAATTTAGGAAGCTTAGAGGCTCCTTAATCAATTTGACAATCACTAGACAAGATTTGAGCTATTGTGTAAACAAGTTAAGTCAACACATGCAAGGTCCTTTGATACATCATTGGAACAGTGCCAAAAGAGTACTTAGATATATCTCTTCTGCTAGATTTTTTTGGCATTCTCTATCAAGGATCTAACTTGCACTTGAGGGCATACTCGGATTTAGATTTTGCAGGTGACAAGATGGATAGGAAATCCATAAGTGCATTTGCTACTTTCATTTGTGGAGGAGTGATATCTTGGCTTTCCAAAATGCAAGATACTATCTCACTTTCCTCTTGTGAAGCCAAGTACAAGGCCTTGATTTCAACCACAAAAGAACTCCTTTGGCTAAGAAGCCTTTTGGAGGAGCTTCAAGTGATGAAGGCCGAAGATATCCCTTGCATCTATTGTGATAATCAAGCATCTCAACAAATTGCTACAAATCCAATCTTTCATGCAAGAACAAAGCGTTATTGAGATAGCTCATCACTTTGTGAGGGAGAAGGTGCAATCCAAGGAGGTACAATTTCATCATGTGCCATCATTCAAGTGCGTAGCTGATATCTTAACCAAGCCTTTGCCTAAAGATCCATTTTTCAAGTTAAGAATTGCTCTTGGAATTGTAGATAGATATACATTGGATTTACCAAGTTAGAACTGAGGAGTGTTGAAATTGTCACTTCTAACTTGGTTGATGTAATATGTTAATCTTGAGATCTAGGTTCATATTAAGATCTCACACGTGTGGAGCCTATTCCCACATGTGAAAGGAAGTAGAAAATGTACTTGTATATAGTTAGATTCATTCAAGTGTGAACTTGACTTTTGATTAGAATCTAGTACTTGTGGCATTCGTGGTAGAGTATCAGGGATATGTTATAGGTGAGACGGAGAGTATCAGGGAGGGTGACAATAGTGTATGGTAGTGCTTTATATGCTCTACGAGGGCTTCGGTTGGCTTCTCTGTTCCTGTTGGCTGGTACTCTAGTGCATACTATACATGTTGGTGTTGTGAAAGTGAAGGAATAAACGAGGATGGAGCAAATAGAGGGGGTTGATGCATGTGATCTAGCTCCAATTGAAAGCATTGATCTTGTAAAAAATTGATGATGGTGCAAAGGCCTACTATAAAATAGAGTAGAGGACTCTCGAAAAAGTCACAGAAATAACATATAAATAGCCGAAATCATTAACTTGGACAAAGCCAATAAGGACGGCAAAAGCAAAGATATTTTCATTGGCCTCCGATGCAATCTGATAAATGTGAATGATGTCAGAATTAGAGAGGGGGAAGCCGAGAAAGGGAGAGAAAAATAATAGAGAACTAGTCTAATGAGATACTGAGAAATAAATGGTAAATTACCGTCTAGAGCAGTGTGCCGACAGGCAGAATTTTGTGTTGGTCGGGTTGCTTGGTTACTGAGTTGTATCGACATTTGTTGGTATCGTGATTGCTCATATTACAGATATGGCAATATCGTGCAGGTTGCTCTAACCTTTTTCTCAACTGCGGGTACTCATTTCCTATGTGGTTACTAGAGCAGTGATGACACCAGGTGGATTCTCTCCTTGGTTAGGCATAAGTAGGTCCTAGTTGCATGCCTTTCAGCTTGTCATCAACAATTGTGGTAAGGTCAGTGGTGAGCTTTTTAATCTGCTCATTGCTCTTCATGTGCAACCTCTCTATGGCGGATATGATGGTATCGGTGCTATTGGATGTAGAGGCGGAAGCGTTATCGTGTAGCTTATTCTTATGTTTGGCTCTTCGTTCTTTTCTACATCTTCGTTGTTGGTCGAAATTATCAGAGTCCAAACTAGTGCTTTCACTATTGTTGACTCTTTTGATGGCATTGGTGCAAGCTGCTTGGAAAGACACGTATTTGTCTCTTCGTTTTATTTGTTGCCTGATTCCTTTGGGTAGTATTGCCATAAACCATATCTATGGTTTGGGATGCTATCAGGTTTGCATCCTCCATGCAATCTCTTGATCTATTCAATATAATGACATAGGGACTCGTTTTTCTTATCCATACAGATTCATCCAAGTTGTAAAATGGATCGAAAAGGAAGCGGGTGGTTTTGATTCTTCTGGGATCTTGGATTTTTGGTAAATCTAGGCTTCTTGAGTTCTAGATCTTCTCCTCTTGAGGCTTATCTTCTCAAGGGAGGGGAGCAATGAGAGTAAACCCACCTAATGGATCCTAATGGTCACTCCAAATGGTTTTCTTTCACCTATTTTGCAAATGTATGATTTTGTGGATTGACGGATGAAAGCATGAGCTAATAATCATTCTATTACGTGATAGCATGAATATGAAACAACAATCAAGCATTCATTCATCCACAAGCAAGCATACAATGTCAAAATAGGAGGGCTTCACAAAGTAAGAAAATGTAGGAAGAGGCTTTGCTTCTCTCTCTCAATCTCTATTCTTACAAATGAAAAGTGATTACAAAATGGTGTCACATGCATTTTATAGACAAACCTAGGGTTAGGGTTTTTGGTGCACCCAAAACCATGTGCTATAAGAACTTGTGTTTAATAAAAGTTTAATCCCAATTGGCATTTTAAACTAGTTTGGGTCCTCTCTCATTTTAGGCCCATTGGAGCATAGATCTAATTCTATTTCTTGTGTCATTGGCTTACAAGTACAGTGCACCTTCTAAGGGTGTTTGATGTTATATTACAAATAGATCTAAGCTTTTATGCCGACTTCGTCATGCCTTTATTCCCGTCGCTATAAGATATGTTGGGGAGATGTAGGGCTTTGTTTTCGCTCGTTGACCAGTCTGCGACTTGTTGACCTTCTGATATTGGCGTTCTCAATAAATCTAGATTCTGAAACTCCGTCTCGGTTTCTTGTCGACGCTCCTAAATGTAGTTTAGCGGCTCGATTCCTTTATTTGATATCCATTAGGCTCTTTTGGCATCTGGAATTCGTTAGAAAAATCTTCATCAAAATCTTCTAATAGAGTCACGGGAGATCCGATTAAGATCCAGCCTTGTTGTGTTGTAGGTGTAGTATAGAGGTTCGATGTCAGGAGCGGCAACCTCGCCTCAACCTGCATAGCACATGAAGAGAGAGAGAGAGAGAGAGAGAGAGAGAGAGAGAGAGAGAGAGAGAGAGAGGATGTGAAACTGGTAGATTTTTATTACAAAGGAGAATGAAGATACAATACAAAGAAAATGGCTCTCTTTTATAGATTTTAAGGGTGAGCCTCTTTACTCTGATTGGCCACACTTCAATGGCAAGAATTCTAATGCAAGCCCCTAAAAAAACACTCAATCTAATGGTTCTAAGAAAGCACAAAGTAAGTCACATGTATGTGAGTCCAACTTTGACCAAGTTAGATTCCTTATTTGTAACTTGAGTTTGTAACTTTGGGCTCAACATTATCTATTTACACCTAGGGCCCAAGTCTCTATAGAAGAACTTGAACTTACTAGCAATATGCTCATCGGGTTGGGCAGTGCCCTCGCACCTATTATTCCAGCTGTACAATATGTATTGTAGTGGGGCCCACTTAGTATGGCTTGGCCAACAATAGTCTTAGTGGCGAGACCCACTCATTTATTTATATACAGAAAATACCCACAACAGGGTCCTCATCCTAAAGTAGTACTCGTCCCTCGGCACTTGCCTACGTTTGTTGTAAAAGAGAGTTGTTGTTGGCTCGTTTATTACTGGACATGGATGTTGGGGATATGGATGCTTCAGAAAAAGCATGGATAGAGATTGCTTACGTAAATTTGAGGCTATATTAGATAATGGTGAGCAGCAAGAACTTGGACTTGCTGGATTTTTAATAATACCCATAGGGGTTTGGTGGCCATTCATGATAACCTTGTTTATCGACAAATATAGTCAAGACAATCCATGAAAGGATCCCAATATAAGACTTGTTGATGGTGATCCTTGTAGACTGGCACAATTGCTCTCAGTGGCATAACCGAGTACAATATGCCATCACCTCTAAGTTGATAGGCATATATTGGTAACATATGTCCCTTATGATCTTCCACAAAATAAACTAATAGACTATTATGGTCTTCCTTGGAGTTCGGAGACATGCAAGATGACATGACCAATACTTCCACCTTGCTAGTGGTTGTTGAAGAAACTTGGGATCTAGATGGATCCATCTGACATCCATCCCTTTGGTGATATCCTTGTCGGCTTGATTCTTCTTTGGACCTTTGAACCCTTATATCTGGCTGTTGGACCTTCTTCTCTACATTTAGTCTTTGTAAAAAGTATGGATTCATGATTGGACATCTTGTACTTGGATGATTCTCAGAGCAATATATACATTCTTCCTTCTGAATAACTTTACTTCATGAGCCTGAATCTGATAACAACTGGAACCTAAAGTACTTGGCACTTGGTCGCTTGTTGCACCTGATCCACTTGCCTCTGCTCTACTTAGTTGTATTTCATGGGGTTCCATTCTTGCTCAATCATCACTCGTTGATGACTCTTGTTCCCCTGATTCCCCATTTGATGATTCAGCAATGTGATAGGAAAAATCCATCGTCTTAGGGAAGATCTACAATTCCATCATGGCAGCATCCTTACAGAGTTGTGCAAATGAAACATAGAATGCTAAATCTGCCATACCAGATCTAATCTTTTTGGGTCCAACATAGTATTTTTCCATGATGATCTATTTAGAAACTGGTGGATTACAATCCTTCACTAGATGGAAGAACTAGTGGGTGTGTCTCTGATTGTTTTATAAAGAACTTTTGTAGTTTAGATAATCCTACAAGGGTGGACTCCATAGTTTGGCACTATAATGTCGCAAAGTAGCTAGTTTTTGGATCGCTTCAAGGATAGTACAATGATGATGGTGTTTAAACTCTCTCTCTCTCTCTCTGTCTCTCTGTCTCTCTCTCTCTCTGTCTCTCTCTGTCTCTCTCTCTCTCTCTCTCTCTCTCTCTCTCTCTCTCTCTCTCTCTCTCTCTCTCTCTCTCTCTCTCTCTCTCTCTCTCTCTCTCTCTCTCTCTCTCTCTCTCTCTCTCTCTCTCTCTGGATACAAGAGAAGAAAATAAGTGAATCAAAGAGTGAGGGATGAAAAATTAAAGAACAGTTGGAAAAATAAAAAGTGAAATGTTCGATGAAACCATAAAAAAATGGATGTAACTTCGAGTATGATGACGGATGAGAAAACAAATGAACGTGAGGAGGTTAACTAATGGAGATGGATATGAAAACAAGGATGGAGACGATATATAATATGGAATTTTTTTCAACAAGTCTAGGATCTAACTCTTGCTCTCCTCACAGTAGTTGAATCGTGGTATGATGGAACTTCCCTTAGTCCCACGAGAGCAATCTTCAAAAATTGAAGATTTTTGCTAAAATCGAGCACTTTTTAGGACTGTTTCTCTAAGAATTCAAGATATGAGTTTCCGATCTGAACCCAAATTTGACAGTAGCTGACCCACAATATAATCCAACTATTACCAATTTGGATTGAGTTTTGAACCATCATGAAATTAAGAGAATAGGGTCATTTTTAGTGTGCCAATTTTTAGTGGTTTTTTGTGGTTTTTCTGAGATTTATTCATATCAGAGTGGATCTAACCTCCTCCCTTCCTACAATAGCTAGATCTGGATGATATCTAGCTCATATGAGGTCTTCAACGGTTCTTGATGGACAATGTTTCAGGATCTTGAAAAAACTCAGTTTTTGAGCACTTTTCAACACTTTTTCTTAGATCTTTCTAAATTTGTCCATTGGATCTTCACAAAAATTTCACAGTGGCCAAATATGGGTCAGATCTAACTATTAAAACTCTTCTGGGATTACGTCTTGGAAGATCTTAAAAAGATAATGAAAAAAGTGAATTGTTTGGGTGTGTTTTGCTAAAATGTTGAGATCGTCTAATCCTCAACTCTTGCAGGTTGGTATATACTTAAATCTAAGGCACATCCACCACCATGAAAATGGGCAAGGGTTAGTTCCCTCAGAATATCAAAATTCTTTCCCATTTTTTAAGGCAAAAATTGTAATTTCTCTCACTAGGATGAAAGAGAACCCTTGTTGTTCCTAGGAGGAGTTTATTTGAGACAAATATAGTCGCTACAAAAAAGGTTTGGATTAATTACAATTTTTGAGAGATATTTTTCAATCTTAATGGGTTTTTTTTTATTATTTTTGGCAATTTTCTCTCAGATCCTAAAGAGAGAACCTTTGATGAGCTGAGAGTCGCTTTCTTTGGTACAGATTTAGCTAGATCTATGTGGGAGAGGGGTTGGTTCCTAGGGGAGAGAGACAAAATACAATTTTTATGATTTTTTTACTATTTTTGGCAATTTTCTCTCAGATCCTAGGGAGAAAACTTTCATCGAACTGAGAGTAGCTTCTTATGATACAGATTTATCTAAATTTAGATGGGGGCGAGGATTGGTTCCCAGGGGATGATGGAGAGAAAATGCAATTTTTATGAGTTTTTGAAAATTCTTTGTAGTTTTTTGGTTATTTTGGAAAAATGGCTAGGAACTAACTCTCACTTGAAGTACAATAGTTCCTGTAATGTGAAAGAAGGTACTGCTAGGTCGACGAGAGCTAGTTTGGAAGGATCAGAAAGTTATTAAGCCTAGTAGGTGTTTTTTTGGCTCTTTTCTACGTATTTTGCCAAGAATAGTGGTTTTTTCTGATTTTTATGGATTTTATGGGTTTATGGAAGTGATTGGATGCTTGGATCTAAGACCTTCCACCTCACAATCTCTCTTTACAGTCCGTACAAGCAAAAATTGTGAAAAAATACAAAAAATCCTATCCCAACTAACACTAATCCACTACAGAATCTGGTTTTTTTTTGGAGATGAAAGGGTTAGAGAGAAGAAAAGAGTGAGAGACAAAAAAGAAATGCTATGATGCTAGTAGACGAGTGGGTGGTGCTCCCCAGCAATGGCACTCCTGTTGTGTCGTAGGTGTAGTATAGAGGTTCGTCGCTAGGCATGACAACCTTGCCTCAACCTGCATAGCACATGAAGAAAGAGAGAGAGAGAGAGAGAGAAAGAGAGAGAGAGAGAGAGAGAGAGAGAGAGAGAGAGAGAGAGAGAGAGAGAGAGAGAGAGAGAGAGAGAGAGAGAGAGAGAGAGAGAGAGAGAGAGAGAGAGAGAGAGAGAGAGAGAGAGAGAGAGAGAGAGAGAGAGAGAGAGCTAAAGTAAAACTGACAGAGTTGTATTATGAAGGAGAATAAAGATACAATACAAAGAAAATGGCTCTGTTTTATAGATTTTAACGGTGAGCCTTGTTCACTCTAATTGGCCACACTTCAATGGCAAGGATTCTAATCCAAGCCCTTCATGGTGAAAAGTGAGAGTGGTTTTGCGGTCGTGAAATTGTCGCGAAAGTGAAGCAACCACGACTCAATGCGATTCAGATGGAGTTCAGATGCGATCACTGGACACTACCAGCTGAATCACTCCTACAGTCCTCTTGAATGTAGTCATGCATTGCTGATCTACGTTTATAAATTAATGCAGCATTCAACAAATTCAACCAATGTGCAAAATTGAAATGAATGGGAGAATCAGACACACGAATAACAGCAGAGACATTTGCATTCTAGATCATTCATCTTAAAGAAGACGTGCTCAATGGATATAGGATCATCTATTGACTTTCTCTTGATTATTTAAGCAGTGCATGCATATCCACGCAGTGCGTTGGCGTGAGAGAAATACAGTTCTCTCACGAGTGGATGTCTCACTTACTAGCGGACTTGTGGATCTCTATGGATCCTGACCACAGAACTCGTCTCACATGCAGGCGAACTTCTTGTCTGTATTTTGTCTTGATTGCGTACTAGCATCAGACTACTTTTCTCTATGTATCAAGTATCATCCAGTAAGTATACAGTTGTTTTTTGTAACCTTTTAGATTAGAGCAATTAAATCTACAACTAATCATGAAATTACAAGAGTGGCAGATTAGCCATGACCTAGAGTGTATCTGCTGACATCATGTCATCATATCAGATATCTGTACTCCTAGGTACTTGCATGATCTTTGTTGGTACTCTTTAGAGCGTGAGGGTAGAAAAGGTTTCGTGACATTTTCCATGTCGCGTCGTTGGTTTCATTTCTGTCGTTTGACTTCCTCGAGTTGGACGACAAAATATTCTCATTTGTGAATCTTTTGCGTTCGTGTCTTCTCGTCAGATGTTCACGAAACTTTCGTGTTTCATGTCTCTTGACTTTCGTGTTCGCGAACATCTTTGTCAGGCAGAGGGCTGAAAGCTAGCAAGGCTTTGTAAATAGAAACATTTTGTTTCTTCAGTTCCCTCTCAAAGTATGATAGCTTTACGATCCCGTGACTGCTCCTCTGTCTCTCAAAGAGTGCTTTGTCCAGGGCTTTGGTGAAGATGTCAACAACCATGTCTTTCGTTCCGATGAAGGTGGTCTGCAGCATCTTCTTTTCAATTAGATCCTTGATCAAGTGGTACTTGATCGCAATGTGCTTTGTTCTGGAATGGAACACGGGATCTTTCATTAGGTGTATTGTAGAGGTGTTGTCCATCTGCAAGACCAGAGGCTCGTTCCTTGTTTCGTCCAATTCGTCCAGGAACTGCCTTAGCCAGGTTATCTCATTGGCCATCTTTGTTGCTACAACGTACTCTACTTTGCAAGATGATTGGGCTACAACGGTCTACTTCTTGCTGACCCAGAGAATTGCTGCTCCTGATGCGATGGTGCATCCTCCCAAGACACTTTTACAATCATCCTTGAGAGATGCCCAACTAGCATCACTGTAGGAAAGCATCATGAAACCTGCATCATGACAATAACACAAGCCATAATCCCTTTTTAATTGAAGATATTACAAACCATTTTGCAATCTTCCAATGTGTCAAGCCTAAATTCGTGTAGAATTGGCTCATCCTGAATACTGCATAAGTATTATCAAGACGTGTGTTGTCAGCAAGGTACATCAGTGATCCTATCAGCTTCTTGTAAGGTGTGAGCTGCATCTGTTTTCTCTCTTCCTCAGTCTTTGGATAGTCATTGCTTGTGAGCACCGTCCCTGTGAGCATTGGAGTATTCGCTCCCTTGCAGTTCATCATCCCAAAGTCCTCTAGGATCTTCTGGGTGTAGCTGGACTATGAAGGTATAGCTTACCTCCCTCATAGTCCCTTTCAATTTGTAAGCCTAGGTAACACCTGGCTTCTCCCAACTCCACTATCTCAAAATGTTTCGAGATGTCCTTCAGCAATCAGCTGCTCACTCCTGCAAAGTATCAAAGTGTCATCCACATACACAGCCACAATGATGATCTGCCCATCTGTAACTCTGACATATACATTGGAATCAGCCAACAGAGGCTTGAACCCTAATGATTTCAGGGCTTGAACTTTCTTCTTGTACCATTGTCAGGCTTATTGTTTCAAACCGTAGATGCTTCTATGCATTCTGCATACATAGTCAGGAAGTGAATTCGAGACATATCCTGGGGGTTGATCCATATAGACCTCTTCGTCTAGCTCGCCATGCAAGAAGGCTGTCTTCTCGTCCACAATGTGGATCCTGAGGTCATAAGCTGTTGCATATGCAAATAACAGACGTAGGGACGAATGTTTAACGACAAGAGATAAGATTTTAGAGTAGTCAATACCATATCTTTGAGAGAAACCCTTCGCTACCAGTCTTGCCTTGTATTTCATCACATTCCCATCTGGTCCGTATTTGAACTTGAAAATCCATTTGAATTTGATAGTCTTGTGCTTATGTGGTAATGGCTGCAATGTCCATACTCGATTTTTCCTCATGGACTCCATCTCTTCATTCATGGCCTGAATCCATTTGTCCTTTTTTGGACATTCAATTGCTTCCTCAAAAGTCTATGGTTTGCCACTAAATCCACATAACTCCGCTGATGTAGAAGCGAAGCTGCCTGGCACGTATCTTGCTGGTGCTCTTCGTGGTCTTGTTGAACTTCTAGAAAATTCTCCTTGGACAGCAATGCCTTTGCCTTTGTCTACTCTGCTGGGTCCGGAACCATCTTGGTTCACGGGAACTGTAACAGTAGGCTGCCTCTCGAATCTTTCATCTTTTGATTTGTCACTCGAATGAGAAATGACTCAAAAATATTCGTTTTCATGTTCATCCTCTGCTCTCTTTGTCATTGGTAGAAGGTCATAGTACTATCTTTCTAAAATTTTGTAGCTGACAAGATCGTCATTGGCCATTGTCCTGTTCTCATCAAATCTGACATTTGTCACTATTTTCACAATGTTCATGTCTGGCATGTAGACTCTGTAGTATGACAAATTGTTGTCATAACCTACCAGAAATCTCTGCTCGGCTTTCTCATCAAGCTTCTTTCGAAGCTTATCAGGAATATGTGCATAAGCTGCATAGCCAAAGATTCTGACGTGAGACAGGTTGGGCTTTCTACCCCACCATGTCTCATGTGGTGTCATGTGAGGGATACCAGGCTTACCTGTCCTGTTCTGGATGTATGCGACTGTAGCTACTACTTCAGCCCACAGTACCCTTGCAGCCTTCAAGTAGGCCATCATACATCTGACTGCTTCCATCAGGGTCCTGTTCTTTCGTTCAGCAACACCATTGTGCTATGGTGTGTAGGCTGCAGTCCTTTTGTGAATGATGCCACGATCATTATAGAAGTCAGTGAAGCGATTTGAGATGTATTCACCACCCCGATCTGTTTTGATCTGCTTCACTTTGCTACCTGTACATCTCTCAACACAATTCACATATTCTGTGAATTTATCAAGTGCTTCAGATTTGTTCTGAATAAAATACACTCTGGAAAATTTACTATAATCATCAATGAAGGTTATATAATACTTTGAACCTCCTACTGAGATCACATTGAATGGTCCGTAGATGTCAGAATGCACTAACTCCAGAATCTTGGTCATTCTGTAGGAGTCTTTGATGAATTGAGTGCATGACATCCTGCCCTTCAAACATGCATCATAGGTGGTCAAATTGGTTGCATTCGAGATGCTGACCCCTATTATCTCTCCATGATGGCAGAGTCTCCTATGCCACAGAGTGTCTGGCGAGTCATCATGAGTCTGATGCACCTGTTCTGCAGGTAGGTGTACCTTCAGATGATATAGATTTTCTTTCCTTCTGTCTTGAGTAATCAATGTACTGGTACTGGCGTCAACGTCGCATGCTTCGTCAAAAAATGTCCCTCAGATTGCTCACGTGTCAAACAACACCACCTCCAAAGAAGCATGGGATATCCTTACAAGCATCTACGAGACCTCAGATGTGTCCACTCACCTCTTCTTGAGGAAAAAGATGTTGACACTCAGAATGAGTGAAGGCACCTCAGTAAGCAATCATTTGAACGAGTTCAAATAGTTGCTAAACCAATTGGCTGCATCATCATTGCTCTTCCAGTTGCCTTTCCTGGTCTCCTCTGCTTGTTGATCACAATCCTGCCTCTGATTCAACTCCCTCTTCGGCTTAAATTGTTTCTTGGATTTTTCTTTGTTGCCGTAGAGGGCCTGGTCAGAACCATCTTTGTAATCAAGATGTTCTCTGGCCTCAACTTCCTCTCGAATCTCGACAATCGCCTTTTCGAGGTTCATGGTAGGATCTTTCGCGAGAAGGGTCCTCGTTGTCTGGAATGATCTGGGTAAGGCTCTCAATAGGTAGGTGAGCTGGTTCTCAGCTGACACAACGTTTTGTGCTCCAAAGTTATGTAGTGATAGAAACAGATCATCTTTCTCAAGAAAGAAGTGAGGTCTTTTCCATCCCACTGTAGATTCGTCAGTTGATCTTTTAGCATCATGATTTGACTTCTTGATTTCATCTGAAATCTTGTGAGCAATGCATTCCTCATCTCCTTAGCTTTGGAGAGTGTTGCCAGGTCAAGTGTAAGACTATCTTCAATGGAAAATGATAGCAGGACTATTGCCTTGTCGTTTTTCTTCGTCCATTCACGTATCTTCTTGCCTGATGTCGTAGGCATCTCCTATATGCCATCCACCCAGGGGAATAATCCTTCACCCTTGAGTATGAGTGATGTCTTAACTTTCCAGGCTAGAAAGTTAGATCTTGAGGAATCAAGAATTATGCAGATCTTGCTCTGCATGCTGCTGATTGAAGCCATTGCTTCTGAAGTCTGTTCCCTCGTTGATGGTCATTTGTTTGAATGCCTGGCCTCCTGGATCTGATAGCTTCTTGGCTACGTCAGATTATGACAAGATAGGCACTTTGATACCACTGATGAAAAGTCATAGTGGTGTTGTGGTCGCGAAACTATTGCGAAACTGTCATGAAAGCGAAGCAACCACAACTCAATGTGATTCGGATGGAATTCAGATGCGATCGCTGGACACTGCTAGCTGAATCACTCCTACAGTCCTCCAGAATGTAGTCAGGCACTGTTGATCTACGTTTATAAATTAATGCAGCATTCAACAAATGGAAATCTGTCTGGATCTTTGAGGATCTGATTAGTTTTGTTGGCTGAAAGTGTGATTTTAGGCCTCTTATGGTAGTTTTTCCTTGATAAGTTTTTACTCCTTGCTCTTATTGGTCTGAGATTTTTAGAGTACCTAGATCTGGTGAGATCTAGCTATTGATTCTATTTGTGAAGGTTACCATGCGAGAGTTGGTTGTGCAAAGGTTCTTTTTTTAGTTTTGTAGACAAAAGCTCTGTTTTCTTTTGTGGAAACTAACTCTTGAAGACTTGTCAGTAGCTAGATCTGATGTGGATCTAGCTTTGTTCAAAAGGGTGAGGGTTCTTTCTTACAAATCTGAAAGATATTGATGTCTGCAAAGGTTCAAAATCACTTTTTTATCTACAAATCAATCAATACTTAAAACTAATGCTCGCAGACTTCATCATTGATGGAAAACAACATTTTGAAGACAATGGGATGGTCTGCAAAGGTTACTTCTAGGTAAATTTTTGGATCTGATGATTTTAGTGATTTTTAAGCACTTAAATTCACTTTTTAGCTCACTGGAATCAAACTAACCTTCAAAGGTTTTTCTGTGTCTTGTCTCAGTGAGATGGAACTTTAGAGTTCTCTGCAAAGGTTACTTCCTACTAGAAATGAAAATTTTGATGTTTGCGAGGGTTTAGCTTGTTTTTACCAGCTTTTTGATCTTGGAAACCTTTGTAGGGGTAGTTTTTTTGGGATCTAATATTTGCAAGCTTTTCTGTGTTCTTGTCTCAGTGAGATGGAACTTCAAAGAGCTCTGCGAAGGTTACTTTTGAGTTTCGATTTTTTTTTTCTTTTTTGATTTTTACGTCAAGGGATTTTTAAATTTTTATGGGTTTTTCTCTGTTTTTTCCAAATCTGTTGGGAAGTAACCCTCGCAGTCTTCTATGTAGGTCTGGGACAGTACCCTGGAGTTGTTGCCAGTCATGTGAAGGTTAGTTTCTAGGGAGAAACCACAACTATAAAAAACAAGAACAATGGAAACTAGAAGCAAGTAGTAAAACACAAGAATAAGCACAAGCAAGATGGATTAGCACTTGAAGATGCTTGAGCTCAAAAATAGTAGAGTCTCCTGCTCTCTATTAGCATGTAAAATAATTACAAATGGTTAGCATGTAAATGGTTACAAATGGTGTCTTTTTATCTTTGGGGTGGCCCTTGCCCCTTGGTAGGTGGGATTGAAATCCACACCCTTCACAAGAAGCACAAACTAATCTATGGTTTAGGAAGAAACAACCCCACCTACCACCATTTGACCTTTGACTAATTACCAAAACTTAGAAACTTAAGTTTAACTTAAACTTTGGCCTTCGAATATTATTTTTAATCAGATGGCCCAAAGTCTAGTTTATTCAAAAATGATTATTTATAAGTGCTCATTGGGCCATGGGCTTACGCACGCAGGATGCCACGACCCTCACAACTTATTTCTACTTTTCTGGCTATTTTATTTATTTTACACTGGAATACCCCCAACATTCAAGTAGCCCTAAATAATTGGAGCCTATGTGCCCCTAGTTACGATTAATGTATGTCTATAAACAAAATTGTGAATAAGATTGATGTATAGGTCAAAAACTATGGCACATGAAGCTTCAACCCTATAATGACAGGTCAGAATACTTTAAAGATCCAAACTAAAAAAAGAAATCATCTCAACATTAGCTTTTTATTTGACAAAATAGGTCTCAACCTATGTTTCCCTAACTATGATTCTTTCTTGTTGAAAAGGTAGGGCATGATTTATACGTGAAAGAATCGAGCCTTTTCCTTGAGGGGCCTAATTAGTCAAATGTAGGGTGTTTCCATCCTTAGGCTAGTTTGTTGCTTTCATGTGCCCAAATAGCCATTTGAGCCCGCTTGAAGAGAAAGGGGAGAGGCATTTGTTGTTTGCGGAGAGAGGAGCATGAAATGTCTCTGACGAAAAGACATCCACAAGTAAAGTAAGAATGAAAGATACAAAGATGATCACAACTAAATAAAGGGAATATAACAAGAATTTCCATGAACTAAATATTGGCGTATAACAAGTTTGACATAATAGACATTGGGCCATATCATGAGATGAATGCCTGGAGAAGATGTAATAGTGGGTGATGTGGGTTCCATATGTCATGGAGGCCATGTGGTTTATGAAGCCCATCGTGTAGCCTCAATATTGTAGGTTCTCATATTTGATGACTTTTTCTTTGTTCTCGATGTTTGAAAGGAATATTCATATCATCCTCTACCTCTTCTTCTAAAGAACAAGGAATTAATGAAAGGTTGTAAAGTACTCATGTTGGGGTTGGTGCCATAGCATGTGTAACTCCTTAGACAAAACATCTCAAATGTAACCAAATGCCCAAATTTATGGGAAAAAAAATTGTAAAGATCTATATTAAGAACTCCACAATCCAGAATCATGTTTTTGTGAAGATTGTATATGTCAACAATCAGCTTACAACCCCACTTCCATGCAAGAGGCCATTTGATGAGGATATACAACTTGCAACATTACTATTTCCAACAAATGAACAGCCCTAAAGAATGAGAAAAAAAATTGCTTAAAGGTGTCTCAAAGTAGAACATGCTCTACAATATGTATAGGTGCTTGGCAAATCAACTACTTAAGACATTTTGGTGAGAACTCCAATAAAGTTCACTAAGAGTTAGTGTTAGAAATAATGAATGTCGTAATGCCAACTTCGTCGACACAAAGACATCATGCAAATCAATTGAATTTGAGTTTGTTGTGGAGTCTGACCCTTGAGTTCCATCTTGATGCCTCTTCCTAGCTCCAAATTGCCAAATTTCACTTGGTTTTGATGAAGCAAACTAAGACCAACCA
Source organism: Diphasiastrum complanatum (assembly GCA_029204225.1). Lineage (NCBI taxonomy): Eukaryota > Viridiplantae > Streptophyta > Lycopodiopsida > Lycopodiales > Lycopodiaceae > Diphasiastrum > Diphasiastrum complanatum. The sequence goes on along the minus strand of CM055104.1, from coordinate 16,747,985 downwards.
TATGCCCTTCCAAAAGTACAAACAACAAACCTTTATAAAACCAGCACCTCAAACATGTAATTGAGATCATAAAAGATTACAGCAAAAACCCCTTCACTAGCCATAGTGAAATCCATGTCACTATGGGAAAAAATATGGGCCCAAAGAGGGCCCTATAAGGAATAGCCATGTTTATGCATATGCCCGCACTACTTTCCATGAAAATGAATGTACCTTATTTTAGTCACGTCAAACTTCACTGGTGCTTAACCAAAGTTAAAGTATAATTTTCAAAATGTCAAAATATTTCCTCCCAATAGTTGGGAACACTCAAAAATTTGAGCTAAGAGTGACAATTCAAAAACAAAGCCTACACCATCTCTATCTCCAGGGTCGTGAACAAGTGTTATTGTCGAACAAGTGTTATTGTTAGCGCCATCTCCAGCTCTGTTATTGTCATTGTTGTTTGTTACTATACTATTGTACTAATGACAAAGCTTTATCATCTTCATGTAGATCTGTCACCAGAATATGCTCCGCTCAGGACAAGAAATTCAAAGCAACCCAAATTGTCAACTTCTGATATGATTCGATACAGTGAGGAAAAGCTAAAGCATATAGATTTATGGTTATCAAGAACATTGTATCCTATTAATCCATATCATTGCAACATCCAGATTTTTATTCGGTGATTCAATTAATAATCTATATCTGTCATGGCAAAAATGGCCTTTTGGGATACTGTAAGAATTTGATGCTTTATGGGAATGCACATTCAATGCAAAGAATACATTATTTGGAAGAGGAATTAAGGAAAATATCAAAGGAGTGCGAAGAAAAATTTACAAAGTTGAAAACTTGTTTGAAAGAAAATGAGATGTTCAAGAAGGAGACCCAAACGTTGAAATCTTCTTTGCGTCATTTCACAACTAGTAATGATGAGATAAAAACTACATTTCAATCCATGCGTATCTCATATTTGTCTCTTGTTAAAGATATGGATGTACTGAACAGAAAGGTCAGAAGCAACAAGAGGAAAAGACTGATAACCAAGGATATATGTGATCTATCATCCAGAGGAGGTTATCGAAAAAGACGAATCCGTGCATTCAAGTAGGTTATAGCTTATTTGGTTTAATATTGCTTGAATTTTTTGATTCAATCATAATGACTAGTTTTGTTGTTTGTTAATTTCAAGTTTCCGTTCATTCTTTTATCATGCTGTTGTGAATACTATGAGTTTCCTAATCTCTACTAACATTTTTATGAACATTATGTTTGCAATGCAGATCCACATTGGTTGCTGAAGGCCATTTGGCAGGTGAGATTTCCATTGGAAACTCACTAGGTTCTATTTTGACTTCTAAATCTATGAAATCAATGTTAAACATTAACAAAATGAAAAAGATTAAGGCTTCAGTTATTGATAGCATTATGAATGAAGTTGGAAAAATATTGGGCACTACATTGATTCAGGGGGCATGTGATTTTTCTAGCATCAGTAGAGAAGCATATGCAACAATGTTTAAGATGATAAAGGAGCATTTGCATGTGTAAGTATTAAAAAGTTTCCAATCCCGTGACCATTTCATCTTTAAAAAAAAAAAAGACATGTTAAACCAAGATATGCAGACAATATTTGGTAATCCATCTCATATCAATGAAGTGTATCTCTCGAAAGGAGAATGTCTAGCATATAACAATTTCAACAATCTATTTATTGACATTAATCAGTTACTAACGTTCATCATAAATTTTTACGATATTACAAATGAGAATGTCAATAAAAGTTGATAGTTGTTCTCAAGGTAGATGAGTCTAAAATTATAAAAGGACAAAAATTGGAGAGAGTCAGTCTTACGATCATGAATGAAGCACTTTCAAATTCAGAAGACTTAGAAGGCCTCAACTTCAGTGTTCAGTCAGAAAATGATATTTGGTAGTTGGTAGCTTTTCAGGTATAGTAGTTCCTTCACATATTCAATAAGGTTAATCTAATATGGATTTCATTTGAAATATCTTTTCTATGTTAATATGCTAAATCATTTTTTTGTTTCTCTTATAGGTGATGAAAGAAGACCATGCCATTCTTTCATGGATATTTAATAGAACGTCATATCCTGCCACCATAAAAAATCACATGGAGGGAGTTCCACTCAATATTCTTGGAATTGGCACTTTCAAAATAGAATGGCATTTAGCAGGAGATCTGAAGACATTAAAATGTATGTTTAATGTATCCCATGGTCTAAACACCCTTGTTTGTATTGCATGAAGACAACAAAAGACATGACAAGGAGTACATGAATATCAAGAGATTGAGAAAGTCCTAATTGGAAACTCGTACTACCGATTTCTCTTCAGAATGTTCATGTCTGACATTGCATGCAGAGGTGCATATAATAGAAAAACTAACATATTTTCACATCTTGTTTGAATGTAATTTCGAGCCAGAGCCATCTTCACGGGAAGCTTTTTCCAGATTAGAGGATGTGTTGTCTAAAATAGGCTTACATAAAGGCCATGTTAAAATAAAAAAGATGACATGCTATCAAGTAAAACAGAAAATATTCCATGCAAGCCGAGCATTGGAGGATCCAAAGCTCATAGATTTTTATCAAATTATTCTCGCAAAGAATCCAAGATTCAATACTCAGTTTGGAAAGAGATAATAGCTGCAACTCAAGATTTCGAAGAAGAAGATTTTACTTGTCTACACAAAGTAGAAGTTTGGAGAGCATTAGACAACATGGTGGAATACTTGAGAAAAGATAAATTTTCAAATACTGATGTACAAATGATACTGAAAACAACTAGTGAATTTGTGGATGCAGTTCGAAGTGCATGGGTTGTAGCTCATATAACACATTATATGGTAAGATTTCGATAATTTCGATGTTACACTATTATAGACAAATATGTGCAACTAATTTAGATACTTGTGGTACTGATTTAGATTTTGTTTTTATGACCTGTAGCACATATCATGACATCATTCGACATTCTTTGCAAAAAATAGTAAAAGTCTTAGCATATGGTCATCGCAAGAAATGGAAAAATCTCATTAGCAAGCAAGAGCGGCATTTCACAAAAGTATACAACATGGTGGGACTAGGTATACAATGCAAAATGAAATGATCTGAGCTTGGAGTTTACTATTCCATACTCTAAAATTTTAAGTGCAATAGTTTTCTTAACAAAAATTATTTTATGCACCCTATTTAACTTACGTCCTCCAAAAAAATGAGAAAGTGCCTTGATTGCCATAATCATTGTATCACCTTGTTGATGAAACTTTGAATGAGCAACACTTAACTCATTGTTCTTAAAGAACTTCAGATAATGCTCCAGTGCATGATCTCTTGAAAATTTTCCAGCAGATGATCTCTACCCTCCTCGACGAATTTCAAAATCATCAAGGAAAATTGTTTCTTGAAATGAAAAAAATACAAAGTAAGCTCCAATATGAAATCTGACATTACAGATCTACTAGTACAAGATAAGATACAAAACTTACGCATTCGGCTTTGTCTTCCTCGATTACTGTCTCTCCATCAATATTATGTCCACCTTTTGATGTCAATAAGGTTGGTAAATAGACGATTTTGGAAAACCAAGCTGACTTGAAATCTGAGGAGCTCCTTTTCAGAAGGAAGATCATCTTCTTTTTTGTGCATTTCTTCCAGAGCCATTTTCAAGCAATCTTTTCTTGAATAAGATTCATCCTTATTTACATCATCAATACTAGGGAGAAGAGCATCAACATTATAATCAATTATATCTGAAAATTCATGAAGCTCTTTGTTCAAAATAAAAAGAGTCTCGGCCTTTGTGAAATAAAAAAGATCCGATATATCCAATTGTGTCAAAAAAGAATTATTATCTATACTATAAGTAGGCAATGTGATTAGAGATTTATCAGAAGGAGGATAGTGGTAGTTCTAGGGCCTATAAATGATGTCCTATTTTGAGCAGGATCAAAATTTGTACAATCATCTAAACTAACACTTGTATCAATAAAAAAAATTTCTATATCTACAAGCTTGGACTTGTCAGATTTTGTACCGTTGGAAGAAGCAGCTTCAGAAGTAGAAGAGGCAGCTTCTGAATCATCAGAAATATTTAACAAAAGAAAAATAAATAAATGAGTCTAGACTGAAGCTCTACAAATCTACATTTTTTATTGTGTATTTGTCAATCATCTATAGACTAGAAATCATTATACAACTTGGTGAACATTCTGTCAAGCTTAGCTTTATAACTATGCCTGTCGAGGGTTACCAAGTCTTAATAATGAATCATGTTCTTATTCTAAGATTTGAACAAAGGGGTACTAAGTAGAGACTTAAATATGAGATAAATCTAAGAAAATACTTCTACACTAGGACCCTCTGTAATAAATGAAAGAACGAAAAGAAAAGAAAAAAGAATGACTTAAAATATTCTATATTGTCACTAATACAAAATTAAAAAAAAAAAAAAGATAATAGACTGGAATCAAAATTAGACATTTCAACAAGAAATACAAAAAAAAAAGAATTCTCAAAAACTTATAAAGTCAAGGATTGGATATCGATCTTAGGTGCGAAATAAAAGGTAAAATCAAACTACAATGCGCTATGCGATCAAGATAGATATCAAAGAGTCGAATATTGGTTTCGAGCACGGGTACAAAGGCCAGAGAAAATCAGAAAGCAAACGTGCGTTTGAGAGAAATATCCGAGAAAGCAATATCGGTTTCAGACACGGAGGTACGAATGGAGGGTAAAAAATAGAGATAGTGTGCTTGAAATCGATATCAAGCGTAGAAATTAGAAATTCTAGTGAAAATCTACGCTGGAAATGACGAATTTATAAAAAAAATTCACATATGTGAAAATGAATCTATAGGACACGTATCGTTGCGTAATTGATTGAGAATATTCCCCCGTATAGATAATGATTGATGCAACAATTGTCATGTGCAGAATGACACATGTCATTCTTTGATTGGTGCACATGTCCGACCCTACATGGCCCTCATCAATGAGTCATAATGACTTGTACGGATGGACACGTGGACCACTAAAATAATACCACATGTCTTGGGCCATTTTTCACACGTGCAAATTTTTTTTTTATAAATACCTCCACAGAATTTTGAATTTTTGTTACAGATTTTCACTTTTTTTCCTCCCAATATCGCTCTCAAGCACCTTCTCTTATCCGACATCGCCTCCCACACTCGAGACCGATACCGCGATATCTCCGATATTACTTTCGAGTGCGGATTTTGTTTTCTTTTTTTCTTGTTGTGTAAACATGCGTTCGAAACTGATATTCAGTCCTGGTATCGATTTCAAGTGACTTTCTTCTGCAAATTTTTGTCCTGACTCATGCTTGGTTTCGGTATTCAAATTTGAGTTTTTTAATAAGCTCCTGTTTTTATATCTGATCATGATAGCTAGGACCAAATTCATTGCCCGTGCCTTAACCTCTATACAGCCTTCTCATGCCCTTGTCCCCTATGGTACTAGTCGACGACGTGGTAGGAAGCAGGTCTGGCTATGGGAGATAAAAAAACTTTAGAGATCAACTAAATTCTTGATCCCTAGAGCTCTTTCAGCCGATTTATCACTAGGGCTTGATGTTTGTTTTGCTGTGATAGCCATGCAGGCCTTACAAGGTGTTGCAAAGGATTTTATGTCCCAGTTTTTTGAGGATTCTTGTTTTTTTTGTTGTGAATGGTAATCTTGTTACCATCATGTCCAAGGATTTTGTTATTCTCAAAAGACTTCGGGACTATTATTCAAGTCTTCATGTGGATAACACCAGCACCCCCAGAGATCTGTCTCTGAATTAGATCAGACTTGCCAACTACCTCAAGGTAGGAAAAGGAAGTACACTTTCCCTAAAAAAATTGAATCTTGTAGGCCAACTGCTTTCCTTCCTCCTAAGGCAATCCCTGCAAAGCGACAGATCGTTCTTGCCATTGAATCAATGATTCAAATATATAATCATCTTCTCTCCTCATATTACTCATCAACTTCTTAGAAAGTTTCTTCACCAAAGGTGGAGATAACCCAAGAGGAGCTTGATAAGATAACAAAAAAATCTGTAAATATTGTGTTGACATCTGTTACAAGCCCTGTACATAACCTTTTTGTTAGAATCCCATACAATCTCAACTAGATTTTTTTTTCTATTCTGACTATTTCAATCAATATGAATCTTATTTAGGCAATAAAATTGATATACTCGGCAACTATTTTGACTTTTTCCTTCTAGATTCAAATAGAAACTATAGATTAGGTCCCAAATTTTGTATAGAGCTTAAAGATAAAATTTCAAAAATTACAAATGTGATTGTTGAAGCCGGTCAAAATTTATTGCAAGATTCCAACAGAGTCGTTTTTGTTGTCAGACTGAGTCCTTTTTTCATGGGTGTAGTGAAGGCAAAAGATGCCACTTTTGAAAAGGCTATATATTTCATCGATTGTAGTCTTGTGGCCAAATTCTACTTGATTCCATATGAGAATAAATAAGATTTGTTATATTCTATTGATGCCATTTATTTTGATGATTATACTCCTATCAGAATTGATTTTAATTTTCATTTTGATTGTTGCAGTCAACATTGGAGCCTAAATATTTTTTCTGTGAAAATAAATGAGGGAGTATCAAATTTTCTATGTGTAAAAATAAACTTAGCTGAAAATACACATAAAGAATTTGAATCTCTATCTCAAGTATCGTTCATGAAATATCGACAATGGAAACTTCTGTTGGGGAGATAACTATTAAATTTCTCAAGGTATATACAATTCATCACTGATATATATATTTTTTTTATTATATTAAATCTATCATCATAGCATGAATAAATTGTATGTCATAATATTAATTATTCTGTTCAATATCTACAGTCTCTGTACAACAGAAGGATACTTTTAGTTGTGCTTGGTTCGTCCTGTACAATACAAAGCTCTTTTCTGAGTGGTACAATCTACAAGTTGATGTCGATATTGACAAGGTAATATTTTGTTCATTTGTTGTTTTTTTCATTCTAATTCTTATTTCTTTAGTGTGATTGTTAGTTATTTACTCATTCAGCTAGTTTTGTAATGACAAGTAACCCTTGAGCCATACAATCTCGACGAAGTGTATAGATTTTGGCAAGAGTTGATCAAAACTTTTGTACAGAATGGCATAAATTATGTGCTTGAGATTGAGGGCACTGTAAAGAATGTTGCTCCTGTCTTAACAGCCTTTCAGGTTGCTTAGGATGCAGATCTTATCATATACCATCAAAGAGGCATAGAAGTCCTTCCTAATACAAAGGAAGGCAAAATTACAAGACATGAGATTGTTGCCTTGACAGCTCTTGGTACTGATATAGAAAAATAAACTTACTGAATAGGATTTCAATTGTAAACGTGTATATATTACCATTCAAAAAAAGAGATACAATCGTACATGTAAACAACCCATTTATGAGATTTTTTATTGATATCAATATAGATTCTTACAATCAAGTTGTGTCCATAGTACAATATTGGATTACAATTCTTCTAAATTAATAAAAAATAAGATTCTTGTTTTCATCTTGAGTAACGATGATGGAAAAGTATTTTCTTATAGTAAATCTCAATGTTCTTCCATCAGTTGGATAGTTTCGCCAATAAATCTGCATTTGATTTCGAGCTCATGTCTTTTACATATCTGCATAAATTTAACACAAAGTATGTTACATTTAGTATAAAGATTATACGAGCAATTTTTGAAAGAAATTATACATAAAGAATATAGTGTTTACAATTACTTACGAGTTTATTATTTGAAATGAATATGAAGCTTGAAAGCATATCATCTTGTAGGAGCAACAGTTCCTGGTGTAATTTAGACTCCAATATTCTTCCACCTCAACACATGTCAAAAGTGCATCATTGTATATTATTTCAATATTTTTTGCTTAGAATGTCCACTGGCTTCCAAGTCTTGATCGAGTGGCACCCATTTACTCCTGATTTTTTTCCATCTTTGATAATGGAAGCATAAGCTCAACATTTGCTGTTCTATTTGATGGCGAAAGCACATGGAAGACATTTTAATTCTGCATTCTATTTCTCCATCTGATTTTTTGTCCCAGCCTTCATTCATAAGTTCAGATAATAAACTATTTGATAAAATTTTGCATGCAAACATTGTTGGGATTTTGTGTATATTGAAACTTGAAAGAAAAACCACAAATATATTCAAAGAAATAAACCAAATTATTTGGATTGTTTTTGAACCCATACTGATCTTTAATGAGATTTTTATATCATTATATAGCTTGCAACGAAATGATTCTGATACTATAGCAAAGAGCAACCCATTCATCACTTCCAAAACTAGATAATGGAATTGGGACTATTTGCCCAAAATTTTATTTTATATCAGGAATGTTCATTGATTCATAGAAAAAGATTCCACAATTAGCAAGATCTTTTGTAGTTCTACCTCTATATTGCTATTGTCCAATATCAATGTGTACTACATCTAACACACCTGTAAGAGATCCACTTGGCTCCCATTCATTTATATTGGATGGATATAATCTGCAAGAGAAAAATGATCAGATTGGCAAGTTTAGTAATAGATGATAAGGAATGACAAAAAATCAATGTATCGTAAGTTGATATATTAATACTCACAGTTGTTTTCTTGTGATCCTGATGGTTGAATCCTTGGACATTATCTCTAAATGCATATATACATGTTAGACTAAAATTTCAGAAATAAATTTTCCTCCTAATGATATTCTGAAATCCAAAATTCTAGCCTTCCAATAAGATCAAAATGATAGTTTTGTCCTTTTGCTTTTTTGAAATGTTCTTTTTGATGATGAATGCATCAGAACCCAAGAGTTTTTTTAATATTATCTTGGCACCCATAATACATTGTCATCTTTCTCATTGAAGAGAAGCACAGAGTCAAATGAGGAGCATGACTTCCTTGATGGTGCCATTCGTTATGTGCAGGCCAAAGTTTGAAACACTAAACTATGAATCTGAGAATATGTGTAGGCAAAAGCCATGAATCTGAAAATATGTGCACTGAACTATTTGGCGCTATGAGTTAGCTCTAGTTAACCCTGTAAACCACGATTTGACAATGCATTTACATTAACGCTACATCGATTTTCTCAATCCAACCATCTGTCATATCATTTCAATATTTTTGGGCCTCTTTGGGTAGTGATGAGGTGGAAGGGCAGGCGTCAACATCCAGTACGTAGAAGTCTGATATCAAGGTTTCTATTGGTCCACATGGCTAAAAAAATGAGAAAAAAATAAAAAGGACAGTGGCCCTCGTCGGGCTCTAAGTTTTTCTAATGTCTTGATTCAAGATTGCCTCCTTGAATCCCTTAACGTTGGCCTTTAGCTCATTCAACTCAATCAAAGCACCCATCCTCACCTTTGAAGTTGTGAACAATTGCTTGAGGTAAGCCTATCATTGCTCTCCAACATGACTCCTCCATTAGTTGCCATGATGCAATGATTGATCAAACTTCTTCAACCTATTCCAATGCACTTAGAACTAACTTTGATCTTCAACAAATGAGATCAAGATGACATCACAAAGATTTGAAACTACACAAATGTCTCTTAATCTCACAACTAGTAGAATGTGATAGATCTTGATCAACAAATGATCACACCACAATAGAATGAATCTTGAACCTAAAAGATCTTGAAAAAAACTCTTGAAAAAGTTAAGACCTTTTGCCACAAGAGATCTTATTCAAACTTTGAGATATAATCAACATTTATACTATTGAAAGAATCAAAATCTATTTGCAATAGTAGACTTAGAAAAATGTATTTTTCTACAACATATGAGGCTTTTGTAATGATAATCTAACCACAAGGAATTAAAATTGGCCATTTATGCTCCAAGTGACCTAAAACATGTTTAAGATCTCATAAATTCACTTTCTACACATGAAATTGCAAGATTTGATCAAAACTCCACACAAATCCTCACTAGAATTAGTGGCGCTCTCGAATCCTTCACTAGATTTGGCACAAAATCCAATTTCAGCCTACAACTTGCTTTGATACCACTTGAAAAGCTAATGACAACACAAATATATCTAGATCTTTGGCTTAATTGGGTGCACAAGATACAACATCAACAATGTAGAGAATCTCAATTCTAGCATGCTAACTTATGTACAATAATGCATAACTCATATTGAATACTAAGATTCAATTGCCTACTACTCTAGTTTTGTACAACAACAGTTGTACAACATGTACATTCCTCACACGTGAAATCATGCTATAGAGTTTATAACCTTTGCTCTGCATGACGATGTCTTCTCTTGTCATAACTAGAGGTAATGATCCATCATTCAACGATTGAAGAGCAATTGCATAAGTTGCTTCTAAAATATTCATTGTTACATTCTGTACATGCACCTGGATGGTGGTGTCTATCACACCTATAATGCCTTTTGCAAACTCATTGCTGACATCAATTAATACAATAAAGAGATCCACGATTAGCAAGTATCAAGTCTGCATTGATCGACAAGCTACTGGATCTACTCAATATTCAGTTTGTTTCACACCTTCCAGTTAATGTTTGCCAATGTGATGCTATCAGTTGCCATTGTGACTCAATCACACTTCAAATTCTTGCTAGAACAAGTGAACAATTGGCAAAGTTGTCAGCTAATTGATCGCAAAAGAAAGCACAAAAGAAAGCATGAGAGTAAGCAAAAGAGAAATAATGAGTAAGGCAAAATGAAAGTGTAAAATGTGTTAAAAATGAGCAAAAAAAACTAGTAAAGAAAAGTTATGGTGGTTGTACATAGTTAGCCACTAGTATTTTGCATCTAAAATTTTCTTCACAATGTTTGTTATCACATAGTGCCCACCAGCATCCTCCAAATATAGAACTTAAATAACTTTACGGATGTTCAATGTTCTCTTCATCTGGTCCCAACTTATAACGCACATCCTTAATTATAGTGTATGGTCCGACTTTATATTGAAAAATTGTTCGTGGTTCTAGATCATACCCAACAAGGTAATTCTGATTTTGAAGATAATCAATGATTTTTTGATAAGGCGAATTCTCGGATGATATTAACATGATTTGTTCATTCAAAAAATCATCACTTAAGTTCTCAATATCAATTCCATTGATTAGGCATGACAAGTAATTTGCTTTAGTATGGTACTTGCCTTGTCACACTTCAACTTGGTAATCGAACTCCTGAAGTAGCAGCACCCATTGAGCTATAATTTTGCCTGACAAATCTAGTTTATTGACCAAATGCTTCAGAGCATAAAGATCCACATTCTTTTCTGAAGCACTTAATTGACGCCCTGCATAAGATAATCCTTCTTTTCATCATCCTTCTGACTTAGAGTAATGCCTATTGCGAATGATGAAACATCCACATATATGTGAGATAACCTTACCCAGTTAGGGGGGTGTAATATTGGTGTCCAAATAAGCTTCAATTTTAGTTCGTCGAATAAGCTTCAATTGTTGTCGGTCTATCAAACAAAGATATTCGGTGTCCTTTCTCAATAATTGCACGAGGGGAAATGCTAAACTTGCATTTTGTTACACCTAGAAATTGTAGATAGTATCAAACCACTATATGAATATGATCAATGGACTATTAACTGCCTCATTTCATCACATGTACGTAATTCTAAGATTGAATTTAGGGTTCACACACATGTTATTGTAAGTTCTTTTCTAGTAATTGTGTTGATGCAGACTCTCCTATAGTGACAAATTTTGATACTAAACTTGTAGACATGTATACATTTTTTGTCCTTGGTGGAATTTATAAATTACAAGCTAGAAAAGAACTCTCTCTTGAGTATCCCCTGGTCCAATCATTTAGACATGTGAGTGTCACAACCTTTACATGTCTCAATGTCAAGGAAGCCAAACTTCTAGCTTGGGATTACAATATAAATCATGACTATAGGTGAAGATGACGGTAATTCAGAGAGTGCACTTCTTTCACAAAGGATACACTTGTTTTCACAAAGGTGATGATCACAAGAATTTGGAGCTGAAGTGCCTATTTCCAAAGACACTAGCTTGTCCTTTATGAGAAGAATCCAACTCATGTCCTCACCAAATATGACAGCTATTGTCACTTGGTCTTCCATTTTGGATAAATAATTATGGAAATTCATTTTTTTTTGCTTTTGTTATTCATTGCATTCTTTAGTAAGTTATTTTAATGTAAAATTCTTTTTGTTTTAGTGCTCGCTATAGTTGCTTCTTTATTTTAGGTTTGGAATTAAGCTGATAATATCTTTGATACATGGGAATGGCTTGAAATAAAGGAGCAAGTTGCAAAGGGTGTAACAAACTCAAAGAAAAAATCCACTTAGACTACATTGGCTCCAATCTCTACAAACATGGGAATATCATAGTGGATAAAACATGTAGGAATTCCGCACAAGACTATATAATAATAAGTGTCTTGTCTAGAGTTGTGGATGGACAGTTGAATTTAGTTGAAATGGAGAAAGAATTTCGAAGGTGATTTTATGTTTTATGGTTATTATTATTTTTAAAAATACTTTGTATTAGCATATTTTCTTCTTCTTCTTTTTTCAGACAAGTTATTTTTGAGAGTTTGAGGCAATATTAAAAGACCTCACTTGTCAAAATTGGGACGAGTGCAAAGCTCTCTATCCAAATAGCATTCAAGATGAGGAGTTGCATTGATTTTTTAAATTATTTAGAGATCTGGTGAGTTCACCTTCATTATTTTTTAAGAGTTAATGATCTATGTTAATGATTTAATGATTACTAAACATTTATAATATTTTACTCCTCAAAGAGTAATGAAGATAGAAAGAGTGGCCAACTTCTTGAGCAATTCAGAATCCATCTACAAAAGGCCATGGTAGAGAAGAGGTGAAATAGATTTTAATATAGTGGAGGCATTGTTGTTGAAGATGATCCAAATGAAACTTATGTTTCCAAATATGTTGATGAGCAACCATGCCACTACATTGTTCAACCATGCGATGTAAAGGAGGTCACCAATTTGTTAAAGAAACATGTTACACCCTTTGTATGGCGGACATTCCTTACGGGTTCACTTTTTGAATGACGAGAGATCCTTCAAATACACAGAGGTCATGGATGTAGTTATAGGTTTCTTGGAGGTCATTATGGCTCCACTTTGTAGAATAGTACTGATATTTCACTCCAGTTGGCAACAAGTAGGTGTGCACAAGGCCCTGTTTGAGGTTTGCAATGTAAGCATCAAGAATGTCATTTCTTAAATAAAAGTTTTGTTATTTTCATTTGAGATTTAATTTCACTATTCAAATAAGATTGTGTTTATATGTTACTCTAATTAATGTTGTCAAATGTTTGTAGGTGTAAACCAGATGTCATAAATATTGGTTGTCTTTTTCTAAGCTTTGTTGTGGGGTTGCACCAAGTTATAATGATCATCATTTCGAAAAAGAAGTCATGTCACTCCTTCCCTAGTTTCAACAAAAATGTCCTTTATTTAATGTGTTATAAAATGCAATGACCCTTTTTCATTTTTTTGGATGAATGAAACTTTGACTGTGAACCTCTATGATCACAAGCTTGTCATGATATTTCAATCACCTTGTTAATCTTGTCGAGAGACAAACTTGTACGTCATCATACTATTAAGGGTATTATAATATGACATTTGTGGTAAGGTGTTGTCAACAATTTCCTACTCATCCAATAAAAATTTATGAGCTCTCTTGCACACTATGAAGAACCAATAAAATAAAGGCCATCTCAATAAGGTTATAACAACCATAAAAAAAGTGACTAGGTTATTGTTAAAGTTCTTCAAAATGGCACTTTTGCAAGAGAGAATCAATGAGTTGTAGTGCTAATTTGAGGTCATTAGAATTTGTATCACTTGATAAAAAATAAATGATTAAATATTGATGAGATTTTTTACTTCAATATTGTTGAAGTTATTAGAAATGACACTTTTGCAAAGAGTTGGAAGTCACTTGAAATGACACTTTTGCAAGAGAATCAAATATTTGTAGTGCTCAAGCTCTTTGAGTCACATCATTAGAATTTGTATTATATTCATGCGTAGAGGGAAAATGGCTTGCTATGGTTTTGTTATGCCCATACAATCTCTCCAAGTAAATCAAGACACGTGAAATGAACTAGCTTGGGAGTTCAATGAAGAGACTAGTTTCCTTTGAATGTGAGCTTGGACTCTGAACAAGAAGCTTAAAGTGTTAGTAGAAAAGCCTTAAAATTCTTTTCACAAAGATGGATGAATATTGTGATGATGTAGCCAGTGGTGATACGTTGAACTTATGTTTCAAGCATGCTGAACATGTATATAACCATCAGTGATAACTTGCTTCTCCCATCTAATTGCATGCAGGTCTGAAAAGCAGGAAGATAAGATTCAAGGACTACAGATTTAATCAACTATTCGGGAATCAAACGACAGTAGGCAAGCGTTTATTTTATAATATCATAAACAACAAATTTCAAAACCGCGTCTCTGACAGACTACTATAGTTGGCCTGTTTCTAAGACTAAGTTTTAAAATTCTACAATGGCCTGTTTTCCAATCCACTGATGCTGCCACCTTTCATAAGTGCAAATTGCTCTATCTCTAAAGGCCATAACTTAAGCTTGATCTTCTGTAGCAGTACTTGTCTGCTTCAGTAATCCTTCCTGGTGGCCACAAAAACAAGAAAACCGAGTAATTGTTCAGGTTTCACGCTTGCATACAATAAATTCAGAAATAACTGCGCAGTTAATTCCGAAAACTGGAACTAAACCTCTTAACAGCTTGCATTCCAAACCACTAAAGGTTACGTGCCTAGTTGAACAATCGGACAACTATAATAGATTATCAGCAAAACTGGTGATATGAAATGATACTTTAGATAACAGAAACTACAGTAAATTAGGCTCTCACACAGCTCTCAGTACACACATGCTCTTTGTCAATGTATGCCAAGAGATCAGAAAGATCGTCCTCTTTCTTCATTTGAGCTCCAAAGGCGACGTTGCTCAATATGCTGGGGGGCCTGGAGATGATGGCTCGGCACATTAGTTTTGGCCCAGATGGATTGATTACCTGGTCTAGAAACTCATTTGAAGAACGTGATCCTCCATCTAGTTGAGGTACTTTGTTGACAGAATCTCTAGTGAGTTTTTTGCTTTTAGCTTTTGGAACTTGCGGGAAAATAAAAGCGGAACGATGCCAACGACATCTAAAAGAACCGGGATGTGTTGTTGGAGAACACAAGCAATATTCCTTTTTTGCAGGTGCTGACACTGTTGGCTTTTTCTCAACCATTTTGAGAAATCGGATAAAGTCGAGTTTGGACAGTGTCAAAGTAAGTGCCTGAAGTCACAAGAAGAACAGGGACACACAAGAAATTAGCCTAATGGAACAGAGATCCGATCACGAGTCACCATACAGCTCAAAGCTTTAGTTCTACCCTTATTAGCGACATTATACACCGTACAGCCTCTTACAAAGAGAGATTGAAGGTACAGAAAGCCAAATTTAATTATCTTGTGCCAAGTTTAGAGGACGAGAGATATTGGGCAATGGGCTACTATCACTCTGATCACTTATCTGAAAGAAGAAGAAATTTTCCGGACTGCCACTAAATCTACATCCTATACTCTTTTTTACTCATTAAAGCATTAGCCACCTCCTCAACTCACAAGATTGTACCTTTCAACCAGCCTAAACATACACAAGCGAAACTATAACCAACAATATCACACTCTTTCAACCATCAATGATGTGCATGCAGTAGCAATCCACCTGACTCGGCACTGAAAAAAAAACACATATACCAGTTCACAATCTAAGCCAATAGCAAACAATTTCAAGCATGGAGCGCTCTTACAACCGATCAGAACCATATCTACGCATCACCCACCTCTTCAAAATTGCTACAAACGCATCTTTAATCTGCAATACGCGCGACTGTCAAAGAAACCCACTCGAGTGTATTATAGCTGCACACACATGCATACATCATGGAGAGAGAGAGAGAGAGAGAGAGAGAGAGAGAGAGAGAGAGAGAGAGAGAGCAGCATGCATAGCAACAAGCACTCACTTTTATCCCTTGGAAGTAATAGAAAACTGAGTCTAAGATAACATTGTTTCCCTTTGTTACATGCGTTCCAACTTAGAACACCACTTACTTTTTAGACATTTGTTGAGATTATAGAACAAACGGCTCTCGACACTCCGACCTTAGCTATTTGGGCACCTTTTCAGCTTTATGCCTTCAATAATGTGTTCAGGTTGGTCAATTGTTGAGATTATAGAAGAAGCCACCTTGGACAATCCACTTTTCTTAAGTATTTTGGCAATTATTTGGGCTTTATGCCTATTTTAGAGATTTGCATGGACCGTTCAAGTTAAGGTGTCAAAGTCAAAGAAAGTAACTCAATATAAATATGTTACATTTTAATTCTCACACAAACCGAAAAACTTTTGGAATAGCATGCATGCATGCGCTAGGGTTTGTGATGAGAGAGAGAGAGAGAGAGAGAGAGAGAGAGAGAGAGAGAGAGAGAGAGAATATCTATATCACCATCATGTCCTCTGTTAGAAATTGTGAACTCCTGCAACTTTGCCGCGATGCGAAGCAAAGCGACACGAAGCGAAGGTCGAACGATGAACAATTCGCGAAAGTCAACGTACCTCGAAAACCCTAAGACACGAAGCGAAGCGAAACTCGAAGGTCGAATGATTCACGAAAGTCAAACATGCCTCTAGCACCAAAAGACACGACACGACACGAAACGAAAGGAAAACGAAAGAAAATCTTTCGCGCTACCAGCTGGCAGCTCAACGGGCGTGGAGCTTTGAACTTCACGCTCAGTTGAAACAGTTAGCAATAACAGAGAGTAACTAACTAGTTGATTAGCGTTAACTACTCTTGTAATTCTCTGTTTAGCTATCTTATAAACTCCACACAGTGGAGACACAATGGAGATATAACCAATGTCTCTGGATCGACACAACATAGAGAATACAATAGAGAAGAGTGCGTTGTGCATGAAAGTCTGCCAACGAGCAGAACATAGTGAAAAAAAACAGAGTGTCAGGCCACCAACGAGCGAGACACTGATCATCTCGCTCTAAAAATCAAACTGATAATACAGTTGCTCTCTCTTGTGCATCTCCTTGTCTTGCGCTATCTTGATTGCTAGAATGATTCATTAGGGGATATTAGAACTCAAAATGGGCCCTTTGTCAAGATGTTGTTTTTGACTTCACACGCTTTCAATGCTTATGTGTCCCAATGAATGGTGTCCATCTGTGACAAACTGTAATAGTGGTTGACAAATGGAAATTGTATTTAACTTTCTCGGCCAAATTTTCATGATTTTCAAATATCCCGCTGGGCAGAACAAACAATTGTGATTGGACCACAGTTACTGCTCGAATACTCTTATGTTGCCCGTCATTTTACACTTGAGGTTGATTTGACGTCAATAGTCGTAAATACTAGTTAACTAATCCTTGTAGTTTAGGAACTTCTTGTCATTCATAGGTATACCTCTCATTTTCTTCAATCTATCTCTTAATTTGGATTGTCATTCTTAGGTTTACCTCTCAATCTCTACATTATCTCTGTTCTTAGCTTGCGTACACGTAATTTCGACTAATGGCTACACATAATCGGAGACCAAGAGGAACCATTGATACAATCAATATTTGCAATGAAAAAAATGCAGAAGATAAATGGATACCAAGAATATATCAAAAATATCAATGGATCTTGATGCATCCCTCTGCAAAAGGCTCATTCCGAAAAAGAAAAAAGATCGGATAACATATGTAGAAGCTCTTGGAAAGGCAGGATAATGGATTTTAAAGTATCACCTGCCGGTCAATCTATTACGGAAGTTTTAGTTCAGCATGCTTATCTTCACAATGAGCTCAACATTCATGATTTGAATCCAAATGATAGAAGAAAATGCAATTGTAAGTTTTCAGATTTAATCTTCTTTAGAGTTACCATTTTTTTTAAATTATATTTTTTTTGTGATATTTTTGTTGGTTTTGCAGATTTGTATCGTTGAATGGCAAATAGTTCAATCGATTGTAGGAATAATCAATGTCATACATTCGGATATCGGTATTTTACAATATAAAGGTCATTCTCCAAAATGACTTTTAGAGTCAAGAGTTTTCTTTGTTGATCACATCTATTTTCCTGATAAAAATGGTTTAGTTGGTAGATTAGAGACATATCCTCTACCAGATTTTTTGAGTGAGGAATGGATTTCTCCTGATGCAGCAATTTCAGAAAGTTTTTGATCTAGGCTATATATTGATATTCAGAGTATATTCAAATGTAGCACTAGATCAAAGAATAATAGATTAAGTTGGTATCTACCATTTACTATTTTTGTTGATTTTTTCTTCCAAATGCAATGTTCAGAGAACGAAAACAATATTTATTTGTAAGGAATTGAGTGCTGAAATAATCGCCGAGTTGTTGGATGATGGTTGGAATACAAAACAAAATCAGCAAGTTGAGTGGAGAGTATGTTACTCATGAATGACATTTAGATATCGCATCGAAAAACAAATGCTCACTTTGTTGTTGTATTATAGAAGATGGATTAAATGCAAAAATATTTGGAAGCCACTTGATCAAGATTTTGGTATAAACCCTCAAGAGCAACTTCAGATAACAGTGAAAAGAAATGACAACATTCTTGCAATGGTTGAGGTCGAGAAAGATTGGTTTCTCAATCACATTCGATCAAAACTAGACATGCTGCAATTCGATCTGCCTCAGTACTATCAATTTCAATTGAATGGTGTAAAGGTACGTTATGCCATATCAAAATATATATTTTTTCTATTTCTAATTGAATCAGTTTCAAAATATATATTAACTAAAACAATTTCTCTTGTGCAGGTAAGAGTAAGGCAGGAAGAGCATATAAAATGCAAAGATATTGGAACATCCATCGAATTGAAGATCCATAGATTATGAACTATGGAATTTTGTATTATGTAGTACAATTTTTTGTATACATCATTTTTGAAAATATATGAACCTTTTTTTTCTATGAGGCTCTTTCATTTCTATGATCTCCATTTCCATGGTGCAAAACACAATGTAATTGCAACTGGATAATATGAGTTTTCGATAACAAGATTCATTGTCTCCTGTAGGAAATGCATTATCTCCACTGGGGAGATCTTCAATCACTTGAACTCCAATGACCACTACAATCAGAGATCGAATTGATGCTTGTCCTTGTTGAAGTCTCGTATATATCGGTTGTATTTTTGGTCTTCATTGCCTTGGTCTGTATTGTCCTTGTCTTGGCATATTTGGATATGTTCAGAAGATGATTTGATCAAAGCTTTGCTGCAACAAATCTAAGTGAACTTATGTCGCATGTTTGGATTGGTTGTGGCAAAAGGTTCGATCGGATCATCTTTCTGAACTTATCCAAAAAAACCATGGTAAAGGCAAGCTAGACCAAGGCCATGAAAAACAAACATGTCGTAAAACCGTAGAAATTGAAGATGAATGAATCGTAACCTGAATTAATAACAAGAAAACAAACAAGTAAGAACAACCATAGAAAACTGTAAATATATTTCTATAAAAAAAAATTGTACATGTGTCTCATCCACCTCAAGTGAGACAAACTCTTTATCAGTATCAATTTCTCCAGTTGGAAGTAGCTTGGGTGGAGAACACTCTGCCACTGCAACTAGATATGAATTTTTGATCACAAGCTTTATGGTCTCTTGCCTAAATTGCATTACCTCCATTGGGGAGATCTTCGGGCATTTAAACTGAAAAAACATACACACATTTAAATGTTATTAATCAAAGATTGGTAATTAGAAATTTTATTATGAAAAAAAATAAAAACACAATTAAATATTATTAATCGAAGATTACCTCTTCCAGATTAGGAAGTTCATCTTGTAGTGCAAGCCAATTGAAAAAGTGTTTGGCATTGCATACCGTATACCAACCACAGCTGACGAAACCAACCTGCTGGGAGACTGCAATATCCAATATAAACAAAAGTTAGTAGCAAAATTTTAACATTATGAAATATTGGATCAACTTGCAGGACGTTATAATAAAATCTACAACAGAAACAAGCGCGCGTCGAACCGATATCCAAAAAATATTCTTTGAACATCAGATCAGCGTGCAATATGAAAAGAAACCAAACAATAACTACAAGGGCATGTCGAACCGATATTGATTAATTTTTACCTCTGCATCAACCATTTTTACCTTTGTATATGCTATTGTATTTGAAACTAGAAAGAGTTCCAGTATTTTCTGGATATGGCTCTTGGCAATTTTGTGTGTGTGTGTGTGTAATAGAGTTCATCTTTAAACAAACTAGATTACACACACCCTCATCATTGACATATAAGGATAGCACATATAAGCTCCAATGATCACTGCAATAAGAAAACAATAAATTTATGATAATCAATGTGAAATCAAAATTCATATGAAAAATTCAACTTAATAAAATCTGAAAAAAATACACTTATTTTGTTATGTATGGGAGCACGAGGATTGGAGTCCCCAGTCTGACGTATTGGAGCATATCATCGTGCAGACTTTTGAAATCAGGGAAATTAAATCTAGCCATGAATTGAAGGGGAAACAATGTTACATCTACAAACAATGGGGTCTGGAAAAACTCCATCCAGTACTGAATTGCCCCACCTCCTACATCGTCACCTGGCATTTTATCCCTACTTTCTAATTCACTTGTATCTAACTTAGAAAGGGGAAGACCAGCATTGGTCTTCGGCATCTTAAAACTATATCAAGGACCTAAAGCTTTAAGATATGTGTTTAACAATTGGTCATACTGTACATATTGAGGAGTATTTACAAAAGGCAAGTGCAGGGGGTGACGGAAGTAATACAGATAAACCACAAAAGGAATTGTCATTCAAAATTGATTCTACCATTACATTTACGAAATCATCTAAATCATTTCCTAGAACAGGAGGTGGGGAACTAATATTTGTGGGGGTAGGAGGGTTCCTAGTGATGAACAAGCTTCCAAGTGGGTGTTCTATCAGTACTTCCACTTTCATGTTGCTAACATCCATTAGATATTGGCTTTCTCCATAGTAATTATGGGTGATTGTCGATTCTAGCTGGTTTATGACGGTTTTTTGATTGTAAGTCTCATAACTTATGGTACATCTAAATTTTCAACAAGTGTATTTTCAGTTTGGGAGTCATTGAATGCTGATTTAATGATTGCATGCTAGAAATTTGCAAGATTTACGGTTCTAGGCTATGTTCTAGTCCAAAAACTGATTGTTTTTGTGAATATTTTACTAGAAATGGGTAGTAAGAGCTATAATCTAGCAAAATCGGAAATTTTAGTGCTTGAATGTAATCAAATTACTATAGAATAGGCCTGATTTCTCTTGTATGTGGATTAGATCCACAAGAACTTGCCAAAAAAGTTTGGTAAAAAAAACATGGTATTTTGATGGTTTTTTCAGTATTTTGGGAGATATTCCTAAGATCCATGGCTAAAACTTTGCATGCACATTTTTAGAGGTGTAATGATGCTTTCCTAAGGCTTTCATGAATTTTGGTATGAATTGGACACCATTAAGGGTCTCAAAAAGTCAAAAAATAGTGTATTTTTGGTGTTTTTTGAGCATGAGTAACTCTTGATTGGTGGTCTGAAACATCTGGATATTTTACAAGCTGAAAGGTATGATGGATTGCCTCTGATTGAGCCCTCATGCACCCAATTTGGATTTGGGGGGCTTAGGCACCAATACCATGAAGTTTTGCTTGTTGAAGGACTCCATAAAAGCAGATTTTGATTGATCTGAGCTTATGATTGCTTGCTGGACCTATTAGAAGCTTCTATGCCTCTCTAATGAACCTTAGAAGAGTGATTGTAACATCTGATTGAATGCATGTGGGGCTGGGATGTGATTTTTGGAGATACCTCTTCCGTAATTACATGACCAATGTAGTGTGCTTTGCATGCCAGTCTGGTTTAATGACATTAGGAATAGAGCAGTTTATCAATTTTTTCGATCTCAATTGTCTTCTATACTAACAGTATGTTCGTCAGAATTTTCAAATTTAGACATAAAATATGCTAAAAATCGAGTTTTGAAAAAATTCAAATTTTTAGTTTTTTTTCGTTATCTATGAAATGAATTTAGATTAGTGAATTGGCTATACTAAGTTTTTATTAGTCAGATTTAGTCACAGTGTTTTCGCTAAAGCTCAAATACCGTTGTACTCTAGTACATGACATTTGCCGGTAGTTTGATATTATAAAGACATTTTAGCTTTTGGAGTGGAGAACTCCTAGATAAAAAGTTAAACCAAATTTTTTTTCTTTTATGTTGAATTTCAAATTTGGTTAAAATTTGAAATCGGTTACTTGTTTGATACATTTCTAATTGACACTGATCATTAAAGTGGATCGAGTGAACATTTGTGCAAGATACTCGTCAAAATTGAATTTAAAATTGTCAAATAATTTGAAACGGCCAAATAGAATGAGTGGTGATTGAATTCTTTATGCCGGCAAAGAAATTTTGTGGGATACAGATTAAGAGTTGCAGAAATCCTATTGGTAGAATTTCCATTCATGTAATTTCATATTTTGAGTTTTTGATAGTTTTTTTTAACATCGACAGAGTAATGCCAAACTAGTCAATAAAAAGAAAAAATGGTCCAATTTTATATTGGAAAATATATAAGTGATAGGAACTTATCAAAGTTGAAAACTGATTTCATTTCATGTTTGAATCCTATAGTGAATAGTATGCAAAATTGTAGACTAGCACTATTATGCATAGTAGTGGATGATTTTTGTGTAATTGTGATTCAACCTAGGTGTAGAATAGAAATGAAATTTTTTCAGACTTTTTCCTACGACAACTCACTTTTACATTTACTAATGTCTTTACATCTTCTTAGTACCTTAGGTGAAATAGATTTTTAGGGAATTGAAAATCCTAAGGGGGAAAAAAGAGTGGACATTGTAGGTAGTGAGTGTGCTCTGGAAATGTATTTTGCGGTTAGGATTTTGGAAGTCCTTCAGAATAATTGCTTAATACCAGATATTATTTTCCTAAATGGAATTCATTTAGTTGAATTCATAACAGATATCTTTGTAACCATTGAGTTATCCACAGTTTTGGATGTAAATTGTGATCATAGAAGTAGAGTTTGAATACATGGATCACATTGGACCTGTTAGTTGAAAGAAGCTTATCCCTAGAGTTAATTCTCTTGGATCAATAGGGATTCGAAGCTTATCTCTAACCTGGAAGGGTCGGTAATGTGATGTTGAACCATGTTAATTATTCTACTTAAGTCACAGAGTCATGTGTGGATCTGTTATATCCATCTGAAAGGCATCCAAATGAATGGATTCTCCAGTTTTTGGGAACGAATGATGATATTCTATATAGACTATAGGACAACTAGATGGATCAATGGATCTCTAGAAAAGTCAAATCAAGGGGTTCAGGATCTTTTTGGAGGGAAAGCTGGTGGTATGGGACATCATTAATTCCAAAGGGCCTCTAGGTTCTAGGACCATAAAAATCTATTGACAACGATTGATTTTGATAATTATTGGATGTGGATCTAAAACCATTGTCAAAATTCATGGGGTATTTTGTGAAATTATGAGGTTTAATTTGAATCCCAAGTGGGTATCTCACCATTCACAAAATTAAAAACCCTTAAACCTGTTTCTAGCTTTCTTAATTAAACCTTTACTTCTTAGTATTTTTTTGAATATTAGACATCATGCGATTGGTTTTTATGATTCTTTCCAACATGAAGTTATTCTTTTGAAAGACTGGTATATCATATGAGTTACTACTTGTGTGAATAGACTTGGAATTTAAATAAATTCTAAGGTGATCGTGTTTCAATTTGTTAAACCCAGGATATCTCTTTTGCACAAATCAATTTCAAAGGAATGATAGTTACTATCACTCAAGTTGAAATTAGTTGAAGGAAAAGTTACCACAAAACTGGAATATATATCCTGTGGTGGATCTACAATCATCATAGTCACCTCCCCAGTCCGCATCCACATAGCCACACAACTCAGGTAAACCATCATGCTTCCTGTAAATCAAGCTATACTCTTAAGTGCCTTTCACATAATGCAAAATGCGTTTAGTTGCTTTCCAATGCGTTTCCGTAGGTGCTGCCATAAACTGACTTACAATGCCAAAAGCATAGCATATATCTGGTCTAGTTGTGGTAAGGTAAATCAAGCTCCCTACTAACTGTCTATATAGCGTAGCATCAAATGACTGTGATTCATCAAGCTTAGAAAGCTTTTTACCTGGTTCAATAGGAGTGTTTACTGGTTTGCAATCCTGCAACCTAAACCTGTGCAGCAACTCTTTGACATATTTCACCCACTTCATATCCTTTTTGCCACACTTCTACTCCAAGGCAGTAATGCATCAGGCTGAGATCCGTCATCTCAAATTGTTCCATGAGGTCTTTCTTGATCATGTCTATCATCTCTTGATTATTTCCCGTAATAATCAAGTCATCAACATAAAGAGCAATCAAAGCAACCATACCATCAAAGCATAAGACATATAGATTTGGATCAGAATGTGTTCTTACCATTCCCTTTGAACGAAAGTAGACATCAATTCTGCTATACCACGCATGTGGTGCTTGTTTAAGACCATAAAGCGCTTTCTTCAAGCGACATACTTTATTTTCCTGTCCTTTTGTTACAAAGCCTTCAGGTTGATCCATGAACACTTCTTCTTCTAACTCACCATTTAGAAAAGCAGATTTCACATCCATCTGATGCAAAGGCCAACCAAAATGTGAAGCTAAAGCAATAAGTAGACGTAGAGGATTCCACTTACACACCGGCGCAAAGGTCTCCTCATAGTCAATGCCTTTATTTTGTGCGTACCCTTTGATTACCAATCTTGCTTTGTGCTTTGCTATGCTTCCATCTGCATGGTACTTAGTTCTATATACCCATTTGCAACCAATGGGTTTCTTGCCAACTGGTGGTTCTACTAAGTCCCATGTGCTATGCTTAGCAATTGACTCCATCTCCTCTCCCATGGCTTTGATCCAAATGTCATCATCCTTCGCTTCACCATAAGTCGAAGGTTCTTTGCTTTGAATAATGCTGGATAACAGAGCATAACTTGCTTCATACCTTTCAGGTAGTATCTTCTCTCTTGTTGGTCTTCGTAGCTCTCCTTGGTTAGATGATCCTGGAAAGTCATCTATATCGCGACTCTCCATCAATCTCTCAAACCACTTAGGGAGCTTTCTATCAGGTGATCGGCTTCCTGGTAAAAATGTATCCCATGGTACATCCTTCTCCTTGCGTTTGTCACCTTCAATTTCAATCCTTCTTGCACCAAAAGGTTTGTCCCTACCTCTCCAACCTGTTTCATGAGATTGAGTAGTAGTATCATGAGATGTATCCTCATGTTCATCACTCGGAAAGTCAATGAATGGATCATCATCAGGTGCTATCCTCACTATACCATTTTTCCTACTGGATATGTCTATCTTCTCAGCATCTTCATCTTCATACATCTTGGATTCATCAAAGATAACATCTCGGCTTATATGGATTTTGTTTTCGACTGGATCAAAATATCTATAGCCCTTCACGCGATCATCATATCCTAGGAATATGCACTTGATAGCTTTTACATCAAGTTTGCGTCTTTCTTCCTTAGGAATATGTACAAAGGCCTTACATCCAAAGATTCGCAAGTGATTCACCTTTGGCTTCTTCTTTGTGAATGCTTCCTCAGGTGTAATTTTTGGTATGGCAATGGTAGGACTTCTATTTTGAAGATAGACTGTCGTGCTACATGCTTCTGACCAAAAATATTTTGGTGATTTCATCTCAGCTAGCATAGATCTGGCACTTTTCACAATCGTACGATTTTTGCGCTCAGCTACACCATTGAGAGCAGGAGTATGAGCTTGCGTAAATTGTCTTCTAATCCCACATTGATCACAAAGATCATTGAAGTCATTAGACTTATACTCACCTCCACTATCTGATCTTAGGACTTTGATCTTCTTACCTGTCTGATTTTTGACCAAGTTTTTGAAGTTCTTGAAGTTATCAAAAGCATCTGATTTCTTCTTCAAGAAGTAGATCCACGTCTTACGTGATATATCATCAATAAAGGTCAAGAAATAGAAGGCTTTTCCTAAGGACATGTTCCTCATGGGCCCGCATAAATCTGTGTGGATTAAATCCAGGATGTTTTTTGCTCTTGCAAAACCCCCTTTATTGAACTTCTCTCGATGCTGCTTCCCATATATACAAGATTCACACATCGATTTCAAATGATCTTCTATTGTAAGCAGTCCTGTTACCATCTCCAATTTTCTCATCAAACTGAGGCTTCCTAAGTTCAAGTGACCAAGCCTCTTGTGCCACAACTCAGTTTGCGAAGGAACGGATGATACAAG
Organism: Diphasiastrum complanatum; assembly: GCA_029204225.1. Lineage (NCBI taxonomy): Eukaryota > Viridiplantae > Streptophyta > Lycopodiopsida > Lycopodiales > Lycopodiaceae > Diphasiastrum > Diphasiastrum complanatum. Next base: position 16,721,475 of record CM055104.1, on the reverse strand, counting down.
TCCATGTTGCCCCTTGATTGTAGCATTCAACTCGTACAATTTTGTATTGGGCTCTCTTACTCCATTCGTAATAACTTTGAACTTTTGGTTCGCATCCTTCACAAAGCAACGATCATGGGCGAATTCTACTTTCAACTTTTGATTAGTAATGACTCCAACATAAAGTAGATTTTTCTTCAAACCTGGTACGTAAAGTACCTCCCTGATCATCCTGCTTTTGTCATCAGGCAGTTGGATTGAAACTGTGCTAATTCCCTTGATCATGCACACTTCACCATTTGCTTGTGAAACAGATGTCCCATTATCCAATGCCTTCAAACTATTGAACCAGTTCTTGTTACCTGATTAGCTGACAATACATATATGAAGATGCTAGAGTCTTCAATCTCACCTTCATCGACAAGGTTACCTGCTTGTTTTGGTTTCCCCTTGCCTTGTTCCACCAGGAATTTGCGACATTCACTCTTCCAGTGGCCCTTTTTACCACAATGGAAGCACTTGCCTTCTTTTTAGTTTTGCTGGAAGATCCCTCATCCTCCTGAGACTTGGCAAATTGTTGTTTACTCTTCTTCTTGCCCTTGCCCTTGCCCTGTTTTTGGCGTGTTGCAAGTGCCTGATCATCAGTATTTTGACGTCTAGCTTTCACCATTTCTTGTCGTTGCTCTTCTTGCATCAAGATTCTTGTGAGCTCGTCAAAGCTTGGCAATCTTTCTCTTGATGTTATTCCGCTCACAAACATCTGATAGGGTTCTGCAATGCCGCATAATGCATTATGCACCAGTCCACGTCACGTATGCGCTCTCCAATAGAATGCAGTTCATCTCTCATTGTCTTGATTCTGGTCATGTACGTCAGAATGTGCTCTCCTAGTTCCATGCGGGCACTATTCAACTTTGACTTCAAAAACATGATTCTTGACGGATTTGACATCTTGAACTGCTCCTTTAGCACATCCCATGTCTGTCTGGGTGTAATAGCATCACAAATGTGGGTAATGATGTGATCCTTCACTGACAAGTTAATGAAGGTCAAAGCTTTCCTCATCTTTTTGTCGAACACTTTGATGTTTGTTTCGTTTGGCGGCCTTCTCTCATCACCTGTGACAACTTCCCACACATCTTTCTCCATCAATATGTTTTTCATTTTGAATTTCCACACTGCAAAGTTGAAAATCCCGTCCAATTTGCTACTTTCACTCAGAATGGACTCTCCCATGTTTGCCATCGCAAAACTACTTAAAACTTCTGCCTTAGGCTAAGAACAGTATGTCGAGGCCAACAGTGATGTCAGAAGTTGAAAATAATGACCTGCACTTTTTTTCTTACCAGGCCACTCTCCGCTTTTCCACCAATTTGAAAGCCAAATCGGCGTCACCTTCCGAAATGCACTTAGTCGTCAACTCCCAACAACGTGCCCAGTGGAATGGTGAAACTACTTCTGGCGTACTCTGAACACTTTCTCCACTGCAACCGCTCTATTTTGTTGTACCGTACTTGCAGGTACAGTCCGGGTGCCCTTCGTTTGGAGGTTATAGCCTTTCGTTTGGGTCAAAACGGGCAAAGGACCCAAAAATAGGGACTTTTCTAGCTTTTGAACTGTTTCTTCACTTTGAAGGAACTTCACTCTTCACTTGTGAAGGGACTCAACTCAGCTTTCAGTATGAAAATTTTTAATAAAGTTGAAGGCTAGAATGCACTTCAATTCTTCAGGTCAGGACCCTGTTTAAAGCTCATCCAATGGCTGAACCAGATCTTGTGGTTCACATTTCTCTCCCGTCACAGATGATGGACCGTTGATTTATTTGACACCTCATCCACAGGTTCAAAGTACATCTGGCCATCGAACTAAACTCTTGCAGATGCTATGGCCTTCGATACACTAAGCTGAGTGTTGCGTTGGGCGCGCGAACAGCTCGCGACTTCCCTGCCTGCGGCCGCACCTTCCTTCCCTGAAAAATGTTGGATCAACCTCTCCTGTAGATCGTTTTGAACACGATCTGAGGCCTAGAGCAGGGCGCCCTACTGAATCCATGACTGTAGAGTGTTCAATCAGGAAATTCCGTGGAGAAACGGTGATTATAGATCAACTTGACAAAGTGGCTTTTTCACCTTTTTACCGCAAATCTGCTAGGTTAACTGTCTAGAGACAAATCTCTGACACAAACCTCAGAATCTCTCCATGGCTCATTGATAGTGTGATTAGCTTCCTTCTTGTCCTTACGGCATCCAAAACGGTGCACAAACAGCGAAGAAATCACCAGTTATGTATAAAAATAGTAACCCCAAGTCCGGTTTCAATTTTCAGCTGGCTTCGAAATTGTCAATTTTTTGCCAAATTTTTCCCTGTCTGATGCTATGCACAGGCTAATAATCGCTCTGATGAGCTTAGCAAGCCTCTATAAATTAGAAACCATGCACTAGTGCTTCTCTTTCCGTCTTCAACCCGCCGTAAAACCCCGAATTCTCAACTCCCGAAGCTCTCTTCAACGACGACACGGTACTGTGTACACTCCTTGTACGGCTCTGATACCAACTTAGAATTTGCTTTGCACAGGAACACAGATCATGCTACACAGTAACACAGACAAAAAATCACTCTCCTCAGCAAGCTCACATAGCAACTGTATTTCTCAAAATGAAATTACACTGTACATATAGTTGTTCACTCAGGCAACCCATGCATGACTTAGGTTGCCATTGGTGGGACGCGTGTCCCGTCGACTTGCCTCGTGGCGAGGCCAACTGATCCTTATCCATTGATAGGACCCACAGTACAGTAACACAGTGATTCTAACTTTAATTCTAACTGAACCTCCAGGCTAGCACAAGAGTATGACCCTACCAAGGCCCGTGCTTTGTCAATCTCTCCCTTATCTATCGTAAGCGAGAATGACCAAAGAATAACCCTACTGGACATCCCTGTGTACTATATGGATGACATTTTTTTCTTGTCCATAAACAATATTGGAAACATAATGGACCTCAGAGAAGATGAGATACTTTCTCTTCTATCAAGCATGCTTACTAAGTTTGAAAATTTTATTAATATTAATGATGACGACCTTAGAGATGGCATCGACTATGAGGACCAGGAAGAATGGGCAAGTGGGACAGATGCCCTCTAGAGGCTGTTATCTGAGAGCAGGGCATATGAGGCTAATATGTCAAGTGAGGAGTTTCTGACTTTTTAGAAAAAGTATCCTCCAGCTCCCAGACGTACTATTCCAACCGACCAACCATCGACCATTGTTGTTGGTCACAATTTATATGTTGCTGGTGTACTCCAAGCTAATGAGAAAGACATGGCAAGTGCACTGTAAAACTGATGATTGCTTTGATAGTTTGACAAACATTTAATTATGTTTGCAGGAAACCTTGGGAATTGATGCCTTTGTGAATAGGCATGGAGGCTTGAGAGAGAGACAAGGCGGAAGACAAAAGGATGCCTCCTTGTCTCATTACTTGAGACATTTTGTAAATAATGAAATTTGTATTCATCAGGAAAGGTTCTCTTGGAATGCAAGAACTTTAATTATGGCCATTAGGGACCTTTCTCTTTTTTCTCAAGGGCATAAATATCCAAAAAGTACATATAAAATCATTTTGTCAAAAGAGACATTGCTCTTAAAATATTCAATTATGGGCAAGAAGATGTTCCTATGAGATCATCTGCTTTGGCAATTCTATCAGGATACATAGATCTGCGCAAAAGAAGATCCACTCGATTTCCAGATCCATATGAAAGGAAAAACTTCCTCCATGACCACACAACAAAGATTGTCTTTAGAGACATTGCAAAAAATTGAATGTACTCTTTTTCATTGAATGTATGTGATATGAGAATTGGTTGATCACACATTTTATCTTAAATTGATGCCATCAATATAGTTTTGGCTTATAAATTTACATGCTTTTTTGAATCTCTGATATTGAGTTGATCTAGTTGTGTATCGAACTTGAGCCCATCTATAAAACCATTGGAATAGTTGAATGATGTAACTTTTTTTTGAGGATGTTCCACCATGCTGTGTATTTCAATGAAATGCTGCTCTTGCTTGCCAATGTGATTTCTCCATTCCTTGTGAGGACCATATGCTCAAACTACCATACTTTTTTGCAGAAAATGATGCATCATGCCTTAGTATGTGCTGCAATATCAAAGATTTATGCATCAATTAGAAAAATAAGCATTTAGAATCTATCAAGCAAGTTATAATAAAAAAATAAAATAATTATACTACAAATTCAAAAGTATCTTACCATGTAGTGGGTGATGTGATGTAAGTCCCAAGCTACCCAAACTGCATCAACAAACCCTTTTGTTGTTTCTCCAATAGGAGTGCATCTGCATATGAAATTTTGTCTTTTCTAAGCAGTTCAACCATCTTATCGAGCTTGTTCCAAACTTCAACCTTCTTAAGCCTTGTTGTTCATTTATCTACAAAGTCTTAATGCATTGCAGAAATAACATCTTTCCAAACTGAGTATTGGATCTTGTCGAATTTTTAGAATGATTGATAAAAGTTGATGAGAACTTTGGCCCCTCCTCTGCTTGGTTTACTAGGTATGTTTCATGTTTTTCCCAAAAGCTTTTCATTTTTTTGTATTTTAACATGTTCTTTATGAAGACCCGCTTTTGACAGCACTTCCTCTAATTGAGCTATTGCTTGTTTTGATGATGACTCTAGCTTATTATTCCATGCAAACAAAATATGAAGGTATATTAATTTCTCTATGATCCTCACCTCTCCATGAGGCGTGCAAATATGAACATTCTCTAGAGGAATTGGTAGTACTAGTTTCCAATTGGGATCTTCAATATCTCTTGAAACTCATGTGCTCCTTGAAATGTCTTTTGATAATTTCATATAATATAGACATGGATGTTTCGAGTTTGCTCCATGAGATACATTGAACATACATTTCAATGTCTTCAAGTCTCCAGCTAAATGCCATTCCACAAAAAAATCACCTTTTGAACACTAAGTGTTGTACTATTCATATGATACTTTATTATATCTGGATAGCTTGTTCAGCTAAAAATCTAAGAAAGAACATCGTGGTCCTCTTTGATAACCTGTCCAACATATGGAATCTCTCTCTCTCTCTCTCTCTCTCTCTCTCTCTCTCTCTCTCTCTCTCTCTCTCTCTCTCTCTCTCTCTCTCTCTCTCTCTCTCTCTCTCTCTCTCTCTCTCTCTCTCTCTCTCTCTCTCATGGATGCTCCTTTGTTCAATTTCACCCTACTGCATTAACATAAAAGTAGACAAATACTGACGTACCGCTGCTTCAAACTTACAAGGTTTTTTTATTGTACCCTTGCATATGATGAAGTTCCATTCCAAAATTTGAAATGGTTTGGTTTGTTTAAAATAATTTGGAGGAAAATGGAATTTCCCACTCCCACTCACTCCTTCCAGGTTATTACCTTACCGGGCACTATAAGTGCATGCTCTTTTCAACCCCTAAAAATGCAGGTCATAACAATGATATAATTACGATTTTTCCATGCTATAACTTGCTCTTTAAGGCCTAGAGGGCAGCAATGGAGGGTTGCCTCACTCCTGCACATACTATATGCACTTTTTGTGAATAGAATGGGCGTTGTCCAGCGATGGACAAATCGCTACATACTGTCCAAAATATGAGTGTTTATCAATATTGTTATGTTCTATCTAGTGATGGATAGCATAGGCATGATGACTCACACTTACTCACCAATTTACACGTAAAGACCCTGTTGTTCCAATGATGGACAGGAGAGGCATCTCCTTTTCAAATATTAATACTATAAATTCATTTATGGCTAATTGTCCAGCAATGGACCATAAACTTATGCTATCTGTTCATAGAATTCTTCACTTTAAAAGCCTCCTCCAACCAGCAATCAAAGGATGGACACATTTAAGCTTAGCTCTTACATATGTGCTCTCTTTACAAGTGTTCATAGATCTTTTGATCTCATAGTATGAAGCTAATGATATCTCATGTTGTAGCTTCATTATACTGCTCCGACTTCATCAAAATATTACTTGGTTCTTTCTTGAACCGACTACTCGTTATTGCAAGGTATGCAACCAACTGGATCTCTGCAATGCAAGTTAACTAACATAGTCAGGAGATGTCTTGTAAGTGCTTTCTACATAACTCTTTGTAGCAATATGCTCACTCTACGGTTTCTTGGCTTGCTTATGATCTAAAAGAGTAAGAACTCATTCGCTTAAAAACTACTATGGCTGCCTCTCAAGAAGCTATGTCTACAACCATTCAGGTACGCTTTCCGAGTTTAAATAAACTCTTCACAATTTCGGTAAGTATGGTAGTTTTCGGTTCCATAAAGGCTATGATATACCATTATTCTACACAAATTCACTTTTTCTTTCTGCTTGCCTATTTCCCTTGTTTGAAAGTAAGTAACGACATAAGACCACACTCAAATCAAATTAAAATACCTTGAAATAAAAATTTGTCACCAAAAGTAACAATAAGAACTCCAGTATTATGATCTTAGATAGCATGGATATGCGTAAGAATCATAGTTTATACTAAGGGAGTAGAATCTGCCCTACTACCTAGTATAAACATTGGCAGTCTCTTACTCTGCATTAATTACATCTTTCCTATACAATGTCCTGATACCGTGGATGTTATATCATTCTGATATAAAATTCATGGCAACACTTTACCTTACCTCTGTTGATGTTACTTTAGACTTTGGTGAGATACAACAGGAAAGCATGGATATGCTCAGGAGTATGGACAATAGTGCATGACATACCTTACGTTGTAAGGGTCACTAGCATGGATTTGCTCTAATACCAACACGCGTGTTCACACTAGGTCTTTGGGCTAAGCAAAACTCCGAACGGTTTAAACTTTTCATGCTCTTCTTTAATTGAAATGAACTGATACGGACCAACTGACCGTAAGCGATAAGTATGGCACTCGCCCTGATACGGTGATATGACAGCTTGGCCTAGCGCTAAAAAATCGTCTGTATGGGAAGACTGGACTATGTTTTAAATCGCTATTCAAAGCTGTTAAGTAGTATAACTTCTTTTGGACATGAATAACAACTGTCGTTTAGCTATAACACCTGTCTTCTTCACCGAACTAACTTGAGCGGTTTTGTTTTGTGGGATGGTGGCAGGTATCAGCTGGACGTCTTGAAAGTGGTTATGCTTTATGGTGCTCTCTAGTACTGTATTTTATTTTTTAGCTATACTTTACCTTGTTGGATTATGAATAAAGGCTTTAAAGAGTTTCAGTTTTGCTTTGTCAAGAGGAACTAAGTGCGGTCTTGTATCTCTCTCTCTTGCATCCTGGTGGTGTAAATCCGACTATTCCTTTGTTGGGATAGTACTGAAGCTCTTACCTTTTATCCGATTCATAAGCTAACAAAGGTACTTTTGTATGTTTTAGTCCACACATAATGGTTACAAGAAGCTGCAGGTTTGGGTTCTGGGGAGCCCCTACTTCCACCTAACCTTTTTGTTCAGACTATTATTTACTGTATGAAGAAGGCCGTTGAGTTACATAAATTTATTATTAACTTTGATAGGGCCACATGTGCTTTTGCTGGACCTGAGGATAAGATTCTTTGTTTAATTGATTTGCTAGAGGCCATTGATTGGGTAAAGATTTATCTTGAGTTTGTTAAGAAGAAACAACCGCTGAGCCTAGTGGAAAATCTTTATAGTCGTCTTAATGATTTTGCTGAAAAGTTTGAAGAGGAAGAAAAGTTCTGCAATTCGCACATCAGAAAAGTGTTTATGTGTTTAGAAAATGAAAATGGTATTTCTCCTACTGTTATTACCCCTTATGCTTCTGATCCTCCCACCTCTCCTCACACGCTTGTTTATACTTAAGACCTTGATGAAGACAGTGCCTCTCAGCTTGAGATATTTTCTCAAGACATTTGCGATATTGGTGACCTCTCCTCTTTTGATTTCTGTCAATCCAAAAACTGCCAAGTCCCTTTTGTTCCTGCTAGAATCATTGAGTTTAAATCTACCCTTACTTCTTACAAGCCCTGGAGTCTTCCTTCTGTTAATTTCCTTGCACCGCTACCTATTGACCTTTGGATTCTGATGACTCATTTGATAGAGAAAGAAATACAAGTTTGCAAATTGGTTGCTCTGTACAAAAATCCTTCACTCGAGACCCCTGTTTCTTTTGATACTATTATCCGCATGAACAAATTTGAACCCTCTCGTTGTCCCTCTAAGCAAGTTTGGGCCACGACCAGAGGACACTTTGAGACTGGCTTCAATAGAATGAACCTACACCAAGTCAGAATCTGGAACTAGAAAACACCCTTTTTCAAATGTAGATGTGTTGAAAAAAGTAAAAACAGTTCTTCCATCATTTGCTTTGATTGTGTTATCTGGTTCATTATGAATAACCTTGCCAAGTTTTTTCCTGGTGCTTCTCTCCAGAATCAGATAAATGCCTTCTTCATGTGGCTAAATGAACCTGCTAGGGATGTGGTAAAATCTCATATTACTTTTCTCTTTATCCGCCAATACATGATTGATGCCTCTATTGAACTTGCTAAGGACTCCTCCGCCAAATTACTTGCACCTTTAGGAGATGTCGAGAATATCCGAGAGATAGAACGCTTCTTAAAACGTCCCAATTTTTCTACCCTCCAAGACAAGTACTTTTAGAACTCAAACAAAAGGACGGGCTCTTTTAATTTGATTAATCCAAACTCATTCATTTTTGGTTCAGGAACAGAGAAGAAAAAACGTGTCTCAGATTACAAAGCAAAGGAAGGATAGAGCAGTGGAAACAAAGAGGACTTACCAATCAAAAAGTTGAATGTTTACACATCCTTATCGGTGTGTAGGATGAAGAAGACAATGTTATAAGACAAATCAGCGTTTCAGCAACTAGACGTCTCCAGTTTTCCACTAGTAGCCACTCATTGAGACTTTTTTTACATTTAAGTTACCGAAATAGAGTATTTGAGTTTATCCATGTGAAGCATTTTTACACTCACGTTTTACGCAGGATTTTTGGTACTGTTGATGAACTCTTTTATGATATTACCTTCGGCTGGACTTATCTACCAAGTGTTAAATGTGAATGGTATTTTTCTTATGATGTGTTTTGCCATTTTGATATAGACAACATTCATCCTTGTCAATGTTACTCTTTTAATCATTTCAAGAACTTTATCTCTGAAAAATTTGGCCATGTCGTTTGCACAGACTATAAGATTATTAAGAGTTCTCTCTTACAAAAATCGTTAGAAAAAGGCCTAAATCATATAACTTTAAGACAAGCTAATATGAACGAAGTCACTTTAGAGCTTTATGATGGATGGTTTAAACTTATGGACTTCCTACCTTCTTATGATTCTTTAGACAGTGATACAAAAAAGGAACATGCTACGTTTTGTAAAAGAGTCATTTTAAGTCTATTGTCATTTCGCTTACTTGACTTTATCCTAGAAGATTCAAGTCCATACCCACTTTTACTTTCCAAAATTCTGAAAATACTATTGACTGGACACCGATGCCTTGTTCAGGATTTTGACATCAATAGGTGCACTTATCCAAAAAACACATTCAATCTCAGGTCTTGTGCCCACCATGACATACATGTGATCATTATAACTTTGATATGGTACTGCAGTTCTATATTTCATCACATATGCAATGCTTGGATACATGACCTTTTAAAGATGACTTGCACTTGATTCTTATTGCACTTATATCCTCGTCTGATTCAACAAAAAAATTCAAAAAGCATGGGCTCTAAATAATGCCAATGCATCTAGACTCCATTGATCTCTTGCCTATTACATTATCCTCTTACATCAAGGTAGATGCGAGGATATCAACAAAATTGTAAATCATTTCACATGGATTCATCTAGTACATGAAACCCAATAGAAACTAGATAAGTTGGGGATGTATGAGATTCTAGATGCAAAGCACAAATATGTTTGGACTTATTTACAAAACCATATATTACTCAACCAAATTCTTATCATTCATGTTAACGGTGCAACAAAAACTCTATTTTTAAGCAAAGATGAGAGGGCCTTCTGGAAGCTTCCTCATTGCCAACAGGGTTAATGGATCAAAGGATTTGGTACCAACTAACAACTGAACTAGGCACCTAGTAGTATGAGTTGGCCCTACAAAGAACTCAAAACTAATATTATGGTATGATAAAATATATACTTGTTTTCTAGATTATCCAATTAGAGCCACATCTACTTTGGCCTTCAGTTTTGTAAGTAACAAAAGATATTTTAGATGTTGTTCAGCAATGAGTATAGTCCTGATGGGCCCACTGAGCTGGTCAAGTGCAAAGCATTATCAAAGCATCTTGCAGATGCTCCACTTCCACAGACTGCACCAAAGGCCTACTGTGTACGAAGGAGCGCTATCTTGCACGACTTCTGCTTGGGGTTTGAGTCCAGATTACTTCTGGCCTCAACTGTTGGATCTTATGAGGAGCATGCTGATGCTGCTAAGTTAGCATCGGAGTTAATGAAACCAACAGTAGGACTAGAAAATAGATCAGAGTCATTGTTGGAAGCATTGGCTAATGTACAAGAATTTTAAAGGAAAATGTGATTTTTTTTCAAAAATATTTCAGTTCAAACTACATGCGTTTGAAAATTTTATTCATTATGGTAGGTTACAAAAATTTCTACCAATCATCTAAATTTAAGGGCATTAAAGTGCCATTTTGAACTTCAAACGGCCCCCCTCCGTGCCCTGGCATGATTTGCACACAAGGGCGCGGAGGAGGGCCATTTGACTTGGTCAAAAGTCCTCTGTCCGCGCCCTTGCATGCAAATCACGCAAGGGCGTGGTGGGGGGCCATTTGACCTGGTCAAATGCCCTCTGTCCGTGCCCTTGCATGTAAATCACGCAAGGGCGCGGAGGGGGGCCATTTGACATGGTCAAACGCCCTCTGTTTGCGCCCTTGCATGCAAATCATGCAAGGGCGCAGAGGGGGGCCATTTGACTCGGTCAAACGCCCCCCTTCGCGCCCTTGCGTGAAAATCAGCATTGGATATACACTCTGATAAAAAATCTAGTAAACTACAAACATTCATAGAAAACTGTATTTCATCATAAAATGAATTTCCACAATAATTCAACAGAGTCAGATGACAAAAATGATCTGATATTATTATCTCAAAATTTGGAGTACATTGATTTTAATTTCTCTCACGTCTCAGTCTCTTTGCCAACAACATGTCCTTTGGAAGTATAGTAACTCTCTTACAATGGACAACACACAAAAATGAGTCTTCAAACAAATTTGTCAAATACATCTCTGCCGCCTCTTAGATAGCCAGCCTCGCCCGTAATTATGAGCCCAAGGGAGAATTCGTCCATGATCTCCTTGATCATCCGGAGAAATGGAGCTCTCAATATGAGGAATTCTGTGGATTTCTGGTATTTTTACCAGTTCGGAATTTGGCTCTTCCTTCGGCGGTGTGGTTGTGGAGGCTGCATCCTTTTGAGGACCTTGCCTTGCCAGGGTGGTGGCGGTGTGGCTGCCCTTCTCCGTGTTGCTGGCTGGCTAGGTCCTGCCTCATCTTGCGTGGGAGGGTCCTGCAGCACCTCTGCTGCTGACTGATCTTGAGGCACCTGGGGAGCTTCCGGCTGCGGCTGTGGTTGAGGGATGGTCCGCGGAAGCGTCGAGGCTTTGTGCGACATCTCTTTTGATGAACAGCTTTAGATTTCGGCCGTGATGTGGGTGTGACTTGCTGAGAAGCCTCCCCAATGGCTTCTACATGGGGTGTCTGGTCTAAGCCGACTCGTAAATCCACTTCTAGATTTAAATTCATCTTCAACAATGGTCCTAATTCATGGAACAGTCGCAAGCAAACTTTGATTGCTCTAGCTTCTACTGAATTAGAGTATATCGCAGCCTCTCAAGCTACAAAGGAAGCAGTATGGTTGAGAAACTTACTTTCAGATGTTTGTTTGAAACAATATGCTCTGACAATTTTATTTTGTGATAATCAAAGTGCTATTGCTTTATCAGCCACCCTAGATTTCATTCTAGGAGTAAGCACATTGAAATTAAGTGTCACTATGTCAGAAACAAAGTTCTCGACAAAGAGGTAAACTTGTAGTATTGTCGACACAAGATATGACAACGGATATTTTCACTAAAACATTAAGCTTGGATGCACACATAAACTTTTGTGAAGAACTAAGTTTTAAGGTCAAAACATTCATGGATCCAGATTAATAAGAGGGAGTGTTGGATTATTCTACTATTGGGAGTGATTCAACCGAATAATTGATCTTTAATCAATTAGAATTAAAGTAGAATCAATGTGCTACTGTACTGTGGGTCCTATCAGTAAATAAGGATCAGTTTGCCTCATCACGAGGCAAGTCGACGGGACATGCATCCCGCCAACGGCAACCTGGGTCATGCATGGATTGCCTAAGTGAACAACTATATGTACAGTGTAATTTCATTTTGAGAAATACAGTTGCTATGTGAGCTTGCAATGGAGAGTGTTTTCTGTCTGTGTTACTGTGTAGCATGATCTGTGTTCCTGTGCAAAGCAAATTCTAAGTTGGTATCAGAGCCGTACAAGGAGTGTACACAGTACCGCATCGCCGTTGAAGAGAGCTTCGGGAGAACTGTCTTCTGAGAGTTCGGGGTTTACGGTGGGTTGAAGACGGAAAAAGAGAAGCACTGGTGCAGAGAGTTTAGCACACGGGAGGCTTGTGCGCACCCAATCGAACTGGCGCATAGCGTTTTTTAGTGTCTAGCACTCTCAAGGAATCCGATTCAGCACACAGGTGCTGGGAAATCCATACGATTATGTGCCAATCAAATCAACGGTGAAGATTTCGAACTGGAGAGTGAAGGAAAGCTGTCAGATCAAAATCGACCGTTAGATATACTTTGAAGGGTCCTTGAAGAAGGCTAAGAGAATCTGAAACAAATTTAGCCCTTCAATTTCAATAAAAATCTTCACTTTGAAAGTTGAGTTGGGTCCAAATTCACTGAAGGTTGAAGTCTCTTCAAACTGAAGAAATAGTTTAAAAAGGGGAAAAGCCCTTAATTTTGCCTCCTTTATCCGTTCTGACCCAAACGAAGGGCACCCGGACTGTACCTGCAAGTACGGTACAACAAAACAGAGTGATTGCAGCGGAGAAAGTGTTCGGAATGTGCCAAAAGTGATTTCACCATTTCATTGGACACGAAGTTGGGAGTTGATGACTGAGTGCATTTTGGAAGGCGACGCCGATTTGGCTTTCAAATTGGTGAAAAAGTGGAGAGTGGTCTGGTAAGGGAAAAAGTGCAGGTCATTATTTTCAACTTCTGACATCATTGTTGGCCTCGGCATACTGTTTTTAGCCTATGGCAGAAGTTTCAAGCAGTTTTGCGATGGCAAACATGGGAGAGTCCATTTTGAGTGAAAGTAGCAAATTGGACAGGATTTCCAACTATGTAGTGTGGAAATTCAAAATGAAAAATATACTGATGGAGAAAGACGTGTGGGAAGTCGTCACAGGTGATGAGAGAAGGCCGCCAAATGAAGCGGATATCAAAGTGTTCGACAAAAAGATGACGAAAGCTTTGACCTTCATTAACTTGTCAGTGAAGGATCACATCATTACCCACATTTGTGATGTTGTTACACCCAGACAAGCATGGGATGTGCTAAAGGAGCAGTTTGAAATGTCAAATCTGTCAAGAATCATGTTTCTGAAGTCAAAGATGAATAGTGCCCAAATGGAGCAAGGAGAGCACATTCAGACGTACATGACCATAATCAAGACAATGAGGGATGAACTACATTCTATTGGTGAGCACATACGTGATGTGGAGCTGGTGCACAATGCATTGTGTGGCATTGCAGAACTCTATCAGATGTTTGTGAGTGGAATAGCATCAAGAGAAAGATTGCCAATCTTTGATGAGCTCACAGGAATCTTGATGCAAGAAGAGCAACGACGAGAAATGGTGAAAGCTAGACGTCAAAATACTGACGATCAAGCACTTGTGACATGCCAAAAACAAGGCAAGGACAAGGGTAAGAAGAAGTCTAAGCAGCAATTTGCCAAGTCTCAGGAGGATGAGGGATCTTTTAGTAAGACCAAGAAGAAAGACAAGTGCTTCCATTGTGGTAAAAAGGGCCTTTGGAAGAGTGAATGTCGCAAATTCCTGGTGGAACAAGGCAAGGGGAAACCAAAACAAGAAGGTAACCTTGTCGATGAGGGTGATATTGAAGACTCTAGCATCTTTATATCTGCATTGTCATCTAATCAAGATGATCAATCGTGGTATATTGACTCGGGAGCCACAAGACACATGACAGGTAACAAGAATTGGTTCAATAGCATGAAAGTGTTGGATAATGGAACATCCGTTTCACAAGCAAGTGGCGAGGTGTGCAAGATCAAGGGGATAGGCACCGTTTCAATCCAACTACCTGATGGCAAAAGCAATATGATCAGGAAGGTACTTTACGTACCAATTTTGAAGAAAATTCTACTTTCTGTTGGAGTCATTACTGATCAAAAGTTGAAAGTAGAATTCGCCCATGATCGTTGCTTTGTGAAGGATGTGAACCAAAAGTTCAAAGTTATTGCGGATGGAGTAAGAGAGCCCAATACGAAATTGTACAGGTTGAATGCTACAATCAAGGGGCAACATGGACTTGTATCGTCCATTCCATCACAAACTGAGTTGTGGCATAAGAGGCTTGGTCACTTGAACTTGGGAAGCCTCAGTTTGATGAGAAAATTAGAGATGGTAACAGGATTGCCTACCATAGAAGATCACTTGAAATCGATGTGCGAATCTTGTGTATATGGGAAGCAGCATCGAGAGAAGTTCAATAAAGGAGGTGTTGCAAGAGCAAAGAACATCCTGGATTTAATCCACACAAATTTATGCGGGCCTATGAGGACCATGTCCTTAGGTAAAGCCTTCTATTTCATGACCTTTATTGATGATATGTCACGTAAGACGTGGATCTACTTCTTGAAGAAAAAATCAAATGCATTTGATAACCTCAAAAGCTTCAAAGCATTGGTCGAAAATCAGACAGGTAGGAAGATCAAAGTCCTAAGATCAGATAGTGGAGGTGAGTACAAGTCTAATGACTTCAATGATCTTTGTGATCAATGTGGGATTAAAAGACAATTTACACAAGCTCATACTCCTGCTCTCAATGGTGTAGCTGAGCGCAAGAATTGGAGGATTGTGAAAAGTGCCAGATCTATGCTAGCTGAGATGAAACTACCAAAATATTTTTGGTCAGAAGCATGTAGCACGGCAGTCTATCTTCAAAATAGAAGTTCTACCATTGCCATACCAAAGATAACACCTGACGAAGCATTTATGAAGAAGAAACCAAAGGTGAACCACTTGTGAATCTTTGGATGCAAGGCCTTTGTACACATTCCTAAGGAAGAGAGACGTAAACTTGATTTAAAAGATATCAAGTGCATATTCCTAGGATATGATGATTGTGTGAAAGGTTATAGATGTTTTGATCCAGTGGAAAACAAAATCCATGTAAGTCGTGATGTTATCTTTGATGAATCCAAGATGTATGAAGATGAGGATGTTGAGAAGATAGATACATCCAGTGGAAAAGATGGTATAGTGAGGATACCACCTGATGATGATCCATTCATTGACCTTCCAAGTGATGAAAAAGATGATACATCTCAAGATACTACTATTCACCTCAAGAGATAGGTTGGAGGTGACAAACGCAAGGAGAAGGATGTACCGTGGGATACATTTTCACTAGGAAGCCGATCACCTGACAGGAAGCTCCCTAAGTGGTTTGAGAGATTGTTGGAGAGCCGCAACATGGATGACTTTCCAAGATCATCTAGCCAGGGAGAGCTACGAAGATCAACAAGAGAGAAGACACAACTTGAAAGGTATGAAGCAAGTTATGCTCTCTTATCTAGCATTATTCAAAGCAAAGAACCTTCGACTTATGGTGAAGCGAAGGATGATGACATTTGGGTCAAGGCCATGGGAGAGGAGATGCAGTCAATTGCTAAACATAGCACATGGGACTTAGTAGAACCACCAGTTGGCAAGGAACCCATTGGTTGCAAATGGGTATACATTTTAAGTACCATGCAGATGGAAGTATAGCAAAGCACAAGGCAAGATTGGTGATCAAAGGGTATGCACAAAGTAAAGGCATCGACTATGAGGAGACCTTTGCACCGGCTTGTAAGTGGAATACTCTACATCTACTTGTTGCTTTAGCTTCACATTTTGCTTGGCCTTTGCATCAGATGGATGTGAAATCTGTTTTTCTAAATGGTGAGTTAGAAGAAGAAGTGTTCATGGATCAACCTGAAGGCTTTGTAGCGAAGGGACAAGAAAATAAAGTATGTCACTTGAAGAAAGCTCTTTATGGTCTTAAACAGGCACCACGTGCATGGTATAGCAGGATTGATGCCTACTTTCGTTCAAAGGGGATGGTGAGAACACATTCTGATCCAAATCTATATGTCTTATGCTTTGATGGTATAATTGCTTTGATTGCTCTTTATGTTAATGACTTGATTATTACGGGAAATAATCAAGAGATGATAGACATGATCAAGAAAGACCTCATGGAACAATTCGAGATGACAGATCTCAGCCTGATGCATTATTGCCTTGGAGTAGAGGTGTGGCAAAAAGGACACAAAGTGGGTTTAACACAGGTGAAGTATGTCAAAGAGTTGTTGCACAGGTTTAGGTTGCAGGATTGCAAACCAATAAATACTCCTATTGAACCAGGTAAAAAGCTTTCTAAGATTGATGAGTCGTAGTCATTTGATGCTACGTTGTATAGATAGTTAGTAGGGAGCTTGATTTACCTTACCATGACTAGACCAGATATATGCTATGTTGTTGGCATTGTAAGTCAGTTTATGGCAGCACCTACGGAAACGCATTGGAAGGCAGCTAAACGCATTTTGTGTTATGTGAAAGGCACTTCAGATTATGGCTTGATTTACAAGAAGCATGATGGTTTACCTGAGTTGTGTGGCTATGTGGATGTGAATTGGGGAGGTGACTATGATGATCGTAGATCCACCACAGGGTATGTATTCCAGTGTTGTGATAGTTGCTTTTTCTGGTCTAGTAAGAAGCGAAGTGCAATTGCTCTATCCACCACAAAAGCAGAGTATAAGGCAATGTGTAGTACAACACATGAAGCTATATGGTTGAGACATATCTTAGAAGAAGTTGGGAAAAATCCCACGACATTACATAGCGACAGTCAGAGTGGCATTCAGCTAGCAAAGAATCCAGTGTTCCATGCGAGAACTAAACACATTGAGATTCAATATCACTTTATACGTGAGAGGCTGCTGAGTCATGAAATTCATGTTGTTCATTGTAGCACAGATGAACAACTAGCTGATATTTTCACTAAGCCACTTGTTGGAGAAAATTTTGATAAGTTTAGATCAAAGCTTTCTGTACTTAAAGTTTGTCGACTTTAAAGCTATGTATATGACTGTATAAAAAGTAGACTCTACTTTAAGGGAGAGAGTTAGAATTAAAGTAGAATCACTGTGCTACTGTACTGTGGGTCCTATCAGTGGATAAAGATCAGTTTGCCTCGCCACGAGACAAGTCGACGGGACACGCGTCCCACCAACGGCAACCTGAGTCATGCATGGGTTGTCTGAGTGAACAACTATATGTACAATGTAAGGGTAAGGGGCTTTGGGAATCTAGGATAAGGGATCTAGGATTTATGATTTATTATAAGAGGTAGGAGGTTTAGTATAGGGTATAGTATATAAAATTTCGAGTTTAGGATTTATGGTTTGGAGTTTGAGAGATGGGTTGCATGCCTTAGAGCTTGCATAATGGTACCTACCACACTCATGTCACAAAGTAGTTCGTATCATAAGCCCTAACTACAGTCTTTCCAATGTCACTTACATTTCTGAATAGAATAGGCCAAAATGACACAGCAACCAGTCTAGCTCGTTCATAACGGTTATATGAACTGATGACGGTCATTGGACCAAAGCACTACCATGACTCCAGTGTTCATGTTGTAGTCCATATCATGAGAGAGAGAGAGAGAGAGAATTTTGCATGCTCACCACATGTTAAATTTGTAGCATAGTAGCTTAGAAATGATATATGAACCTACATCAATTGTTGGACCAAAGTACTCCTCTGACCCCAGTGTCCCTACTATAGTCCATATCCTGTGTGTGTGTGTGTTTGTGTGTGTGTGTGTGTGTGTGTGAGAGAGAGAGAGAGAGAGAGAGAGAGTAAATTTTTGCATGCTCACCACATGTTGGATTTGTAGCATAGTGGCTTAGAAATGATGTATGAACCGTGGCCAAGACGAGGACTCAGCTGGATCTAGCTCGTTCATTGTATTCTAGCCGATACATATGTACATTTGTAGATGTAGTTTATATATATTTCCTAACTTGGACTATTTTTGTTATTGGACCATTTATATATGGTATTTTGTTAATCATAATTGTCTTTCATGTCTTTAATTGCATGAAATTTAACTTTAATATTTGTAGTTTTTAGGGTGGATTGGAGCTAGTATTTTTATTTGGACTCCTTATTGAATAAAACTCATTTACTTGGACTCGACATTGAATGAAACTTTTTAAATGTAATTTATTTATGGCCCTAAACAAAGTTGTTGTGATAATTTGCTTTTAGGTTGAAGTTGCCTCGGGACCTTAAATTATGGCCCTAAACAGAGTTGTTTGCTTTTAGGTCTCAGGACCTCAAATTATGACCTAAATTTAGTATGAGGAGTTATATGTGTAACATCCTTCTAAGGGATTTCAAGAAACTACCTATCACCATACATTGATTCGTGGATCCCTCCCTCCATGATACTACTGTCAGTGCCTCTTCTCGACATTCCTTGGTTGTGGTTTTTAGAGCCTTGTACTCGGCCTCGGTTGATGAAAGAGATATTGGAAGATCGTAGGAGGAGCCGTGTTAGTGTCTTTTGTTGTGGAGGTTGCGATGATGATGGTGCAATTGAGGTGGCCTCTAGTCCAGCACATCCTTCTAGCAGGCCTCGGCGTAGGAATTCCTAACAACGAGAGGCACTTGCATGGCGGCTCCTACGATCTCCCCTAGAGAATATGGGACCTTTTCATTATGGTAGCGGCAGCGAGGGACACTTTCATGCCCTTCCGAAGTCTCCTACTCATAAGTGGAATTTGAATTTAATGAAATTGAAATTGTATCTTTTAATGTTTTTGCACTGCCTAAATTATTTGTTTGTTTGTATGAATTCTAATCACAGCTTTGTCGGTTTATGCAAATATCCACCGTACGTACGCATGTTTACTAAATTAGTTTATATATATATCTGTACTTCGACTATTTATGTTCTTGGACCATTCATGTATGGTTATTTTGTTAATCATAATTGTCTTTCATATGTCTTTAATTGCATGAAATTTAACTCTAATATATATAATTTTTAGCATGGAATGGAGCAGTATTTTTATTTGGACTCATTATTGAATGAAACTCATTTATTTGGACTAGTTATTAAATGAAACTTATTTATTTCAACTTATTTCCTACACTAAATAGGGTTGCAATTTTGAAAACTGTCTTGGTTGCTTGCAGCCCCATTCCATTTCGGAACGCATACGGTATAGGCATTCCGAAACAAAATGTTTGTTTTTTTTTCGAGATGTACATGTTTTGTTTTTTTGCAAATTTTTATAAAAATAGTGCTAAATATGAAAATGCTTCTTGGTTTCCAAGGGGAGGCTCGAACCTGGGACCAAAGAAACTTTGGATGCCAAGCCAACCAACTGAGCCAACCCCGTTGGGTTAAATATGAAAATGGTAATGGGTGACTAGAAATCTAAGTTTAACCATAAAAAATTCAGATTCACGATGAACTTAATAATGCATTAATAACAAATATGTGAAATTGAAAACTAATAAATTAGTTTACAAACACTGTAATGGCTAGACATAAGTGTTTCTTGGTGTCCAAGGGGAACCTCGAACTTGGGGGGACATAAATGAAAGCTCAAAAACTCTAATAACAACTTCACCATGGCAGCTGTCCAAATCAAATGAGGCTAATATTGTGGTTTTATGCAAAAACAGGTTTTTTTTTTTTCAATAACTTTTTTTTTTAATATATGTATTTCCATATGTACGGAACGCAGTCCGTTCCGTATGTACGGAACGTTCGTACTGAGGAGCTCGTTCCGAACCGGAAGGTTTGGAATCAGTGGGCTATTCATGGAAATAGAGAGTCGTAGCAAAGAGCAATTTGTTTGTCTTTCAAACTAGCATGAAGTTAACCACAAGTCATTCCATGTTTTGTGTAGAGGCGCTAGTTATCAATTGGCTATTTAGGAAGGAAATAATCGATCACTATTTATAAATGAAACTCATACTTCAAAACTATGTATATAGGAGTCCTTTTGCTGGCCAGTTTCTGAAGTCTGATAGTGCCATATCTCTCGTAACTGCGAATTACACTATATTTTAAAGCCATCATAACTTAAGCTTTGAAAATCTGTAGCAGTATAAGTGGTCTGCTTCCAAATCCTTCCTGGTTGCCACAAGAACAATTCGACTAGTTCAGTTTTCATGCTTACTTGAAATCAGTTCGGTAATGATTTCTCTACTATAGATGAGCATATTTCCGAAGATTAAGAGATCAGAATGCATTTCAATCCACTAAAGATCAGCTGCCTAGTGAAACACTCTGACAACCATGTCATACGTGATCAGTAAAGATGGTGATATGAGATGGTACTGAGATAACAAAAATGGTGTACATCAAGCGGACAGAAAGCTCTCAGAATGCACGTACACTTTGTCAACACATGCCAAAAGATCAGAATCGTCGTCTTCTTGCTTTACTTCAGCTGCAAAGGTGACGTTGCTCAATCTGCTGCGCCTGGGGATGGAGGTTCGGTCCACCGGTTTTGGCGAAAATGGAACTTGGTCTAGAAACCGATCAACTGAAGAACGTGATCTTTTATGAAGTTGAAGTAGTTTTTTGGCAACATCTCTAGCTGATACTTCGGTTGTGAGTTTCGGAACGGCCTGCGGAGGAGTGTACGTGGATGAACGATGCAAACGACATCTATAAGAACCGGGATGCGTTGTTGGCGAACACAAGCAGATCTTTCTTGCAGTTGCTGACACTGTTGGCTTTCTCTCAACCATCGTGAGCACTCGGCTAAAGTTGAGTTTGAGCGGTTTCTTTCGAAGTACCTGAGTACACGACAACAAGAAGTACAGGGATACACACAAAATTTGCCTAATTGAGCAGAAAGGTCCTGTAACGAGTACACGACACCACCACAGATCAAACAAGAAGTAAAGTGAAGCCTAGCTATATTATACCACGATTTGATATTTTCAAAATTGGTAGCTGAGGGCTTTTACCATATTCTTATTGCAGACATTGTACATTGCACAGCTCCTTACAAAAAGAAATTAAAGGTATACAAAGCGAAACCTGCCTCCCCACGTTTGAGGTCGGAAGATATTGGACAATGGGCTATAGCCGCTCTTACTCTGATCTTACTTCCTCAAAATCTACAATCTAAGCTGTTTTTCGCTGATGAAGCGTTGGCCGCCTTGTCAACGCAAAAGATTGTGCATTCCAAACGTGTATACATGCAATTATTATACGCTACATCATACTCTCTTTTAAATTATCACTGACGATATGCATGCAGTAGCAACCACCTCAAGTATTGCTGGACAAAACACCCATAGACTGTCCATAATCAAAGCTAATGAAGAAAAGTCCAACAATTAAATAAGCATGGAGCGCTCTTACTGATCAAAATAATAGATCGTACGCATCAGCCCACATCTTCAAAATTGCTCCAAGCTCGTCTATGATACGCCAGACCATCCGACTCGAACAACAAATATCTCACTCAAGTTTATCCTAGCTGTGCGCACACATACACACACACATATATATATGTGTGGATCTGTGTATATATATAGAGAGAGAGAGAGAAAGAGAGAGAAACACAATAGGTAAAAGCTTTTGATAAGAAAGGGAATGGGAGATGCAACATGCAAAGCTAGCACGGTCACTGTTTTTCCTTTTAGACAGGTAAGACATTTTTGGGTGTGCATAAACCCTTGGAAAACCACGAAATGCAAAGTGACCTTTTCATCTATTCATAAAAATGGATATAAAGGCACCATAAAGAACAGTGACCTAATTTCACCATAAATTGTGGAGCCATTTTAGGATGAGCCATTTTATGGCCTACTAATTATGACCTAGTAAAAAGAAAGTTCATTTTTTTTATTAATAAAAGATGGCAAAACTCATGGGAGTACAAAGGAGTGCTTGTAAAAAACATAGAGGCCATAAGGTGAGTTGAGATGTTGTAAAGCAATTATAGTGAAGCAAAAACCCAACAAAGTCTCTACTCAAAACTTACTGATGGATGCAAGTCATGAGCTAAGATAGTTGCAATTAACACCGTTGCATATCAAATGGGTAATGTTTCCTAGAAATGAGAACTATAAGGAATATTTTTAGAATCACGTTTAAAATGGCAGTTTTTGAAAAAGAATGTTTTACAATATCATACCCATTACTAAAAGTACATTAAAAACCCGCCAAAAAAAATTTCAAATTTGTAACAAAATTTTGAAATATGTAAAAACTGGAGTATTCAAAATTTTTGCTAAAAGTTACAGTACACAAAAATTAGAAAGGGCCCAAGTAATACAATTTATTCGAATTTGTGCATAATGTAATACAAAATCTAGATTTTTTTGGATCTAGTATCAAAACTTATATTCTCGTCTATGTCCACACCTCCAGCATTAGAGAAAATATGAGCCCAAAAAGGGCCTTTGAGAAAGATGTCTTTTTTTTTCTCATTTGCGTTGCCACGTGGACCAATAGTTAAAAATGGCATAACTTTTTAGTAGTAAGTCCAATTTTGGCGGACTTTAGTGCATTAGAAAGTGCTCGACGAGCGCTTTCCAATGGTATGTTAGATGACATACTTCCAACCTATGGTTGAAAAGTTATGGCAAGTCAAATGTATTAGCTGAAAATAGTGCTATAATATTTTAATAATACAAAAGAGATCTTGGCACGAATTCTTATAAGGCCCTTTTTGGGCTCATATTTTCTCTAATGATTCAACATCATCAATTTCATCATTAGAAGGTGAAGAAGTGGAAGATCCATCCTCCTCATTACTATAAATCAAAACATTATCTTCATTCCTATGCAATCCGAGGTCAACTTTCACACATGCCCTTTGTTCTTCTTGGCGAAGATCCAATGTCAACAACACATTCTTTTCTTGGTAGCCTTTGACGAATGATTTCCTTTGTTGTTTCGTGACAAAATTCAATAATAGATACAGAACTGACTCTTAGCTATAAATTAAGTCAGATGATATCAAAGAACGATACGTCGTATCGATCTAAGGTATCACGGTTTAAGGTGATATGAGCAAATGATACAAAGTATCGATTTGTCGTATCATTTTGGCAAATTATATGTGAGCTCGATACACGCGGTATCGATTTGCCATATCATATGTTACTTCTATTGGAAAGAGGAACGACGATTCGATAAGTCGAAGTCTATAAATGAACCATCAAGCGCAGTGGGACGAGCCTTCTTTCCTAATGCAGTACTACACCTATCAATAATTGAACAAAGCTATAATGACAGAAGTCACGTTCAATCTTTTAGCAACTAACGTTGAAATCATTAGTACTAAAGTGATTTTGTAGCCAAACAATTTTAGAGTGCGAAGTGATGTATAGAATATTGCAGCATTAATGTAAGCTTGGATATGAAAAATGAAAAAAGAGCTTTCATTGCAAAGGATTGAAAGATCAAGTGCATGCAAAAGGAAAAGCAAAGATTGCAAAAGAATGGAGATACAATAGTAAAGGTAAATTCAAATTTATTTTGATTCGTTTGATATTTAGTTGATAACTTAATGTGTTATCTATTGATGCATTATATTGTGGTTTCCATTACTTTCCATTGTGCTTTCCATTACTTTCTATTGTGCATTCTAGCATGCAAATCATGTGCTAAAATAGATACATTGCATTGAATTCATCAATAGATACATTTGCATTCCATAGATGTGCATTTAATAGACTATACATTGCACTTGAAACCTTTAAGACCGGCATATCCATGATCGTAACCTTGTTTGTACTCTGTGGCGGTCATGTGTCTTCCAAAATCACTAAGCCACATTCAACAAAAAAATATAGTTTAGCAATAAAGAAACATTAACAATCTCATTACAAAAATAGAATCATAGTAAAAAATATTGCACTTACAAATTGGGCCTCTAGATTGCCCCTTCCTCTCGATCCCAAGTGACTTTGGCCATTTTCTCGGCGGCCCTGTTGGAGCACCATCCAGGCTTCGTGGGATTCTTGGAATTCCTCACGGCTCTTCTTATCAATTGCCTTTTGTTTCGAATCCAAAGGCACATTGAATTCAAGGCCCAAGTCCTACTAAAAGCATTGGATATGAGGGAATTCAAAATATAAAGTCTCTACTATTTTATTTTTGTCTTGAAGCGATTGGGAAGACCATTTGATCATGTAATCTATACCAAAATATAAAGCAACTAAATCATGCAAACGGGCATGAACTACATTGCCACGTGTATTTTGTATAACTCCACCACGTGGATTAAGATCATAATACACACTGCACAATTCCTGGGAAGGGGCATCCTCGGAAGCTCTTCTCTCGGATGATTCACCCGAAGAAGATAACACAATATTTTTTATTCTATCTCTTTGTTGAGGAGATAGATTCTCAAACCACTCTTGATTATATTCTTCGGGCTCCTCACGAGCTCTTCTCCTAGATGGTCTCCCACTTGACCTACCACTTGAAGACATTGTATCAAAGAAAAACTTTAAAAGTTAGAAAGTAGTGGAGAATGGGAGTGAAAGAGTAGTGAAGAGTGTTAGATTAGAAGAGTAAGCAATGACAAGAAAGCAATAGATCAATAGTAAGCAAGAGCAAGCAAGATCAATAGATTAGGAAGAGATTGCAAGCAATAGCAAGAGCAAGATCACTAGCAAGGAAGAGCAACCAAAAGCAAGCAAGCAAGATCTATAGAGCTTGGAAGAGCAATAGCAAGCAAGAGCACTAAACACTAGATTAGGAAAACCACAAAAACTTGAAAGCAAAAGAAGAGGAACAAGAATGCTCACAGAAATGTGGTTTTATGGGCATTCAAGTTTCGCATGGATTATCCACGCCGTAGTTATCCACGCGTGGATAATCCACGTGATATACACACGTGGATGTTCCACGTGGTTTTTTTCCTCTTCACACGTGGGAGGGTCCCCCACATGGGCTTGCATGCTTTAAATGTCATTCATGCAAGTCATAATCTTTTTTAGATTTTATGAGAATATTTTATTGTAGGATTTGACATAAAATCTTACATAAAATATATTTTCTAATATGATGGAACATAAAAAATTAATTCAAAGATCATTATGGTAGTATTTGATTGTTAAAACTGTAATTTGACAAGTTTTTTAGGATTTTATGACATAATATTATGTCAAATTGGTGATGTCATAAAAAAATTTAGTTTATTAATAATCTAGGTGTCATAGATTTGATTTTATTTGATGACATAATTATATGGCCAAATAGAAAAATTTTGCTTTTGTCATGTGACCTCTTAAATGGTTGCATGGGGTCATTTAGATTCATGATCAAAAGCATTTATGTTATACTGAGGACCTTAGTGATATGTGACCTATATGATATATCTTTTTAATTGTTGGTGTGTGACCTATATAACCTTATATGAAATTATAGTAATTAGCTGAAATATCATTTAGCATTGTAAAGATGTTGATCAATGGTGTGCTAGCTAGTGTATGATTGATTGACATTGTCCAATTGCTCGTCTTTTCTTTTCAATTCGAGGAACATCATCTTGCATACAAAGAAACCATAGATAGAAAGGGCGAATGCATATTGCTCATCATGAGATACCATGGCACACTAGGCCAATCCAAAATATTCATCACTAACTAACTCGAGCCAAGTATTAATTAATCAAATGAGTGATTGAGTGGGCAATCAATCAATTGAGTATATGACTAATTGTTTGATTTTGATCATTCCATCTTGAAAAAAAGATTGAGATCATCACTCATCTTGGACAAGAGTTCAAACTGAAAGCTTCGAACATTGACTGCTATGTGGTCTTTAAATTAGTTCAGTTAGGCATGTGTGCACTATCTACTAATGTCTAACATTAGTCAGTATGAATCTCATTTTGATTGCTCGTCATGTGTTGCCCCACCCAAGCAATTTTCTTGATAGCAATGTTACTAGAATATTAGATTTTCATTAAGCATTACTAGAATGTACATGGATCAGATGTTGGCATGTCTATAAAAATTTTTATTTTATTTGTTCAATACATACGGTCTCATAATGATTACTTATGATGTGGTATGGAGTAGCTGGCTACAGTGTGTATATGTCATTGACGATGTCATCATCATCAGATAGCGATTCATCTCATGATCGCAACAGCAAGTATATATTGTTATTGATATTGACATCAATTGCACTTTATTTATTATTTGAATATGAGTGTATAGTTTTTCTTGCAAGAGACTATGCTTGCCTATGTCGAGACTGTGCTTGCCTAAACCTAAACCTAATCAAGACCTAATCCTAGGTTGACCCTAACCCTAAGGATGCGCCCATATAGTATTTAAGGCATGGCCGTTTTCAATTCCAATTGACCATTTTATTTCTAGGCTTATTTCTTATTTGCATTTAGCTATTTTCTTTGTTCAAGTCTATATTTGTCGCAAAGCTTGCAAGCAGTTCACGCAATCGGAAACTCACGGCTTCAACGAATGCATGCACGACTTCAAAAAGATCCAACATTATAGGGATCCTTACAAGGTCGAACTGTTTCTCCATACGCTTTGAATGCAATTGCTTGGCTAAAGCATTTCATAGATGTGCATGGAAAAAAATTGCCTAATTTCTTATATTTTCACTTGCCGAATAATTTTACAAAATTAGAGATATTTTGATGTACAAAGAGTTTTCCGAAACAAAAAATGTTTCCTATTTGAGTTACTCATATTTTCTTAGAATTTGAAAAAGAGATTTTGAACTGGTAAAGACTCCAAAAAAATCACGAATGACAGTATGTTCTACTTGCGAGTTATTAAAGTCTGCAAAATAACTTGCAAAAACCAATGATGAGAAAGATAAATATAAATCAGGTTTGTCTTTTATTTTAATTATACTTTATGTTTTGAAATAAATTTAAGTTGCAATCTATTTTAATATCATTATGATATCTTTATTCTATTAAATATGTTCATTGTATTTTCAGTGGATGCTGCAAAAGCCCTTCAAATGCACAGAGATCAACAAACAGTTGAAAGACAAAAGTTGGTCAAGCACCGAAAGAAATGTTTGGAATGTCCACAAAAGTATCTGGGCCTTGTTATTGACGGCATGGATCAGAAGAAAACAATGTTGTCTCATTTTGTCAGGGTGCCCAAAAATTTAAACGAGACAGATTTTTTTCAAGTTCATCTCATTGGAGCACTTGTGTTTAATGGCACTTTGGAGTCCAAGGTCTTTTTTTATTATCCCAACGCTCGAAATGATCCAAATTTGACGATCACCATTGTACATAAGATAATTTGTGAATTTGATGAAATACTTTATTTGCAACTTGACAACACTACTAGGAAAAATAAAAACCAAACTGTTTTGGCATATTTGTCTATGCTAGTAGAAAAAAATTTCAAAAAAATAAAAATAGGATTTTTGTTGGTAGGGCATACCCACGATCAAATTGATCAAATGTTTAGTTGCTTTTCTAAAAGGTTGAGACGCAAGAAGACTTTTTCTTTACCAGTGCTTCAAAGCATTGTCGAGGAATCATATGTGCCAAAGCCAAACGTGTTGTTAATTAGACACACATATGATTTTTGTGATTATGTTAAGACGTCCAATGAAACAGAATGATGAGTAGCTAATATTAATGATATTAGCTTTCAGCACCAGTTTAAAATCAAATGTAACAAATTAGACATTATATTATTATGGGAAAAACTATTTTCAAATTCAGTTTCATGACTACCTCTTGAAGGAGTTCGATTTTTGTTTAATATTCCATCGACTCAAAGTGTTTAATCGTAGCCTCAAAGATCACATTAAACATTTAAGGACGGTCCTCCAACGACTGAGGAAGAACAGCTTGTTCGCGAAAAGGGAAAAATGTGAATTTGTGGTAGAGGAAGTTGATTTCCTTGGACATGTTATAGGCTACGGACGCATTCGGATGGATTCTAAGAAGATCAAGACTATCTTGGATTGGCTGGCTCCTAAAACTGTTCACGACATCAAATCCTTTGTGGGCTTATGTAACTTTTACAAGAGATTCATTGAGGCATTTAGCAAAATTGTGGCACCACTGTTGGAACAGACCAAGACTCATCTGAAGATGACATGGACACCGAAATGTGAAGCAGCATTCCAAGAACTAAAATGACGGATCACTCCTTGCCTTACCGGACTTTAGCAAACCTTTCGAAATACATACAGATGCGTCAAACTTTGCTATTGGGGCTGTGTTGATGCAAGACGGAAAACCTGTTGCATATGTTTCAAAGAAATTGAGTGACGTAGAGCGACGATGGCCAACTCATGAAAAAGAAATGGTCGCAGTAGTTCAAGCAGTGGAGCATTGGAGACATTATGTGGCAGGAAAACCCTTTAAGGCGTTCACTGATAATGTATCACTCAAGTACTTCTCATCCCAAGGTATGCTCACGCCAAAGCAAATGCGATGGCAAAACTTTCTCTCAAAATTCAATATAGACATTGTACACATGGCAGGAAAGAACAATGTGGTGGCGGATTCACTAAGTAGACAGGAACACTTGATGGCAACGGTGACAACTCAGGTGACTGGCCTACTCCAAGAAATCAGAGAGAATTATGGTGCAGATGCGTTGGCGAAGGACTCAATGATCGAATTCCAGCTGGGAAAGCCTCATAAACATTTCACTTGGAAAGATCAAATGGTTGTTTATAAACAACGCAGAGTATATGTCCCAGACAACATCAACCTGAGGAAGAAAGTCTTGCGAGAACATCATGACGTACTAGCTGCCGGACATCTAGGGGTGAATCGCATGTATGAACTTCTCAAAAGAGACTTCTATTGGCCAGGTATGTGGGCAAGCGTTGAATCCTATGTGCAAACATGCCCGACATGTCAACAAGTGAAGGTGGAACCGCTACTCCAACCATTACTGGTACCAGCATACCCATGAGATTCGGTGAGCATGGATTTTTGTTCAACTACCATGATGCCAAGGCTTCGACTCAATTTATGTGGTGGTTGATCGCTTTTCAGAGCAAGTTCATCTGGTACCGACTAAAAGTTCAGTGACAGCTGAAGAAGTGGCAAGGTTATTTTTCAATGTGTCTTCAAATACCACGGCCTACCTAGAACGATTATTTCTGACCGAGACACCAAGTTTGTTGGAAAGTTTTGGACTTGTCTATTTCACCTCATGGGGACTGGACTGAATTTCAGCACTGCATATTACCCTCAGACAGATGGGCAAATGGAAGGAGTCAATCGACAGCGCTACCATCCAGCTTGGATATACACAATGTGTTTCATATCTCATTACTCAAACGATACAAACCAGATGAGCGATTTGATCGGCAACACAAACTCCGTCACCCACCAACGGCACTTGATGATATGAAAAGGCAGCTTGTACCAGAACAAATATTGACACATAGAAAACGAAATGGCGTTCAACATGAATATCTAGTGAAGTGGCTACGGGCTCCACTCATTGAGGCTTCTTGGGAGTACGAAGACAAACTTGAGGAGGGAGCCCTTGAAGTACTGGCTAATTATCTGCAAAAAAATCAATGCAATAGCCGTTTTCCCAGATCGGCACACAAAGCACTACCTGGCAGCATGCCTCCTGTATGAACACTCATGGCCATTCTGAAGTTCAAGGAACTTCTAGGTATCTTTCTTAAGTTTGTCAATAAATCACTTGCAGCTTTACACAGGTTTTACGTAAGTGAACTTTATCTACACTTTTCTTGTGCTACTGCCAATGTATTTTTTAATTCAAAGTTGTTAAGGCCGGTGAATTAAGCCCGTGCCATGCATCCTAGGTCTAGTTTGGCCCTGATGAGGACATCAGCTTTTTCAAACGAGGGGAGGATGTTGTAAAGCTGACCTAGGTGCACCCAGCGTGCCCTGTAAGACTCTAAGGGATGACGCTCCCTAAGGTCCCAGAGCAAGTTAGAACGTCAAGGACTGAGCCTCCGACCTGTGGTGAGCCAGTCAAGTAGTCACAAGTCATGAGCTAGCTCTGGAGCTCGAGTCATGGCCTAGTCAGGAAGCAAGTTGATTTTGCCGCCGGAACGGCTCCCAAGACCCATGTCTGGGAGCCAGACTGATTCTGCCAAGCTTGCCAGGCTTAATCAGCAAAATAAAAACTAAGTCCTAAAAAGCGTGCTTTACCAGAAAGCACTATATTTCAGGACAGAGGGGGTGCGCCGAATCACAGCAAAACTATAGGGGGAGTCCGACAGACAAAAACTTGGGCAGCTCAACCAGCGCCATGAATCCAATCGCCAGGTCTCAGTTCCCTCTACCAGCACGAGCCAGGCACAATGCCCAGCACGTGTTGGTGGCCCCGAGACCGGTCAGTCTATGTATGAATGTAACCTCTTCCAGATCTAATAAAGTTGATCCTTGGGGATGATTACCATTTCGGTTTCACCTCTGGGACTGGTCCAAGTGGAAGGACCCTTACTACAACCTTTTTGCGTCGCCGGCGCCTAAGGGTCCACGTCACCGACGTGTGGCTTGCCGCTATGCCAATTGGACAGTTTGGCGACCACTATGCTTTGGGTTTCATGTGTGGCTTGTCTTTGCCTTTGGTTACCTTTTGGGGACGGATTCTGAGTTGGCTTTCGGGTTGGTTGAGATTCTTGTTTTCTTAAATCTAAATGGTTAAGCTTGTTACGTTTCTGAGTTGGCTTTCATGTAAGTGCATGATGGATGAATGTTAGACTTAAGCACGTGTTGGGAAAATCGCTCAAGTCCCAGCGCCCTTTAAGGCGCCGGCGCAACACCTCCACAACCTCAGCCTCTCCTTAGGAAGACATGGATGTGGGTGCAATTCAAGCTAGATGGTGGCCATGAGGTGGAAGCATGTGTTGAACAATAATCTAAAAATATGTATGACTTGGTTTTAATGTAAATGTTGTATTTGTTGATCTCTAGAGGTCACACAAATAATGTTACAAAAGAAATTAGGTATGTGATTTTTGTCATGTGTCATATATAGTGTCTTAACATAAACATAATGATATATTAGCTAGATTGAGAAAATCAATGACCTTTATGAAAAAGTTAAATGAAGGTCTAAAAGTGGAGACTTTTGTGAATGTGAATTTATTCCACTTGTCACACACAAGCTACAACATTGCACAACATATATAGTGAAGAGTTTCTTTTTAACTACGTTTTATTTTGTATGTAAGATTTGTACACTTGATATTTTTGTTTGGTGTATAAGTAATAAATTGGTGAGTAGCTAATTGAGTAACATTATGTAACTCTAGATAGTCATTTCGATTTATATGAATTTGTTCAGATAAGAGGTGGTTTATATAGTAATAATTTGTTCAAAACCATGTTTGTTCGTAAATGCTATTAGATGGTTTGTATGTTTGTTGTAGGCAAGCATGTCCTTATTGAAATCAGCTAAAATGGCAAACAATAATCATCTCTTTTACGGTTCTAATTTCTCTCCTTAGGTTCTAGACTGATGGGAGCTACTGTCTACTAAGCCCTATTTGATACTTAGCTTGTAATTATTGTTCTTGTTTTTCAATCAATCAATACAGTTGGGTATGAAACTTTGTTAGAGAGTGTCTTCCCTTTATGTGATGAATCTGTGCGGTTCACTGCTTGTGTCAATCCAAAAAACGTGAACTTGGTATTAGAGCTTGAGTAGAAGTAATCAGAGGCTGATTTTTGGGGGGATCATCATTTGAATGATAGATTCGATACTCAAGATAGTGCACAAATTCTTGGAAGCAAAAGAGCTCAACTAAATAGAGGATTCGAGTAAATTCCACAAGGGTATTGAAAGGCAGGATTTGTTACAAGAAGGCCAAGAATGTCTAAAACAAATCGGAGAGATGTGCAACCAATACAACACCATTTGATGTGTTATAAACTTCACTTGATAGCCAGCAGGAGGGAGATCTCAAAGGAGTTGTGGAAGCTGCTAGAAGAAGTATAGAGAAAACTTGATTTTATGCTCAGAAAGCTTGAATTTAAATGGAAGGGTCCAAAGTGCTAGGGGCACTTCAACTTCATTAAAAATCTTAAAAGTGAAGAGGACCCAAGCCTCTAAAATTGGTGAAGAGGAAGCTTCTTCCTCTTGAAAAAATAGTTGAAAATTTCAAAAAGCTCCTATATTCAAAAAGTCTTTTGCACATCATTCGGATGAATCCTAATATGATGATATCCGGTTTCAAGATCTACTCTTGTGCAGTATTTAGCCCACCTAATCGATCTACCAAATCATCCATTTGAGGTAATGGATATTTATTCTTAATAGTTACTTTATTCAATCCCTTGTAGTCAACACATATCCGGAAGCCTCCGTCTTTCTTCGCTTTCAGAAGAACAGGAGCACCCCATGGTGACTTACTTGGCTGAATATGACTATAATGATATATGACCCATCTTCAGATAATTTTCAATTTGATTAGCAATCTCTA
Source organism: Diphasiastrum complanatum (assembly GCA_029204225.1). Lineage (NCBI taxonomy): Eukaryota > Viridiplantae > Streptophyta > Lycopodiopsida > Lycopodiales > Lycopodiaceae > Diphasiastrum > Diphasiastrum complanatum. Next base: position 16,688,627 of record CM055104.1, on the reverse strand, counting down.
TCTCTTCTTTTTGAGAAAACCAATAAGGTTGTCTAGAGACAGGGTGACTATCTAGAATTAACTCAATCTCGAGGTCTACCAACCTAGATAATGGTATTCCATGTGGTAATTCAACTGGAAAAACATCTTTGAATTCAGTTAATATCTTATTCTTCTCTATTTGATCCTGATCTAAGTCCACTGAGTTAAAAAAATTTTACAATTCACAACTACTTAGATGCATTTTAGAGAAATCCAAAATGGGTTTGGCAAACAAAGAATAAGCTTCATACTATGAATAAAAAAATTTCATTACATTAGCAAATAAAATCATCCCAGATGGACGTACATATCTGTCTCCAAACAGAGTAATTACTTCCTTATCCTCCTGAAAAGAGAGCACATGCTTCTCAAAATCTATATCAGGAGATTTCTTAAATAACCACTCATACCCTAGGATTATGTCCATACATGCTAAATCTAAAACATGAAAATCTATTAACTATCTATAATCTTGAATCCAAAGTGGGAGCTTCGGAACTTTAATATCCCAAGTCTCCAACTCCGCACCTGAAGCTAGATATACCTTATATCTATGATCATTGGCTTCAGTTTCCAGGCCGAGTTTTTGCACAAGACCAGAGTTAATAAAATTATGAGTTGAACACTATCCACAAATATACTAACTTCATGTGCTTTAACTGTGTCTTTCAAACGAAATAATTCATTCGACAAAAATGAAGCAGTAGTAAATGAATATTCACACTCACAATTAATTTTGTTAATTTTCAATTTTAGATTTTCATTCTATTAACACTATCTATTCATATATTACCCTAAATTCTAAATCAATGCAAAATGCAAAACACACACACACACACACACACTTTTTCTTCTTCTTCTTCTTCTTCTTCTTCTTCTTCTTCTCTCTCTCTCTCTCTCTCTCTCTCTCTCTCTCTCTCTCTCTCTCTCTCTCTCTCTCTCTCTCTCTCTCTCTCTCTCACACACACACACACACACACACACACACAAATTACAAATTTAACATTCAATTACTATTAAACATTATCTATTTATATATCATCTTAAATTCAAAATGCAAAACACACACACACAGACACTTCCTCGCTCCCCCCCCCCTCTCTCTCTCCAATCATTCTAATCTACTTCAAATTCTCTCTCTCTCTCTCTCTCTCTCTCTCTCTCTCTCTCTCTCTCTCTCTCTCTCTCTCTCTCTCTCTCTCTCTCTCTCTCTCTCTCTCTCTCTCTCTCTTTTGACTAGATTATTCAAAAATAGCATTCATGCATGAAATTTCTCTAATAAACCTACTGCACACATACCATGCATCCAATCATGCATAAAGGTTCATCCAAACATTTTCAACACTAGAAAAGCACTATATTGGTTCACACCTATGCACGCATCAGAACATTATGGACTTTGTGGTTCAGGCTTTTGGTCAGCCTTCGTGGACTGCATTTGGTTTGCTTCGTAGTTGGCCGCAAGTTTCATCTTGTAGTGTCGTGGCTGCTTCTCGTCATGAGCCGTGGTCTTCGCTCCCCAGATCTACTATAAATCAATGATATGCAAGTACTAAAATTTTTTATTTCAGTCAATCATGGTTCATATAGCCCACTTCTAGCCCAAAAACACCATTTTTTAGCCAGAAATCACTATCTAAGCAGCCTTTTGACTTTTCAACCGACATGCAATCATTAGAATCAATCATAATGACTATAAAAAAGCAAGTAAAATTTTGGAAAACATTCCAGATCATTAGCTTTGATAAATTTCAAGCAAAAAAATTGAATTCTAGTTGAAAAATCACAAAAAATCGTCAAAAATCCATTGATTTCCATCATTTTCTATGGAAAAAGTCCATAATCATGACCAATAGGCTAAAAGTACATCAAGATCTGAGAAGCCACCTACTTGGAGGTCAATTCCATCACCTGGAAGGAAAAAGAAAAGAGATCCTCCAAAAACCTGCAAAAAGCAAGAATCCCAATTCCACCTTCTGATTGATGTAATCCTTATCCCTGATACCACTATAATGATCACCAAGTGAACATCTTATCAAATTCTGTTACGTGCAACCAAAAGAACACTTGTGGGGCAAAATCACTTAACCAACAAGTCAATACCCTAACCACTTCCAAGTAATCCAACACAATTTAGTAAGTAGCATGTATAAATTAGAAGAATCATGAGCACAAAACAATAGCAGATGCAACCGCGTACTCAAAACTATCTCTGATTGACTCTGTTTGTCACTAATAAGTAGTAAGCATTTATAGCAATGCACTATGTTAATCTTCAGGATCAACATGTAAAAAGCTAATGTTAATCTAGAAAGTGAGCAACTATATATACTAGTTATGAATGTCGTTTAGGCTTATCTAAATGACAGTTGAAGAGAGCTGTTTGATCGCAAATCACAATTGGAGCTTAGCCATATTGTGTTGTCAGTTATCCAATTAGGATTCCCGAAAACTACTTGAAATTTTTTTTTTGTTAAGGCAAGTCACTATCCTCACAACAAATGAAAAAAAGTTTTCTTAACATTTGATAGTTCAAACTTAACTTCAATACTCTTCATCAAACAATGTTAGCCATTCTCGTGTATTTCTACAGACTATGTAAAAATATGAGTAAAACTATAGAATTGAATAGATGAACGGATGTAGATTAAAGATGATCGATTATTCGGATAAATCCAACACTCTCCCTTAATCTAAATCCATGAATGCCTTGACCTTCAAACTTAGTTTTGCACAAAATCTCTTGTGTGCATCCAAGCTTAGCACCTTCAAAAAAATATCTACTATCATGTCTCGCCTTCGACAGTATTCCAAACTTACCTTTGTCAAAAACTTTACTTCTTACATAATGATACTTGATCTAGATGTGCTTACTCCTGGAATAAAACTTGAGATTGGTCAATAAAGCAATAGCATTTTGATTATATTAATAGATAATTGTCAAATCATTTTTCTTCAGTAGTAAAACACGATGACATTTGTTTTGGGACTTTGACCTAAAAAAGAGTAATTTTTTTTGGTGTTTTTTAATGGTCCTAGTTTTAGGCCAAAATCATGATTTTTTTTTCTAAATCTCTAATTTAAAAAAAAAAAGAGCCAAAAAATGCATATTTTAAATAAAGGGCTACAAGTTTTTTGTTGCAAACTTCATAAAACCATCATAATTACAAATGAAATAATAATTCAAGAGAACAGATGATTTTTGAAACTCGAAATCCCATTGAAATACGAAACGACTTAAATTATATTCGCACATTCTCTTTTTTAAAGTACATTTTCTGTAGAATTTTCACTGATGCCTCTCAATTCAGAACTCGACATATTCTCAACACTCTCATTTTCAGCCGATGAAGTAGAAGACTCATCTTTTTCATCAGAGTCAATTGTCATATCTTCCTGAGAATCCACGTCTAATGTTGACAAAAAACCTTGTAAATCAGCTTTTCTCTGTTGATGACGAGTGGAGGATGATGGTTTTTCCATTAATCCAAGTCGTTCTTTTATTATAGATAGAGCTGACTTTCGTAGATGATTGGTCATTGTTAACTCAAAATTAAATGCCAAATCTTGTAAATTCAAATCGTCAACTCTTGGTTAATTTTTTGGCAATCTCTTTCTCTTGCTCTTTGGATCTACTTGCAACATTTCAAGTTCGTACCTTCCCAAAAAAGCATTCGTTGAAGTGGTGCGCCACCAATGGACATGTAGTACTTTTGTTTGATTGCTATTTTGGATGAAACCAAGTACTTTGGCAATCCAAAATGGATGTCCTTCATTGTTTTCTGAAGCTAGAAGTGCAACAAGGCTTCCAATTTGGATTTCATTCAAATCATTGGGCCATTTCATTTTTGCAGCTTTTACACTTTGCCTATTCTTCCTTGAGCCCACATAAATTTCACGTTCTTCACCTTGCACAAGCTACAAGAAATCATTATCTCGAGGAAGATTTGAAGGTTCGACAATTGTAGTTAAGGTTTCCAATTTATGAGGCCAATGAAATTCTTCAATTATTGATGCATGTTCGAAATTGATCAAACTGATTTTTTGTTCCTCGAAAAAGTCCATCCACCAATGTTGATCAAACTCAGCAAAAAAATGATAACCTGCTTGAATACTTGATTCCAAAAATTTTAATGAGGCAAATGAATCAATCTCACGATGTTCTCTTTGCGCCTTTTGTTCTTCTAGCATGGACTTCAAGGGAGACAACACAACAAGCTGGGTGCACCTGAGTCAGCTTTACAATGGGAGGCTAGTGGCAATGGTGGGGTTGGTGCTTTTGTGGTACTGCCTGCACCATCAACAAGTGACCATGCATAGTTTAGGGGCAAAGATATGTATCTAGCACACTGCCAGCAGATGAACGACGATAATCCCACACTTTCTATTATAAGATCTTTAAATATTTGCGACTTGTATCACTAGGCAACATTGAGCCTACACCCATGCAAAGACTCTACATAACTCACTCCCTCAAGCCTTGACATGGACTATGCTAGATTCACCAAGCACAAACCAGCACAAATGCTAATAAAGAAGCATCAAATGAGGCAGGGCCACGGACTTGTGGCATGCCACAATCACTTGTTTCAACCGTAATTTAGACTCCTTAAAAAGTAGAATAGGCATCACTGGTGCAACTTGCATATTTGGTTCTTGAAAATTTAATTATGCTTTTCAAATGCATATTATGTTTCATTATGATCATTTCAAGAAAGCTTAACTATGCATTACACAATGGAACCACTCACCCAAGGATATCACATTTTGCCCAATAAGGAGTGTGGCGGTGCCTGGCGCCACCCGTGGCTGCCCGGCACCACCTGCGCCTTGCCGGAGCCGCCCGATGCCACCCGCACTGCCCGGGACCATGGCTGTGCACTGCCCGCAAAAAAAAAGGCGCGCCCGTCAAATTTTTTACGGGCACCGTGCCCGAGGCCACGCGTCAGCTCCTAGGGCCACGTGGGCCAAACCGTAATCACTTGCGGCCCCATGCTTGAACGCCCAAGGGAGGGTGTGTTTGGTGGTGGTGGTTCCTTTATAAATACATTAAAGGCTTGTGAGGCTAGGCCAATGAGCGCATGGCAGGGGTTTGTCAGAATTTTACGCTCTCGTTTTCGATCCTCCTCCTCTCGTTTTTCTGGCTATGGTGGAAAAGTTCGTCTGTCGATTGAAGCGTCGATACATAGTATCACACTCGACTTCTTTACAATGAACAAGCCAATGCTGTAGATAAGAACTGCGCGATGCCATAAACCAGATGTAGCCACACGCTTTGGCACTCATTTAACAATGCTTCCAGCACTTGGATTGTTACCGGCAGGCTCGCTCTGAGTTTCGGAAGCTTAACTTATATATTATGTGTATTGTGCATAAACTGGAATAGCGGAAGTTTCTTTGCAGTGGCTGGTTGAGACTTCAAGAAACATCATGTTTGGTTTTAGAATGTGAAGATTATTTGCTCCAGGGAGCTGTAAGATACTTTTGGTAGATTAGATTGGTTTGTCTGGATGTTGAAGGATGCGTGACATTGAAGAGCGTGCGGTGAGATTAGGTTAGGTTTTGAGTCGTCATAAGTCTAACGAGATGAATCAGGTGAGCATGTTTTGCCTCAGCAGGTGCAGTTTGTCGAGAATATTTGGAAAATTGCTTGCAGTGGCAAAAAGGGTATGCTGGAAATGCGTTTCGTGAGGCTTTGTTAGTTATCGACAATTTTGTGTGTCAGATGGCCCTTGAGTTATATAGTTTTCCATACTCTGCTGTCGACGCATCTGATGTTTTCACAAATCTAACGAGATGATGAATCAGGTGAGCATGTTTTCCATCAGCAGGCGCAGTTTGTCGACAATATTTGGCAAAGAGCTTGCAGTGGCAAGAAGAGCATGCTGGAAATGCATTTCGTGAGCCTTTGTTAATAGATAGTCTTTAAGGGCAAATTTGTGTGTCAGATGCCTCTTGAGTTGTACGGTTTCCCATACTGTGCTGTCGAATCATGTTCTTGAATAGATCTACGTGAACATAAAGCTCAAAATTCACAGCGGTTTTATTACTGCATTTTACAAGAATATTTGGCGAACGTGTATTTGGGCTCTCAGAAGTTTTCTGTCTTTTGCTTCGTTGCTCCTTTGAACTGTAATGGAGTTTGCTCCGTGAGTTGCCTTCTGTTCGCCACTTTATGCAGTCACTTACGACAATTCGTTGCAACTGCAGCACCTTGCAGTATCAACAGAAACAAGCCTTTTTTTGAAACCATAAAGTGGCAATGGTAAGCAAGCATTCTCCCTTTTTGATGAAATCGGAGCAATCACACACAACTAGGATTTGTGTTCTTGCTGTTGTGATTGTTTCAACAGATTGATTCTGTTGCAAATAATAAAAATTATCTGAATCTTCTAAAGTTATCTACGTAAGGGCAGAGAGAGAGAGAGAGAGAGAGAGAGAGAGAGAGAGAGAGAGAGAGAGAGAGAGAGAGAGAGAGAGAGAGAGAGAGAGAGAGAGAACTTTCGTGGACAAAGCTCTGTGTGGTTGCGTGTTCCATAGATGGTGGAGTGGAGGGGATGGCATGTCATGGTGCCAAGATGGCGCCACAGAAAGGAATGATCGGAGAGTGGTAGGATAAACAATGAAGTCAAATATGGGTGGTAGAAGAGATGGTGATCCCATAAAGTAATTCACAACATTGAGGGTGGCAAGCATAGTCACCTAAGTTCGGCCATCTGGGCCAGCTCATGTGCTTGTCTAGATGGAGAATTGCTTATACATCTGCAGGAATCTTGGTAGTACTGATATCATCATTGTCCAGTGCATAGAAATTCAATTGTCTAGAAGAGGTCCTGACATGGAAGCACCCTAGCACATGTGAGTGCACATTATCTAAGTAATCTCAATCTACTGTAGAACAATTAATAATGGCACCTAGATTATCAGATTATCAATTGTCTATCTCTGTTTAGCATATGAGAGCACCTATTCTCGTTCACCTCCTTTGATGGCTCATACGAGCCCTCTAAAGATGGCTTGTATCTAATGAAGACATGAATGGGTAAGGCTATGAGTTTGTAGTACTTTGTACCTTTGTTTAAGCTTAGGCAATAGAGCCAATGGGCGAAAATGATCTATTCTTGGATTATTTGACTAGCCTAGATTGGTCAAAGCTTGAAAAAGCCTAATTTGTAAACTAAGTAGGGGTTCCAAAAGGTATCAATTTATCACAACCTAATTTGGCGAAAGAGACTTGAAGATGAAGCAATGGTTTGAATTTGAAAAAAGAAAAGAGAGTTCCTGGTTAAAGATTTTGGAAAAGGTGAGTCTACTATCTAGAGGTCTGACCAATCGCACACTATAAATGCAACCATTCTTCTAAATGAAAACAGGAGAGTTCTTGGAGCATAGTTCAAAGTAATTGCTGAAAGCATTTCGGCGATTGGGAAAGATGGTTGAAGATCGTATAAGGCTTGCAAGTCTTCGGACATATTTGCACAAATTCCTCTTTGTTGAAGGCTATTGTTAGAGCCCAACCTTGGTTCTAATATGACCTTGGCATGGCCGGTTACCAATGGAATTGATGCCAAGTATTGGCAAAGGCCAGTAATCGAACTAGACATCAGGATCCTAGTTGTCAATGATGAGATGCTAGTCGGCAAGCAATCGGGGTGACCAAGCGGGTTACAAGTCCATGGCGAGGCATGAGGTTGTTATGGTATGAGTCACTTAGGCTTCATGAGTCACACGTAGCATGCATGCCAAGTGGATTAATCACCCACAACTGGATGCCATGTGCTTGGTGACAGGAATAGTAAGTATAATGTCACAAGTTCCTTTCTCGAAGCTCGTAAACTCTAGTTGGCTGGTGTGAAGAACGGACCTCCCCACCATAGGCTCCCTACCCCCCCCTCTTTGAGTCGTACTTGCTATTTCTATCCCCAGGCACATGGCATCCAGCCGTGGGTTATCGGTCCACTTGGCATGCATGCTACCGTTGACCCACGAATATTGTGTGACTCATAGGGTACCACTCCCTTGGTCCACCATGGGGAGTGGTACCCTTTGAGTCCTACTTGCTATTTTTATCCCCAGGCACATGGCATCCAGCCGTGGGTTATCAGTCCACTTGGCATGCATGCTACCATTGACCCACGAATATTGTGTGACTCATAGTGTACCACTCCCCTGGTCCACCATGGACCTGTGAATTACTTGGTCACCCTCACCCTAGTTGCTTGCCGGCTAGCATCTCGTCAATGATGGCTAGGATCCAGATGGTCAAAAAGAGTGTTTCTTGGGCCTTTTTGAAATGCTTTTTGAAAAGGGTTTGACATGAGAAATTATCAACCTTGGAAAAGAATCAGCAAAACTGTTTTAGGTTTTTTTTTTATTATTATTTTTTAATTTTTTAAGGATTGTCATGAATGACGATCCACAATGGTACTACGTAGTACATACATTGATGGTCAAGACTCAAGACTCATTGCTCCTGTAACATTAAAATTTGATAGCCTGCAGTAACATTGCAATTGTTAACTATTAAAACTTAGAAGTTATAATAAGGCATGCCCATAGAATTTAGTTCATTTATATCTTAAAGACCATAATCAATAATCAGTACTGCTTGTTACCAAAATTTATCAAATTACAAATTTTTACAATATCTTCTGCAATGTGTAAACAACCTAAAAGTACAATCTTGCTCCCTAAAGCTTGAGGAAGTAGGGCTGAATTTTGATAGCTAAAGGCCAATTAGTAATGTCTAATGTTGCCTCCTCCTAGTCACCCGTGATGTAGGTGCAGGTCTCATCCCTCCCCGAGAGTCCGAGGACTCATCACTTTCATCCTCATCCTTTGAGGCCTTTGTCTCCACTTCGTCCTCCTCTAGCTCCTCTTCCTCGACTACTCAAGAGCTTGGACCCATAGCACTCGCTTCATCTCCCTTGCGACGTGCAATAACTCGAATGGTAGGCCTTGCATGCAAGGATGGCAAAGGTTACAACTTGCAAGTTACAAGTTTGAACTTTCAACTTCAAGCTAAATGATTCGTGAATTTAATATTATGGTTGGCCATGCTGAGCAACAATGAGGCCACAGCTTTCTCTTTTTACCTGAGAATTGATACAAATGCTGTGAGATGGGTCTTCCTTTGTTATTTCATGAACCACAAGCTTGTACTAATTCTAGTCACTACAGCTACAATCAAAATTAAAATTTTCACAAATGAATTAAGCTCGATTGAAAAAGTAACCATTTGAAGCTGAACCTCATTTCAACTTCTCATACTGTCAACTCTTGTTTCTGGCTTTATTCTTACTACCTATATTTGAAATGCAAAAATTCAGAATTTGATAACCTAGGTATGTCCATGCACACATTAGTTACAAGCTTTCATATTCTAGGAACTGTGCATTTCCAAAAGAAAATATCTTGCAGAATATTACCTCTTGTTTGGATAGTATTTTCAATAATGAAAGCAGATTTTCACCAAAGTAGTTTTTTTCTAACTGAATCATTTGGCTGTCTTTCTGACATTTTGCAGTGGGGAAAGGTAGACGGGTTGTTAAAGAATGTCTCAAGTCTTTTTGAGAGAGTAGATGGTGAAAGATCTAATTGTCCAAGATGTAAGGGATCTGGTCTGCTAATTCGTCCAACATGTTGGCAGTGGAGCCAGTCACCTTCAAATGTGCCTTGTTGGTTCTGCGAAGGGTAAACTACAAGTTTTTGAAATTTTTAATGTGCTATGCATGTCTGTTCTCTGCTTCTTTGCTCTATCTAGATAAAAATGCTGTGCTGGTGGAGTCTTCTACATCTTCCGAGTTCTTGAATTAGCTGCTATGACTGTGTCACTATTGGTTCTCTCTTCAGGCGGAGCCCAGCTATGAACAAAAGATAACATATCATGTCAAAGTGTGTTAAAATTTCTTTTGAAGATTTTACCTGACCTTTTCAGTTGCTTTTCTCATTTGGACAATCAACTTAAAGGCCCTTGTAACAATCTCACTGACAATGGGTTTGTCTAATTTATCGATATGTCTAGCTGCGAGTTGTACTCACACGACCTTGTTTTTTCCTCAGTGTTGGTGTAATGCCAATTGTTGGCCTCAATGGTTTCATTGTTGCCAGAGCACCTTCAATGTTACAAATACAAGACACAAAGCCCCATCCTCGGTTACCTATTCAGATGCAGCTTTATCTTGGCAAATTTCCAGGCACAAGATGCAAGTTTAACACTTACAAGCCCTGCAAGGAACCTTTGGAACTAGTACATGATGTTAGTAGAGTCCCAGCCTGGTTAACTGGTGATTCGATTGCCGGACACAGCATCATACCAATTAAATCTCGAGGGACAAGCTCTCCAGCTCCAGTGAAATACAAGAAAGCTCTCAAAAGTCATCTTCAAAAGAAGTATTTAAAACCTGGATTGCACAGTTCAAATAATCAACCACCTCTAATCAGCACAATTTTTGGAGAAAAGCAGCAACATACTTCTTTTTCTGAAGGTCTTGACCATAAGGCAAGTATTGTGGGCTCTTCCCAAGCTCTTCAGAAGTCCAGGTTTTGGACAATGGAAGGTTCACTCGGCAACCAAAAGAAATCTCCAAAAGCCATGATAAATTTTCTTACCCACAAGAAACTAGATAACAAGCGTGGACAACCGTATCTTACCAGGTGCAAGACCTGTAAGGCACTTATGCAGCAAGATACCTATTTTGCTACTTCACATGTTTGTCATCTCCACAAATCGGCAGCACTTGGAACTACTCACGCTACGCAACAGACAGGAGTAATCAATGGTACTTGTGGATCTGAAGAGTCAAGAAGCCAAGGGACATTTCTGGTTGCAACTTTATCCAGACCTGAGCGTCCTCTGCTTAGCACCCCAAAGAAATCTAGGTCTTCTAGGAGGGAACGAAATCGGGTAAGAGAGAAGGCAGTGAGGGAGGCAGCCGAAAGAGCTCAAAGGATTCAAAGGCCTTCAGTTCCCATTATCAAAGAACCAACTTTAATAGTTGCAGGTCATAAAAAAGGTGTGATATCTTTTAGCATCTCCTTGCAAATCTGTATTTTCTTGATGTTAACTTTGATATATCTTATAGGTACACCTATGGTGATACATTTGTGAGATTTTCAAACTAAAAATTGGTTACAGGGTCCAATGATTCCTCACATTTAAAGTTTCATAGAGATTAGAATTATTGCGAACATCTTAGTGCTTTTTGTGAGCTAATGGTTTGAATTGTTTTTGGTATCTGGACAGAGAACATAAGGTGGTTGGGCAATCAAAACTGGAAACAAGCTTTATCATCCATATTTGGAGATAGGTCATTGTTGAAGTCATTTAACTCTTCTCAATGTTCAATTCCAGCACAGACATCTCTACCTGAGAATATCTGGACCATTCAGAATATCTATTCTAGAATTAAAGAGCACAACCTCTTTTCACCTCCACCTTTGTTGAAGTCTTAATTCAAATAATCACTTATGCGTCTTATGAGCAGCCAGTACCTGCTGCTTTGGTGTGATACAATCAATATATTTGTATCATTTGCACTCGAAACAGGATCATCATCCAAATATAGTAACTTTTTAAGAATCATGATATGCAATTGATATAAGCTTACTGAGATGAGGCCTGAACTGGCTGTCCTTGCAAATGTCTTCTATTTTACCGAGAGACTCTCATGCAGTTTTGGATGTACAGATTTCATAAAAGCAGTTACAGCCTAAAGAAACAGTGGCTTTGCTGATTTGGGATACGGGAATCAGAGGGAGCAAAAATAACTGTACTGAAAAGTTACATTCCTGTTCAATTTATAGATCTCACTTAACATGAGACTCTGATTGCGTGCCAAATTTTTGCTGCTGGATTTATTGTTGGGTCTCGATGTGTATTAAGGCAATAAGTGATTCTACTTAATTCTAGTTCGGAGAATCTAATATCTTGTGTATATGGAAATGAGTTAACAATGATAGGTTGGAGCTACATGGCTCCTAATGACCTCTCATTAGGTGATATGATCATTGAATATATATTCAGATTAATAATGACATTGTAGCTGTAAGGCAATAGTGAAATAAAGGACTCACTTACCCTGGAAGAGATTAGCATGGAACATCTAGTTTAATCAGATAATCTTTAGATCTTTGAGGAAACATTGGCATTGTTGGTGGAACATGGCCTTTTTCTGGGAAAACCCAGCCACAGAATTTTACCCTATAATTCTGTACCCTATGTTAGACCTGTAATGTCTATAACCCTACCCAAAAACTATGTATGCTGCAATGTTATACAAACAATTTAAGCCCCTTAGATCCAAGGGTCTGTTTCAACAATACATACTTCTCTACACATGAGGACTGTAGGTGCCATGTCAGAGCCTTTTCAAGGTAATTAAGGATGCCTATTAGCTGCTCTCAAAGTTCATAAGATCCCTAAGCGTTGAAAGCTGAAATGGCTGTCAAATTCTTTTGTCAGGCATAAATGGCAATTAGGAAATTTTTAGATGTTGTCCATGAGTTCATTTTTTGAAATTTCTTGGTTGGAGCACGCTGTTTTGATGCCTAACGCTTGTTGCTGTCAACTAGCTCTTCATAAACAATCATTTATTTGGCTTTTATCATTGGTGACCAATGACTCATGGATTCTTTTGAAAGGCCTTTTAGAAATGGGAACCTCAGGAAAGAATCAGCAAAATGGTTTTAGGGTTTTTTCTTTTTGGGGGTGGGGATTTTATTTCTAGCCTCATATTATGACATAAACAAGTGTTTTTGTAATATTCAGGTTTGCAATGTAAATTATAATTAATCCACAATCAATCTTGAATCTTGACTTGCGTGTTAGAACTACAGCCTATATAGCACCACTTGATGCGTTGTAAACTCCACTTGATAGCCTGCAGGAGGTGACCTCAGAGGAGTTGTGGAAGCTGCTAGTGGAAGCTTTTAAAAAAGTACAGAGAAAACTTGATTTTATGCTTAGAAAGCTTGAATTTCAAATGAAAGGGCTTGAAGTTTCATGGGCACTTCAACTTCGCTAAAAATCTTAAAATTGAAGAGGACTCAAGCCTTTGAAATTGGTGAAGAGGGAAGTTTCTTCATCATGAAAAAGCAGCTTAAAAATTCAAAAAGCTCCTATATTCATGTCGTTTGATCAAATGAAGGCCTACAAACTTCAAATGAAAGGCAGTTTGATTGTGCCACGTACAATACTCAAAAATAGCATGATTGTTGTGGAAATACCATTAAGTAAATGTCAGAAGTGATTTACCCCTTTCAAAGAGTTGGTAGTTGGGATTGTGTGGGGAAAAACATTTTGCGTTCCTAAGAGAATTTGGCTTCGAATCTGCCACCTAAGCAACAAGGGTTGCTTGATAAGAAAATTTAGTAGGTCACAAACGACAAGCCCTAAGGAGGATGATTAGAGCGGGAAAGCGGAGGCCCGGTTGGACTTCCGAAGAAGATTGGCGCAAAGTTGAAGTGGAACAACAAAATTCCAATCCCGATCGGTTTGCGCAACAAAGGGAGGCTACGCGGTCAAGGATTGCCCTATTGGGCAATCACATATTGGTTTGGGGGGCAAAGCCAATATCCAAGCCCAATTTGTAAGTAATTTTCTTTTTATTTCATTTTAAGTAAATTTAGGTTGTTTCTATTTTATGTTATTGTTTTATTAACTAATCAATGTTTGTTTTGTGACTTTAGATTACTGATTTCGGAAGGCCTTTTACGAAAGCCGAATACAAGATCGGGTATCAACAAGGATACTCGGCTTTGGTGGATCACATGAAATAAAAAGGGATATTGCCATTAATAAGAATTAGTTTTTTTTATTGATTTTTGTGCTTTAGAATTACTAAATCTAAAAGGTGTTTCATCTAATGCTTGTATTTTTTGAATTTTGTAGAGGATCCACATCAAGCGCACCAAGCGGAGAGGACGATGATGAAAACATTCCATTGGATCAAGGGGAGGAAGAGAAGAGGAAGAGGAAGATGAAGATGCAAATTCCATTGAAGATAATTAAGTATCTATTTAGTTTATTATGTAATGTGATAGATAAGTTGGGCCTTTTGATACCCCATTTTTTAATCTATGTACTCTTTCTTTATCATAAATATAAAAGTTTTTTGTAATATGTACATGATTGTCTTTGTATCAATTTTGTATATGATTGTCTTTGATATCAAACAATTAATGAATCAAACAAACAATGATTTATTTATGAGCATATTGAAACATACCTCATTGTCTCCCTTGATGATTGTTGATACTTGTGATTGATCTTCTTTTGATGGCCTATCAATATCAACACCAACACCAACACCAATATGCAATAGTTAGTAAGTTAAGTAATGTATTAATTACAAATTAAAAAAACAAATGTAACATTCTCTATCATACAATCTAAAAAAACATCAACTCACATTAGTTACAATATGTACGTTAGTTACAAAATGTTTTTCATAATCAATCTAAATCTAATAGATCCAACATATATTTAGCTTCAAAAACTAAATCTTAAATACATCTATGAATCACAATCCTAAATGCACATAACTTTAAAACATTTACAATCCATAAGAAAATTGTAATCACAAATACAAATGTAACATTCATTATCATACACTCTTTTACATACAATCTATGAAAACATCAACTCACATTTCAATCAATCTCTCTCTAACTATCTTTATTTCTTTCTATTTTTCAATTTCATTCACTCTTCACTTCCTCTCATTCACTCTCACATTCAATCTCTTCACTTTCATCTCTCTCAATCTTCTCATCATCTCTCTCAATCTTCTCATCAAAAACTCTTGCACTCTCATTCTCTAAACAAAAAATGAGAAATTTTAGCTTCCACTCTTGTTTTCTCCCAAAAAAAAGGTGCGAGTCTGTTTCCGCGACTCTTTTTTTTTCAAAAAAAAAACTACGTGGTAGATGAGCTTGGTCCTTCAAGGGGAATAGTTGATTGAGGAATTGAAAAGTTTAATATGTTAGGAGAATCTGATAGGTCGGTTGGATGGGCTGTGCCTTTTTCCTTGAGGTCTTGAAACTGATATTTGATGAAGATGACATCCCGACTGCATGCATTCTGACACAAACTGAACGCAATAAGGAAATAATATTGGTTCATAAAAACAAGATCAGATGCTAATGAGTGCAAGACAATAGCAGATAGAAACCGCACACTCTAAGGTTGTCTCTGAGTAACTGAGAATAAGTCTGAAATAAGCAACTCTGCTAATAAGCAGTAGCGCAATAGCAACTCTAAAATAAATCTCTAAAAAACTGAGCTAGAATGCTCCAGAGAGTTCAAACTTAAAAGCCTGATATAGAATTGACAACAATACTTTCTGATTGTGAACGATCTGCTTGACGAGAGTGCAGGAAGCATCATGTAATAACACTCAACTCCTTCACAATTCACAATGTTGATAAATCATTCTACTTGATAATGAGATGTATGAACAACCAATTTATACTAAGTAATTAGGTCGTCAAATGCGATTGCTAGTCGGTTGGACTCCGCTGGCATTAATCCAGTTCTTCTCAGAAGTTGCTTGCTAATAAGCGTGACAATTGGCCGTAAACAGTTTGTCTACATAAATGAACGTAAATTGCCATAGGCAAAAAATGCGACACTGCATTTTTACTCGTAATTTCTGGCAAAAAATGCGACACTGCATTTTTACTCGTAATTTCTGACAGGCAAAAAATGCGAAAAAGACGACACTGCATTTTTGCACGTAATTCCTAATAGGCAAAAAATGTGAAAAATACGACACTGCATTTTTACATGTAATTCATGATAGGCGAAAAATGCGAAAAAGTTGACATTGCATTTTTACACGAGATTCCTGACAAGCGACACTATTGGGTTTGTAGAGAGAGAAAATGCGACACTGTTGTCAAACTCCGTGTATTTCTGCAGACTGTGTAAGAACACTTGTAATTCTACAGACTGTATAAAGACACGGGAAAATCCGCAGAACTGGATAACAGTTGGATGAAGATTTAAAACCGATTAGTCGATTAGTAGGAAAGAGAATAATTCAACACTTTGCGCTAGCACTTCTTTCGCTTGAGGCACCAACTTAAGAAATTCTTCCAATGTAATATCCATCTTGCTAGATAGAATATTCATGATTAGTTATGTTTGTAGTGCTTCAGGTTTAGTCATCTTGAAGGGTTCTTCGCTATGGTGCAACTGAGTATTAACATCTGTTCGTGGATTATGTAAATTTGATGGCAGCACATATGAAGAATGAACTTCGGCTGTAGCTTTAGCGGCTTCCAATGCCTCCTCTTCTTGCAAGTCTTTAATCCACTGCCTCATATTGTTGTATTTCTTCTTCTCTAAGTTGAGATTTGGATATATCCCTGATGCGGTAGGAATATCAGTAGTTGGCACAGAATCAACAGGTGTTGGATCAACAACAACAACTCCTTTATGCTTCTGAGCTTTGGTAACAACCATCAATGGTGCACTTGGTTTAGTAGGTTTCTGTTGGCTGTTGCTTAATTGTAATCATATTCAATGGAGTAGTTACCGGCGGTGGTTTGGGTCTTGCTGGACAGTCTTTGTAACAATGTCCATAACCGCATTCCCGACAAAATGTAGTAAACTTTTCTTTATTCGAACATTCAACAATTTTGTGATTTTCTCCACATCCAAAGCATCCAAGTAGTGCTCTAGCCCACTGTCTAGACTGTTGTTGTTGTGTAGCAGCATGTGTTGTACTGGAGGATCTGGCAAAGCTAATCGTTTTGGAAATCCAAGTTGAATTTTCCATAGACAAAATTGTGCAATATTTTTATACGTCAAGATTTTCCAACTGATGCATGTAAGAAATTTTTTTACATCAAAACGGGTCCTATTGTATAGCTAATGTCAATTACCAAGCCTAAATGATTGGAATCACATAATGTGATGTTATTGAATTTTCCACCAATAGGGTCATTGGATATTTCATGCGTCAAAATTTTCCACTTGATACAAGGATGAAATATTTTACATGTCAAACATACAAAAATTTCCAAGCCTCTTATGTAATGTCATGTTTATCATCATTAAGAATCTCATGTCAAGATCCAAACCTACTCTAGAAATTTTTTTCAAGGGCATAGTATTCTTTGTACACATTTTGGCTAGAATATGTCATCAGCTAACCCTTGTTAATTAGAGGCTATCCTAGAGATTGCAATTTTCATTACCAATATACCTAGTTGGGTGCTCATTTAGGTTCTCTAATTTTTTACCATCCAAGTTCAAAAGCTAGAATGACAATATGGAATGTCGTTGGATTCTCCAACAACATAGCTACACAATATTTCATGTATCAAGGTTAAATTACAAGTTATATAATGCCTATATACTTGATTGGCTGCAAATTTAGATTGCAAAATTTCTTAGAACCTCAGCAAAATAAAAACCACGTTCCTAGATATGTGCGTTTGAAACCTGATCTTAAAACTAAGTGTTTAATGTGAAATTTGACCATTCAAAGTAGCAATGAACCAAAAATCACTCAATGCAAATACATAGTTTAGGTTTTGATATTCTGCGAGTAAACTTTTACAAATTTTGAAGGTTTCCTTCTACCCATGATTCAACAAAAAGTTAGCACAATGTGTAGATCGAGGATGCTTCACCTGTGTTGCCATCAAATTTACATAATCAGATTCAATGTGTACTATAGGAGCCTACAAATTCAAGGTGTACTGATCATAATATGTATTGATCAATTTTGATCAATGTACTGACGAAGCAGTGATCCTTGAGGAAGAGGAGAATGTGGAGAATTGCGTCGAAAGTGGATGGGGTGATAAATGGGAATCAAGCTATAAGAATAGTGTATCAAGCAGAATTCTAGACAACATAGTCCTACCTTGATAGAAGTTTGACAAGCCTCCTAAACTCGAGAAGGATTTCTATCTTGAACATCCCACCTGTCACTG
Organism: Diphasiastrum complanatum; assembly: GCA_029204225.1. Lineage (NCBI taxonomy): Eukaryota > Viridiplantae > Streptophyta > Lycopodiopsida > Lycopodiales > Lycopodiaceae > Diphasiastrum > Diphasiastrum complanatum. The sequence goes on along the minus strand of CM055104.1, from coordinate 16,670,657 downwards.
CAATGAAAGAGGATGAGGTAATTGCATGCCGCAGGAAGCGAGAAATGAAAGTGCAAGCTGGAAGCAATATCCCAAAACCTAGCAACTAACAACATCCAGAATATAATGATTTTTCTTCCAAAATATATTCTCGATGAAATTTCCAAGTCCGGGTTTAAAAATCCACTACAATTCAAGCACATTGATGGCCCATGGCATTGAAGAGAACCATTAAGGTATATATATATATATATATATATATATATATATCCATCTATCTTTGTATGCACTCACTTCCACATATATATGCCCGTCCGTGTCCACTTGGTTGTGAGAAATGATGCATTTGGCCATTACCTTATTGACCTTCTTGCATGTAAGTTGCATGCAAAACTAGCTGTATGTAACTTAGAGAAGTGATGCATTCAGCCATCACCTACTCCATGCGGGTTGCGTGCACACTGCATGCGAGTTGCACGCACATGCACTTTCTTCTTGACTTTGGGACACCATGCAAATGAAGTGTATAATCACACATGCATAGATACAAAATGGTGCATGGCTATAGATGAACTAAGGACCAAAAGCTGAATTGACCTTCCACTAAAGCATATCCTTTAACTTTGACCTACCTCAGCACATAGGATTGCCCTTGCAAAACAAGACCAAAGAAGAGATCTCAAAGGGTGTCCAAGGGCAAGGGACTGTCAGCATAGTAGATTTTGATTTTTATGTGTTTTCAGAAGGAAGAATGAGTGTTGCTTCTGTGATCAGCTCAGCAACATGTAATCATCATCTACTCACCCCTTCTGCTTCAGTGATGGTGAAGATGAAGGGAAGGGGATGGAGATCTCAGCTGCTTAAAGGTCAGGACACTTCTCTTTTAAGGGTTTGGAAGCTTGAAAGGTGTTGCTGTGGCAGGGATAGTTCTGGCATTGGAAAATTGAGAACAAGGGATGCCAAAGGGGGTGTGATTTGCTCAGCATCAAATGGGTTTGAAGAGGAAGAAGTGGGAAGTATAGGGGACAGATTGAGATGGATTCAGAGCCGAGAGGTGCCATTAGCTAGAAAAATTGAGGGGATCAATCCTCCGAAGTATCCTAAGTTAGCTGAAAATATGTCTCAAGAAGCAAGCAAAAGGGATGGCCTATTAAATGAAGCAGAAAGGCTGTCTCACAGAAGGATTGATGAGGAAGATTTGTACATAGACCCTAGGTCAATAGGAAATGGGAGCAAAACCAGGGTGGAGGGTGATTTTTCTGCGGAAGATCCATGGCTAATCAAGGAGCGGAATGGAAGCTCATCAATTCAAACTAACCAAGCCATGGATGTGGCAAAGGCTATGCCCACAACCCTAAATGCTGAGAGAAAACCATTTGATCCAGTTCAATTCAATGCAAAAGAGCCACATGGCTCAGTCAACACCCAAAAGAGCCCAAATCAACCCTTTTCTTATTTGGATGACAGGACTTCGAACGGGCAGCAAGCTGGAAGGAGGATCGACACAGGTTATGAGAATTACAGAGCAGTCAGAACTATTGAAGATAGCTATGCCACCGATAATTCTGTCGGTGATGATGACTCCGATGGGCTAGGTGAAGATCAAGGTACAGTGGCAAGAGAGAGCGATGGAGCAAGAGGCACAAGTGGTCTGGGACGCTGGGACAAGAGCAGAACGGGAAGTGAAGACTTGTCACTTGATTATTCTAAGAGATTCTTGTTGTTTAAAAGGTCCAACTTGATAGCAAAGCAGGTGGTCAGTGTATCGAATGCAACAATTCTTGGATTCGTTTCACAATTGTGGGTCGACCTTCAAACGGTGAGTGCTTTTGGCCAATCATTCGATTGTGGTGGGTAGCATCATTGTTCTCATCGTTCTACAGTTGCAGCTGGGCAGGGCCTAAAACTTCTGCTAGGGTTTCATCTCTACAAATGTTGCTCAGCAAATTTTCCATGGTTGTAGCGCTTGAGCCTCGGCTTGAACAATTTTATGTTGTTCACTTTATCTCTGAACAACGTTCCTTAGGGAACTTCCTTTTTAACAATTCTTTAAACTGAATTTTTTTTGAAGACAGACTAAATATAAAGAGTAATGCAAATGAAAAACCTCAGTTTAAAACTAGGGTTTTTTCTATAACACTAGTGGAACATGACTTTTTAAATGACAGCACAAGTGTTGGGCAAACAGTACTGGGAAACATATAGATAAAAGATAAGCTTAATGACTCACGCTTCAATCAGGTTTTAACTTTCAGGGTCTAGGGTTTTTTTTTTTTTTTGGGGAGGGGGGCGCAATCGAATAAGCTAACTAAATGTAGAAGCAGAAAGAAAAATTACATCTACTAAAGTTGAGTTTATACTGCATAGACCATTTCATAAGTGCAATGAATTGAAAATAGAGCTGTCATTGAAGTAGCTTGTGCAAGCTACAAACTACTGAAATTGAAAGACATAGGACGGATTACTCATGAAAGTTCCTTAGCAATTAAGGGAGAAGATGTAAAGCCACCCAAAATTGAATTTCATATCAAATAAAAAAGTGGTCTCACATTTCAATTGCCTGGCGTGGGCAATACATACCTGTGCTAATTTTACCTGTAAAATCTATGACACTACTGCTACTTATCTATGCACTGGCTCCACAGTGCAAAATAAATTTTCTCTGGAGATAAATGAGTATTCCTGGTGTAATCTTTGTCTCTGTCACTGCTCAGTGTTCTACCTTGTCCTGTACTGTCGCCTGAGCCTGAGCAAGTGCCAAGGACCTCTATGCAATACATGAATCTCTTGCACCACTCTCATACAAATAAGTGCCCAGGTGCTCTAGTTTTTGTGATAGGAACCAAACACCCAACTGCCTCAAGATGAGAGTATGACAGATGAAACATGCCCACCAAGTGACCGGATGAAGTGTGTTGCTCCTTGGCGAGTTGTTGTGAGAATATTGCCTGCACCACCTTGAACACAAATCTCTGCTGCTCAGGGTCCTAAGAATGCTGTCTACCAGGATCGACTGTCGCTGTGTATTTGGCCCAATTGCGTTGTAGCTACTCATCCTCGTCCTGGTCCCTCGTTCTGATAAATCAATAGCCCAAGGAGGGTGCGGTAGATGGGCCACAACAGGGATCAGTTGATGAAACCTGCCCCACTTCTCGAGCCAAAGGTGACATATGTGCTGCATCATGCAAGAATTCACAAACACTTGTATTGGATTGACGCAAGCAGACAAAGCAATTACAAACACCAAAGAAATGGGTAGAAATTTTACCTGTTAGGAGATAGGAGAGGCCAATAAAATACCTTGTTGATGTGATCTTGAACTCATAGATGGAGCTTCGAAGTGCAGCCCCTATAATCCACTAGGTGCAGGACCAAATGAATGGAACAAAGCACTGTAGCAAGCTGCTCTGTCTGCTGCCATAACTCCTTGGCAAAAATGCTCATGCTGAAGTGAATGTCTGCCTTTCCACGCTGGTCCCACTGGGGGACCTTTAAGTTGGCAGCCATCCTGTAGAGTGTTGAAATATAAACCTAGTTAAATAAATAAAACATAGCACATGGTTTTATTTGGGGCCAAAGTTTTTAAGGCCCAAGTAAACTTAGGCAAAATTTTTGAGCACCAAACTCGTGGAGGGCCTTCTTGCATGATGATGCCACATACCCACTTGAGTTTGGTAGCCCCCCCCCCCATGCACATGTGCATGGGGAAGAACAAGTTAGTTTGCCACCTAGCATAGCATGTCTCCACGAGTTGGAGAGTGTGTTGAATGGAATCATCTTCCATCTTCATCATTTTTCATTACACAAATCCAACGAGTATTAGAATTATTTCTTAGTCTTCCCTACAAAGTATCACTCCTAGCATTCATGATCCCATGTTAATATGATGCAATTTTTAAAAGTTGTAGGTTGTAGTATGAGGTAATAGCACTCTCTATTTAATAGAGTCTCCACGAGTTGGAGAGTGTGTTGAATGGAATCATCTTCCATCTTCATCATTTTTCATTGTCTCCTTGATCTGAATACTTGTAGGAGGTCGCAGTAGGATCTGATCTGATCCTTTGCTTGTTTCTCCCTCTCCTCTCATCAGATTTCGATGAGGACAGTTGCATACTGATCCTTGGAGGAGGGCGCTACTATTCCTATGTTTTCTAGCTTCGATCAAAGTGTTTCCATGATCAGAATAGCCATCATTCAGATCTGATTGGGCGCTGGATCTGACTTGCTTGTTCCTTCATTTCTCCTCAGTGGATAGTCAGAATTGAATGAAATCAATTACACAAGATTTCTATTGCATAGGCTCTGTCATTCCTTATGAGTAGAAGTCAATCTGAATCTGATTCTTCCAGTGCATGGTCAGTGCATGCTCTTGCATGTTGTTGCATGAGCTTGCATGTTGCTTAAACGTTCTTGCATGTCATTGCATGTTGTTGCATGAGCTTGCATGTTGCTTAAACGTTCTTGCATGTCAATACATGTTGTTGCATGTGGTCTTTTAAGCCTCGAGGCAACTCGTGGGCTTATTAGATCCAAGATCCTCAAGCTTCCGCTAAACTTTGGTGTCTAGAATTGTGTTTTTTCATGCTCTAGGCCACCCTGATTTGCAGCAATGGTATCAGAGCTCTAGGCTCTATACTTTTCTTGCTTGGTTACTTGTGTCAATTCATTATTCTCATCATGGCTCAAACTGTTTATCTAGAATCCTCTTCAAACTATCATGCATGGGTTAGAGAGATAGAATATCAACTCCGGCAACATCCAGGGTGTTGGGAAATAGCTACTAAGTTATATCCTGAACCAACTCTAATGGATGGTAATAAAGTTGAGTGTGATTAGTGGAGGATTGCTAATAGCAAGGCTATTGGCATAATAGGTTTATCTCTATCCTTGAAGATAAGATTTGCATATCCAAGTATGAATAAAGCTTCTGATCTTATTGATGCTATCAGGACAGATTTTGAGCATCCTTCTCTTCAAGACATCTGTTTTTTAACTGATCAACTTTATGCTCATAGATGGACAGGAGAAGATCCTGTAAGTGATTACATTGAGTCTTTGGAAAAGTTGTTTCTTCATTTAGAATTTGCAGGACCTGAGCATGTAATTCCGGAGAAGAAAAAGCTAATTATTCTATTGAGAGGTCTTCTAGTCTCTTACAGGAATTTCAAGACATCCATCACCATGCAGGCAGATATGACTTATGAAAAAGCTAAAGTAGCTTTACTTCGAGAGGAGCTGATGAGAGAGAAGAGGAGTTCCATATTCATGATGACACAGCTAAAGCTAAAGGATCCAAGCAAAAGGAGGATTCTCTACACCAGGCGTATTATGCAGGCCAGAAAACAGAAAGGCAAGGGCAAGGACAACAAATGTCAACACCGTGGTAAAGTTGGACATTCTAAAAATTCCTGTTTTTTCAATCCTTATATCTCTTGTAAATTTTGTAAGAAGACAGGACATGTAGCAGCATTTTGTGACAAGAGGCCACAAGATAGCTTCAAAAATGCTTTCAAAGGTAAACAACAAGAAACAGAAACACATGCAGTTACAGATGTAGCTGATAGAAGCAGACAACAAGGAAAGAGCATTTCAGATGAGAAGCACGAGTGTTGTTATCATCAAGAACCTGAATACAACTGTGCCTATGTTGCACAAACCTCCACCAAGTGCATGCAGAATGATACTGAGAAATCACTGTCTATGTATGTGCCTATGAATTTGTCTCCCATTGTGGAGAAATATTGCATGCAGGATCGTGAAGACCTACGGCTAACTTCTATAATGAAGGAAATGATTTCAGAAGCTCACCTTGAGGGGGAGTTTCAACAAACTATTGATGATTTTTTGTCTTGTCTAGTGCAGGATGAAAACCACTTCAGAATAGCAGATGTCGACAAGCCAAGTTACCATGAACAAGTAATCTTGGACTTAGAGAATACCTTGCTAGAATATGATCCTTTCTTGCAGGTGCAAACAGATGCTAGTGTAAATCAACTAGTGATGCAGCCAAGTAAGGATGTAGATTGCCAAGAACCAGTGTCAGAGCCAGAGAGAGTTCCTGAGATGACAATTCTTGAGCCAGTACCTGAGTTGCATGTGGCAGCATCCGAAAGTGCTGAGATCCAAATGTTGGAGCCTTTGCATCAACAATCATTTATGGAAGATGCCTCATATACTTTGGTTGGGCGCTGTCCCGACACTACTTTCGACTTGCTATATCTACAGATGGTGCATACAGATCCTTTCGACACATGGCAGGATGCAGATGAAGAGCAGTCCAGTTTGCCAGCCACGTTGTTACCTGGTTCTATGTTCCAGGATGCCAGTTTATTGCAGCTTGCAACAGTGCCCCTACATCAGCAATATACAGAGACATTTGGTAACGTCTCAAGTAAGCCAACAAGGACAATGGATGACTTACAACCATTTCCAAGAATGGGTTTTGGCTTAATATTTTTACCATGCATATAATCCAAGCCCAGAAAGGAAATTATTGCACTCTCGAAACATGTGAAGTTCAGCATGGAAATAAATTTTGTAAGAGGCTTTAGGTGTTATTTCTTTAATAGGTTTAAGGGGGAGTTGTTGAAATATAAACCTAGTTAAATAAATAAAACATAGCACATGGTTTTATTTAAATAACCTGTTAGGAGATAGGAGAGGCCAATAAAATACCTTGTTGCCCAGTGATAACCCACACTGTAACCCTAGCCATGACCTCTCTAAAAGATGTGGTGTCAGCAATAGTAAATGGGAGGAGAAGGCTGCAAAAGATCTTGGCTACAACTGCAGTGGCTAACTTGTGGTGCCTCCTTGTAAACATTTGAGCCACTGAATGAGGCTGAGAACCTCTCATTGGCCGTCCTGTGGGAGCTCTGGCTGGTCTAGCCTGTGGATGTGTGCCTCTTGCTGCATGTGCAGCCCTCATGTCCACACTAACCCGTCCAATCTCAGCCTCTTGCTCATCTCTACAAGGGCCAGTATTCATGGTGGGTGCAGAAGATGATCCTACGGGCATGTAAATCTCTTCAGGTGCAGGGGCTCGAGATGGTTCTGTGATGGTGGTTGAAGCTTTGGCTGTTGCAAAAGATCTAATGATGGTGGAAGCTATGGTGGGTGCAAAAGGTCTAGTAGAGGATCCACAAATGATGGTGGAAATCGTACCCAACAGGAACCCCAAAAATAGAAGCTTTTAGGTACTTGACCTAGCTTAAAGTAGGGTCGCATGAGGGACATTAGGCCCTCCCAATAGGACCCTCACTCTAGGAGGGCCTTTGGCTAGTTCCAAAAGGCATAAAAAAGAATCCTTTTGGTTTTTACACGATTAAATAATGCTCATGGTCAGGATAGAGCTAACGTTTATGCTAATCAGAAGCGTTCATAGGAATCCTTGAGGAGCGTATGGTGGTTTATTTGAGAATGAAAAACATTTAACAAGTCATCAAAATTGGAAAGATCTGTAAGTTTTCTCCAAGATTGTGTAGACCTTATAAATTAATCAAGGAGATTAATGTGGTGGGTTATAAATTGGAATTATCCCGAAATTTGTAGGTTCACCTAGTCTTTCATATCAGTAAATTGAAAGCAAAGTTAGGTGAAGGGAATGACTTAGTGTTGAAAGATAAGTTCATACACATGAGAGATTCAAGTATTTGTATTACATTTGAATCAAATGTAAGTTCGAGATTTTCGAGATTAAAAGTTGAAATAAGATAATTCTTGAACTTTCCCTAAAGTGGGAAGGTGGATCATGATGATATTTGAAGAATTATTGACTATTTTATAGCAAAAATTTCCCAAAGTTCATCTTTGAGAACCTCTCTTTCAAAGGGGATGAGATTCTTGCGTCCCTAATAGGCATAACTAGAAGCCTAATCATTGTCTTAGGCCTAGGCTTAGCAAGGAATAAGTCTAATAACCCCTTCAAATTATCATTACTGAGTTTGTAGTTCCTCCCTTATTGGTCAATGCCCTCCTTCGACTTATTGTTTGACACTTCCTTCAAACAAATAGTCTTTTTTGTTGGCAGTCACCTCCTCGATGCAGCTGCACACCGGTTGAGGAACCTTATTTCAGTCCTCCCATCAGGTAAAGCGAAAAGTATGAAAGTAAGAGTTTTGCATCCATTGGAAATTTGGGAGTACAAAATTTTTTCTATGAATTTCATGGCTGAACTTTCCAAGACCAAGAATAATCACAATGCTATTTGGCTGGTAGTTGAAATACTAAGCAAGGCGGTGCAATTTTATTTCTACCAAATGTACATTTGCAGATTACATTCAGCGTTGCTTTTGTCAAAAAGTCTTTTCATTGCTAAACCACATTGTGAGTGATTAGGATTTAAAGTTCATTGGGCATTTTTTTTCTACTAGTTTTCTACAGATCAATAATTACTCTTAGTCTTAGTTCATTTATTCATCTGAAACATGATGGGGAGAGGGAATGCATCAATTAATTTGTCACTCGTGGAAGATATGTTAAGTGTGTGTTTCCAACAGACACAAGTGATTGGGGAATGTGTCTCCCCAGTAGTTTTGGGCAACATTTTCCTCCTGTGAAATGTGGATCTTCCAAGAATTAGAAAATGGTACACGAGAAATGGGATACTGAAAAGAAGGAATTGTCATGTTATCACAAAAGCAAATTAGGGCAAGGTAAATGGAACAAAGGGAGAAATTGAGGCTGTAAGTGATTAACATTGCAAGGGAGATAATTTTGTTGGGAAATATTTCACCAACTTGGTTTCCTGTAATTTTCCTCCAGAATGATCTATTGAGGCATTTCCTTAGTAGTGAAGAAATGGTAGACTTAGGCATTTCCTTATGAGGATTGCTAGGGACATGCAAGGTATCTCCTAATATTTGAGTTTGCCTATAATGAGTGAAAGGCACTTGTTCACTAGATTGAATCCTTCCATGCTTATACCAGCTCCATTCACAAATTGCTCTTAAACTTAAAGATTACAACGAATCTCTTGTTGGATATACTAGAGATATTACTAAACACTAAGAGAGTATAATTACTGTTGATGGAGCATAGTCTTATACTTACTAAGAGCCGTCACATAGGAAATTCGAGGTTTGGGAATGGGTGCATCTAAAGTTTCCAAAAGGATATAGAGTATTTACAATTTGGACGTTGTATAAGCTATCTCCTAGATATAGTGGTCCTTATAAACCTGTGAAGAGACTTGTATGCTGGTTATCAAGCAGATCTTTTTGTGAAAGATCAAATATGGTTTTCCATGTGAGTCAATTGAAGAAATGACTCAGAGGAAAGGACAACTTGATCCCTAAGGAGGAACTAATGGATTCCATTGTGCAGCATTGAGGCTTTTTATTGAATATGTTTGTGGTGTGAAAGATAGAACTCATGTATTGTGTCTAGTTACTTGATTAACTCACTGGGTATCCCTGTCTTCCATTCTAAAAGGCAACATGCAGGGCTATAGCTTAAGTTTCAGCATAGCGAGGACTTAGGTCAGGGTTGCAAGATCAAGCTATATTTAGCTTCTTCAATGCATGGAATTATTTAACTTCACTCATTGAATCATTAGTTATGTGGGAAATAGTCAATAGCACTGACTTGTGCATGCCTAGGGTGTGAAATTATGGACTTTACTCAATTTTGAAAAGCATGCATACTTTCTAGGAGGTAGGCATCCCATCAACATGGGATATTTGACTTCCCAAACCTAGGGAATTGTCTATTCTTGACTCCATCCTCCTAGATAGTATGGGATTTGGAGGATTGAGGCACAGGCTCTTTTAGCTGATTTTTGAGTTTTTCACTAGGGTTACCCTACAGCTGTTTGGCAATTAAAAATATAGATTCCTTATGTGCAATACGAAGGTTTCTGATTGGATATCTGTGGGGTTCTGAAAGATGGAGCATGTATTTCATCACTAAGCCTTGGTACATTTAAGTGTGATAAGTTATCTGTTTACCCTAGTGAGGACCCAAATTATAGGCAAATAATATCCGTCTATTATAAAGTTAGTCACATCTTTCCTAATTCTCTGATGGCCTTGAACATGCAAGCTATAAATAAGACAATAGCATTAACGTGCTCGAAATTGTGGAGTCTTTGTGAGGCAACATAATGGCTGCTTCAAAAAAGTGGAAGCAGGCTGCTCGTGAAAACACCTGATTATTTGTGTTTTCAGGAACATAATAATGTGCACTCCAACCCTAGTTGCACAGGAATCCACAAGTGCAAATTATTGACATTTGAATCTTGATGACTCTTAAAAGACTGCAAGTATTTCATTTACTTACATGTTGTGAAGAAACGTATGCTGACACATTCTCTCAAATTTATTATGCAGTTGAATGTTGAGGCATTGGAGATCAAGCCAAGCTTACTATCATGGCAAACAGATGAGATTTTTCTGAATAATCTGTCTAAGGTCAGTGTGGAGAATTGGAAACGTATTTCTCCAAGTTGGTTAATGCTGCTTGTTGTTCACATAAAAAAAGCTTTGGTGTGCTGGTGTGGCATTTGACAGAGTCAACTCTAAGATTTATCCTAGTCTGGCTGCAAAGTCATATTTTTGCAGATACAAAATGTATAGGTCAAGGTAGGGTGTTCGTAGAGGCTGCTCAGTGCTTGAAGAAGCTTGTGTTATCTTTTCAATTTTGTTAGAGGCTTTTGTCTATAGTGTTTTACCCAAGATTTTGAATCATACGAAGGGGATAGCCTTGCCAAGGAGGGATGTGAGTTTGAAGAAATCAGTGTCTGTAGCATCAAGCATTTATTAGTTCCTTACGCTTGTTCAATTTCTTTTGTTCATTTGTTTTCATGCACAATTGCACAGCGTTAAGAAACAATGCGTTCTGGAATGGGTATGGATGAACATACTGGAATGCTCTTGAAAAAATTTCAATTTTTTTTTCCAGAATGCATTGAAAAATACCATTTTTTTTTCAAGATTTTTCAGGGGGTGAAAGTCAAAATATAGTGTTCAACAAATGTGCACTAGAAAATACTACTCAAAATTGCACATTGTCTCGGACTGAGTACTATCCACAATCCAACATGCAGTCATATTCCCTTTATCATTGCTTGGTCAAGGCCTATTGTGGACCTAAAGTTTTTATGAGCTGGCATATAGAGGCTGTAGCAGAAAACTTTCTGAGGGTCTACAGGTGAGGCTAAAACTTGAATATATTACCATATGTTACATAAATTTGTCCCTAAATTGTTGCTAAAAGTATTTGCAAATTCTTTCTAGGCCATCACTATATAGGACATAATTTCTTCTTCAACTATTGCCAATTTTTTTTGGCTCTTGTTATAGCGTTTTATATGAAGTTGTGTTATGGAGTTGCAACTTTTGAACAAACCCCCCTTGGGCTCCAAGATCTTCAATAGAAGGGAGTCGGCCAACAATTGCGTAAGATTGTACAAGATTAGCATACTATAAGCTCCTCCTACATTCCAGCTCCCATGCCTGTTGACTCCCCTATTTGCTTCCTTGTCAGTTTGTCTCCTGGCTCTTGGCTCATCTTTGGCCCCTCATTATTCTTCATTCTTCTAGCTCCCTTCAACCTGCAAATTCTGCTCCTAGCTCTTGAAATTTTATAGCTTACGAGTTCCGTCCTGCTGCATATTCAAGAGAATGGCCATCAGAAAGGTTGCTAGCAAACACCCAAGTAGGAACTCTCTAGCATTCCAGATGGCTTTTGAAACCTGGATGTTTCAAGTATAATGAAGGTTTGACATTAAGATTCTAACTAAAAGTTTACGGAGGGTAAAGTAAGTGCTGCACTATACTGTTTGATGATAAGCAGATGTAATTGTTGAAACTTGAAGGCCAAATAAATGCTTGTCAGAAGACAATCAGATTGTAAGACACATAGTTACCAGCTGATTCGAATCAGGCGATTCGAACAACTGGCTAGCTTGGTTCGAATCGGGAAGGGTTTGAACCTTTTTTTTTTCATCTATTTTGCTATTGGGAGGTCAAAAATCCATCAGGCCGGTTTGAACCGGCCCCTAACGGTTCGATGGTTCGCGAACCGCGGTTCGATGCAACTATGGTAGGACATGTCTTGCGGTTGTTCCGTTTCTCAAGCTATGACATCATAACACAATCACCAAACACACTCTGTCAAGGGGCAACCAAAATATCGGAGTGGTGCTGATGGCAGAGAGGTCTTATTGATCACACAAAGCCCAGTACAGAAGGATTGTCGTGAGATTTCGCTAAGATCTCTTTACTAGCTTTTCATGGATGTGACAACATCTCATTGCTTAGGATGGATACGTTCACCAGTATTTTAGCCAGTTAAACCATTGTGCATGTAGTGCTTCCTCAGCCAGCTTACATGGACTAGATAGCGTTCAAGAGGAGGAATATGGGATGTAGCATGATTGAGCCACGGGAGTGGCAAGGGTGGCTACATCTATCGCTCCTCCTCTTTAACGCTATTTGACATAGTTCGTCACGGGGAGTGCATTTTACACCGAAATTTGGCTACTTTACATCCCTGTATGTCACATCTCATTTGAAAATTTGATGTTTTGACATTTTGAGTAAATTTTTTGCGAGTTTCTTCTACCCATGATCCAACAAAATGGTAGCACATGGTGTGCTACTCTTGTTATGCCACTACATGATTTTTTAAGAAGAAAAACTGTGTTTTGATGCATACTTAAAAATTTGACTATCTATCAAATTTTAAATAGGTCCATCACAAAATAATTTGTTACTCTATAAATATAGGTTTACTTTCATTAAAATAAAAAATGTTCATGAAATTGTAAAAGCTAGCAAGCCGGCGTGCTAGCTTGTAGATTTTTTATCTAAAAAAAATGAAGGTTTCTTGAAGAACTTTTTGAAAAAATAATTTTCTTTATGGAGTTGATTCGACTAGCATGTCGGTGTGCTAGCTGAGTAAATTATAAAATAGAAAAATTTGGAACCATATTTTGAGTAAAAGCATTATTTCTGAATATTTTCTTTAATCTCCAAACATAATTAGTAGACGTGCTAAGTAAAACAGTTATAAAAAAAAATTGCAACCTCTAAAGGTAGCACACCGGTGTGCTATATAAAATGAGAAATCTTTTTTGTAGCCTCCAAACATAGCACGCTGGTGTGCTATATAACATGAGAAAATTTTTTCCAACCTCCAAACATAGCACGCCGGCATGCTATGTTTGGAGGCTGCAAAAAAATTAAATATGAAATTTTTTTTTACTTCGTGAGATTTTTAACTATGTACCAAACCATTTTTTTAAATAATAAACATTGAATCAACACAAGAAGAAACTCCAAAAACTCGTAAAATGCCAAGGCCCGAAAATGTGTGCATTCATGAGGAGGCTCTACTCTGTAACTGATCGTGCTTTAAGCAGTTCAGCATCTGTCAATAAAGAATCGATTTGGCATTATAGACTTGGTCACGTCAATCATATATCAATAGGTAACATGTCTAAACGTACTTCAGTTCATGATTTAGACTATCGAATTGTCGACCCTCCTGTCTGCCAAAGTTGTATCATAGGAAAATAGGCAAGAAGGTCATTTAAGTCAAATCAAGAACATATTTCTAAAGATTTGTTAAACATTGTACATACTGATATAGGTGGCCCAATGCAAACACCATCACTGCTTGGCGCTAAATTCTTTATTACATTCATAGATGACTACTCTAAAAGAACTGATGTATATTTTCTGTAGCACAAATCTAAAGCCTTCCAATTCTTCAAGAAATACAAAGAAAATGCCGACTTGTAGACAGACAAGAAGGTCAAAGCTCTTAAGAGCGACAACGGTGGTGAGTACATATGAGTTCAAGGATTATTGCTCAGTCAACGACATCGAGCAACAGTTTGCTGCTTCCTATTCTCCACAGTCGAATGGACTGGCTGAAAGGAAGAACAGGACCTTAGTCGAGTATGGCAAATGCATGATAACTCATGCTTCGTTGCCCATATCATTCTGGCAACATGTTGTATCAGCAACAGCTATGTGCAGAACCGATGTATAACTAAAGGCTTACCTGACATCAAAACTCTTCATGAAGTTTGGACAGGATTCAAAGCTTTATTAAAACATTTGAGAGTATCCGGATGCACTGCTTATGTTCATGTCCCAAAATACAACAAAAGGAAACTAGATGACGTTCAAAACTATTTTTGTTGGCTATTGCACTTCTGATGGAATGTATAGACTGTACAATATAGACACCTGTAAAATTTTTACTAACAGGGATGTGACTTTTATCGAAGATCAGTTTATTGATTTGAAGGGCAAGGACCAGATGTAGTCTACAATTTCTGTCCCGACAACTGATACTTATTGGAAGGTAATTTCTATTCCTTCCAGTAGTCACCCTGTACAGTCAGACTCAGAAGAAGAACAAGAAGCTGCAACTCAGGAGCAGCCAAATCAGTCGAATCAGCCAACACAAAATTGAATTTCACAGCCAGAAACTTCAACCAAAAGATCAGCAAGAACTCGAACTCAGCCTGTCCAATACATTGATGAGTTCGCTCACTACTCTATTTAGGAGCCAACCACAGTTGAGAAAGCTTTGTCACAGGCCGATTCAGATCTCTGGAAAGAAGCAATGGATAAGGAGTACAATTCAGTGCTGAGGAACAACACATGGACTGTCACCAAGCTGCTAGCAAACAGAAAGATAATCGACTCCAAATGGATCTTAGTTACAAGCTAAGATTCACTAGCTATGCTAGAAAGCAGGACTTAAGCTAGAAAGCAGGAAGAGAATGCTTAAGGAGGCTAAAGAGGAGCAATCATCATAAAATGAATAAAGGAATACAATGTTGGCCTACTTATACCCTCTCCCTGAATCAAATGGAGGATTCAAAAAAAGGGAGGGAAAAGGATTTGGAGGGAAAATAGTGCGCCCTCCCAATAGGAGGACCCCCACTCCAAATCAATGTGACCAAGTCCTAAAAATATAACCAAATAGGGCCCAAGGCCAGTATATGAATACAAAGGGCCCTTAGGCCTGCTTATGCATAATATGCGGCAAATGTAATGAGCCAAGTCCATAACTCTCCCCTGCAGAAAAACAAAGCCCTCCACCGGCTAGCAAGCATAATGACTATCTAAAACAATAATGTAAGCATGCTAAATACTGAAAAATCACGAACTAATGGAAATACTGATGGAGAGGACATAAGTCGTCATAACAGATACCCCAAAAGCATCATAACTGTGTAAAGCAAGTACTAAGCAAATACGACAATAAAGAATAGTCATAGCTAGCCAAATCATGAAGCAGAGGGAACATCTACAATGACATCTGTAGTAGAGGAGAGAACTAAAGCCATGAGGGCTCGAGCCTGATCTGCCAAATGGTGTATGATAAAACACATCAATAGGCTCCCAAGTGGCCTCCTCAAGAGGACGACCATCCCACTGTACTAAAAACTGAACCTGCTTGCGACGTCGACTGTACTGAAGGCGAACCTGATGGATGGTGGCTGGCAAAAAAGGGAACAGCTCTGGCTCTGTAGGAAATGTGAGATCGCGAGGAGCATCATCCTCAATGGTAGCTCGTAACAGGCTAACATGAAAGATATCACAAGTTCGTGTAGAATCAGGCAACTGTAATCGGTATGTAACAGGGCTGAGGCGATCCAAGATACAGTAAGGCCCATAATAGCGTGGTGCAAGCTTCTCAGTAGAAGCGTGACCCTGAACAAAGTGATGACGTGCAAAGCGTAACCGGACGTAAACCATATCACCAACCTGAAACTCAACGTGACGGCGATGACGATCAACAGAAGTCTGATAGCGCTGCTGAACATGCTGTAAGTGAGTAGTAGCCCTAGCAATAAGCTCACGAGCACCGAATAAAAAAGAAGCAATGGTAACTGGTGTATCATCAGGAGGAAGAGGCACCCTTGGCAAAAGTGGAGCACACCCATGAGCCAATAAGAAAGGTGAAACTCCAGTGCTGGTACTAACAGAGCTATTATAGCTATACTCTGCCAAACATAAATGCTGGTCCCAATCCTTCCCAGAAGGAGAAACAAAATATCGAAGGTAATCCTCAAGGATCCGATTAAGGACCTCAGTCTGCCCATCAGCAGTAGAATGATAAGCAGTACCCATCAGAAGCTGTACATCTAAAATACGCATAAGCTCTGTCCAGAACGTAGATGTAAACTTACTATCCTGATCAGATAGGATAGTATGTGGCATACCATGCAGGCGAAAAATATCTGATAGAAAAAGACGTGTGCACTGCTCAGCTGTAATAGTACTGCGGACCGGTATAAAGTGTGCGCGTTTCGAGAACCGATCTACCACCACCATACAAGAGTCATGACCACAACAGGTATGAGGAAGACCAAGGATAAAGTCCATAGAAATATCTGTCCACTGGCGATGAGATTTGGGCCAACTCTGGAGCAAACCAGCGGACTTAGCACGGGAGTATTTATTACGGGCACAAAAAGGACAATCACGAATAAGATGGGCTAGCTCAGACTTCATGGATGGCCAATAGAAATTGTCTTTAAGACGTGCATAAGACTTTTGAAAACCAAAATGGCCACCAATAGGGGAAGCATGAGCATCAGACAACAACTGAGGACGAATGGAAAGAGAACTGGGAATACATAAAGCACCATAGTGGTATAAACGATCATCAACAATAGTATAAACCTGGAACTTCCGAGAGGACAAAAGGGGACGAGTATGATAAACATCAAAAAAGTCAGAACAAGACAAATATGCGGCCGGTAAATCATCAAACCAAGAAGGAACTGAAGCAACAATACTATGTAACAATGCAGGAAGACGAGATAGAGCATCAGCGGCCGTGTTTGCCTTGCCTCGACGATACATAATATCAAAATGAAAAGACTGTAAAAATTGTAACCAACGATATTG
Organism: Diphasiastrum complanatum; assembly: GCA_029204225.1. Taxonomy (NCBI): domain Eukaryota; kingdom Viridiplantae; phylum Streptophyta; class Lycopodiopsida; order Lycopodiales; family Lycopodiaceae; genus Diphasiastrum; species Diphasiastrum complanatum. The sequence continues at coordinate 16,653,798 of CM055104.1, read as the reverse complement.
ATGATCACTAAGATCACGCTGAGAAAAAAGATAACGGAGAGACCGATGATCAGTAATAATATCAAAGGGAACACGATACAAATAATGACGCCATTTCTTAAGAGCATGGATGATAGCAAGTAGCTCTTTTTCATGTACAGAGTAACGTTGCTCATAAGAGCGCAAACGATGAGACTCATAAGCAATAACACACTCGGACTGACGGAGAAGAGCGCCTAAACCAATAGCACTAGCATCAGTCTCAACAATAAAACGCTGATCAAACTGGGGAAGACACATAACAGTAGCAGAAACAATGGCATGACGTAAAGCATCAAAAGCAGTTTGACACTCAGAAGTCCAAACAAAGGCATGAGACTTCTTTAGTATAACAAATGAAGCGGAGCAGCCACAGTGGCAAAATACTTAACAGGACGACGAAGATGGGTTGCCATACTTAAAAACATACGAATAGAATGAACATCGGTTGGGACAGGCCAATTCTCAATAGCCTGAACTTTCCGAGGATCAAGACGAATACGTCCACCACAAATAAGAAAACCCAAAAATTCGATTTCAGCCACGACAAAAGAACATTTGGACAATTTGGCGAACAGTTGATGCTTAATAAGTAATTCAAACACAGAAGATAGATGTTTTACATGATCAGAGAAAGAAGTACTAAAAACAAGAATGTCATCAAAATAAACTAAGACACAAACACCTAAAAGAGGACGTAAAATATTATTCATAGCATTCTGAAATGTCGGTGGACCATTCTGAACACCAAATGGAAGAACACGAAATTCATACAAACCCAAATGAGTACGAAATGCAGCCTTATGCTCATCAGAAGGACGCATCCTAATTTGGTAGTATCCAGAACGTAGATCAATTTTGGAAAAGATGGAAGAAGTGCCAAGCTGATCAAAAAGTTCATCCATATGAGGTATAGGATATTGATTACGGATAGTCAGCTTGTTCAAAGCATGATAGTCAATGCAAAGGCGTTTGGTTCCATCTTTTTTGGCAACAAGGAGGACAGGAGCACCAAAAGGACTATGGCTAGGAACAATGAGGCCCTGACGTAAAAGGGAAGCAATTTGGAGCTAGACCTCATCACGTTCATCCTTAGACATACGATATGGAGCACGAGAGGGTGGGGTAGCACCGGGAATAAGATCAATATGGTGGGTGACATCTTGTAATGGTGGCAGAGACGTAGGTTCTGAAAAGACCACAGAATACCGATGCAATAAGTCGGAAATCACCTGAGGAAGAGGACCCATGGATGGGGAGCAGCAACTGATGTACTCTGAATGATAAAAAGAGCTACACCCTGAGCCTTTGAAACTGCTTCCCGGTAACCAACTGATAGTCACCCTGGGAATCAATACCAAAAAGTAAATGATGCCGACCAGCATGTGTAAAAGACAATGTCTGCTGAGAAAGATCCACAGCAACAGTACCAAGGGATGAAAACCAATTTGCACCAAGAATAATGTCATAGCGCTCCAGAGGAATAATATAGAAATCTGCCTGTCCAGAGAAGTCACCAATGCTATAGTCCAAGCCCTGAAACATCTGAGAGCTGATAAAAGTATGTGAGCTAGCAACCTCGACACTGAGAGACTGTGTAGCAGAAATAGGTGTAGCACGAATCATGGTGGAAATGTTATTGCTAATAAATGAGTGTGTACTGCCCGTATCCACCAAAGCAATATACTCTCGTCCCAAAATGCGAACACGTAACCGAATAGAACGAGGACCAGGACGCCCAGCCCAAGTAGCATAAGCAAGCTGCGCATGGCAAGCGGCAGAAGCAGGATCATCAGGAAGCGGGTCAGCCGACTCATCAACAGAATGTGGGGCAGGAGTATCAAGAATCTGGATATAAACATCAGAATCATCAAGAGTAAGAGCCTCATGGTAAAAAACAGCGGTAGGAGGACCAGGAGACTGTCGGCAATCACGGGCGAGATGATCTGGACTCTTACAGCGATAACAGAGGCGCTTCTGCTGAATCTCAGCGAACTCTGCGGCTGAATAACGGTGAACAAAGGCAGGGCGAGGTGTAGAAGGGCGAGGGGGAACGGTAGTAGAAGAAGCCAAAGTAGGAGAAGCAGTGGAAAGAGGGCGAGAAAAACGAGAAGAAGTGGACAACTCAGGATACTTATGCTGCAGGGTAGTAGCCAGGGAGATAGCATTTGAGAGAGTAGGAGGCCAAAAAGAGGAAACATCATATCGTAAGGAGCCTCTAAGACCAACAATAAAACGTGAAATAAGCTCTGTAGGATGAAGATCAGTAAAAAGGTAAGAAAGCTCAGTAAACGGATTCATGCCGAAAAGTAGGCCATATATGTAATCCCTCACGAGTAGGCTCAGAGCGATAGACGTGCCACCAAGTCTAAGCTCGACCATCTAAATGTAACGCAACCAACTGCACTTTCTGGGTTTCAGTCTTGGGATACATAAGAAAATAGGTTTCTAACTTAGAGAACCAATTTTCCAAGATATTCCCATCAGATGAACCAGAATAAGTAGTAAGCTGGATGCGATCACGAAAATCACGAGCAAAATGAGACTCAGGATTACTTGAAAAAGTAGAAGAAGGAAATCTTGGTGGTGCGGAGGGAAATCCAGATGGTGGTACAGAAGACCCGAAAGGAGACCCATAAGAACTAGCACTACATGAAGGGAGACCAAACGTACTACCAAAAGCACTCCTGAAGATGGAGATGGAGCAGGAGCAGACGTACTCAAAATAGGAAATAAAGGTACTTTACCAGGACGATGAAGAATGTCTGGGGGGGTGGTATCCCCTCGTGGTAGGATAGTCTCAAGGCTAGAAAGAATACGATCAATACGACTCTCAAGATGATCCATGCGGGAATCAATATGTGTAAAATGATCATCCAAAGAGCTCTGCGGAGGGTCTTCTGATGAAGAAGTCGCCATAGGGACTAAGGAAGAGGACATTTGTCGTCACCCCAACTTAGTCTAACTTCCGAAATCACCAAAAATGGCACGTAAACAGTCAATCAAGATGGATAATAATCAGAAAATGAGGGGCTGAGAAAGTAGAAGGTTTCTAACAAAATGGAAAAATGGAAAGAGGAGGGTGTGAGGCAACAAATATGAACAGGAATAGGGGGCTGGAAAGAGCAGTATATGAGCAGAAAAGACAGCAAATAGGTGCAAAAAGGAAGTGCAAAAAGGGCGCAAGCAATACCTGGGTGGGTGCTGATCCGTCGTTCACTCGGTAGTGCCAACAAAGAGGATAGGGCACTGGGCAGCAACTACCAAGATCCCCAATATGCTGAAGAATAGACTGAAAAAAGGTGCTGAAGTAAGGTGCCGAACAGCCTCCAATCAATAGCCGAAACGAACAGCAAGTCGGTGAAAAGAACCGCGCTAAAAATGAGATGGTAGTAGGGCGCTGGACAGCCTCCAATCAATATAAAAAATGGACAGCAAATCGTTGACGAAAAGTGTCGAAAATGATGAGGTAGTAGGGCGCTGGCAATAGCTACCAAATCTGCAAAAACAATGAAAATCTGCCAACAGCCTCCACCAAAACTGCAAAAAATGATGAAGAAATTGTCGAAAGTGTTGGGCAGTAGGGCACTGGACAGCCACCACCAATCTACAAAAATGACGGAGAAAAATCGATGAAAGTGATGGGTGGTAGGGCGCTGGACAGCCTCCACCAATCTGCAGGAAGGTTGACGAAGAAAAATCGATGAAAGTGATGGGTGGTAGGGCACTGGACAGCCTCCACCAATCTGCAGGAAAGTGCTCTGATACCAAGTTACAAGCTAAGATTCACTAGCTATGCTAGAAAGCAGGAAGAGAATGCTTAAGGAGGCTAAAGAGGAGCAATCATCATAAAGTGAATAAAGGAATACAATGCTGCCCTACTTATACCCTCTCCCTGAATCAAATGGAGGATTCAAAAAAAGGGAGGGAAAAGGATTTGGAGGGAAAATAGTGCACCCTCCCAATAGGAGCCTACTCCAAATCAATGTGACCAAGTCCTAAAAATATAACCAAATAGGGCCCAAGGCCAGTATATGAATAAAAAGGGCCCTTAGGCCTGCTTATGCATAATAACAATAAAAGAATGGACGCGGCGAACGTAATGAGCCAAGTCCATAACTATCTTTAAGATCAAATATAAAGCAGACGACAGTATCGACAAAAGGAAAGCTCGACTCGTGGCAAGGGGAATTTCACAGATTCCCAATATCGACTACTTTGAAACTTTCAGCCCAGTCTTCAAGCACACCTCTATTCGACTGCTACTTTCATATGCTGCTGCAGCAGATCTTGAGGTACACTAGATGGATGTACAAATAACATTCCTCAATGGAGTTATCGAGGAGGACATCTACATGATCCAACCAGAAGGCTATATCCTCAGTGGTCGAGAAGACCAGGTATGCAAACTCCATAAAGCTTTGTACGGTCTGAAGCAATCATCTAGAGCATGGTTTCATCGTATCAACATGTTCTATGGATTCCAACCTAGCCCTGCAGACTGTAATGTATATTTCAAAGCTGTTGATCAATTCTTTGTCATCATCACACTTTATGTGGATGATGCGTTGCTGTTTGGCAACAATATTGCTCTGACAGAGGATGCTATCCCAAGAATTCGAGATGACAGATTTTGGAGAAGTGCACTATTGTCTCGGGATTCAAATCCACAGATACAGAAGTCAAAGGCTTCTCTATATCACCCAGTAGAGTTACTTTCATAATTTGCTGATGAAATTCAATTTCATGAATTGCAAGCCTGTACATAATCCCATGGATCCAGGTCTCAAATTATCCAAGGAACAGTGCCCTCAGACCAATGAGGAAAAGGCATAAATGAAGGGGTATCCATACCAATCTATTATCGGGTCCCTGATGTATGCAATGATCTCGACCAGGCCAGATCTTGCATATGCCATCAGTTCCTTGAGTCAGTACATGACCAATCCTGGCATGATCCATTGGAAAGCTCTTTTCAAAGTAATCAGATATGTACGAGCTACTATCGACCTATGTATCTGCTATGGTGATGTTGATTCATCCGATATCCATACACTTTATGGATATATAGATGCAAATTGGGCAGGCGATGTTGACACCAGAAAATCGACTTCTGGATTTGTCTTCCTACTCAATAATGGTCCGATATCTTGGAATAGTCGGAAGCAGACCTCCATTGCAATGTCATCCACAGAATCTGAATACATTGCAGCCTCTCAAGCTACCAAAGAGGCAATTTGGTTGAGAAATTTACTATCTGATATTGGTCTCAGACAGTCTGCTCCAACAATAATACAATCAGAGTGCTATTGCATTATCTATCAATCCTAGATTTCATTCTAGGAGTAAGCACATCGAAATCAAATATCACTACATCAGGAGCATGATACTCAACAAGGAGGTAAGTTTGAAATTTTGCAAAAGGGGTACATGGCAGCTGACATATTCAAAAAATGATTGAATCGGGAAGCACACAAGAATTTTTGTGTTATCTTGAATTTGCAAATCAAGGCATTCAAGGATCCAGATTAAGGGGGGGTGTTGGATTTCTATCCTCTCGATCCCTATGTCTCTCTCTGCTAATCTAGATCCATTCATTATGCTGTTGTAAATATTCCTACAGTCGCATACCTTGCAGAAATACAAGGAAAGTCAAGTTCAACGGAGTGTTTTAAGTCTTTTTGGCAGTATGGCGAAAAATGCGAAAACCCCGAAGGTCCGTGTTCTCACTTGTTAATGTTTCTTTGTCTTGAATGCTTTGCCTCTTGGATCTGATAGCTTTATGGCTATGTCAGACTATGACAGGCTTTGATACCACTGATACACAATAGGAGCTAATCCTTGATTGAGGAGCTACCTCGCACTTCGTTACATCAAGACAGATAATGTCTGACTTCCGAAGTGCAGATCCATCAAGATTCATCATTCTTGGAGACGGATCAAAGCATCAAGTGAATGGTATTGGTTCACTATGGCTCAACACAAACGGCAGAGACAGATGACTCGAATACGTTCTGTTCGTGCCTAAACTGCAGACTTGCTATCAGTGGCAAGAATAACTGATGCAGGGATGCATGTAACGTTCTCAGACGAAGCATGCAATGTTGTTGATGCAAGCACTAGTACACTGATTACTCAAGGTAGAAGAAAAGGCAACCTGTATCACTTGAAGGTACGCCTACCTGCAGATCAAGTGCATCAAACCCATGATAATTCGTTAGATATTCTATGGCACAGGAGACTATGCCATATGAATTCAATGGCACTGTATCAAGCAAGCCATCATGGAGCTATCACAGGGGTGAGCATCTCGAATGCAACCAATTCAATGACCTGTGATGCATGTATAAAGGGTAAGATGTCACGTACTCCTTTTGTCAAGGACTCCTACAAAACGACAAAGATTCTGGAGCTAGTACATTCAGACATCTGTGGACCTTTTAACGTGATCTCAGTAGGAGGCTCGAAATATTATATCACCTTTATTGATGATTACAGTAAGTTTGCCAAGTCTACTTCATTCACAATAAATCAGATGCATTTGACAAATTCACAGAGTATGTGAATTGGGCAGAAAGATGCACAGGAAACAAGGTGAAGCAGATCAGAACAGATCGGGGTGGAGAATACATCTCAAATCAATTCACTGATTTTTGCAATGATCGAGGAATCATTCACAGAAGGACTGCATCTTATACACCGTAGCACAACGGTGTTACAAAAAGAAAGAACAGGACTCTCATGGAAGCCGCCAGATGAATGATGGCCTATTCGAAGGCTCCAAGTGTGTTGTGGGCTGAAGCAGTAGCTACAGCTGCTTACATTCAGAATAGGATAGGAAAATCTCTACACACGAATTGTCGTGGGGTAGAAAACCCAATCTGACTCATATTCGAATCTTTGGCTGTGCAGCATATGCACATGTTCCTGACAAGCTTCGAAAGAAGCTTGATGAGAAAGCAGAACAAGGATATCTTGTAGGATATGACAATCATTCGTCATACTACAGAGTTTATATGCCAGAGATAAACACAGTGAAGACAATCACAGACGTCAAATTCGATGAGAGCAGAACGATGGCCAACAATGATCCTGTCAGTTATGAAGTCCTTGGAAGACAATACTATGATCTACCAACCGTGAAAGAGGGAGCAGAGGACGAACACTTAGACGAAGGTGTTCGAGTCACACCTCATTCAAGCGACGAATCAAACGAAGAAAGATTCGCAAGCCAGCCTACTGCTACAACACCTGTAAACCGAAATGGTTCCAGACCTAGCAGATCAGATAAAGGCAAGAGCATTGCAGTACCAGAAGGATCTCCTAGAAGATCGACAAGAGAACGAAGAGCGCCAGCAAGATTTGTGCCAGGCAACGCAGCTTCTACATCAGAAGAGTTTTGTGGATTCAGTGGAGAACCACAAACATTCGAGGAAGCAATTGAATGTCCAGAGAAGGACAAATGGATCCAAGCCATGAATGAGGAGATGGAATCCATGAAGAAGAATGAGGTATGGACGTTGCAGCCATTACCAGATAAGTGAAAGACTGTAAAATGAAAGTGGGTATACAAGCTGTAGTATGGACCGAATGGAAATGTTTCAAAGTATAAAGCCAGACTTATAGCGAAGGGTTTTTCTCAGAGATATGGTATCGACTATGCTGAGACCTTCTCTCCTGTCGTGAAACATTCGTCCCTACGCCTACTGTTTGCATATGCAGCTGCTTATGATCTCAGGATTCACATCGTGGACGAAAAGACAACGTTCTTGCATGGTGAGCTAGACGAAGAAGTCTACATGGATCAACCTCCAGGCTACATTTCGAACTCACTTCCTACTTATGCATGCAGAATACGCAAGAGTATCTACTGTCTGAAGCAATCAGCGCGACAATGGTATAAGAAAAAAAATCAAGCCCTAAAATCCTTAGGATTCAAGCCACTAATAGCTGATTCCAATGTTTATGTAAGAATTACAGATGGGAAGATCATCATTGTAGCTGTATATGTGGACGACACCCTGATACTCTGCAAAAGTGAAGAACTTATTGTTGAGGTGAAGTACGACATCTCGAAACATTTCAAGATTGCAGACCTAGGAGAAGCCAGATGTTATCTTGGCTTACAGATTGACATGGACTATGAGGAAGGGAAATTGTACCTTCATCAGTCCAGATATACCCAGAAGATCTTAGAAGATTTCGGGATGATGAATTACAAAGGAGCAAATACTCCAATGCTTGCAGGAACAATCTTGACAAATGTAACTGGAGAAGAAAGAGAAGTGATGGAGCATACAGGAAGCTGATCGGATCACTAATGTATCTTGCAGATAAGACACGCCCTGACATTGCTTATGCCGTGTTCAGGATGAGCCAATTCAGTATGAATCCAGGCTCGACTCATTGGAAGATCGCGAAACGAATCTTGCAATACCTTCAATTAACGAAGGATTTTGGATTGTGTTATTCTCGTGATGCAAGGTTCCAGATGCTTTCCTACAGTGATGCTAGCTGGGTATCTCTCAAGGACGACTGCAAAAGTGTCTCAGGAGGATGTACCATCACATCAGGAGCAGCAATTCTCTCGGTCAGCAAAAAACAGACCAACGTGGTGGCTCAGTCATCCTGCGAAGCAGAGTACATAGCAGCAACGAAGATGGCCAATGAAATCACTTGGCTCAATCAGTTTCTTGATGAACTAGGTGAAACGAGGAATGAACCTCTGATTTTGCAGATGGACAATACATCCGCAATACACCTGACAAAGGATCCCGTGTTTCACTCAAGGAAGAAACACATTGCAATCAAATACCCCTTGATAAGGGATCTGATCGGGAAGAAGAAGCTGCAGACTACTTTCATTGGAACAAAGGAGATGGTTGCTGACATTTTCACAAAGGCCTTAGACAAAGGTCTGTTCGAGAAACAAAGGAGCAGTCTTGGAGTCATCAAGCTATCACGCTTTGAGAGGGAGCTGAAGAAACAAAATGTTTTTGTTACCAAAGCTTTGCTAGCTTTGAACTCCCAATCTGACGAATAGATACGAAACCTTTCATGCTTCACAGGACCAGGAAGATCAAGCAAGTACTATGAAGTACAAATCCCTGATCTGATATGGTGATATCAGAAGAGGAGCGTTAGGACGTGCCTAATCCACCGCTCTTGTAATCCATGATTAGTTATAGATTGTTTAATCTGTCTGATCAAGAATATTGCTCTGGATATATGCAATTGCTAGATGTATCAAATAGATACAGATAGACAAAATACAGAAAAGAAGTCCGCCTGTGAGCGAGACAATTTTGTAGCAGGATCCATAGAGATCCAAGAAGTCCGCTAGTAAGCGAGACACTATTCGTGGGAGAGCACCGCTTCTCTCACGCCAATGGCTGAGTGATTTATTGAGCTTTATGATTCCCCATCAGCAATTCCTTACACAATTGTCAGCTAATTTTTTGTGGTTTAGGAAACCAAAGCTATATTTCACTATGTTTTGCGGAGGATGGTTTTACTGCTCGTCCTTACTATTACTGAGTGGTTTTCACCACTATCTCATCCAGTTATCACACCTCTGCTCAGAAGGCTCACTTAGGCTACTAGCCACAGTGACAAAATCTACCCACCAAGCTAGACTCTATAGAAAAGCATTAGGAGCCTATGAAGGCGATTGCATGTCAGTATGTGAGGCAGTAGTGTGCATGTCCAGTGGTGAAAAGACTTTTTAGAATCAGTTTGCATGTCTGGGAACATGGTACTAAGTGTTATAGTAGTTTGACCAGAAAAATTTCATGCATGGATACAAATTCCGTAAAAGCAGGTTGAAAAATGATTTCCCGGTTTGCTAGGCAATTTATGTAAAAAATTTGACTTTTTGAATAAATCACTGCATGTCATGTCTGATGCATGTCGGATGTTTCGAAATCAGTTCATAAATAGTTAGCAACTATGAAACTGATAAATCGGTGTTTCGATTTTCACAGTTTTGGTCCATATTGAACGAAGTTCGAAAATCCCAATTACGTAAAGTTTTGGAAGATTCGTGAAAATTCAAAATTGTTCATATTCTGTCAATTATTGATTAAACAGAAATTGGAATTAGCTTAAAAAAGTGAATGACCGTGCTAAGATGAAATCAATCGGTTAATGAGGTCACAGTACTTTTCACTTTTGGTTGAAGATTTCGAATCTATCAACTAATTTAAGCATTTTTCGTTTCAGGTGATCAGTAATGGCCAAAGATAATACAAGTCTAGAGGGAACGATATCTATGCCAACCTATTTACAGATTGTTGGGATTCGATAGGTGGATCGACTAACAATGCATGTCGCGGCAAAGGAGCAGCAACAGGGAATCCTCAGTGCATGAAACTAAGTCTATCGGTTCAGACCGACTTCGATGTCTCGAAGTCTGTCCTACTTGATCACAGCTTCGAAATCGAGATTTAGCTTTGCGCAAGCGTTTTAGGTGAGGTATTTTAGAGCGATAAATTGACAGCGCTATCAGTCATACAGAAAAGTTTAATCTACGAATAAATTTATGTGCGATATAGATCTATCTGAACATGAGAAGATAAGCATTCAACATACACAACCTAGATTAATGGAACATTGATTGACTAGTCGTGTAGAAAATACAGTCTGAATGCAGAATAGAGTCGCGTTCTTTTTGAGTCAATACCCTATAATAACCGAGAGAAAGAACAATACAATTGCGCTCTAAATGAGAGATAGATTATTGAGCTTGTTGTAGCAACTTGTTCATGGAGCTTAACTGCAGCAACTGATAGTAGATGTATATAGACACATGGCTAACCGATTAAAAGAATGATTATAGAGTACTTTACAAACAGGATTAAGGCACTACGTGCTGTTGGCAATCGCACTCGGACAATATCTGATTCAGTTGGAGATTTTGTCTGGTCGTGAGAAGGGTACTTGTGGGAAAAGTCGATGTTTAGAACATATTGAAGAAACAAAATGTTTCTATTACCAAAGCTCTACTAGCTTTCAACTCTCAATTTGACGAAAAGACACGAAACCCTTCGTGCTCCAAAGGACCAGGAAGATCAAGCAAGTACTATGAAGTACAAATCCCTGATCTGATATGGTGACATCAGCAGAAGAGCGTTGGGACGTGCCTAATCCACCGCTCTTGTAATCCATGATTAGTTATAGATTGTTTAATCTGTCTGATCAGGATTGTTGCTCTAAATATATGCAATTGCTAGATGCATCAAACACATATAGATAGACAAAATACAGAAAAGAAGTCCGCCTGTGAGCGAGACAATTTTGTAAGCAGGATCCATAGAGATTCAAGAAGTCTGCTAGTAAGCGAGACACTATTCGTGGGAGAACGCCACTTCTCTCACGCCAATGCGTTGTGTGCGTCTGTCACACAGTGCTCGAAATCAAGAGGATCAATAGATGATGTTGTAGCTATTATGCACATATCATTCTAAATCTTGTCTGATCTCGAATGAATTATTGTCTGCTATTGTTCGTGTCTCGAATGAATCATTGTTTGCTATTATTCGTGTATCTCGTTTACTTGTTTTATCAATTCCGCACACTGGTTCAATCTTGTTGAATGCTATATTAATCTATAACGTAGGTCAGCAGTGTCTGTCTACATTCTGGAGGATTGTAGGAATGATATAGCAGGCAGTGACCAGCAATCATATCCCAACTCCATCCGAATTGATTTCGTTCGCGACTGTTTTCGCTTTGCGTTTCGTTTCGCTTCGCGATTACTTCGCTTCTGCAATATCAGAGCTCGTTCAAGTTTCACTTCGCTTCGTTTCGTTTCGTTTCAGAGCTTGACTGATTGCCCAATTTCTTTCCATCAGCTGATGGAAAAAAAAATTGGGCAATCAGTCAGGCTCTGTAACGAAACGAAGCGAAACTTGAACGAGCTCTGATATTGCTGAAGCGAAGTAATCGCGAAGCGAGAATAGTCGTGAACGAAATCAATTCGGATGGGGTTTGGATATGATTGCTGGTCACTGCCTGCTATATCATTCCTACAATCCTCTAGAATGTAGACAGACATTGCTGACCTACGTTATAGATTAATACAGCATTCAACAAGATTGAACCAGTGTGCGGAATTGATAAAACAAGTAAATGAGATACACGAATAATAGCAAACAATAATTCATTCAAGATCAGACAAAATTTAGACAACATCATCTATTGATCCTCTTGATTTCGAGCACTGTGTGACAGACGCACACAACGCATTGGCGTGAGAGAAGTGGCGTTCTCCCACGAATAGTGTCTCGCTTACTAGCGGACTTCTTGGATCTCTATGGATCCTGCTTACAAAATTGTCTCGCTCACAGGCGGACTTCTTTTCTGTATTTTGTCTATCTGTATGTGTTTGATGCATCTAGCAATTGCATATATTTAGAGCAACATTCCTGATCAGACAGATTAAACAATCTATAACTAATCATGGATTACAAGAGCGGTGGATTAGGCACGTCCCAACGCTCTTCTGCTGATGTCACCATATCAGATCAGGGATTTGTACTTCATAGTACTTGCTTGATCTTCCTGGTCCTTTGGAGCACGAAGGGTTTCGTGTCTTTTCGTCAAATTGAGAGTTGAAAGCTAGTAGAGCTTTGGTAATAGAAACATTTTGTTTCTTCAATATGTTCTAGACATCGACTTTTCCCACAAGTACCTTTCTCACGACCAGACAAAATCTCCAACTGAATCAGATATTGTCCGAGTGCGATTGCCAACAGCACGTAGTGCCTTAATCCTGTTTGTAAATTACTCTTTAATCATTCTTTTAATCGGTTAGCCATGTGTCTATATACATCTACTATCAGTTGCTGCAGTTAAGCTCCATGAACAAGTTGCTACAACAAGCTCAATAATCTATCTCTCATTTAGAGCGCAATTGTATTGTTCTTTCTCTCGGTTATTACAGGGTATTGACTCAAAAAGAACGCGACTCTATTCTGCATTCAGACTGTATTTTCTACACGACTAGTCAATCAATGTTCCATTAATCTAGGTTGTGTATGTTGAATGCTTATCTTCTCATGTTCAGATAGATCTATATCGTAGATAAATTTATTCGTAGATTAAACTTTTCTGTATGACTGATAGCGCTAGCAATTTATCGCTCTAAAATACCTCACCTAAAACGCTTGCGCAAAGCTAAATCTCGATTTCGAAGCTGTGATCAAGTAGGACAGACTTCGAGACATCGAAGTCGGTCTGAACCGATAGACTTAGTTTCATGCACTGAGGATTCCCTGTTGCTGCTCCTTTGCCGCGACATGCATTGTTAGTCGATCCACCTATCGAATCCCTACAATCTGTAAATAGGTTGGCATAGATATCGTTCCCTCTAGACTTGTATTATCTTTGGCCATTACTGATCACCTGAAACGAAAAATGCTTAAATTAGTTGATAGATTCGAAATCTTCAACCAAAAGTGAAAAGTATTGTGACCTCATTAACCGATTGATTTCATCTTAGCACGGTCATTCACTTTTTTAAGCTAATTCCAATTTCTGTTTAATCAATAATTGACAGAATATGAACAATTTTGAACTTTCACGAATCTTCCAAAACTTTACGTAATTGGGATTTTCGAACTTCGTTCAATATGGACCAAAACTGTGAAAATCGAAACACCGATTTATCAGTTTCATAGTTGCTAACTATTTATGAACTGATTTCGAAACATCCGACATGCATCAGACATGACATGCAGTGATTTATTCAAAAAGTCAAATTTTTTACATAAATTGCCTAGCAAACCGGGAAATCATTTTTCAACCTGCTTTTACGGAATTTGTATCCATGCATGAAATTTTTCTGGTCAAACTACTGTAACACTTAGTACCATGTTCCCAGACATGCAAACTGATTCTAAAAAGTCTTTTCACCACTGGACATGCACACTACTGCCTCACATACTGACATGCAATCGCCTTCATAGGCTCCTAATGCTTTTCTATAGAGTCTAGCTTGGTGGGTAGATTTTGTCACTGTGGCTAGTAGCCTAAGTGAGCCTTCTGAGCAGAGGTGTGATAACTGGATGAGATAGTGGTGAAAACCACTCAGTAATAGTAAGGACGAGCAGTAAAACCATCCTCCGCAAAACATAGTGAAATATAGCTTTGGTTTCCTAAACCACAAAAAATTAGCTGACAATTGTGTAAGGAATTGCTGATGGGGAATCATAAAGCTCAATAAATCACTCAGGCCTACATTTGCTGAATATACGGCCCAAACAATCGCTGAAATCCTCCAAGATAAATCGCTACTATGACTCACTGAAAGGAGAGGAAGTGATTGCTGAAAAATCAGCCTCCTGCAAAAGTTTTTTTGTCCCAAATAATTGGTTGCATCATCACCTTCACTGGTCCATATGGATCGTTGCAATATCAGCCTCTCATCAAGAATTGCTGGCCCCAAAATAGAATGCTAATGCCATCTACTAAAAAGGAAAATTTTTCAGCTTCTTAATTGCCAGAAACATAACAAAAATTAGTCTCCTGTCAAGGAATTGCTGGTTAAAAGAGAGAGCAGCTCCTCAATTGCTGAGAAAAACAATCTGATGGAAAAGTAGTCACTGAAAATTGACCTCCAAATCGAGTGCTTTAATTAAATTGGACTCCTCTATTACAATCGCTCGATAATTCCATCCAATAGATGGATCCAGGACATTGAAAAACTTAACTCTAGAAGTGCTTTGATACCAAGTTATGATCATAATTGCATATTCAGCATCACATAAGAACAATAGACCATAAAAGATGAAGCAACTCGCATTCTCCAGGTAAGAGTATTGAAAGAACATCACATTTAGTCAATGGTTGATCCCCTAGAAGGAAGAGCAATGAGTCTACTACTAAGAACTTTAGAGCATACAAATCATAAGCTACTGAATGAATGCATGCGCTTCCTATTTTACTCTACCTGGACTAGGACTGAATCCCTAATATGCAAAAGAAGGGCAACATAAAATCAAACAGTTTTCCTCCAAAAATAGTGGCCCCTCCATCCTGGCCCAGTGCCTCCGCATTGTGAATCAAATAATCAGTGGTTGAGGCCAAGAAGATGAGTCCTGGACCCATACTGTCAAGTAAGCTCTAAATGCACCATAAGTCCTTAACTAAACCCTCGGCTTTATAATTTCTACAAGTAGTCAAAGCTTGCAGTCAATGAACCCTGGTCTCAAACAACACCAGCTAACCAGCTACTAAATAGCACTATCAAATTTACTAGAAATTTAATGCATTACTATGCATCAGCCAAAGTTGGATTGTATTCTTGAAGCTTAGATGAAGCTACATTTGATTGATTAGAAGATACTTCATGACATGCTTAAAGGAATGAAATGGGAAAGAAGTATAAATACAAATTTACCATCTCCTTTTTGGCTTCACAGAAACTTTAAAGTCATCTAACAAGTTTCTCACTGAGGTCCTAGCTTTCATGAACACAACTCAAATTATCACATATAAGATAAAATAATACTCGTGTCTCTGTGTTGTCTACATGGGCATGCTGATATGCATTCAATTCGAAGATGCTTTTATTTGAAAATATTCAAGGGATTTTTAGAGACATGGAACTCTTATTGGTTACTTCTAGCTTGTTGCTTATGTTTGCTGATCTATACTCGCAATCATTGGGACACTAGAAGTTCAAACTAATATTCCTTCAAAATATGCAGATGGACAAGTCAAAGTTTTATTCAGATTTGGGTTTTTATAGATGAGTTTGAGCAATGGAATGGCTCATATGATAATCACTCTGACATGAGTAATTGGTTTTCAGAAGCAAAGCTTAGCTATGGGTTCTATACTTTGACTCTTGTTTTCAATGTATGCATGTAGTTGGAGTGGTTGGTGAATGTATTTTCAAGTGGGACTTTCTTTTTCCAGATAGATGAAGATTATTTTGACAAAAGGACTTGAGAAGGCGACCATGAGATTTACTTCTTAGCTGAATCAATCTGAAATGGACAAAGTGGGATTTCGCTGTAGTTTTGTGGAGGTCCAGCTCTCTTTAATTGATTGGTTGAACCGTACCACAGTACATGAACGGTACCACAGTTCATGAACCGTGGTACGGTTCACCCCACGCTTCCCAGGACCCACGGTTCTGCGAACCGTGGGTTCTATGGGTTGAGCTTATATAACCTTAACATAGTTTTTACAGTCTGTCTAAGAACATCAAGATAGGTATCTCCATAGGTTTGATAATGCAAATCTATTGGAATATAGGCTTGCTAATGTTGTCTTTTGGGAATGCTATAGACCAAAGACTTGATTTTAACATTTAGTATTTTTTACACTTTTATTTCTCAGGTTAGGTTTTCTTAAAAGTTACTGGACTATTCCAAGAGAAAATCTATAGAAATGTCTGGATATTGGCATACTGAGGGTTCTTTTGTGTGCAGATTGGAGATGTAATCTTAGCAAAAAATGATAACGTGCTAGATGGAGATTTAACTGTGCCAAATTGTGAAGCTTTGGTAAACTTCAAAACCTTCTCTAACAATCAGTTATGTTCATAATGTATGTTAAACATGACTACATGAATGTATTCATGCTTACCTTGGCTCCAAGAACAATATAAAGGTTGATGACATAGCTTTGAGAATGCTTTGTAACAGTTTCTTTGCTTGAATTGGTGAGGATGCAGCACTAATGTCTAGTATCAAGTTATCATGTACCGACATGTTAATAAGGCACAACACCTTTTGAGCTCTCTTATCAAACTGATTTTGCTTCTTGGTAGATCCATTCTCATCATCACTTGGTCTTACTTCTTGACCAATTGCCAAATCTCACCAACATATTTCTCAATTTAAATTACCACACTTGGAAATTTTTTGCCATCAAGGTCTTGGTAGTATCACTGTTGAAGAGTAATGCCTATTTTACCCCTTTGGCTAAGCACTAATGTTGTTTTTAGTTGTACGTTACTGATGGGGCATGTTATTAATTAAATACATGGGAACTTAAGTAAATTAGTCCCATGCTTGAAATATGGGTTCTTCAAAAATTTTAAATAAGAAAAAGGGGGTTCTGAAACCTTCAAAAAAGAGGGTCTTAGGCCATTTTTTGCCCTGTAAGTGGCCAAAGTAGCTCATGCTCCAACGTGTATAGATTGAGTAGTAAGTAGAAGTATCGTTGCTAATGTATTATTTGTATAATTGCAATCTCCAATTGTAAGATTTTTTGTTAGTGTTATTTATTTAAGATTTGTATTGTTACTTTGAGCCTTAGTTGCCTGTTCCGGAATGGAACGCGTTCCAGAATGCGTTCCGTTCCGGAACGGAAGACCCTTGAAAAAAAATAAAAAAGAAAACGTATTTTACTACACTTCAATATTTAATCCGTTCTCTTTTTTCTTTGAAGCTTTACCTGTCTCCTGGGCTGATCACTTGATGTTTTTTTCTCATGCTTTTCATTGCATCATGGTAGTCTGCTATTAGATTGTGTTGAGCAGAAACTAGTTCTTTCCGTTACTGTTGAGAAGCAATTGTCTTCTTGTTGTGAGAAAGCACCACTAACATCATACAAGGCTTTTTCATTATTTATTTCTTGCCAATCATTCATGCACATGTCATCATAGATTCTGAGGCTGTAAGGTAGATGTGTGGTAAGTGCTATTCTTGAACATAATTGGCCAACCTCTCTCAGTAAGCTATATCTTTGGTATGACATACTTCAGCTTCTTAGCATTCATTTTTCTAGTTCGTCACTTCAATTTCACAAGAGAATGATCATTCGTTGATACTTCTAGCCTTCTACATACACCAACTCTTCTCTCAGATAAATACCGCTTGAAGTTAGAGCCATGGGATTATTAATAATTATGTTATCTTAGCACATCAGTGTTCCCTGATCGCTGTTGTGAACGGTGAAGTCGCGGGCTAGCAGGTGTTGTGAAACGGTGAAGTCGCGGGCCAGCTTGCTGTTCTCAAAGGGTGAATGTTCTGAAAGGGTGAAGTCGCGGGCCAGCAGGGTGTTGTGAAATGGTGAAGCCGCGGGCCAGCAGCTTATTATGTTTATTTTGTTTGCATTGTAAATGAACTCGTTCCGACCTATTTTAAACCACTTAAAATTGTCAAAAATGTTTCAAACGTTTGAAGAGTATTTTCAAACATTTGAAATGTTTCATGCTTGGACGTTTGAAATGTTTGGTTGTGACTGTGTGCATCATAAGCATGGAGCTTGGATTCTGTGAAGTTCAACACAAAGTATGATTTTAAAATGTGTACATTTGTTCAGAGTTGTGAGTTCCAAGTGAATTGAGCTCTTGTGAATGGAAGACAAGAATTGTTTTTAGAATGGTTTGTTCTGTCATTTATGACTAATTTAAGATTTTTGCTGGATGAATATATTTGCTCTTCTGAAATATTATAAGGACAATCAAAGTTAAAATTTGACGTTTATTTTGTGACCTTTCACCTTGGTTGGAGGAAAATGCAACGTTTACTCAGTCTAATCCTCTGTTGAGATTGTTTGTGCTCTGTTAATACGGTCAGACCATCTTAAAGACCTAAGTTCATTATCTCTCCATCTATTTATATAGGGATTGGCAACATGCGGCCTGCTTTTTAATCTATGTATGCTTTGGTATTTTTTCTTAGATGCCTTTCTCATATCATCAATTCTTGATGTCACAGGTTGGTAGCGACGTCCTTACAGAGAATAATGTTTATTTGGGGAAGGTGAGCCTCAACGTGGCATACCTTGTCTTTTTTTTTCTTGAAGATTTTCATTGCTCATACCTTGTAATTGTTTATAAAAGTTGGGTTCTCCAAAAAAGCTTTTCCTACTTGAAATTATGAGCAAAACATCACAGAAGAATCTGGATGGAGAGAAAAGAATGCACATGTATACATAAAAAATGATAAAAGAATGATAGGCTGATGATATTGAGCTAAATCTAAGCTTTTTGAGCTAACTGATCTTGGATGCCACTCTAAGAATTAGTCTTTAATAAATGAACCACTCATAATGAGGCATCAGGGCATATTTACGATCTATGAAGGCTGACGCTAGGTTAGAGTCTGTGTTGTACCTTTAAAGGTCTAACAATACTCAAATCATCAATAAATGTCATAACTGTCTTAATATATGTGAAATAGTAAATTTTGGGCCTATTTGCTTAATCTCTTCCAAATGACATTTAACCAGAGTGGAAGCCCATGACATTTCCAAATACATTAACTGAATAAAAAACCGAAGAATGTACATGGGGATGGAGCAGCTGAAAAAATGGGACAATGAAAGAATACTGGCTAACTATGGATCACACTGCTATATGAGTGGACCAAGAATGCCAAATGAAGGCAGCATGATGAGCGTCATGGCTAAAAGCAATAACAATGTGGAACTCTAAATGGATACCATGGCTAGCCTTATGGACCAAGAATTTTCCATGAAGCCATTATCATGAAAATTATGGCTAAAGAATGCCATAATATTATGAACACAAATCATATGTATGCCACTGCATAAGAACAATAGACAGTATAATGCTGATCAAATAGTAATCTAATACAAAGAACACCATACAACTAACATAATACTGGTGTGCAACTCCTCCTGTGAGGGAATTATGTAAGCATCTCCTAGGAAGATAATTATAAGCATCATTTGTCATCGGTTCATTCATTAGCTTTCGCTCTGATTCTATATTTGTATAAACAGAGAACTATTTGTTTGACAAGTATATGAGACTAGAAAGCTGCCATGTCAGGTACTTGATACTAAAGATGGTAGTTAATGTGCCAAATACTTTCCCAGAGTTACTGTACCTTGTATAGACAATAGGACATAGCTGTCCGTGTGAGTTCCGCCTCAAGTGCCTCCACCTATGCAATCATCCTTTGTATATATGAGTCTGTTTTCTGTGAAATTTTCCAGTTCATTTCTACAGACTGACCTTCGGGTTTTATTCGAGTAAGTCATGAATTTCCATAATGTCTATGCTCTGAAATTATTGAAGGTTCGAACATTGATCGACTATCGAAAGTGTCATTTAACTGATTGTCGAATCTCGGTTGACTGTCGAATGATAGTCGGTAGTTCTAACATTATTGATGATCTATTGAATGAGCTTGAATTAGTGCTTACGAGAGGAAGTGCTCCAAAACGAGTGGTACCAGTGGTAGGCATTATTTCCACTAAATGGGTTGCCAGGCACCTAGTAAAAAAGATGTCGAGTCGATGCCTTATTGTCGCCAGGAATGCTGAGTCGATATTTTTTGTCACCAGAAATGCCTTGTAGTTCTGTAGACTATTAGAAAATAATGTACATTTGCATAATTGACAGGTCCTCATTGAAAATGGAATTAAGTAGGAATTCTAGCAAATATGCATTGGTCTGCTTGTATAGCTAGCATGACAATAGTTGCATGTCCATTGTTTTGTGCATGAGCTAGGATATGCTGAAGCAATAGACGCATGATTCCATACCGAATCTCTAGTTCTCACCTTGGCCTCTTTCTCAAATCTCCTCCCTTAAACTTCCTCTCCTTCTCCTCCTCCCTTTCCCTCAGAATGCCGCCTCTTCCTCCTCCTAAATTCTAAGTTCTAGATTCTAGGTTCGAAGTTCTAAGATCTAACCTCAAATTCTAATACCTACTTCTAGGATCTATCCTTAGTTGCCCGTTCCGGAACGGAACACGTTCCAGAATGCGTTCCGTTCCGGAACGAGACCCTCAAAAAAAAAAAAAATACGTTTTTTACAAAGGAAAAGAAAACCATAATATCTAAGGAAGCTTGAGGAGCATCGCGAGTTCTTTGTGGGAACTGTAAAGACCCTAAAGGATAACCCCTCAGATGAGGATAGGAAACACAATAGGAGAGACTATGGAGCCAAACCTCCCAACCAAACCTAGATCAAACCTGGATCTAGCCCCCAAGCCATGCCATGTGAAGCAAGAGGAGAAGAGAGAAACTGGTAACCTAAACACAATATGTCGACGGGAGAATCCCTACCTCATTATATAGAGAGTAGAGTCCTGTGCATGAAACCATGCAACCCCCATGCAGGTCAACTATAAATAGATCTCATCTCTTCATGCAATCCTCCTGCCTATATCCGTCACACAGACATGCAATACTCCATATGTCTCAATTAGAGTGTCTGGGTCCTCTCAAGGTTATTAGTCACAAACTGGCCTTGACATGGAATTAAATCACGGCGTGACCAACAATCCCGAATACCGGAGGGCCAATCTACCATATTAGGACTATTCCAAGTCCTTAACCGAATATGGCCATAACAGGAACTCCTATGCTTTCCAGGTCCTAATTCCTTCCAACAAAATATATGATAAAATGAAGTTGATTTCCGTACAATAATAGTACCCTACTGTACTTCCCACATATGGATCCAAAAAAACAAAATATGAGCATCTACACACAAGATTGCAAGATATCATCAAGATAGTGCACCAATGGGTAAATGAACCCAAGAGAACTCGTGTATAAGCATGAAATGAGAGAGAGAGAGAGAGAGAGAGAGAGAGAGAGAGAGAGAGAGAGAGAGTGAGTGATTTACTGTTCTTTTTCCTTTGAGTCAGTTTGACTGCGCTACATTGTAGATTATTATAGACCGTTCTTCAGTATTCACTTCATCTTTTTCTTGAAGAATTCAGGAGGGTTCTCAAGCAAGAACGTCAATCTCTTCATGAAGGCAATTGCTTTTTGAAGCAACAGGTAAAATTAGAAAATATGTCAGTCATCAATGAGCATAAAATATTTTATACTTAAAGATGAGCATAAAATATGTCAGTCATCGATGTACAGAAAAGTCTGCTCAATTTCAAGGAAGAATTGCTGGAGCTCATCGCCTCCGTGAAGCTTCCTTCCAGAGTGCCTTATGGCCATTGGCTTCCATGGCACCTTCGTGTCCTCGTTAGAAGTATGACAACTCGCTATCTGTGAAATGCAAATGCAGAATGTGCGGGCAGCAGGATCGTTTTACATTTTTTTTTTAACTTACAAAAAATTGTTCCGACCCAATACGTTCCGGAACGTACGGAACGGAACGTTCCGACCCATTTTGGTCAGAACGGGCTTCTAAGGATCGTCTATCCAGAAGTTCTAACACCCAACTTTCCTAAAGGCTAATGTCTATTTCTCTTCCCTTTCCCCTCTCTCGACTCTCAACTTTTAACTCTCCTTTCTCTTCTAACTTCAACTTTACGTTCCCTTTTCTTTATCTCCTTCCTGCTACCTCTCTTCGACTCCTTTCTCTCGTCTTATCTCTCCTCTGCTTCTCTCTGCAAAGTGGTGCAAATAGGACGGATTTGGGCTTTCTTGGAATCTGGTCTCGACAGAGAGAACAAGAATTTCCACGGTCAAATTTTTTCCGATTCAAATCTGGCCCATCCGATTCTTTGCCAAATCTCAATTTGTGAGCCAACAAATTATGATTTGTGGGAACATTGATGATATGTAGCAACATTTAAAATTTATCCTATTCATCATGATGGCTGAAGGTGCAGGCAGGGCCCACCGACATCTACCACGAACAATGGTACTCCATATATATAACAAGGAATACGTTGCAAAATGCCATCCTCAATAGAGTCAAACACTATTCCAACTTTTAAAAAGTGTATTGTTTGCGGACAAAAAGTAATACAGACCTCAAAATGTTATTGATGGCCTTTAATGAAAGTTGATACTGCGTTGTAATGCCCAATGCAAATATATATATGTAAAGAATTTGTAATCTGCAACAAAGATCATGACTACTGTAACACTAGAAAGCCAATAATAGGATGAAGACAGAGCACCAGAGCTGCCCCAAAATAGCATAGAATGACATGACCTAGGGGCACAGCAGGCTGTCAATTCTCAAAAATTGTCTATGCCTCTCAGTAATGTTGCTATTCTTGGTGATGAAGGACCGGCGATGAACCTTATGGGGTTGTCCGTTCCTGGAATGACCCAAAACATGTCAAATGGATGGTTGATGTGTTGGAATATGTTGTCTTTAGCGATGAGCTAAGAAATCAATGTTTATAGGCTGCCTTTTCTTCGAGTGCTAGACCAGTGATGGGGCTGAAAAACCTTTGTGTAGGGCTGTCTCCTCCTGACATAAGCTGCAAATGATGATTTTGACCAACAACAGAGCTGCAAACTGGGCATATTTAGCTGTCTTTTCCAAAAATGAGGTTCACGGTGGATGATTGATGAATCAAAAAGGTGTGCAAGTAGGCTGTGATATGCTGTAGATGCCTGCTTAGTCAGCGATGAAGAAGAAAGTGGGCTCCATTAGCTCCAATAAGTGTCTTGCAGCTGAAAATGATAAACAAGAAGTCAGCGAGAATGAAGTACAAGCTAAAGACAATGTTCTTCCTACAAAAAAAAGTCTACACATTCATGGACAGTGTTCTCACACCTAAATGCATCACATAAAGCATCACATTATGAATAGGGGATAGCAAGAGAAAGATCATATGACAATCTCCAACGAAAATCACCATTCAATGAGATATAAGCTGAGGATGGCCTCTTCTCAAAGGAACTGCAGATGAGTGGGTCTCCCAAATCAATCAACTACAAATCACCAAAAGTTGTCATATTTGTGATATTTTGCAGCCTTCTAAGAGAATCTTCTAAGATGCTACTTGATAAAGTTAGGGCATAAATCATGATGGCAAAGGTCCTAGCCTCTAGGAGTCTATGCCCTACCACTTGGCCCCTAGTCTAACTAGTCCTAGCTTTCCCACTAGACAAATATAAATAGGAACTATGGGCCCAACTCAATAGATGACCGTGTAGTTAATCTTGTCCAAGAGGCAAAATGATTAAAAATCCCTGCTTAATTATGTCTACAATGGTCCCAAATATATCTGCACCTAATGTCAGATGCCCCTTGGGAGAGGCATTAGAGGCTACAAACGGTAAATCATAACTGCCATTGAGGACCCAAGAATTATTGGTGGAAGGAATGTTAGGAGGTGGTAAGGTAGGGATGAGCTTCTTTTTCATTACTGGCTAGTCTTGGAGAAGTGAGCTGCTGTGGAGCTCGAAATTTGCACGTTCACCTGCATCACCCCATATCTATTGCTGAGTTCCTCGTGTGGTGTAGGGACAACCTGTCAATGACTGTAACGACAAAAAATAGAGAAACAACACTCAAAATCGATTATGGTTTGACACTACATTGATATCTTGATTGTCGTCACCTCCCTCTCTTCATTAGTATACTAACAGTGGGACACTATGTTATTGAGGAGGACAAGTTACATCCATTTTACCGGCAGTTACTTGGACCATGGTTCCTATGGTCTTCTTCTATGATTTTGACATTAAACCTCATGGGATTGAGTTTGGGCTTTTGAAACCTGGTATTTTATTGGGGTTGTAATCAGGACTCACAGGCTTGACCTTAATTTGGGCCCTCAGACATACATACAAATACGGATCACCCTCATTTTCCAGAAGCGATTGTTCGAGCACTTAGGCTAGCTTAATCTGAGCTTAGCTTTGATCAATAATCAGTCTAGGACACCTTTCCCAAGGTTGTTAATTATTATATTAGATTGTGTTTTCCAGCTGGCCAGTGAGATTCACCAAATGCTGGATGTGATTCCACACTCCCTGAGCACTCACCATGAAGGAATCTACAATAAGAAGTCAGTGCAAGTTCAAGGCGGCATGGGTTTCTCTGAATTCAGTTAAGATGTTGACTAGATGACTCGGTCGAGATGCCAAGCAACTGACTCGGTCGAGATGCCAACCAACTGACTCGGTCGAGATGCCAACTAGAGGACTCGGTCGAGATGTCAACTAGGCGACTTGGTCGAGGTGCCAACCAAGTGTCTATTGAGTAGTCTATTTCAGTGTTGTTGTAGAACTTCAAAAAAGTAAAATATGACAGTGTCTCAAAATAGAAGTTCTCAGTGTAATTAACTATCTCAGTTACCAGATTTGTGCTATGGGTGGAAAATCTGAGATATCATAATTCTTCTTGTAAGTTCGTTCGTTCATCATGAGTGCTAGGATTACATTCTATGAATGTCATATGCCGCTTGAGCATGCTTCTTTTTGTTTTTAAGGACCATGTGATCTATGTCAGACTAATTACTTACGAATTGGATGCTTTATTCGGTGCCCTTGACTTTGCATCCAAACAATGAGATAGTTGCACTTTTCTTTAAGAAGCTTCCTCAAGTCTTTCTCAAGAAGAGGAACATAATCTATATTGAAGCTTCGCTTGTGGCACAAATGCCTGTTCTCATGCCAATAATGATGTCTACTTAGGAATAAAAGCGTCAAAATCTCTAGTGGTGGAGAATTATATCCTGCACACAAGCTACGTCTTTGAACAAGCTGCTTATGATGTTATTCTTTATAAAAGTATATTTATCCTCCTACCACAGAATATCTATCTGAAACTTTGTGCTGCTTGAAATAGCATGGTTAAAGCATATGGGGCAGTCGCAGATAAAAGGAAATATAAACTGTAACCTGTCTTTATGGGGATTCTTTCGTTGCATTCATTGCAGGAATTGGCGAGCTACCTTCCTTGTCATTGTTTTACTTAGAGGTGCTTAACTGCTCCAGTTCGAGCTGATATAACTGCTTTGTTTGCAAGGTCCGTGACTACCACTTTAACTTCTACAATGGAGCAATCGTTGCCTTTGAAATGGATCCTCTTGGAGTCCCTTTTATCCCAGCAAAGATGGTACGAGTATATTCCCTTTTTGTGTCTCAGAATTCACTGCACATAATCTACCATTCAGAGCATCTTTGATGTCGGTTCACTCATCTAAATTGGGAGATATTCCACTCTGTCGACATATTTTCAAATCTTCCTTGTATAAGTAATTGGTGCTTTCTCAGCATGTGATGAATGATTTCCTACTTGTTGTCGATTGTAGATCAGTACATATCTTGTGATGGTTGATGAGATCATAGACATTGCACGTGATTGTTTGCTTCTACGTAAAGGGGCAGAATCTCGAATACAGCGGCTGAGAAAGGTTAGCTCTCAAAATGATCTTTTAGCAGCCACTATTCACATCCACCTTTTAGAGCTTGGCTGTTAACACGTGGTATATTTCAGGTCAAACTTTATGCTTGAAACTGGTAACTTCATTACATACCATTCTATTCAAATATAATGGTACTCAGAAAATTAAATCATGTGAAGGAACTGAGATCAAATTTCATGGTTAAGTTTTTGTCTATTGCGCCTCTCTTGTTTTGTTGGCACACAACATGCATAATGTTTTTGAACTGAACTTAATTTCACCTGAGCTGTTAGAGTAGTTGTGATGTCAAAGCTTGCATAGCTATCTGTATGCTAACAAAAAGAGCTTCCATTCACCATCACGGTCTATTTTCAGGGATTCTTCCAGTCTTCCATCATAGACATCGAGATGATGCAGGCTGAAAAGTTTGAAGATACCCGATCACGTGAACCTAAGAAAGAGAGGAAAAGAACGGGCTCTGCCAAAGGAAAAAGTCGTGTTCCTCTTTCTGGTTCTAGAATGAAGTGGACTTATTCCTCCAATGGAGCAGTGCCAAGTGCAGAACCAACGGCAGACAGATCCTTCATCCAAAATTCAACTACAGCTGATTTATATGCAGAGGAAACAGAAAATTTTCTGCTACGAAATTCCAGGGAAAGCTCTTTACCATCATTGGAACGGAAAAAACAATCCTTCCCCTTGGTGGATTCTGCTTATGATTACAGGACATCACAAAGTAGTGGCCCAAGATCAGTTCTAGCACAAACTGCAGATCAGCCAGAAAGTCTTAAACAGGTTTCTTCAACAGAAGCAGAAAGCAAAATATCAATAAAGCTCACAAGCTTGCCAGGAGAGAATGAAGACATGCAAAAATTTAGACCCGGTTATGGTAAAGATAGATGGGCCCCAATAGACTACAAGCCCAAGAAAAGAAATCAAACATGAAGCTGCACAGAAATGGCAATGAAGTTGGCCCTTATGGGATTAGCTTAAGTTTTACAAGTGAGCTAGCTCCGCTGATGTTTTTATAGCTGCAGCTGAATGTGCATAGAATATACCGTTGAACTGTAAGCTAATGTAAGATCAGCCATTTCTGATATGAACAAGTGGTCTTAGCCCATAATCTATCGCAGCCTGATGAAATCAGCCTGTTCCTCTCTCGTGGCATCCCACCATGGCAGTAGCTACTTCCATACAATAATGTAAGTTTCACATAAAGTGAGGCAAGCTACTATAAAGATTCAGCCATAGGACAAGGCCTTTAGTAGTTGAATCTGGTAAATGGCAAGTGTGGCGTTCTAGAATGGTTCAAGTGTTTGATGATTAGGCAATGAAAGGGAGAATTGTTGACATTCTTCTGGTCGATTGGGTGGGGAAAGAAGAATGTGTCTTCCAAATGTCATACATGGAAGCTACTATATCAATGTTGAATGTTGAACAGAGCAGATCCCAGCATTTTATTGCAGGACTATTGATTTGTAACATATTGTACTCAAAGTTAACCAAATATCTTATCTCGAGTCGGTTGTGCTCAAACTAGATACGCTATCTAGTCTTTTCGGCTTGATGATTTTCCTAGTTCATGGCAATGATAGTCTAGTTGAGCATTGAGATTTGAAAATTTATTCTTTTTCCTTTTTGGTTGACATGTATTTAACAAATCTTTTTTGCAACATCTAAACTGAGCTGTTTATGTATTTTACCAGTGTTTAGGCACATGGATAGGGTCTGCTCTTCTATACTCAATTCATACCGAGATGGTGGCCTTCTGGCCAGCTGTTGAGGTAGTTCTGATTCATGGACGAAGCCCTTTGTGCTGGGGACCACGGTCCTTAAAGTAGACAATGTGATTATGTTTCTACACTTATTAACTCAAAGGTTCCAAGAACACTTTAGCTATGAAATCTCGTGGCTGGTCCTGAGCTCAATTCCTGTATAAATGGGATATTTACCAAGGAGCTATAATTTACCCTGTAAGAGGTTATGTAAGTCACAAAATCACAATCTGTTTGAATTTTGGTGATCAAAAGTCAATGTAGTCTTGGATCAATATTTTAGGTACCCTAAATTATTAGCACCTAAGAGTAAAGCTAAAGCTGAGATCAGCTATGCAGTACTGATTAGGAAGCATGATGGACCATATTCATTATGGTTGCCAATTTTCTATGCCAGCATGTCGGGTATCCAATGTTTCAGTGTATTGATCACTGCAGATTTTAAAGGCTGTCAGTGACCCTTTTTGGTGTCAAGTGAATTAGATTTGTGCATACCTTTTTTGAAGTCAGATCTAACTTATTGACTTGCAAGAAGACTAGAAATAGCATGATTGAGGAATCGGAAGACATGCGAAGTTGTGTGAAAATTTTAACACTGAGGAACACACTACTATTTTAAGCTGATTTCAAATTATTCCAATGTTTTTAGAAACATTATTAAGTCAGCTATTACATCAGTTACAATCTTAGTTTGGAGGCTTCAATTGTCAAGCATCGTCCAGAATAGGTACGGCAGTTGCTAGGTGTGAATCTTGCTCTCATCTTAGTCATACATGTCATTATTGAGGAAATTTAATAAAGTATAAATTCCATCTATTCTATCAGATCGTTCTCAATCAGTAACATTGCATCCTCCATAGGATGACGATCTCAAGACATTCAAGACCCATGATATTGTACATGACATCTTTGAAGTTTTCAAGTGGTTTGTTTGCTGCTTGGAATTGATGTGCATATTTTGATGGTCGAAATGCAGAATTTATCAAAAGCAGTCTAGGGCTCTTTGTATGATCATTGTCAAGCTGTGACTAAGGTCAAGTTGCTTGGTCTAGTTGGAAATCTATGACATAGTTCATCATAATGATGGGCTTAGTTAAGTCAACGTAAGACTCCATTGTTAAATCCACGAGTCAAGATGGAAATTTATGACACGGATTTTCATTATGACCAAATCTCAGAGCAATTGATGTCTTAACCTCTACATTGTGGCTAGTGTGAAGAATGAAGACCATACTATGTGATGCCATTTGCATGATCTGCAACCAAATTTCACCAAAGAGGGGCAAAGGTTGTGTATGTAGAGAACAAGATTTTACCAACCGTAGAATGTGAAAACTAGTAAATTGCAACTTGACTATTTTGAGGCCTAAAATCATGAGGGTGAGTTTTAGTTGCTCATTTGAATTTTCTCACTCTTTTAGCACGTGTGTAGATGTCTGGGGAGGCCCATAGTCTTATCTATTATTGGCCTAAAGTAATGGAAAAGGTGGACTTCTCTCTCTCTCTCTCTCTCTCTCTCTCTCTCTCTCTCTCTCTCTCTCTCTCTCTCTCTCTCTCTCTCTCTCTCTCTCTCCTTGTGAGATTGTGCTAGATTGTGGATAGTATGACGATTTATGCATAGCTATGAGTTATGAATCATTTCAGCCTACTCCTAAATGGTTATGAATCAGATCTAAAGCTTTACAAGTGTTTTATTTTAGGGTTATGACATTCATGATGATTATCTCTACATTTCATGCAATTTTGCAAGTGCTCGTCTAACAATGTGTAGAATTGTTTGTGCTATCACTTGGGTCATAGATCAATCAAATAGAATGGTTCTTTATCATTTTATTTCACATGGTATCAAAGCTTAGAATTGACCAAACAACATATTATGATCAGGTTTGGATCAAGTTTGGAGGGAGCTAGTGCTCTAGCCTCTCATTGGTAGAAGCTAGTGGTGTCATACACGTGTTTGGGAAGCAAGGAAGCTTGGAGATCTAAACTTTTTGTGAATTCTCTATTATTTGGACTTAGGATCGTCAAAATTTTTAGCAACTAGTTCTGGCATTCAAGGAAAGATTGGGGTAGTACCTTTCAAGATCTGATGAGATATCTTGTTTCATGATTTGATATGGTAATTTATGCATTAAAGAGTATTATCGAATACTCGGTTGGGTTCTGTTTCTATCCATTGAGTTTTGTTTTACTTTGAGAGCAAAATTTGTTCATTTCTAGCATGCTAGTCAACCAGGTTTATGATTGTAATAGAAGTAAGGTGTTCTAGATCTATTTGATCACTTCCAAGGTTTGAAGTGAGTGCTTGTATGCACAAGAACAGGTCACATTCATATATCTATCAAGGATCGAGGAGGATCAAGCTTCTTCAACATGGCAAAGCAAAGGAGGCTTTTTGTTGGAAGACAATGATAGATTCAATGCAAGCAACTACTCAATGGATGGATTCTTTGCTAACTATGAATAATTTGATGGATATTGTGCTAGGTATTGAGGAGGAGCACGAGATGATCCAACAACAAATTATCCATTAGAGGAGTTGCAAACTCCAAAAGTGTCGTCTAAGGAATGCCACGTAGGATAAAAAATTCACCGAATCTGTAATTTTGATGGATTTTTTGGTCTAGTTTAGCTTTAACCTTACCAATAATGTGTAATTAAAGAGAGACTATTATGATGCATGCAATTGCAATTTCAAGAACCTACGCCGCTCATTAACTAACTTTTCAAATTTGAAAATGAGATTGTATGCCTCGTTTTAACTAGCGAGAAAAGAAACATAGTATCTCAGTACGCCATGGAAGAAGAATAGTATCTTATAATTTACATAGTCAAATGGATTTAGCTAATTTTTTCTGATATATCTGTTCATATTTGTGGAGATGTCTAAGTTTCATCTACATATTGTTCTCCCTGCCGAGAACGTTCCAATATCCGAAAGAGCAGTGAACACTTGAGATTATGGCTCACAAAATCGACAAAAAAAAATGATTTGTGGGTTGACGGAAATTTGTATCCATTGGATATGAGCTCAATGCAATATCCACAATTTCAATCAATCACACAACTCATAACATTTTTGTGTGAAGGACAAAACGGTTTACTGGGTTATTGTGAAAGATTGAGAAGTAATGGTGTTGCGTGTGAAGATTTTATCAATCATTAAGATCCAAAATCATATCTTGATCTTTGTTTTTTTTAAATCACAATTTACACCATTTACAATGTAGAAAATCAACATCTACTTAATGAAAGAGATGCAAAATCAATAAGATATTGATCAAACATCAACCTTAAAATATTATGAAGTTGTTGTCCGTACGAAAATAGTAAGCTATTGTATTTCACATGTGTGGATCCAAATATAGCAAATATGAGCATTCTATACACAAGATTGCAAGATATAACCAAGATAGTGCACCAATGGATAGATCAACCCAAGAGAACTCATGTATAAGCATGAAATGAGATGAGAGAGAGAAGAATTCCTTTCTCCCATGAGTTTACATCCTTTTATAGCAGGTCCATGCATCATTAATGAGCTTGGTTTCCCTCCATAACAAAAACCGTATCATTAATGTGGACTACATTCAATGTCTCCAACATTCAAATTTGAATCTACTAAACTCGACCTACTACTATTTCCCTCGCTTCTAAAAGTGGTAATTCAAATGCCTTTAGACTAATATAACTTTGAAAAGTCACACTCTAAGTCTGATATGAAAAGGCCTCAATTGCCAAATAAACAAATATGTCCAAAATAGCAAACTAGTTGACAAATTCTCACACTCCCTCTTCAACTAGTTTTAGCATAAACTTTGAGAATACTCCAAGAGAAGTCCTATGCTTTGTAAACAAGTCTTTTCCCAATGCTTTGGTGAAGATATCAGCTACACATTCCTTTGAAGATACACGTTGAAACTCCACCTCCTTTGCCATGACTTGCTCCCTCACAAAGTGTTATGCCACCTCAATATGCTTGTTCCTAGCATGAAATATATAATTGCTTGCCAACTTCTGGGCTGATAGGTTGTCACAAAAGATGATTGGGCTCTCTGAAAAATCCAACAAGTGAAGATCCTTGATCATCCTCTTGATCCATGCCATCTCTTTTGTGCAATGAGTAAGTGCTTTTTGTACTCGGCCTCACTAGATGACAATGAGAAAGTGGCTTGTTTCTTCGACATCCATGATATAGCTCCATCAGCTATGAAAATACAATGTGCACTTATGGATTTCCTATCCATTTGATCTCCTGCAAAGTCCAAATCTGAAAATCCAAACAAGTTAGGTGATGATCCCTCATATACACTCTGTGCCCCTTTCTACATGGTAGTGAGGCAAGTGATGAGGTCACTATCGCAGGATGTTCGTTGGAACATCGCAGCCTTGGAAGCCCTTCATACAGCCTATGAGGACTTCCAAGTGAAGTTTTTCAAGGACTCAAGCCTCTACATGGTGCATGCCAAGAGAGTTACGCTCATGCCGGCGGTCATGCACCTTGTCATGAGGCTGAAGAATACATATGAGCAAGTGTTCAGGAGTAGTTTTACTACTAAGCCACCACCGACATAGATAGGGCCTGTGCCTGAAAGAAAAAAGAGCAAACATGCGAGAGTCGAGGGTATAGTAGGCACTAAAGCATTACAGTTTCGTGCTTTGTCGTAGTAATTGTTATTTCCAAGTCCCAAGATAACTTTAACTTGAGGTTATCCCAAGCAGTTTAGTGCAACCATGGGCTGCACATGCCAGCAGCCAATAATATGCTTCCAATCTACCGGCCCGGAAATTTAAATCGTCCCAAATATGAATTGTGTTTTTTGGGTCAAGTGAGTTATGTTACATAGAAGCCACTATGTCAAGAAATGATTGGGCCACATGAATATAAAAGGAGAAAGAGAAAAAAAAAGAATCTTGACAAACGACCCTTCTAACGTCGGAAAATTTTAGAAAGGCCAAGAGGTCTTTACATATTATGTCTCAAATGAGCTTCTGAAGGAGGTAGGAACTTGCACATCATCTTATGAGTCATGGAGGACTCTTCAGAGAATTCATGAATCAAATTCCACATATAGGGTAATCACCCTAAGAAGGCAAAAGTTTCAAAGCTATTAAAAGGAAGGTGACATTGCTAACTCTAATGTGATGGGGGTTAAATCTCTTAATAGTGACTTTCTTGCATGAATCTGATTTGAACTCTATCTTATGTCCTAGATTAGTAGTCCTACTGGCCGATAGTAAATTTGCCGTCAGATTTGGGACATATAGAAATTTTGGTATCACCTTCGATCATATGTGAACTACTGTCTCCGAGGTGAACAAATTTCTTAGATACCTTACATTGGGTTAAAATTTATATGGATTATGCCGGGTAAAATTCGTATTGACCCTTTGGGAATTGTGGAAAATTTTATTGCTGATTTGGCCAGTCTTGCTGATAAATTTGAAGAGGAAGAAAGATTTTTTAACCAAAATATCAGAAAAGTCTTTGTCTGCCTTAAAAAAAAATGACTCCTTGTCTGTCGAGCCTACTCCTATCATTCCTTATACACCCCTCTCTCCGCACCCTCTTGTTTTTTTAGATGAGTTGGATGAAGATACTGCTTCACAAATTGAAATCTTTTTGCAAGATATCTGTGACATCGAAGACCAATTCACCTTTGAGTTCTACCAAGCTAAAAACTGCCAAATTTCCATGGTCCCTAGCCTCGAATTATTGAGCTCAAATCTACTCTCACTGCTTTTAAACTTTGGAGCTTACCCATTGTGAACTTTCTTGCTCCCATACCTATTGAACTCTGGATTTTTATTGCATACAAGACTGAAAAAGAAGTACAAACCTGCAAACTTGCTGCTCTAAACAAGAATACTTCACTTGAGACACCCATTGCCTTTGACAATATTATACACATGAACTTGTCTGAACCTTCTCGTTGCCCTTTGGGCTCGAGTTCGTGGACACCTTGATACCGGTTTTAGTAGAATGAAGATGCACCAAGCAAGAATTCGGAACTGGAAGAGACCTTTCTTTAGATGTAGATGTGGGGGTCTTCTATTGTTTGGTTTGATCATGGTGTATGGTTCATGATGAACAATCTTATTAAATTCTTCCTTGGTGCATCCTTTCAAAATCAGATGAATGCCTTTTTTTCTTTGGCTACACAAGCCTGTCAGAGATGTTGTCAAGTTGCACCTTACTTTTCTCTTCTTACGCCAGTACATGATTGATGCATCTATAGAGCTTGCTGCAAACCCTTCTGCTAAATTTCTTGCCTACTTAGGAGATGCTGAAAACACCAAAGAGATTGAATGCCTCCTTAAAAGACCAATGTTAGCAACTGTGCTAACACAGAGAAAAATAAATTGAAATAAATAAAACTCTGTGGCATGTGTTTTGTAAGCCCACATATGAGTATCTATCAATAAACTTCGACCATGGCATGTGTTTTGTAAGTCCATGAGTAGAAGCTTAAAATAATAATAAAATAGCTTAAACTTAGATTTAGAACTTAGACTTAGGAAACTTAAGCTTAGAAATATTTGTCTTACACCAAACCCCGAACCTCCCAAATCATCATGGGCTGGAGATTCGAGGGGGGCCTTGCCTTTCAACAGTCTGGATGATGATTTGGGAGGTTCGGGGTTTGGTGTAGGAACATATGCAATCTCAGGAGCTTTCCTAGCAGTTGTAAGGTCGCCAAGCGGCTGAATCTGAAGAGGTTTTTTCATCTTTTCCTTCATGGTATGGCCACAACGTTGTGGCTTCGGAGGACGTGAGGTGTGCGAATGAGAAAGTGGTGGCACATCATGGAGGATTTCATCATCGATTTGAAAGATTGTTTCCTCCTCACAGAAGTCCCATGGATAGTTTTGTCATTTGACCCGGTAGAACTTCGTATCAGGTTTTTCGATGGTAACCTTGGCCATTGGTTCCACTTTGGATGATTGTTGCGGAAAGGCCTTAAGTGGAAGTGCCTCTATGTAGTTGAGGATTTGGATATTAGAAATGTACGAATCTTCTGAGCAATTCTGAATTTGCAAGACATTTTTGTCATCTACGAAAAAATCTTCCGATTCATTAGTAGGTAGCCATGTAACATTTAGCAACTCATCATTGTGTGGTAGAATATCAATAAAATTGATATTAATGATAGGGGTGTCTAGATCAGGAATTTGTTCGTTATCGGTCAGAGGAGAATAGGTATAATCATCTTGATGTTGAGCACAAGAATTGGCATTCACACAATCAATGGTAGCTAAACTGTGACTCCAGTTTATGATATCAGTAGATTCAAAATAATGACCTTTTTAGTGGCTGGATTGGTATGGCTCAAACACTGAATTAGTGGAGGAGAATCCCTCGTCGTGAAACCGTGTAGGTTTGAGTTTGCCAAATGAATCGATGGTGACAGAACTGTCTCGATTTCCAAAGGTGACGTGACCTTTGCTCCAGTCGTGAACGACTCGTGCATTGGTGAGCCATGGGAGACCAAGTAGTAACTCATAGGAATAGGCATTACTAGGAATATCAAGTACTACTAGATCTACAGAAAACTTTAGACCTCCTAGTTTGATCAGCACTTGCGGAAGGAAAATGGTATATCGAACCACACTTTGATCAGCCATCCTAAGCTGACAAGTGGATTTGGTAAGCTTGTCTCTCAGATTCCATTCTAGCATGAGGGATGTGGAAATGATATTGACACCTGATCCACCGTCGAGAACAGCTAGGACTTTGCAAGATTGACAATGGGTAGCTGGGATTTTGATGTTGCCCCATTCACTGAGTGGGTTGGTGAGGTGTAATGGCATTTTGGGCAACTCATCAGGGGAAATCGAAGATCAGGGTCTGTTTGGTTGAAAAAAAGGTCACTTGGGTCATTTATTTCAAAGAAAATGCCCAAGTTGACACTTTGTTGTCTCCCCTTGGCTTGATAGGTTGCTCCGTAGCTTGTTGAGGACCTGGAGAGAAGTCTTGTGCTGTGGTGTGAAGGTAAAAAGCAAGCAAGCATACACACAAACACGGAAGCAAAAAAAAACAAAATGAAATGAAAGCTAGGTGGAAAAAAACTTAAAAATATAGCAACGGCACCAATGTTGGAAATATTTCTAGTTTATGCGATGGCTAGATCTACTCACGGGTGTAGTGTAGAGAGGATCTACTCACGGGTGTAGTGTAGAGAGGATCGTCCACCTTTTAAGAACCTACCAAAGCTTTCAAAATGGAAATAAACTAACAAAAATGAGAGCACCAAGGCTTTTCCAATTGGTGCTCAATATAGATAGAACTAGCTTGGCTAAGGCTTCCCAACTAACCAAGATTAACAAAATAATAAGACCTTGCTAAGTTGGTACCCAACTAGCAAGAAGATTAAACTACTTCTAATTTAACACCCAAAAGGGAGATAGAAATAATAGATTGTGGCTAACTAAGAAAATATCAAATAAGAACATGCCACAATATAGAAACCGATGAAAAGGAGGCAAGAGGAGGCCCGAGCACCTTCCCTCAAGCTATGCACCTTTCCAAAGGGAACACAAGTGAATTAGCAAGATAATCTCAAGAGAGAGCGATTAGCATAATCTCAAAAGTGTTATTTACATGGCAAATACCTCTCCTTTTATGGCAAGGAGGGTCTTCCATAAGTATCCACTAACTTATGGGACTAACTTATTTCTAGCCATTCTAGAACTTCAAAGTTTCTAACTTAGGAAAACTTAAGACAAATATTTCTAAGCTTAAGTTTCCTAAGTCTAAGTTCTAAATCTAAGTTTAAGCTATTTTATTGTTATTTTAAGCTTCTACTCATGGACTTACAAAACACATGCCATGGTGGAAGTTTATTGACAGATACTCATACGTGGGCTTACAAAACACATGCCACGAAGTTTTATTTTTTTATTTTTATTTTTCTCTGTGTTAGCACAGTTGCTAACAACCAA
The DNA here is from genome assembly GCA_029204225.1 of Diphasiastrum complanatum. Classification (NCBI taxonomy): domain Eukaryota; kingdom Viridiplantae; phylum Streptophyta; class Lycopodiopsida; order Lycopodiales; family Lycopodiaceae; genus Diphasiastrum; species Diphasiastrum complanatum. Next base: position 16,617,065 of record CM055104.1, on the reverse strand, counting down.
GTTTTTTCACTCTCCAAGATAAATTCTTCCAAAGCTCAAATAAAAGACCTGGTTCTTTCAACCTAAACAAGCCTAGCTCAATGGTTTCTGGATAGAAGAACTCTCACTAGGAATATGGAAAAAAAAATATATGGGAAAAAGAAAGAAGTATACAGGATATAAAGGGAAGGAAGGACAAGGCAATGGCACAAAAGAAGACTTACCAGTTAAAAGACTGAACTTTTACAGGGATTGATTGGCTCGTAGGATGACGAGGATCTGGATAGAAGAACTCTCACTAGGAATACGGTGGATTGACTACAACTTAGCACACACAAGGACAAGGCAAAGATATTTGTACATTTGAGCTATTGTAATAGGATGTTTGAGACTATTCGTGTGACACACTTTTACACTCGCATTTTATTATAGATCTTTGGCCTTATACACGAGTCCTTCCATGATATTGTGTTTACTTAGTCATACTTGCCTAACATCAAAAGTGAATGGTACTTTTCGTTTGATGTTTTCTACAATTTTGAAATCAAAAATCTACTTGTATGTTCTTGCTCCTCTAAAACGTTTCAAAAATTTTATTTCAAAATTTTTTTATCATGTGCTTACGACGGACTGCAATATAATTAGAAGTATGTACCTCAGAAAATCTATAGAAAAAGGTCTCAATCATATCATGTTGCAACATACATGCATATATAGTGTGGCTAACGAACTTTATGACTATTGGATCAAACTTATGAAGCTTTTATCTATTTATGCGATGATGGATGATGATACAATTTTAAAACATGATGATATTTGTCGACTTGCCGCTATTGAGTTCCTAAAAAGAAAAAAATGGATTCAAGGATATATTGTCACCTTACAAAAAAAGATTGATGCCAACAATGAGCGACAATGGTTAACCAAACATCTTTACATCAATGGTGTTGATAAAGCGCAACATAATCCATGTTTCATTTGTATTAATCTTGTCTTGATAAGTCAAGACTTTGAATCTTTTTTTGACAAATCAAACAATTATGTTCATTACTCTATAGAACATATAAAGGCAACTATGGGAAATGTAATACCTGATGAGTTCATCTATTCAAAGGAACTTCCCTATCTTTTATGCACTTATAAAGCTCATAAAAATTCTTTCAGATGGATCACGAATGCCCATGGGTGCTATTTTTTTGGACTCGATAAAATCCTGACAGGGGTTCTTGGTATAGTCCATCCTTTTATCATGGAAGGTGCAGACCTTAAGGCAAAAACATACAAGAACTACCTAAATGGGGATACAGCTTTACTTTGGCAATGTGACTCCTCTGTCGACTTCTATCTCAATATACCCAAAGACATTTATTGCATAAAGGCCACAGATATCTCCAAATGTTACAAAAATATACCTTTGGATAGAGCAAATGGTCTTAAAACAGTTGAAACTAATCACATTTGCCTTCAAGTTCACAAATGGAAAAACTCTTCATTATAAATGATAACAAAAGTCAAGGATTTTCAATGGTCCTGGAACAAGAAAAAATCAGAAGAATGGAATGATATTGACATTGATACAATATGTGCATGGAACTCCATGCTGATAAATTATTGTATTTCCAGGCTTGGTAATCATATTGGAGACATATCAGAAAGATACCCATGGGATTTTCTTGTTCGCCACTATGGTGTAATTGGTATCTCTCATATTTTGAAATGTGGGTTATGAAAAGATTAGCGAGATTGAAGCAAACAAAATTTATGGATAATTTCAAATTTTCATTCAGATTATTGATGGCATATGCTTTATCAAGAACCCCTGCATCGGGAAGTTCTTGGACAAAACACAACCTAGAATACCGGATAACCCTTTTTGGATCTATCCCTTGGAATATCTTGATATCGATGAAAGCGACATGGCCAACAACACGGTAAACTTTTTAAATACCACCATCTCTTTTGATCCGATATATGGTGTGGTACTCCTTTCTAAATACGACAAAAGAAGAGATTTGCCCTTCCAATATTTGTAGTACATACAACTGGCCTCCAATAGGCCAGTGTATAACTCCTATAAAATCATCATATCTCAGGTTATTGCAACTATGTACTGCTGTAATAAGCAGTATACGTTTCTAAGAGAAGTTAAGACTCTTATTGGTGCATTTCAGAAAAATGGCTTTCTAAAAGACAAATTATGTTTGATCATAGATAGACTGCTTACATTCACATAAGTAAGTATTGCTTGAAACTTAGGCTTCACAGATCACCAACAGTTTTGCTGGAACAACGATTACACTACCTTCAAAGCAATTGTTTGATTGTATAGTTGTTTAAACATATATGATGTAACCCTCATCGTTGAAAGGACAACGATGGTAGCACTATGGAATATGTAGAAATATGTCTCTTCATCAGTACTGATGGTCAGCGCTGGTAGACAGCGAACAACTACATTTTGAAAGTTGGTTCAATCACTTTGTGACTTATGATGTATGATATGTCGAGTACATGCAATGATAAACAATGTCATATGTCTCTTTCCTCACAAAGACTTCTATACTGAAATATTGCATCCTGATTCCATTGCCGAATTCGGATTATGCTCTCATAGATGTATGTGTTATGACTAGCATCTCCATAAAGAAACTAAATGATAGTATATGGGTTTGCTTATGCTCTCTTTGCTTAAATTTAAGTAGAATACTTCGTTTCATATATTTATGTATTTTGAATGACATGGTTTTGTACGCTATCACTATTATGGCAATAACTAGACTCGAAATTTGCTTATTAGCACTCTTCAAAGGAAATGACTTTCATAAACAAACATGACTTCCTCACAAGACTCATATGCGACATCAGGTTAGTATTGCAACACTTCACTTCGTGGCATTGGTTTACAATGAGGTATTGGTGTATACAATGAAAATAATGTACGTTTATGAATAGTGATACGAAAAGGTTCTATTTTGTACCTATAGCAGGATAACGAAAGCTATTTTACTCATTTCTTTCGTCTCACAGCAAAAACATGCATTGGTAACTTTGGCTTTGATAACTTTGTTGTTTTCTTTTCCCATTAATAAAGGTTATGAACAATAATACAAGTAATAATAACTCTGGCACCCTTAATGTGCATGGTTTTGTACAAGGGATCGCTACACTAGTAGGGATTGGTATGGCATGGATTTGCCCTAATCCTATTGCAAGTGTTAGGGTAAAGTACTTGGCTAATTATAATTATAGGCAGGTATTGTTGTATTGTTTCTTAAGACGTGATCGATATCTAAAATTAATGAAACTGAGCGGTAGTTGGCGTGCTCTTGGAAAGCATGGATGTGCTCAAGAGTTTTGAAAATGGTACTTTACCTATTTGGGTTCAGATATAGGTATAGCATGGATTTGCCCCATATCTCAGTATTGATCCATGTTATCTCTCGTTTGCTAATCGCAACATATATAGCACAATTATTTTTCAAATGCACATGCTCTAACTTTATAAATTGATACGGACCAGTACCATAAAACTAATCAAAATGGTGGAATGCTTTGATACAGTAATAATATGGGAAAGCTTAGCGCTATTATTTACGTTTTACATAGGGAAGATTGGACTACATTTTCTCATCAAATATTTTAAGCTATTAAGATGCTAAACTTATTTTGGACATGGATAACAACTGACGTTCAGCGTTGACACCTGTCTTCCTCACTGTGTTAACTCGTGCAGTTTTGTGTGGTGGGACGATGGCTTGTACCAGCTTATGAATAAAGGTTTCAAAAGGTTTGGTCTTGTTTTGGCAAGAGGATCTATCTATCGTTAATCTCTCTCTCTCTCTCTCTCTCTCTCTCTCTCTCTCTCTCTCTCTCTCTCTCTCTCTCTCTCTCTCTCTCTCTCTCTCTCTCTCTCTCTCTCTCTCTTCCGTGGATTCTTCTACATTTTAAGACACTCCCCCACGTCAAGAAAAATGCCAAAAAAAAGTTTTCTAAAGGTCCTACACTAACACTACCCCTAACTTCACTATTCAAAAGTTCCCGCCCATTTTGATAGATAAGCTCTTTTATGTCTCTAAGTTTAGCTTAAATGAATGGACATGATTCACTCTTACCTCATCACATTAGGAGAGTTTTGGGCTTCAAAAGACCCTTTAAGAATTCGTGCAAGATGTCTTTTATATTATTAAAATATTATAACACTAATACTTTTGACTTGTCATAACTTTTTAATCATAGCTTAGAAGTATGTCACATAACATATCAATGGAAAGCCCTTGTTGAGCGCTTTCCAATGCACCAAACTCCGCTAAATTCGGACTTACCACTAAAAAGTTATGCCATTTTTAGTGTGGAATCAAAATGTGGACTCAAAAAGTTACGTTACGTAGATTTCAAATTTGAGTGTTTTGATTGGTCCATGTGTAAGAAAAATTTGAGAAAAAATATAAAAAGAAGCTTTACAAAGGGTCTTTTTGGAATTTAGAACTCCTCTAATGACCTAAAATATCACCTTCCACGAAGGTTCCTCGCATACCGCTATGTAGCAAGCAGTCTCAACCGACGTTCTTCCACAATACGGTGTGAGAAGAGTTCAGTAAGTTGCCTACTGAAGAAAGTGTGCACTATCAAGATTGTGCTCGTCGTCTTCTACTTTATGGTATGTGGTTGATTTCCTTTTACACTTATGCTTTCATCTCTTTGGGTACGCTTCTTAGCAAGAGGTAAAATAGAAAAAATTATGATGTGAAGAGGCTCATTGTCCACAACGATGGATTAGCGACCTACCCATACAACAAAAAAAAAAAATACTTTTTTTGTGTTAATAGATCCGCCATGAAGCACTGGACTAGCGATGGGTCTGCTGCATTTACTTGTTGAAACATGTCGCCTTAATTGCTCAGATTATATCCTGCAATAGACCAATGATACCTCCTTGCTTTGCACTTTCAATGCTTAGCCTTAAATCCATTTACTAATAAGCATCCTGAAAACTTTACAAAAAACCTAGAAAACAGAAGGCTCGAGTTTTTCCAAAAGATCGAAAAATCTAGTATCGGATTTTTTCGACCCAATGTCAAGCCCAACAAATAGAGATTTTTTGACCCTGGGTCGGCGGATCGGATCAGTTCAGAATTTTTGACTCTTTACTAAATTATCCGAGCGTGTTCCACCCTAGATCGGATCGGATTGGGTCTAATTTTTTTTACCCTAGAAAATTTGACCCTCAGCATATTTTTTGACCTAGTGTATATTTCTCGATCCTATGCAATCTGTCGGTTAGAAATCCGACCCAATGACTTTACATTGAAGTTCGCCAACTTTGTACATGCATTTATGACATGAAGGCGATTGTAATAACTATAGGAAATTCAGTTGTAGATATTTTTAGTATATCAAACTTAGAATCTTCATCAAAAAACTTCTTCTGATATTCCAAGTCTGATTTTTTATTAATCAGTATCAATGTTATCACGCTCAACAAGCTGAAGTTATAACTTCATGCCATTGTACTCATTGTTGATAATAATCAGAGTGCAATTTGTCCTACTATTGTTATTGTTCTATTGTGCATTTGTATGAATCCCTCGTTTGAACTATTTTGCTGCTAGTTGTAGCGCTTCCGATCCACACATCTAGCTCGCAGTATGATATCAGAGATGTTACTTCCAAGTTATACTTGAGGAAGAAATTGTTCGATTTGAAGGTGTCTGAAGTAGAAAGTGTTACAAGTTACATCAACACTTTCAAAAATCTTATGGAGCAAATGGTTGCAATTGGCTCAGTCATTGAAGATTCCGATGCTGTTATGACTCTATTATCGAGTCTTCCTGAAGCCTATTAAAATTGGGTCATGATAATTTTGACCTAGGAGAAAATTACTCTACCAAAAGCAATTTCAATGCTTCTACAAGAGGAAATAAAAAAATTTGCATCTTCCTCCTCAAGCTCTATATTCAATCCGAAGTTCAGATCCAAAAAGAAGAACAATATGCAGTCAGGGTCAAATTTTGGCTCAGGGTCAAATTCAGGCTCAAGGTCGAATTCCAACTCTTCACCCTTCTAACCAAAGCAGAAACTATTTAGCAGATACTACAAGAGAATTGGACATAAAATCAAAGACTGCAAAACTTTGAGATTTAACAATGAGAAGAAGAAACAGTTCCAACAACAAGCAAATTCCACTTCAACCAGTTTTTCGACCCAGCAGCAAGAGGAAGATGAAGCAGCTTTTATGACCAAGGTCGGAGAACAACATGATATCGATTTATGGTATCTTTTTTCAAGAGCAACACAACACATGACTCACCATCATGACTAGTTCAAAGATTATAAATCTTTCACCCACTCTCGAGTTGTGCAACTTGGACCAGTGAAGGAACAGTCAGAGTCGAATTTCAGAAAGGTGAAGTCAAGCTGCTCTCCAACGTTTTCCAAGTACCAATTCTGGCCATGAATCTACTCTCAATTAGCATAATTATTGATTCAGGTCGGAAGGTCGAATTCGATACAAATGGTTGCACAATACTTGACAAATCCGGAAAAATTCTAGCTTTCGAAAAAAGGAGTGGAAATCTTTACAAACTCAGCCAGTGTTACTCTTCCAATAGTCAAGCTCTTCACACTTTTACTTCCGAATCATCTGATATGCTTTGGCATTTCAGATTAGGCCATTTGAACTTCAATAGTATTCAACAAATGTCAACTCAAGGACTAGTACAAGATCTGCCTTCTGTCAACAAGCCAACTTCTCTATGTGAAAGCTATATAATCAGCAAGCATGCTAGAAGTCTTTTTATTTTTGACTTAGTGCATACTTTCAAAGGCTTGCTAGATCTTGTACATAGTGACATTTGTGGCCCGATGCAGACTGCTTCCACAGGGGGAGCTCTTTATTTCCTAACCTTCATCGACTCTCGGAGGACTGCTACCTATTTTCTGAAGAACAAATCAGAAACTCACTCATTCTCATGGTCGCTCCTTTTCCTTGAGGAACCTCCCCAAGAACACATTCATCGTCCTTCTTATCCCAAAGACGACGAATAGAAGGTTCGCTATGAGCAAGGAACTCCGTGATGTAAACCATAGATTCAAGTTCTTCATACAGTTCACACATGACTAGTCACAAGGAGTTCTATACTTCTTTGGTCACTTATGATGGAGCCAAGAAAGCAATTCACATGGCCAATGGTGGTGAGTGTGTGATTGAAGGTATTGGTTCAATTCCTATTTGTCTCTCTACTAATAGGAAATCAAGACTTGATGTTGTTCTTTACATTCCTTCACTTTCAAAAAATTTGCTAAGTGTTGGTCGAATGATAGAGAAAGGATACATGGTAAAGTTTGGTGGTGAAAAGGAAGAGCAATGAAGTGTTGTTCAAGTTTACTTTACTTGTTCTATTGTTGGATTATTATCCTTCTTACTAATCGACTAATCGGTTTTAATCCTCATCCATTGTTTATCCAATTCTATGAATTTTCTCGTGTTTTTATACAGTCTACAAAATGACAAGTGTTTTTACACAGTCTGCAAAATACAGGAGTTTGACAATAGTGTCGCCTTTTTCGTCTTTTTCGTCTGTCGGAAATTGCAAGTAAATATGCGGAGTCGCATTTTTTGTCTTTTTCAAAGTGCCTCAAATGTTAAGGAAATGACTCTGACAAAGTGTGGGACAACCCTAAATGAGATTAAGGACATTGTCAGGTTTTTCGCAAAATGCCGACACTGTCGCCTTTTTGTGACACCTTCGCCTATGGCAGTTTTAGTTCATTTCTGCAGAGTGACACTTTTGGTTCATTTATGCAGATAGACTGTTTACGGCTATTGGAGGGTTTGCAGATCCTGAGGCAACCCTAGCCCTAGTTAATAAGTGAGAGAAATTTGGCACCCTACGTGTGTAAGTCTAACCCGATGATCACATAGTTATTTGATTAGTTGAAATTCAATAAAAGGACTTTAGGTCTTTTTGCGGGACTTTTAATGTCGCATGGCCTAGATGTCAAGTTAGTGAATAAAGTTGGGTTTCCCTCCAATTTGAATAAGTTTCCACTCTTTTTTAAATTTGAATAATTAGGGAGATAGAAATGGACCAATAGGATTCAGAGGCCAGGTCCTCCTCTCTATTACAAAAAGGGACCAACTCAAGCTTCCTACACATGTACATATTTTCATTTCAATAAAGCAGATTGGTTCTCTTGTGAAATGGATTTTTGAATGTCCTTGCTCTCCAATACTTTTCCTCCATCTCTCATGCTTTTATCATGTTTGCTAATTGTTGGATCTGATTGTTATTGGAATTGCATGTTTTTATACTTTTTATGAGGGAGAAAGAGAGAGAGAGAAAGGGTAAGCTAACTTCATTGTGGATCTTATGTTAATGGATGTAGTGTTAATGGATGTAGTGTTAATGGATGTTAGAGTTAGATCTGGATCTTCCATTCATGCTGAAATCTGAAATATGTTATCGCTCTCATGGGGACGAATCTATGCGTGACAATTAACTTCATCTCCTTGATGCTAGATTGATTAGATCTTGGGTTGAGGATAGGCAAGGAAAGAAACCCACTACAATTTTGGCACCGTTGCCGAGGAGCTACGCCAATTTTTTAGTTTGCATCATGTTTGTTGGATGGTTAGCTTGCATTAGGCCTCTTGTCGTGGCATGAATAGTGTTAAATCTGCATTTAGAGTTAGTTTGGGAGTGACTTTGCCATGATTTGAGTGGATTTGCTTGTTTGAAATCTAATTTGATTGTGGAACAGAAAAAGCTAATAAAAGATTTCTCAGAGGATCAGTTGTCATATTGTCATATTTTTGCCAAGAAAGTCTCTTTTTTTTGCAAAAATACCAGTATTACTTTTGATTCTTCGCCAAAACCTTCGCCGAGTTTCCAGATCATTATATTTATAGTAATTTACTATTTTTGAGTTCGACGAACATTCATTCTATCCGGATCAAAGAAAATCTCTATTTATACCCTCACCAAACTATAGAAACTGTGTTTTTATGTGTCAGAAACCGTCGCTAGTTCTACCCTAGTTTTATTTGTTTCAGATTTTCAATCTGAGAGTTTGGCGAAGGTTATTTCCATAAAATTTGTCAAGAAAAGTCTGATCAGAGAGTTTTTACAAAAAATAGCACTGCGGAACCTTCATCAAGTCAACCTTTGTCTGTTATATTTTTTGGTTCTGATTTCCCAGATCAAGTCTCTGTCAAATTTCGGGTCAAATCAAATACAGGCTGATTTTGATTCTGAGAATTTTTCATTTTTGAGAAGTATCGATCGGTTGATCTTAGGAGTCTTTTTCACATTAAAGAAATCTGATTCTTGTCAAGTGAAAGAAATCTAATTGATCTGATCTGAGATAGTTTGATTGAAAATCTAGATCCAATCTCATTGTCTGCCTGATTTAATCTATAAAGATGGCCGCTCCTGGAGGTGCTCCTCAGAAAGTCAATCCAATCATTGTTATGAGAGAACCTGGTTGGATCTACCCAAATACAATGGATTAACAGATCCAATTAGATTTCTTCAAATCTATTCTAAATCTTGTGAAGTCTATGGTGAAGTTTTTCCCTAGGATAAACTTAAGCTTTTTCCTATGGCCTTAATAGGTGCAGCACAAGATTGGTACTATAATCAAGATGAAACTAAGCGTACAGATTGGGAGACTGTTAAACGAGCCCTTATCACATGGTTCAAACCTCAGAAGTTTATGGAAGACCCTTTCGTACTTTTAAGTAAAATTAAAATGGAAAAGCGAGAAATGATTCAAGATTACATTGAACGGGTAAAATGCCTCAGATACCGAATGGGCTTCACCGATTGTCGTTGTTCCTAAGAAGAATGGGAAATTGAGAATTTGTGTGAATCTCAAGGCCTTGAACAAAGTGACACGGAAGGATCACTTTTTGTTACCTTTTACTAAAAGCATTTTGGACCACCTTGCTGGAGCGGAAGCTTATAGTTTTTTGGATGAATTTAGTGGTTACAACCAAGTCAAGATTACACTTGCAGATTGTCACAAAATAGCTTTTGCAACAGATGGGGCACCTATGCTTAATGTCGTTTGACTCTATAATGCACCAAGTTCGTTCCAAAGAGTAATGCAATTTGCTTTTAAAGATTATCTACAAAAATTCCTTGAAATTTGCTTGGATGACCTTGGAGTCCATAGCACAGATACAGACCACCTGGATCGATTGGAAAAAGTATTTGCACGATGTTGCAAGTATCAAGTTTTCCTAAATCCAGAAAAATGCCAGATATGGATTTCCCATGGAGTTGTTCTTAGACATGTGATATCAAGACATGGCATTGCCACAAATTATTCTAAAATCAAGGTTATTGTGGAATTGCCACCGCCAACAACAATTCGTGGAGTTTATGTGTTTATGGGTCATGTGAACTATTATCGAATTTTTATTATCTTTTTTGCGGATTTAGCAAGACCTATATACAAACTAACTATTGTTCCTATTTGGATAGTAGAGACATTAGAAGCCTTTGAAAAATTAAAAATAGCATTAGCCTCAGCACCGATACTGCATTCTTGAGATTGGACGATTGAGTTTCATGTTCAGACTGATGCCTCAAAATATGCAATTGGATCAATTTTGACGCAGCCAGGTGAATATAAGGACTATCCAATACAATTTGCAAGCAGACAACTTACAGATCCAGAGAAGAACTATTCAACAACAGAACGTGAAGTGTTAGCCATGATTTTTTTTGTACAAAAATTTCATCAACGCACTTTGCATTTTATACAGATCACTAACCGTTACTTTACTTTGTAAACAAGACGTGCAATACAAGACATATTGCAAGATGGTTACTATTATTGACTGAATTTGACTTTCGAATTGTGGTTCGTAAGGGGAAGCAACATTATCTAGCTGACCACATTTCGCGAATTGAATCAGCACCAGTTAATACAAAAGTGGATGATGAATTACCAGATGCTACATTATTCTATGTAGAGGCAGTATCTGAGTGAGCAATGGATATTGTTGAGTATCTGATGCTAGGACAACCGAATGACTCTTTGACAAAAGTACAGAAGAGACAATTGATTCATAAGGCTCAACCTTATCAATTGATTGCAGGACAATTGTATCATCTTGGATCAGACAATATTCTACGTAGATGTGTTTTACCGCATGAAGTATCAGATTTAATCATGTTTTCACATGATGGCATGGGCGGAGGACACTTCTCTACAGACATTATTGTTCGCAAACTTTTGCAATCAGGTTGTTGGTGGCCTACGCTTTATAAGAACACAGAAAATTATATTCAGACATGTGATGTTTGCCAGCGAGCACGTCGGCCTACTAGACAGAACTATGGACCCTTACATCCGGTTTTATCGCAAGCGCCATTTGAAAAATGGGGACTGGATTATGTGGATCCTATTCACCCTGTCGTGCAGGGATCTCAGGCCCGATACATTATCGTAGCAACTGATTATATGACCAAGTGGGTTGAAGCCAAAGCTGTCAAAGTTGTTGATGCAAAATCTATGGTCAAGTTTCTCTATGAACATATTATTATCAGATTTGGATGTCCGATCGAGATTGTCAGTGACCGGAGTACACACTTTGTTAATCAAACGATAAAGTGTTTACTGAAAGATTTTTTGTTATACACAGATTTAGTACTCCATATTATCCCAGAGGGAATGGCCAAGCTGAATCTTCCAATAAAATTCTCTACACTATTATGACGAAAACAATTGAAGCAAGTCGGTTTGATTGGGAACATAAACTGCATGCAGCATTACGGGCCTTCTAAACCGCTTACAAAAGTAGTACAAATCAAACACCCTTTCAACTAGTTTATGGTCAAGATGTTGTCATGCCGATTGAATTTTTAATACCATCTTTATGCATAGCAGCAATAGAGCGCTTAAATGATGATAAGTCTTTACAACTACGTCATGAAGCGTTGCACAAATTGTGTGAAACAAGGTTGATGGCAGTTCATGCGTTGGCAGCAGAGAAAGCCCGTCGTAAAACATGGCACGAACGTCGTTTACACAAAAAGGATCTACAAGAAGGAGATCTAGCACTGATGTATAAAACCAAGCTGATTAAGGAAAAATTGAAATTTACCGATGAAAGCCCGAATAGAGTGAAGAAAATCCTGAACTATGGAGTAGTGATTCTTGAACACTTGGACTGAAAACGTTTTGATACTCCCTTGAATGGCAGTCGATTACGCAAGTTTTGGCAGCCTGCTCCGCCAGTTCAGCAAGCATGATCCAAATGATTTATTTATTTATTTATTTTTCAATTTCTTGTTTTCACTACTTAATTGTTAACTTCTTTTAAAAAAGACAGTAAAAAAAAAATGAGGAAAGACTGATGAGCAAAAGTCAAAAATGTCATCTAATTAGAAAGTATCAGATCTTTATGGAAAAATGACTTCAGAGATTATTTTTTTGGTCATTTTTTGCACAAACTGTGTTAGAATTGTTCGCCGAGTTTTGAGAAGCAAGATCCACCTTAGATATACCCATACTGAGTTGGGCGAACGTTCTTTTCACCAGTTACTACATGTTTTTGAGTTAGGCGAATGATCAGCAATATGCCATTTTGGGAACCTTCGCTGAGCACCTTACTCTCCTCAGAAATCTTCGTCGACATGCCAGATGGACTTAAAATGCTAAAATTAGGTCGGCTATAGGTTCAGATCCTACAAATTTGTATTTATGACAATACTTGGGTGAAGGATCCTCTTGGACGAAGATTCATCCTTCGCCAGACCTGGAAAACATTCGTCGGATACGTTCAGAGCCTCATAAACCTTCGTTGAGATTTTTATAGCCTATTTTCACAATACTGAACAAGCCTGCAAATTTTTGTTTAGAACTGGTCAACCAAACTAGTATTCTGTGTAATTGAACCTCCAAGTTAACCTATAAGTTGGCTGAATTCGATTCACTCCTCACTTGTGCTAGCGAAGCTCTTGCCAATTTTTCCAACGACCAAAGCCTTCAAAACTTTCTATACTATTTTTTGATATACACTTGTGCTCATTATTCTCAATTTCTATTATTTTTCATCATGTCTTCCACAAATACTTCTCCGTCGCCTCGTTACACTATCCATCGTGATGTCCCATCTGCAATTGATATCATGATCCTGCCTAGCACAAGCATGGTCACTCAGTGGATGACCCTTGCGGAGCCTCTGCTTACTACAATGGGTATTCATGAGAGAGCCTTCTCGAAGAGAATAAACATGGATTTTATCACTCTTGCCTTCAGTACTTGGAAAGAAGAGAAATCCAAATTTTACATTACCTTCCAAGGAGCTACACACAAGGTGCGTGTGACTGAGGTCGCCCTTGCTGCTATAGGGATAGCATCTGGTACCCAAGCCTCACCGAACCATAAGCAAGCCAAACAGGCTATTAAGTCTTATATTGACATTACCAATGATCTACACTGGACTAATGATGGCTATCTTCTAGAGGCCATTACTGATCCTGCCATTCAGGCTGCTACTCAACTCCTCAACGATTTCCTGATGGTTGGAAACCTCAGGAAAGACCGTATTACTTCCCAGATTTTGCATAGGATAGTTGAGGCTTAGGCCAAGATAGCCAAGGCTCCTCTGGAACCATATAATTGGTTCAAGACTGTCTTTGGAGAGCTCAAATGAGCTATCAAGAGCAATACCAAGCAACAATTTGTTGCTGGCTCGATGTTGTCACTCCTAGCAACCTCCCACATTGAAAATAAAATCCGTGGTTTTAGTATGGACGCTGTGCTTTCTATCTATGAAGAAGCACTGGTAGAGTTGTCTCAACAGGCATCGAGCTCACATAGTCGTCGTCGTCCACATAGTGAGATCGTCATTCCTGACTCGCCTTTCATGTCACGATGTCATACTGGGCAGACATCTTTAGCTGTGCTTCCACCCCCTGTCGATATTCGCATTGAGCTCTCTATTCCCCCCACCTCTGATACTTCCCTCACCTCTTCTTCCTCAAAAGGTCAGTCTGTGACAATTGGATCTACCATTCTAGCCCCACCCATCTCTTTTCCACAGATCCGAGTCATTTTTCGAAACACACAATCATTCATGGATATGTTCGATGATTCCAACCCACTAGGCCCAGATGAGACTTTTGTAATGCCCACCAGCCCCGGACCCTTTGAACTCCAATCCCCTGGAAGAGGATTCAATAGTTCCATGATACTGCTACTGGCTTTGATGATTCTTTTCAGATCAACCAGCAAGATCAAGTTGAAGTCGCATCAGACACCCTTAGGGTCGAACATGATGTTATATATCCAAAGTAGTTTGACACCACAATACCAGAGGGTTTTGAAGCCGATGATATATTTGAAGAAGAAGAACCGGCCACACAACAGAGGCTAGTTAGCACGATTCCTATCGAACCTCCTCCTGTTGCTCCTGCTACTATTGTGCCTACTACCATGGATTTTGGTGATGTAGTGGGTCTTGTTTCTAATCTTGCGTGCGTGATTCAGACCATGATTGATGAAAAGAAAGACATGTCCAAGCGCATCACCGATCTTGGGACAGAGAATACCCTGATTAGCCAGAAGGTTATTTAGATCAACCGCAAGTTGACGATTGTTAGGCAACACGAGACAAAGTTTGAAGCTGATTTGAAGAAGGCCAATGAGTCTGCTCAATGACTAGAAAACTCTGTGAAAACCCTTCAGAATACACTCACCACGGTGCAGGACAAGGTTGATAAGGCAATCCAAGATTCCAAACAATAGGTCTTGTTGCTAGCCGGACAATTGGACTTAACAACATTGGAACGCAAATGAATTCAAGGTGAATTGGATGCGACCACCCTTGAATACGATTCCTATTTACAAACCCAAATGTCTGATCGTCCAGTCATACAAGATGAGATTAGATATTTGTTTCGCAAAGTGAAAACCTACCATACTACACTGGCGGGGTTTCAAAAAGAATTCAATAAACTCAAAAGGATGACAACCACCGAGTTAGGCAAGGCCAAGGCCATTATCAAGGATTATGAGAAAGCCGTCGCTTAGGTGTTGGAAGTCGGGCCTCAAATTCTAGTTCCATTGATGCCACAATTCTTGCCTCAGTACTAGGATCAAGAGAGAATGGATACCGAGTTGGATTCAGGCATGGAACAGGGTGGAGCCCCCGAAGTCCAAGAAGAACAGCCAATTCTACAAACAATGCAACCAGGTCCATCTTCAATATGGACCACACCATTGTTCAGACGACCAATCAGCGTCGAGGATCAGATCCAGAGCTTTTTAGCACAACATCCTCATGAGTCCTCGCGTGGTGGTTGGGTCCTCAAGTTTAAGACCTCTGAAATTGAGGCTGGCAAAGAATTAGATAAGATATCCGTATTGGGAGAGTAGTCGGCTTGGAGAGTTGTAATTTTTGAGAAAACTTTGGAATCTATTAGGAGTTATGTGGCCAGCCCTCGCCAATCGCACGTAGATTCATATTATGTACCAATGCCGCACAAGAATAAGTGGAAGGATTTGGGATTTTCCATGGACAAAATTACTATCCATATGCCAAACTGGCCAATGATCCACCAACCATATAATTGGGAGATATCAGTGGACTTCCATTGAGCCCTACAAGCTTACCAGCGAGAGTATATCCACTCTCTTGATTCCACAGTCAGGCAATCGACGTTGTTCTCAAAAGATTTTACTCTCTTGGCGTCCGTGGCAACACGATGGGATGATTGCCTTTCTACTTTGGCATTCGATCCAAATAAGCCAATGTCGTCAGAGAGTATTAAGGATCAACTACCAGTGGCCAGATTGTATTTCCATGTAGCAAGGATGGGAGGCTCTTGGAAATCTCGATTCACAGCCTGGATAACCTCAAAGTGGATTGCCAAAGCCCACTGTTGTTTTTTGCCGCACAATTTAGATTTCAACACTGCCCGAATCGATTTCATGAAAAAGGTGCAGTATCATTCAATAAAGATCCGACGTGATGCAAATAAAAGTCCACAATAACTGCATCTTGCAGGTGTCGTGGGACCGCCGCCAATTTTGGTGGGGGATATTGTTGGAGGGTTTGCGGATCCCGAGGCAATCCTAACCCTAGTTAATAAGTGAGAGGGATTTGGCACCCTGCGTGTGTAAGTCCAACCCAATGATCACATAGTTATTTGATTAGTTGAAAGACAATAAAAGGACTTCAGGTCTTTTTGCGAGACTTTTAATGTCGCAGGGCCTAAATGTCAAGCTAGTGAATAAAGTTGGGTTCCCTCCAATTTGAATGAGTTCCCACTCTTTTTTAAATTTGAATAATTAGGGAGGCAGAAATGGACCAATAGGATTCAAAGGTGAGGGTCCTCCTCTCTATTATAAAAAGGGACCAACTCAAGTTTCCTACACATGTACATATTTTCATTTCAATAAAGCAGATTGGTTCTCTTGTGAAATGGATTTATGAATGTCCTTGCTCTCTAGCACTTTTCCTCCATCTCTCATGCTTTTATTGTGTTTGCTAATTGTTGGATCTGATTGTTATTGGGATTGCATGTTTTTATACTTTTTATGAGAGAGAAAGGGAGAGAGAGAAAGGGTAAGCTATCTTCATTGTGGATCTTAGTGTCAATGGATGTAGTGTTATACTTAGTGTTAATGGATGTTAGAGTTAGATCTGGATCTTCCATTCATGCTGAAATCTGAAATATGCTATCGCTCTCATGGGAACGAATCTATGCATGACAATTAACTTCATCTCCTTGATGCTAGATTGATTAGATCTTGGGCTGAGGATAGGCAAGGAAAGAAACCCACTACACGGCCAATTTCCACTGCTTATCAGCAATCAATTTTTGAGAAGGAATTGGATGGATGCCAGCGGAAACCAGCCAACTAGCAATCGTATTTGACAACCTAATTGCTTAGTATATATAGCTATTCATATTCATACATCTTATTATCAATCAATGAAGAAGTTCAGATGATCAGCAAGCATTTGAATAGTTAGCTCTCTCTCTCTCTCTCTCTCTCTCTCTCTCTCTCTCTCTCTCTCTCTCTCTCTCTCTCTCTCTCTCTCTCTCTCTCTCTCTCTCTCTCTCTCTCTCTCTCTCTCTCTCTCTCTCTCTCTCTCTCTCTCTCTCTCTCTCTCTCTCTCTCTCTCTCTCTCTCTCTCTCTCTCTCTCTCTCTCTCTCTCTCAAGCCTGCGAGCTTGAACACTCCTGAGCATTCTAGCTCACTTCTTAGAGTTGTTTTAGAGATTGCTATTGCGCTACTGCTTATCAGCATTGCGCTTAATTCAAACTTTCATTTTAGTCGTTCAGAGATAACATAGAGTATGCAGCTTCAATCCGCAACTTATTGTACTCATTTACTTCTGTTTCATTTTTATACTAAATCAATACTATCTTTTATTGTGTTCAGCTTTGTCTCAAAATGTATGTGTTTCTGTAGTTCTTCACGACTAATTATTTGTCTAGTGATTTGCGACAAATTATTTGTCTGATAATTCAATGATTAATATTTGGCTATGTAATCACTATAGTACTGATGATTTCAAAATTAGTTACTATAAGATCGAAGATAGTTTATTCCGCTGCGCACGATAAGTACATCTCTTTCCGACATATCTCATGTTTGAGCTATTACATGTGGATGTGTGCAAATTGTCAAGATATGGACAAACTAGCTACATTGTCTTGCAATATCTTATTGTTGGAGTTGTACTAGCATTCTTGGCTGGTTTTGCTGATGGAAATGAAGCTATTGGAGGTTCATTATATCACTCATCCATGATCAAGTTCTCAAGTATTGAGCTACTTGATGCCAATACTTGGAGATTGTCATTTTTTGGTGAATTTATCGTCATTTTTTTGTGTCAAGTAGATCTTGAAGATGGACTAGTGCAACCTACTTGGTTTATGGAGTCATGTGGTGCTGGACATATCAAGAAAGGACAAAGTTGGAGGAGAGCAAATGGTCATCACTCACATTTATGGTTTGGTTGTTATAATTTTTCAGAGAGTTCAAAGTTCGAAACATGGAGGAATCATTCAATTCACATTCTATTTGGTTCTTCATGTTCTAGTTATATCTTGATGTATAAAATTGATGTAAGAAATAGTGGAGCATCCAATTTGGACACTATTCTCTATATCAATTATGACAGATAGTTTAGAACCTTAGAAAGGAGATCTATACTTAGGATGGAGATCATTCTAAAGTTGGATCGAAATAGTATGCTTAAAACTATGCCAAAACTAGTTGAAGAGGGAGTGTGAGAGATTTCAACAAGTTTAGTCATATTTTGGTAAATTGTCAATATAACATGATGACCAAAAAGAGAAATGACTTGGAGACCCATTTTTTTTTTAAAATTTTAAACTTTTTTAAAAAGTATCCAAATTTAAAATGTCTCAAATAAATATATTGTAATGTTAAAAAAATGTTGTATTTTGCAAGAAAATAATTCAAGCTACAACAATTTGGTTAAAAGATTTTCATAAATAACTTAAAATTGGCTTATATGAAATAATAATACTATTTAAAATAAAATCATTAGATACACAACCACTAAAATAACTAAAAAATATTTTTTGCTTATCTAAAAGAAAAGTTATAGTTTTTTTTTTTTGGAATTTTAAAAGTTTTTTAAATTACAATCTTGTATCAAAAAAATATTTTTTAAATTATGATAAAAATTATATTCAATATTTTTTTAGTTTTTTACTTATACCTACGTAAGTTCATTGAATATTTAAACATTAAATAAACGCAAATGCAATTACTTTACAATAATCGAGATTAAATGATTTGTGAAAATATTTAAATCACCTTGAAAAAAATCTTCTTATTTTTTAAAATTTCTAACAATATTTTTTTTTAAATATTATAAGAACACATCCAAAATTATAATACTATAAATTTGACAAATCGTTACAATTTTAGTTTTTGAAAATAATTATCAATGTTAACATTTTTAATATATTTCAAATTCTTAATTTTAAATTATTAAAAAACAAAATTAAGAACCTTTAAATCAATCAAAAAGATTTCAAAACACAATACATCAAAAAATATAAACGCAATTATTTTTTGAAACAAAAGAGAATTTTTTATTCTCAAAAATCATCGAGGTCATTTACATCTTTTTCTTTTTCTTGAGTAGCCACTATACTTTCAAGTGGCACCTCTTCTACAGTTTTCTCGACTACCGTAACCACGTTATAATCTTGAACCAAGACATCAGCAAATTCTCCTATGTTGCCTACTTTTCCGCTAACAGAAGGCTGGGGTTCCTTGGATAAACTAAATTAGAATCTAAATCTACTACAGCAACATGTCAGCCTTTCAAAATAGCACATGTGCTCATAGTGTCGCTATCGCTAAATAAATCCAAAACTCAATCAGCTGGGTGAGAAAAAATATTACTTAAATGATTAATTAATTGTTGTGGCTTTTGGTAGGGACAAGCCACGGAACCCGTCATTGAATTCTTTAATTTTTTCATCACAGCTAGATATTGGAACAAGTTTTCAAAACTTATCAGTCCGGAAGTGTTGTAATGAAGCATCGAGCATTTGTCATTCAAAGAAAAATAACCGATGGTTATGTACTCTATTTCATTGCAAAGTCGTGCTCCTCCCGAATTCCTAACATTGGGCTTGTACTTGACATGGAACATTACAAGTAAAATAAATTTAAAATTCTAATTTTAAAATGAAAAATTTAAAATATAATCATGAATTAAAATACGAATTGATAATCTAGGAACTTAAAAACTTACCACACAATATTTTCTATTCCTGCATTACAGAAAGTTAGTAGAGCTCTCTATACTGAATCTGACTGCCAAGAAGAATGAAAAATAATAACTCTTCAAATTGGAGAAGTTGTGACTTCGAAAAAATCCTGCACAAAACTATGGATCTCAGTGAATTTGAAGGGGCTTCATCTGAAATCCATATGGTATATCGGCAATGCAGAGTGTATAAGGCCTTTTTTTTTTAAATTGTAAAATTTCTCTACAATCGCCCTCCTCAACCGAGTAAGAGCATGGTTGATCATCGAAACTTTTGGGAAGGTAGGTCTCTAATGGATCCTCCTCCGCAATGGTCTCACTCCGTGCTAATCTCTTCATGTCCCTTTTTTCTGCTTTTGCCTTCAGAATATGTCTCTTGAATTGCACTCGAAGGACTTTGTTTTCTTATCTTTGGGAGACTAAAAAAGGAAAAGCTATGCTTAACATGGGAGACATAAAATATAAAATAGAATGGAAGACTTAAAATATCAAGAAGAAATAATTAAATAAATAAAAAAAAACTATGCTTAGCATATGAGACATAAAATATAAAAAAGAAACAATCAATAAGCACCTATGCTAAGCATGGGTGAAATAAATATCATGTCTCTAAACAAAATCAAAAATAGACTCAAAGATTCATTTCGGCTGCTCAGAGGATAAAGCCTCTAGCACTCTTCGAAATCTTGACAATTTAACCCTGTCACAAGGGCTTCTTGAACTTTCATAAATAATTTATGCCTGCATTTAAAAAGTATAGTTGTTAAAATCCAACAAAATCATGAAAATCACTTTATTACAAAAGGTAACATAAAAATAAATATCTAGATTATGACTATTACCTTTGAAATTCTTTCCCCATTTCTGTTAGAGAAAGTTGAGGATCGGCAACTCTAGAAAGAACACTTATTATTAGCTCTGAAGACCCTTGCATATTCTTCTACTCTGATATTCTCATTTCTGTAGGGATTGGCTTCAGAGTTTGAGTGCTGACAACTTTTTTCTTTGACTTTGAGGCACCCTGAACAGGTTGGTCTTTTATTTGAAAATTTTTCTATTTTTCAAAAAAATTATCAACAAGGGTCCACCCCTAAAATCAAAAAAAAAAAAAAAATTATTTGATAAAGAATTTAGGGAGTATTATAATTGAGTTCAAAATTTTAGTCTGATAAAAATAATTTAAAAGGATTACAACATATATTATGACCAGAGCATTTCATGACGAGCATAGCAAAAAAAATTATCTGGCCATTACGAAAAACAAGCTAAAAAAAATTATCATATTTTGTAAGGCTCTACGTAGGATTTTTCGAATCAAAAGACAGGCCTGTCTCTTGAGCATAGAGTGCTTTCAGCTCTAATTGATTCACATCTCCTGCTTTGGAGACTCTCATGTATTCTTTGTGGAAAAATTGAATTCTTTGTATGACGGTCATCTTCATCCGATAGTCCTGATCAATATTGTGGTCCCTAGCCAATAATTTGGCTTCTTCCACTGTCAGGCCAGCAAATGCAATTGCACTCATAGTTTGAAAGGTTGGAATATGGGGATACTCTTGAGATAACTGTTTCCGGGCTTTTAAATTGTGTATGCCCCCAAAAACAAAAAATTGATATGAATCTAATAAAGAAAAATCAAAATTTGCAACATCGTTGCATTCGTTGGGATCAACCAAAACAACAAAAGGAGTAACTATGGCCTGTGTATGATCTTTAAATTTTATTTTTAAGTTATGTACATGTGTTTCATCTGGTTCTCTTACTTCCATTGGCTTGTCTCCTGTTATTGGGTCTACAGGTGGCCTATCACATTGATTTATATCTAAAATCAAAGTTGGTTCTTTAATTTTTTTTTAGTTTTATGAATATCTTCTCTTAGTTTGGCAAGCTCAGAGCTATCTTGCAAGGGGCGGATGGATCTAGGTAAAGACATTGATGGTTCAGCCGCGGCTTTCTTGCTTTCAGCAGATGCGATGGACTTATGGCGATGTGTAGCCATGGTCTTTGGGCGTGACTTGGGTCTACTAGGAGAAGACTCAAAAATATTATGAGATCTCTATTTTTTGGGATGAGGGACAACTACATTATCATCTTCAACGTTTTCAGACGCCGACTTTGTGACCTGAGCAGTGGTAGAAGCAAGCTTGCGAGGTCCAATAGATACACATTTTGAACTCCGTAATGAATAGACCGGATCTTTTTCCTCAGCAATAGCAGCTAGAACCATTTTTAAGCATTGCTTCATGCTCTGGACAGAAACAAAAATCAAGTTTAAAATATAATGAGTAAAGGCTTTTACTTAAAAGTTCAAAGATTTTATATTTAGTAATCATTATGCTTAGCATGAAACAAATGTAGACATACATGAATAAAAATATGTTTTATAATTAGACACAAAAGTAACTAGAGCTTTATCAAAATAGGCTTTGATGGCCTCGTCCTGGCAAAGTCGAATCCTTATCATAGTCTCATTCAGAATGAAAATAGAACGAGACTTATCCGTCTCCTTTACAAGTACGTTCACAAAACCTTCTTTCTCATCCTCATCTGGTTGATCAGCAAGCAATCTTTCTTGAACTTTGAATTGTGAGTCTCTCCTACCAGGCTTCTCAACTAAATGAATAAAAAGCTCCGACAGCTTTGTGTTGCAATGGAATATCTTGAGGTTAACCTGAAATTTTAAAAGAAATCCTCAACATTTCGAAAATTATCAAGGACAATTGAAAATTTGCAAAGAAAAAGATTCTTTAGGAAAATTTAAAACACTAATTTAGTGAAAATACTGAAAACTTTAATAAGACAAGCAGTTTTTGTGAAAAATCTCTAAAGATCAAAACTAAAAATTCAACACATTTTCTTACTAAAACATCTCAAAAGTATCACTTTTCTTAGACTAAGCCTTGTAAAACGGAAAAAATATGAGTAGCGACCTATGCTGAGCATGGGTTGTGTTTGTGTCATGAATAACAACCCATGCTCAGCATAAGATGTCGGCGTGACGTTTCTATTCCTATCACCTATCGACCTATGCTGAGCATAGGTTGCATCTCTAGTCCTCTTCTAACCTATGCTCAGCATAGCGCAAGTAGATTGTGAAGACATCCTATGTTGAGCATAGGTGGGACTAGAGCACATGAGTGACGACCTATGTTGAGCATAGGTTAGAAGAGGACCAGAGATGCAACCTATGCTTAGCATAGGTCGAAACGTGGTAAGAATAGAAAAATCTCGTCGGTTTCCTATGCTGAGCATAGGTTGTTACTAAGGACCTGAACACAACTTATGCTCAGCATAGGTTAGAGGAGAGGACTCGTGCAACCACCTATGCTGAGCATAGGTCACCCAAGTTTTAAGAAGATAAATACTAATTAAAACCTGAATATTCAGTAATGCTATCATTTAATACCCATGCTAAGCATAGAACAAAGTTAAAAAATGACAATAATCTTACCGTCAAGAAATTTGTGAGCGAGAACGTATGCAATATCCTATAGAAAGCCGTGACTTTGTCATAACGAGATCTCTAGCAGCATGTGTGCTTTTGAATTCGCAGATGAGGTGAGTTATGCTTGGACTACGGTCCTTAAATAATTTTTTTTTTCAGACCCCCACCTCACGCCAGAGCTCGAGCTTGCGTCGGGACCGAGTTGTCGCAACTCACCTCACCTCACGCCGACCTCGAGCCTGAGCCGGGGCCGTCCAAATCTAAACCTAATCCTAAACCTACTCTTGAGTCAACCCTAACCCTAAGGATACTGCCAAACAATATTTAAGGCATGGTAGCTGCTGAAAATTTCAATTAACCAGTTACTTTCTAGGCTTGTTGCTCATTTGCATTTAGGTTTTTTTCTTGTATACGTCTATTGAGGTCCGCATAGCTTTTTATTTGTTCTATGACCAGCATAGGCTGCAATTAAGTTTGTGGAGCACATTTAGTTTTGTGTTAACTATTTTAACGAGTCTATGCTTAGCATAAGTACATAGTTAAAATTTCTTTTAGCATAAGTACATAGTTAAAATTTCGTTTAAGGTTACGATGTCAAGTAGTTCTACCTCTTCTATTCCAGTAGTTGTAACTCAATACGTTGCAACAAGTGCATCATCTTCATCTGATATTCCCACTGAAAGCTTTTTTAATAAAGCCACTCCTTATTCTCAACATGTTTTCGTAAATGATGTGGCATCATCATCATTTACCCGTTCATCTTTTGAAATTTCTCAAGCAAGTACTTTTCAAGAAATGATGTTTGTAACTCAGCTTGTGTCAAATCTTTCGACCTCGTCCTCCTCTTCAAATACAGGCTCTGCACAATTAGAACATTGTTTTTTTAAACAAGTTGAATCATTGAGTGATGAGTCAAAAGCTTCAATTCACTCAGTTACTGATTCTAGTAAATCAACAGATCCGCGTAAGTCTGTTGATCCGCGACGTTCAAGCATTTCTCATGTTCGTAGGAGACCTTCTCAAAGTGATGTTCGTCATGTTAAATCTAAAATGGCTATATTCGTTGAAAATTTAGAGCCTTCTGAGGGTCAAAAACATCCTGAGGTTGGAGCCAAAATTCTGAGTCATGAAATTTTAACACCTTCTCAACCAATTCAAGCACCTACTAGTGTCACAGGTTCAATTTATAGATCAGACTCCAAACAAAAAGAAAAATACAAGAGAGACTTGAGATCCTCACCTGATTTAACGAATCGTCAAAAACAGTTGATTACAAAATCTGAGATTCAAAAGGTACGGAATATTATTTGTTGCTCATCCTGTTGTTTGCAAAAGTTGAGTATCAGAGAAATTGAAGAATTAAGGTCAAACTTCTTTTTACGAAGTAAGGATGAGAGAAATTATTATTTGTGTGCAACAGTGAGGGCGGACAAGAACTCATTTTTGTATTTTTTAATTGCTTTGGTGAAAATCTTCCAGAAATACTTTATTTGCAACTTGACAACACTACTAGGAAAAACAAAAACCAAACTGTTTTGGCATACTTGTCCATGCTAGTGGAGAAAAAAAATTTCAAAAAAGTAAAAATAGGACTTTTGTTGGTAGGACATACCCACAATCAAATTGATCAAATGTTTAGTTGCTTTTCTAAGAGGTTGACGCAAAAAAGCATTTTCATTACCAGTGCTTCAAAGCATTGTTGAGAAATTGTATGTGCCAAAGCCACCATATGATTTTTGTGATTATGTTAAGGCGTCCAACGAAACAGAGAGATGTGTAGCTAATATTAATGATATTAGCTTTCAGCACCAATTTAAAGTCAAATGTAACGAATCATATATTATATTATTATGAGGCAGACTATTTTCAAATTCAGTTTTGTGGCTACCTCTTGAAGAAGTTCGATTTTTGCTTAACATTCCATCGACTCAAATCAAGCTTGATGCGTCGTCTCCCTTGAAGTTCTTGCTAGAAGAATAAAAGGCGCAAAGAGAACATCGTGAGATTGATCCATTTGCCTCATTAAATTTTTTGAAATCAAGTATTCAAGCAGCTTATCATTTTTTTGATGAGTTTGATCAACATTGGTGGATGGACTTTTTCGAAGAACAAAAAATCAGTTTGCTCAATCTCAAACATACATCAACAACTGAAGAATTTCATTGGCCTCATAAATTAGGAACATCAATTACAATTGTCGAACCTTCAGATCTTCCTCGAGATAATGATTTCTTGCAGCTTGTGCAAAGTGAGGAACGTGAAATTTATGTGGGCTCAAGGAAGAATAGGCAAAGTATAAAAGCTGAAAAAATGAAATGGCGCGGTGATTTGAATGAAATCCAGATTGGAAGACTTGTTGCACTTCTAGCTTCACAAAACAATGACGGACATCCATTTTGGATTGTCAAAGTACTTGGTTTTATTCAAAATAGCAATCAAACAAAAGTACTACGTGTCCATTGGTTGCGCACCACTTCAACGAATGCTTTTTTGGGAAGGTACGAACTCGAAATGTTGCAAGTAGATCCAAAGGGCAAGAGAAAGAGATTGCCAAAAAATCAACCAAGAGTCGACGATTTGAGTCAACAAGATGTAGATGTTTTGGCATTTACTTTTGAATTAACAATGACCAATCATCTACGAAAGTCACCTATATCTATATTGAAAGAACGACCTGGAATACTGGAAAAACCATCATCCTCCACTCGTCATCAACAGAGAAAAGCTGATTTACAAGGTTTTTTGTCAACATTAGACGCGGATTCTGAGGAAGATATGCCAGTTGACTCTAATGAAGAAGATGGGTCTTCCACTTCATCAGCTGAAAACGAGTGTTGAGAATATGTCAAGTTCTGAATTGAGAGGCATCAGTGAAAATTCCTTAGAAAATGTACTTTAAAAAAAAGAATGTGCAAAAATAATCTAAGTGGTTTTGTATTTCAATGGGATTTTGAGTTTCAAAAATCATTTGTTCTCTTGAATTATTATTTCATTTGTAATTATGATGGTTTTATGAAGTTTGCAACAAAAAACTTGTAGTTCTTTATTTAAAATATGCATTTTTTTGGCTTTCTAAAAAAACAATATTTAGAGATTTATTAAAAAAATCCATGATTTTGGCCTAAAACTAGGACCATTAAAAAACACCAAAAAAGATTACTCTTTTTCAGGTCAAAGTCCCAAAACAAATGTCATCGTGTTATATGAGGCCAAAACTCATTTTAGACTTAGAGATAAACTTTTTGAAATTATATTAGTTTAAAATACATTCAATAAACACTTTTTAAAAGTGTGGGAAAGTTGGTAGTCGAGTTTGAGAGAGATTCAAATTTGAACTTTGGGTACATTGAATCTAGACCCAAAAATAGTAGGGTTTACATTTGGAGGGAAAGCCAAGTGGCCAAATAGGGTTTGGACCTGTTATAAAAGGATGTAACTCATGGAGATACACATCTTCTCTCTTCTCTCTCTCATTTCATCATTATACATGGTTCTCTTTGGGTTCTACTACTCATTGGTGCACTCTCATGATGTTATCTTGCAATTCTATGTATAGAATGATCATTTATTGCTATTTTTGGTTTCACACGTGTGAATTATAGTAGGGTACTATAATTGTACGGACAACAACTACATTTTATATTTTGGTTCATGTTTGATCAGTATCTCTTAGAGTTTGCATCTCATTTTGTATGTAGATGCTGATTTTTCTACATTGGCAGGACTGTTGGTTTGCTCCTTATTGTAACCAAAGTTCAGGGACATGGATTGGATCTTGAATGATCTGAAATCCTTCACATGAAGGTTCATAATGAGTGCATCATGCTTGGCGAAGGTTCTGTGTGACATAGAGCTTAACTCTTGCTTAGCTGAAAAATAGACACCTTTGCTACAAACTAACCTTCGCCCAACACAATATAGGTAGATTTGAGCTGGATTTATTATCTGGCAACTCAATGAAGGTTAATTTGACTATTTGAATCAAAATCTAACCTTGATAGTGATTTTTAGGTCATTTTTTCTCAAAAAGAATTTAGCCACAAGATCTAATGGATTTCATGTTAGCCGTCGGCATCGTCGAGCAATCGTGCGATGGTAGGGGAATTAGTAAACCCGTGTGTGGCCTTCAGTTTGGGGCCTTGACGTGTGCCCTTTGATTCTTGAAAATACGCTCCTTTCTCTTGTTCGGATCTGATGACTTTTATGACGTTTGCATCATTTTTTTCATTTTTCACTTTTACTGTCTTTTCCAAAAAAAGGTAAGTCAATAGCACACCAATGTTAAGTCTAGAATATTATCTGACATAACAAACAAGACAGATGTGCAATTTTAAGGTGGTCCACGCACAAAGCCTCAAGCCATTAATTGCATTATACTTGATATAATTGATAAAAGTATGTTTTTGCTTTCAAAAGTGCCTTCAAGTAAAGAACCAAAACATAAAAGCATGTTCGAGATGTTCCCCGGAAACATTAATATATGGAATGAATAAGATGACCAGAATGGCTCCATCTGCCCTCCATCTTCCCAAGATGCTTATTAAGGCTACTTGTAGCATGACAGTAAGGCATTATTCTTGTCCAAATCCTAATTTATGTGCTGGGAAATAGGTTGTATAAAACAAGTTTTAGAAGAATGTTCTACAAAACAAGAATTATCAATTTGCTCACATGTTTATTTCTATGATTCAATATGGTTCCTGGAAAAATTCACCATGATTGGAACCCACTACTTAACTTTATAAAAAATCAACATTGGGACTCTTAAGATCTTTCTTTTTTAGTCAGCTATTTTGGGCTATTCATTGAGCAATCAGTGTAAAGCTGTGCTCGGAGTAGAATTAGCTACCTTTAAAGCTATTTGCTAGATCAAAACACTATCACATGATGATGGGGTCAAAATCACCTTTCTGAAAGCCTAGCAATACGAAGTCTGAAATAATCTGCATACATATGCAAAATGTGACCTTGCAATGCTATCAAAAGGCAAGTTTCAAATCACACAAGGGGGTTTGCAAAAATAGATAATAAAAAGGTCACCTTCATGAAGTGCTTCAATAGTCAAGGTAGATTTGTCGTAAAACGTGGGGATGACCAGCAGCGGAAACTCGAGGCTTTGAGCGCGGCGTGTAGGAACGGAAACGCAACAGTTAGCAGCAAAAATATTTAAGTAGAATTATTCATACAGATTGTGCAAATGAACAATGCAATAGTGAGACAAAAATTGCACTCTGATTAATATCAACAGTGGGCTTGAAGTAATAACTTCAGCTTGCTGAGCATGATTACGCTGGCTACAGATAACTCTGATTGAAAAAGAAATTCAATTAACTCATACATAGCTTGATTCAGCTAGTATATATATATACAAGTGTCGAGAGAAAAAATATCTCATGTCTTAACTACCATTTACTCCAGTTTTGCATATGTACAAAGTTGGTAACCGCCCTTAGGATATTTGTTTCTCCAGTTGTTTTATAGTTGATGATAAGTTGGCAACGTCGATCTGCCAATGTAGCAAAAATGCAAAAAACTCGAAAAACCCGAAGGTACCCTCAGACTGAAGCTATGCAATTCCTGAAGGTGCCCTTAGACTGAAGGTATGTAAATGTCGAAGATGCCCTTAGACTGAAGGCAGTGAGAAAAGCAAAATAGCCGAAAAAGCCGAAGGTGCCTTAGACTGAAGGCAGCGAAGAAAGCGAAAGTGCCTTAGACTAAAGGCAGCGAAGAAGGCGAAGATGCCTTAGAATAAAGACAGCAAAAAAGCCGAAAAAGCCAAAGGTGCCTTAAAATGGTTTTCAAGGCATTCTGGCCACTGTGTCGCATTTTTCTCGAAGGGGCAAAAAAGACGAAGATGCCTTAAAATGGTTTCTAAGGCATTCTGGCCACTTGGCCACTATGTCACATTTTTCGCGAAGGTGCGAAAAAGGCAAAGGTGCCTTAAAAAATGATTAAGGCAAAAAATCTAAAGGGAAAAATGTGAAGGTCCGAAAACATGTAGTTTGCCTTCGGTTTTCAAGATGCTCATTACTTGAACGATTTGTTTAAGCCTGAGCATAAGAAATCTAACACTCCCCCTTAATGTGGATCCTGAAAAACTTTGATCTTCAGACTTAACATATTGTTAAATCTGAGATGTTGCTCCTTTGATAGAGCCTTTGTGAAGTAATCTGCTGCCATGTA
Source organism: Diphasiastrum complanatum (assembly GCA_029204225.1). Lineage (NCBI taxonomy): Eukaryota > Viridiplantae > Streptophyta > Lycopodiopsida > Lycopodiales > Lycopodiaceae > Diphasiastrum > Diphasiastrum complanatum. The sequence continues at coordinate 16,587,672 of CM055104.1, read as the reverse complement.
GTTTGTTCTGCAAAACACCAATGCTACTTCCTTGCTGTGCACTTTCTCTCTAAGGTAATGATACCTGATTTCTATATGTTTGCGTCGAGAGTGAAATCTCAGATTGAGAGATAGCGCTATTGTGCTTTGATTGTCACAATAGATTATTGTAGGAAGTGATTGTGCAAGGTTAAAGTCTACAAGCAGTTGCCTTAGCCAGATCGCCTCTTTGGTTGCATTTGTGCAGCTATGTATTCAGATTCCGTTGATGATAATGCAACTGAGGTCTGCTTCCGGCTGTTCCATGAGATTGGGCCTTGGTTGTATAAAAATACAAATCCAGAAGTTGATTTTTTGGTGTCGACATCTCCTGCCCAATCCGCATCTGTGTAGGCTTCAAGGATGTTGGCAGTGTGGCTGCCTCCGTAGCCGATGCTTAGAGTTTTCGTTGCTTGGATGTACTTCATGACCTTTGTTAGTGCCTTCCAAGGAGTTAAGCTAGGATTTGACAAGAACTGGCTAAGTGCACTGATCGAATATGCAAGGTCTGGTCGCGTGCAGATCATTGCGTACATCAGTGAGCCGATGATGGATTGAAACGGGTAGCGCTTCATCTCCTCCTTTTCTGCCTCAGTTTGAGGAGAGTGTTCCTTTGATAAATTTAGTCCAGGGTCGAGTGGAAAGTGACTTAAAAGAAGCAAGTGAACAAGAGCCACCAAAAAAGGACATATGAAAAATCTACGAAAATAGAAAACTGCATCTATACTATGGGATACACAATCTCCCCCTTCACCACCAACCAAAAGTATATTGAGATGTTATAAAAGTTGGTCAAATGTCAAAATGTGAAAACATGCTAAAAGGCTGACAAAAATAACAACAAAATGATTGGTATGAAACTTATTATGCCTTCATGAATATTGTCACATATTTTTGAGCCCTAAACTTTTGGAGAAGTTGTTGCTAGGAACAATGGCAAAAAGCAATGCAAAAAAAGAATTAATCTATAGTGAAAACTAAGACTTGGGAGCTAGTGGAGCTACATAAGAAGAAGAAACCTAATACACTGGACTGCTTCATGTCCAAAATAGATTGGTAAGGTTTAAAAAACAGCCAAACATTTTAGCCTAAACTTCAAAGAACCAATTTGTTGGGGTGTTTTTATGTCATTATTTCTCATCATAACAAGATATCTCGTTTTTTTCATACGCCATCATTTTTTCCATCAATTCCCAACATTGATCAGGAGCACAAATTATGAAGTGGCTGGTTTTTCCATTGTTTATCATTGAATTTCCTTCACTCTTCTACATTCCGATTGTTCCCTTTCAGTGAACAATTATGTATGTTCAGAAACCATGATTTAGCTGTTTTTTGCAAGGACTCTAAACCACGAGGGCGGCCATTTAACTAGCCATCAATGGAATTAGCATCACGACCCACATTCCTCTCATAGGCAACTACTTGTAATTTCTCACGAAATGTAACTGTTTACTTCTTTTCGAAGCTTTCTTGTGAACGTATACATAGCAACAAGCGAAAATCCAAGTACTACGTCCACCCAACCCAACTCTTTGCACGCTATAAGTTAATACAACTTGAGAATAGGAGTGAAACTGTAGTTAGTTTGTGGTCTCAGCCATGTACCTTTCATCCTTTTTCTGCCCAACCACAATATCCAGTTATGACAGATATACAACAAGATGTAAACTATCACTATGTGTATTTCTGTGAATATAACATATATATTGTAGCAAGTCAGGATATTTCTCATCAGTATACCCCAAAAATTCAAAATTGTGGAGAGCTTTATGATTTTATCCTTCTAAGGTCTGTACTTCTCTCTTTTTCATAACGTCCCTCTTGAGATTAAATGTCACTTCGTACCACTTAAGTTTTTGGTTTGTACTTTCTTGCTTTGACTCCACATGACCTCTGTTTTTAGCCTTACGACCTGGGTTCTTTCTTCTGACGGCTGCTGGTTCCTGATTTCGTCAATGTTGATTCTTGAAACTTGTACCTGTTATTCAGATCACTACATTGCCCAACACAACTATAAACCCTTTAAAGGTGTAACAGTTCATTGTACTTTCATTCAATACACTCTGGCTTTCTATCCTCTAGAGTCTGTACGGTAGGAAAGTTGGATGTATACAAGTTCGGCAATTAAGTGGATCCTCGGGTTGTGAGATCTGAATGGGTTTTTGGGATGGATAGTATAACTATATGAATTATATTGTACGGTTCTTAAATCAGCTTTTGTCATTTTTTGTAATGCTTCTCGATATTACGCTAATACTTTGTTAATGCTACCATTTATCCTTAAAAAAACCTGTATTCTGTTAGAACTTCTCGGTTTTTTGAAGACTTTTAGTCATAAAAAGGTATATTTGCTTGTATAAAAAAACCATGAGATATTTTATGATATTTATTTTTCAAAAAACTTGCTGGTTCCATTCTTATACTTTTCTGAATTTCCCGAGCACTGATTGAAGCAAAGCAGCAGGAAGCATATATAGCAAACTTCAAAGGTCCGCAAGTGTAGTGCAAAGACTCTTAAAAAGCAAAAACACCACAAGATGAAGGCGAGGGTGAAAGAACTCTTAACAACAACCAAAGAAAAGAAGAACCAGCTTATATTGCCTTGTGGGAGTATCATGAGTGATTCATGCATGAAACATGTTCATGGCTATTGTTGATGTAGCCAAAAATCAGTGTAGTAAATACGAACTAGCAAAAGTCTTCATTTTTGCCAACTTCATGTCCTTCCTACATTGCAAAATCACCTCCATAGCCAGGTTGTTCACCTCCCACAACACTCCAAATACACATGGCTCCCAGGGTAAGCGTTAACCTTAACTTCACGATATTCAGTTGGAAATTTGGTGTAATAAATATGTCAATAATCACACTATCATTAGCATAAACACCACCAACATATAGAGGTGGAGAAAAGCCACAACACTTTATTACACAGAAAAGAAAGTACCATAGTACAACATTGAGAGAGAGAGAGAGAGAGAGAGTGTGTGTGTGTGTGTGTGTGTGTGTGTGTTTAGGAGTTGACCAATCATCTAGAGTTTTAGCTAGCTTAGCCCACATTGAAAAGAGTAAAGAGTGAAGAGTGAAGTGTAACATTAAAATTTCAACACTACTGCTCAATGGTTAAATTGCACTCTTCTATATCTAATCGAGTGTGAAATTTCTCAATTTTTATACTACCTAGTCACTTGGTAAAATTATCTGCCACTTAACCTTCATATTACAAAAGAAAAGATCAATTGCACCATTTAATAATTATTCTTGAATAAAATAGTTATGTATCTCTACGTGTTTTGTTCAAACATCTAAAACTAGATTTTTAGCAAGGTGAATACAACTCTAGTTATCACATGATACAACAAATGCGCCTACCTGCGGTTGATCTAAGTCATCTAATAATTTATGTTACCAAACTCCTTCCCGTGGAGAGCATGATACTCAGCTTCTATAGAGGACAAAGCTACATTAGGTTTCTCTTTGTTGCTCTAAGATATTGCACCTATACCCATTTTTAAGGTATGACCAATTATAGTGGTAGATTTTTGTCATCTATATTGCTTGCCCAATCTACTTATAGCTTATGCTTGCTGTCAGATCATAACATTAACGCAAGGAACAAAGAAAACATCAAACACAATAAAAGCACAATAGAAGCAAAAAGGAAATACACAAAAAGTGCACTCGTCTATTACACAATGCGGTGTCTTATGCATACATGTCTATTCATATCAAGAACCTAGTTTATCGCACAGGGTCGTGACAATAACCACGACTCTGTGACACTAACCATGACTCAACAACCTTCTTACTAACTTTCTATATCTTGTGACCTTTTGTCAATGTGGCATAAATAAAAGAAAACAAATGTACCAACATATTTTGTGGTTGCATTTTATCAATCTCCCTCTCAATCCAAAATCCCTCCTAACTAATTCTTTCCCCCTTGTATTTTTATTTTGTATCTTAACTCAGAGAACATGTCTCGTCTCAGTCCTTTTTTCATGAGATCAACCAACATTTCTTTAGTTGGACAATAAAGCAAATCCAATTCCCCTGCCTACACTAGGTCTTTGACATAATGGTATTGGAGATTTATATGTTTAGTTCTTTTGTGAAAACCACCATTCTTACACAAGAAAATGCATCCTTGGTTATCATCATTCAACTGGTAACTTGTGATTGGTACAGACAGCTCCCTGGAAAAATTCTTGATCCATACATGTTCCCAGGATGCATGACCTAAGGTCGTGTATGGGCTAAAAGTTTCGAAGTACCCAGCATTGGGAGTTTGTGAGAAGCCCCTTGCCACGAGTTGAGCTTTTCTTCTATCGATTTTATCGTTTGTTTTATACTTGATCTTAAAGGTCCATTTGTGGTTGATGACTTTTCTGTTTGCAGGTAGTTCGGTGACATCCGTGTATTGTTCTTCAGCAGTGATCTAAATCGGCCTGTGACATTGCTTCTTAAACCGTGGTTGCTCTTGAATGGAATAGTGAGCAAATTCATTAGTGTATCAAACAGGCCGAGATCAAATCCTTGTTGATCTTCTAGTTGGAGCTTCTGGCTGCAAAACTCAACTTTGTGTCGGCTATGTCTGCTGCTCTTGAGTTGCCCCTTCTTTATCTTCCTCTAAATCTAACAGTACTAGTTGACTATTTGAATGAATCGAAATGGTATTTCGATATGCATCAATTGTGGAGGAATAATTTATAGACTGCATCTGGTCCTTGCCCTTCAATAAACTCATCTTCAATAAAAGTCATATCCTTGTTGGAAAAAACTTTATAGGTTTCAATATTGTACAGTCAATATTAGAGGAATAATAGCCAACAAAAAGTCTTAAAATAGTGCTTATCTAATTTACTTCTTGTGTCCTTTGGGACATGAGCATAGGCAGTGCATTCAAAGATGCTTAAATACTTTGATGAAGGTCTGGATCTAGTCCAAACTTCATGAGGGGTTTTGCTGTCAGGAGGGCCTTTAGTTATACATCAATTCTACATGTAAGTTGTTGTCGATACAACATGTTGTCAAAATGATTTGTCAAAGAAGCATGAGTGATCATGCATTTGGCATACTTGACTAAGGTCTTGTTCTTTTTCGACCAGTCCATTCGACTTTGGTAAATAGAAACCAGCACATTGTTGTTTGATACTAGTCGTTGAACAGTAATCCTTGCATGCACTTGAGATGTGTTCACCGCCATTATCACTCCTGAGAGCTTTGATTCTTTTGCATGTCTGCAACTTTACATGCTCTTTGTACTTTTTGAAAAATTGAAAAGCTTTAGATTTGTGCTTCATAAAATATACAACAGTCCGTTTAGAATAATCATCAATAAATGTATTAAATAATTTTGCACCAAGTAGTGATGGTGTCTGCATCGGACCACATATAATATGAACTATATCTAGCAAATCTTTAGACACATGTTCTTGGTTCGACTTAAATGGCCTTCTAGTTTACTTTTCTATGATACAACTTTGGTAGACAGGAGGGTCGACAATTCAATAGTCAAAATCAAGAACTGAAGAATGCTTGGACATGTTAGCAATCGATATATGATTAAGGTGGCCAAGTCTATAATGCCAAATAAATTCGTTATTGCACATAACTTTTACTGATGAATCCCAATGGCTCACAAAGCATGTGTCTTATAAGCAATATAGATAAAATAGTTCTTGGTGAATTCTCTTCACACTGCTTATTCAACCAATTAGCTTTTAACTAGGAGTAATCCAACTACTCCTATCAATTGCTAATGATTCAAATATCCGAAAATGTCTAGGTGCCGAATTTGTTCTAATTGAGAATCTTGCAACTTAGCTACAAAGGAACTCTATTCCTCATGAGTAAATAACATAGCTGGGAAATCTTTGAAGTGAATAATTCCACATCCTCAAGTTTTCCAGCCATCAAACTTTTAATAAAAAAATTTCTTCAACATTAACCTACAACAGATCTTAGTACTCCTACCAAGATTAGGTCAACTTATACAGACATCTTTGGCTACAGGACTACCACCTGATCCACTCCATAACTTTATAGTACTTGGTAAAACCGATCAGTAGAACTTAAATTTAATTTTTATCTCTACTATTCATAGACACAAATAATTTACAATCATTTTCATTGGGCCACGTATGTCCTAAAACTTCAATGACATGCATTTGATTGGGCAGACGACGAGATGTGCAAATTGAACTTGAAAAAATTTCTAGAAAGAGAAACGTTGAAGAAATTTCTAGAAAGAGAGCTCTGGAACTTTCGCGATAGAGAGAGAGCGCGAGGGAGATAATGTGAGTTGAGAGAGAGAGAGAGAGAGAGAGAGAGAGAGAGAGAGAGAGAGAGAGAGAGAGAGAGAGAGAGAGAGAGAGAGAGAGAGAGAGAGAGAGAGAGAGAGAGAGAGAGAGAGAGAGAGAGAGAGATATGATCTTTGTTTGTCGAGAGGATGAATCTGATTCCATCTTCGCGATGGCGATGAATTTTGAGTAGCTGTCTTTTTTGTGAAGTATGCAATAGCAGCCTATGGTGTGAAGGTGCTAGTAGCAGCACAGACAGCCATGACGTTCTTCACAAGAGCTTCTCAATTGCAAGCAATATGAAGATTGAAGGATCAATTCCAGTTTTTGAATACATTACTTTGCTACTACGGTTTGCAAAATCGTGCCAACACAATGGATGATGGTAAAGCGAGTGAGTTGCGTGTGTGTGTGAGAGAGCAAGATAGAGAGCAATGACATTTCACATCCATTCCATAAGAGGGACAACCTGCTTGTATTGAAATGAAGAGAGAACATGCACAATGATTCGAAATTTCCACTTTTATAGTGGATTGAGGAGATGGGCATCCCAATTCCTATTGGCTAATTCTAACCTAAGCATTTAAAAAGTGGAGGGGACCCATTCATTAATTGGAGGACCCAATTTGAGAATGAATTTTGGTGGGAACCCCTATTTTTTTTAACTAACTTGACTTTTAGGCTCTACGACATTAAAAGTCCCACAAAAAGGCCTAAAGTCCTTTTATTGACTTTCTAATTAATCAAATCTCTATGTGATCATCAAGTTGGACTTACACACGTAGGTTTCCAAATTCCTCACTTATTAACTAGGGTTAGGGTTGCCTTGGAATCCACAAACCCTTCAACAAATATGAGAAGTTACCAATAAGAGACATGCTGACAATAATACAAAAAGAACAATCTTAATATCTCGGTTTATTGAGCTGATGCTCGGATACCAATCTGTAGGAATAGGGTGAGAGGACACGAACGGAGGAAGAGAGAAGGAAATAGTTTGTGGAACAACTCTCCTGTTATTATGGGCTTCTACAAGCAAGAACAATCTAAAAGATTGTAGTTGCCAAAATAGACTCACAGCTCAAGCGTTCTCACTTACAGGATCGTGAATTAATTCATACCCAAATGAAAATGAGTATAGTCCACTGAAGAGATTAGAAGAGGTGTGGTATTACTGTAAATTGGTTTCTAGCATGAAGTTCAATTCGGAATGTAAAATGATAATGCAAGTTCCTCAGGCGTCAAAGACAGCCATCGTCTGGTCAGATACTGAGGAGTCGTAGACATCCGTGATCTGATCAGAGTGAGTGAACAAGCATGAACAAGTAATTAAAGTGTAATCAAATCACAACATCATAAATCTATGTTAAATACAGATGATAGAAAATGTTGCTTCTATATTACAATGCAAGCTTGAACAACACAATAATGGATTACAGCCAGAAATGGATGCAAAACTTGGATGCTTGATATCACTCGCTTTGTTGACGGAACATCATTGAGAATACGTGAGGAAGATGTATTTATACACCGCATCCTTGTATCTTATTGCAATAAATGTTTGTCATCTAACTAATTACTTTGTTGTACTCAATGAGTAGTTAAACTACAATGACAAAATAACAATTGTACAATGAATACATAGTCAGACGACTTGTAATTGCTGACGTGGACAAGAACGTTGCATATTTTCTCTCACTTCACATATTTCGGGATGTGGCTGGAGATGTTTCTCGTTGAAATAGATAACCTTCGCATTTTTCTCTCACTTCACATTTTGGCAAAAAAGCCAAAGGTGTTGAAAACCAGTTCATTTGTTGAGGTGATTGTTTTGTCGCATTTTAAGAAAATGCAAAAAAGCCAACAAAGAGGTTACTTCTTCAAGGCTTGAAAAGAAGTTACTATCGAGATAGTGACTTCCTAAAGTTGTCGATGAAGTCGTGCACTTTGGATACTTTGGATACAAGTGGCTGAGTCTGTCGCTCGTTGAAGTAGTCAGAAAGTCAAACACTTCGGATAGAAGTAGTTGAGTGAACCAACTGTCGAAGTCGTCAAAGATGTCGGACAAGTTGGACACTTCAAAGTTGTTAGTGAACCGTCATGCCAGGTCTTTGATGTTCTTCAAATAGCATGACATTCGAATGTAGAAACAGACGGGGATGGATACCCTTTGTTATGATGTAGATTAGTGGGGAAACTCGTGGGGTGCTCAAAGCGTGAGGAGTCATCCCGTTGCTTGGACCTGTGGGCACTATGTCTCCTTTGATTTAGGGGTACTCAAAGTTTAGTATAGACCATACCTATGTTACTTCTTGATTAGATCATTTTTGGCATTAGAAGCAATTTGTGCAAGTACACATGTCAAGTTATGATTAGGCCAAAAGTCAAAAGTGATGTAGCTCGAGTTTGGTTAGGCTACTTACATGTGTCAAAATTAGATTTGGTGAGTGACCATCTCCATGTGTTGGCATGAGAGTTGGTGACCAATCGAAAGCTAGAGATCTATCAAAATGATCCAATCATGATCAAGGGCCTATATGTCAGTCACTCAACCAATAGGATTTAGAGGAGGAAAAGAAGGGTGCCAATCATGTTTCACTCCCCTTCATGTTAGATTACTACTTATATGTGCCTTATACTCATTCCATGTAGTTGTTGGAGTTATTGTTGGATTTATTTCTTCTAGTCACCTAAATCCCATTTTTAATCTGCCTCCATTCATGCTGCATATTTACTCACGTTGTTGCGCAGTCTGCATATTCACATGCAAATTCTCACAGGCGATGAAAAGACGAAAAGCAAAGGCTGACGTCACACCCTCTTCACGCTCATGCACTTGCGCTAACAGACTAGACGATGACTGCAGCCACCCACGATCTCCTACAGACAGCATGTACTTTCTTCATCTGCACACCTTTAACAATATGTATATATTGAATACCATTTTGTGTATTCATTAGTGAAGAAGCTAGTAAGCGAGAGAGAACGAAGAAGAGAAGCTTATCAAAGATAGACAAAAGTAGATGCTCTGTGCATTGATTCTTTAATTTGTCAGCAATAAGGTTTCATTCCTTTTACAAGATAAGCTTCGTAGGGCACGTGGCTTCGTCCGCTATTGTCTTGTGCTCTACCACATTATTGAAATGTATACTTGATATACTTAATCTTATATAGTTCTTTGTTTTGCGTTCAGAATTGTGTTAATATTGCTATGTTTATTATTCATTTTGTCTGATCTTTCTAGTTGCTCTTTCTGGTAATAGACGACTAACATTTAGTCTTGTCTTTCGCGAATGTTTCACGACTAATTATCAGTCGAGCACTGTCTAGCTCTTCGCAAATCATTTGCGACACATAATTTGACTAGCTATTCACGACAAATTATATTCTGGCGCTTTGTTTATTAATGTTTGGCTACGTAATCAAGAATGACCGTGATTTCCATCACTAACGTTTTGTTTGTTCTCATAGGCGTAGTCATGCTTTCGGAGTGAGTCGCATAGCTCGTTCCGTTGCGCACGAACAATTTCTGTTCGAGTTCGTTTCTCGTTCAAGTTTGTTTCTCGTTCGTGTTCGTCTTACCACTCTGAGCTACAAAAAAAAAAGAATTGTTTCTAACATACGACACATTTCTCAACTCTCGCTACTCTCCCTCTCTCCAACATGGTATCAGAGCTATTTTCATAGCTTGATAAGCTTCCACAGTACAAGACTCTACTAGCCAATAGAGTAATTGTTTTCTTGTTCTGTATTTCAGCATCAGATTTTCATACTTAAGTCACTGATAGTTTCTCCTATCACCTAGACTAATTCCTCCACATGGATTCCCAAGGGAAAGCCAGTCCTATCATGGACAAGTTTGATGGAGCCAATTACCATATGTGAAAATTTAAGATAAAAACTGTACTAATGGCTAAAAAATTATATGATGTTACAGGTGCAGAAGGGAAACCCGATGCAGACGACACAGCAATCGTCAGATGGAAGCTGAAAGATAGAAAGGCTTTCGCGCTGATCATCCTCAACATCATGGATACCCATATCGGCCATGTATCCGAGGCTCAGACATCGAAAGAAGTCTAGGACATCTTGAGCACACTATATGAAGTGCAAGATATAGCTTCCAAGCTACATCTCAGGAAGAAATTCTACTCCCTCAAGATGACAAATGGTGATTCTCTGCAGAATCACATTAATCAGTTCAAGAACTTGCTAAGACAAATGGTCGCTGTCAGAACTGTCATTGACGATCAAGACGCAGTGATGCAACTGCTTACAAGCTTGCCAAGCTCTTACGATAACTGGGTGATGATCATCACGACTCATCCAAAATTGACTCTTTCGAGAGTCATTACTATGTTGTTTCAGGAAGACACGCGGAGGAACGAAGCCTCAAGTTCCTCAGCTGATTCTCACGCCTTGTACACCAACAAGAGCACGACAAAGCAGAAGAAGAAGAAAGGCCCGAAGCAATCAAAGTCAGACCAGAAACTAGCTCATCACAAGGAACGGTCGAATCCGCAGACAAAGGAAAAGCTATTCTGCAGATACTGCAAACAAAACGACCACAAAATACAAGACTGTCGAATACCTCAAGCAAAGAACAACAACAAGGGACAGTCGAATCAAGTGGAAAATGCAGCTGCAGAATCTCCACAGCCTATTCAAGAAGCGGATCATGATGCCTTCATGACTAGCCATCAAGGAGCATCTGGCGACAGTTCTTGGTTCCTGGATTCTGGAGCCACTCAGCATATGACTAGCCTCATTGGCTATTTCGAGTCCTATACACCTTACAGTACCCAGAAATATGTCCACCTTGGTGACAATAGCACACAGGCTATTAAAGGTGAAGGCATTGTAAGATTAAACTTTGTCAATGATCAGTCTAAGCTACTCTCTAAAGTCCTTTATGTACCAAATTTATCTACGAATCTGCTCTTTGTAAGCAAAATCATAGATCTAGGAATCAAGCCATCAGCACATTGCTAGAGGATTGCTAGATGTTGTACATTCAGATATTTGTGGCCCGATGAAAAATCCTTTGCTGAAGGATGCCAAGTATTTTATAACCTTTATTGATGAATTTTCCAGAAGGACCATGGTGTATTTTTTAAAGAAGAAATTAGAAGCCTTCAACCGCTTCAGAATCTTCAAGGAGCGTGCAGAGAAGGAGATTGGAAGGACGATCAAGGCCCTCAGATCAGACAACGGTGGAGAATATATCTCTATCGAGTTTAAGGAGTACTGCAAAGGCCAAGGAATTGAGCAGCAATTCATCACTCCTTACAGCCCTCAGTCTAATGGCTTAGCCAAGAGGAAGAACCATACTCTGGTTGAATCTACCAAATGTATGCTATCGCATGCATCGTTGCCTAAGAGATTCTGGGTTGAAGCTGTCTCCACTGCAGCTTACATCCAGAACAGATGTTCGACCAAGGCCCTCTCAGACAAGACACCCCACGAGGTGTGGACAAGCAATACTGCGTTCTCCAGATTGGATGATTGAATTTTATGTTCATACGGATGCCTCAAAATATGCCATTGGATCAGTTTTGATGCAGCCATGTGATTATAAGAAAGATTATCCTATACGATTTGCAAGCAGACAACTTACAGATCTAAAGAAAAATTATTCAACAACAGAACGTGAAGCGTTAGCCATGATTTTTTCTGTTTGGAAATTTCGTCACTACCTCATGGAAATGCACTTTGCATTTTATACGAATCACCAGCCGTTACTTTACTTGGTAAACAAGACATGCAATACTGGACGTATTTAAAGATGGTTATTGTTATTGACTGAATTTGACTTTCGAATTATGTTTGAAAGGGAAAGCAACATTATCTAGCCGATCACGTTTCGTGAATCGAATCTGCACCAGTTAATACTGAAGTGGATGATGAATTACCAGATGCTGCATTGTTCTATGTAGAAGCAGTACCTGAGTGGGCAGCGGATATTGTTGAGTACCTGATGTTAGGACAACCGAATGACTCTTTGACAAAAGTACAAAAGAGACAATTGATTCATAAGGCTCAACCTTATCAATTGATTGCAGGACAATTGTATCATCGTGGATCAGACAATATTCTACAAAGATGTGTTTTACCGCATGAAGTACCAAATTTAATCATGTTTTCACATGATGGCATGGGCGGAGGATACTTCTCTACAGATATTACTATTTGCACACTTTTGCAATCAGGTTGTTGGTGGCCTACACTTCATAAGGACACAGAAAATTTTATTCAGACATGTGATGTTTGCCAGCGAGCACGACGGCTTACTCAACAAAATTATGAATCCTTGCATCCGGTTTTATCGCAAGCACCATTTGAAAAATGGGGACTGGATTATGTTGGTCCTATTCAACCTGTCGTGCAAGGATTTCAGGCCAGATACATTATCGTAGCAACTGATTATATGGCCAAGTGGGTTGAAGCCAAAGCTGTCAAAGTTGCTGATGCGAAATCTATGGCCAAGTTTATCTATGAAAATATTCCACCCTTTCAACTGTCTATGGTCAAGATGTTGTCATGCCGATTGAATTCTTAATCCCATCTTTACGCATAGCGGCAACAAAATGGTTAAATGATGATAAGTCTTTACAACTCCGTCATGAAGCGTTGCACAAATTATGTGAAACCCGATTGATGGCAGTTCATGCATTAGCAGCAGAGAAAGCCCGCCGAAAGACATGGCATGATCGTCAATTGCACAAAAAGGATATGAAAGTAGGAGATCTTGCATTAATGTACAAAACCAAGCTGATCAAGAAAAAATTGAAGTTTACCGGTGAAGGCCCGTATAAAGTGAAGGAAATCCTGAACTATGGCGCAGTGATTCTTGAGCACTTGGATGGAAAATGATTTGATACTCTGGTGAATGGCAGCCGATTACACAAGTTTTGGCAGCCTGCTCCGCCAGATCAACAAGCTTGATCTCAAGGATTTTTTATTTTATTTGTTTTTCAATTTGTTGTTTTCAAAATTTGATTGTTCAGATTTTTTGTGAAAAAGACAATTTAAAAAAAAAATGAGAAAAGACTGATGAGCAAAAGTCAGAAAAGAAAAACAGTATTTTTGATGAAAAATGACTTAGAAAATCACTGTTTTGGTTAGATTGGCCTATACAGTATCAGAAACCTTGTTGAGCTCTCAGACTGTACATCCACTTTAGATTTATCTAATTTGAGGTGGGCAAAGGTTTTTTTCCAATAAAAGTCCATTTTTTGAGCTAGGTGAATGATCACCAATATGCCATTTTGAGAGCCTTCGCCAAGCACCTTACTCTCATTATGAACCTTCGTCGACATGCTAGATGGTCTTGAAATGTCAAATTAGATTGGCCATAGGTTCAGATTTTGGAAAAATGCATTTATGACAGTACCTGGACGAAGGACCCCTTGGGCGAAAGTTGATCCTTTGCCAGCCCTGGAAAACGTTCGACTGATAGGTTCAGATCCCCAGAAACCTTCGTCAAAATTTTAATAGCCTATTTTCACAGTACTGTACATGCTTGCAAATTTTGGTTTAGAATTGATCAGCCAAACTAGTATCTAATGTAATAGACCCACCAAATTCACCTATAAGTTGGCCGAATTCGATTCATTCCTCACTTGTGCTAGCAAAGCTCTTGCAAATTTTTCCCATGACCAAAGCCTTCCAAACTTCCTGAACTGCTTTCTGATATACTTTCGTGCGTCTTACTTTTCATTTTTGATCATCATGTCTTCCACCGATACTTCTCAGTCTCCGTGTTATACTATCCATCATGATATCCCATCTGCAACGGACATCATGATACTTCCTAGCACAAGCATGGTCACTCAGTGGATGACCCTTGCGAAACCTTTGCTAACAGCAATGAGTATTCATGAGAGAGCCTTTTCTGGGAGACTTAACATGGATCTCATCACTCTTGCCTTTAGTATGTGGAAGGAAGAGAAATCCAAATTTAATATCACCTTTCAGGGAGCAACACACAAGGTGCGCGTCACTGAGGCCGCCCTTGCTGCCATAGGAATAGCATCTGGAACACAGGCCTCACCCAATCATAAACATGCCAAACAGGCCATAAAGCCTTACATCGACCTCACCAATGATTTGCACTGGACCAATGACGGATGCCTACTTGATGCCATCACCGAGCCTTCCATCCACGTTGTTGCCCAGCTACTGAACAACTTCCTGATGGTTGGCAACCTCAGGAGAGACCACATCACTTCACAAATTCTTCATAGGATAGTTGAGTCCTATACCAAGCTAGCCAAAGCCCCTCTTGAACCATATAACTGGTTCAAGACTGTTTCTGGAGAGCTCAAACGAGCTATTAAGAGCAATACCAAGCAATACTTCACTATTGGCTCTTTGTTGTCTCTTCTAGCCACCTCTCACCTAGAAAACAAAATCCATGGCTTCCACCTGGATTTTGTGCTTTCGGTCTACGAAGAAGCACCGGCCGAGTCGTCCCACTAGGTCTCGAGTTCACATAGTCGACGTCGTCCACGCAGCGAGATCGTCACTCTTGACTCGCCTTTCGCATCACGACGTCGTACTAGGCATACAATGTTAGCTGCGCTTCTGCCCCCTGCTGCTACTCACACTGAACTTCCTATTCCCATTCCCATCACAGCTGCCTAGGCCGCCTCACCCCCGCACACCGAAGCTATTTCACCAAACACACAGTATTTCATGGATATATTCGATGATTCCGACCCCCTTGGGGCCCGCTGAAATTTTTGAAATGCCCCAGAGCCCTGTGCCCTTTAAACTCCAATCCTCTGGAAGAGGATTCGAACAAATCCATGATACTACGGCATGACCGGGATGGGGATTTGTGGTCCGGCTTCCAATACTTGAGCGGCTGCCTTTCATAGGCACTGATGGTTTCTTTAGCCTTTGCCAACTCAGTTGAAGCTGCTCCTTTGAACCTGTCAAAGCGGACCTGAAATCCATGAAGGGCCACTTTGTACATTTTCACTTTCTTGAACAAATACGCGATCTTCGTCGGTGTTACCGGATGATCTGGTATTTGTGTCTGAGATATGCATCACGCTCAAGGGTGGTCACATCCAATTCACCTTGGAGACATGTGCGATCCTGTTTCGCCATCTGCAATTGACCCTTTAGCAGTTACACCTGTTGCTTTGCATCCTGCATGACCTTGTCCACCTGATCCTATGCAGTTGTCAGGGCATTTTATAGGGAGCTGACGTATCCTTCGAGGCGATCAGTTTGTTGCTGTGTCATCTTCTTTTCAGCTTCAGATTTGTCTTCGTGCTACTTGGCGATCTTCAATTCTCAATCCAGATGGACAATCTTCTAACTGATAAGAGTGTTTTCCGATCCCAGATCTGAAATTCTCTTCTCCATTTCTTTTTTCTTGTCAAGCATAGACTGGATTACTTGCGCAAGGCTTGAGACCAAACCGAGAGCATCACCAGAATTTACTGTCGTGGAGGGTCAGCAGGAGGAGGACCTAATAGGTGCCGATACTTTTTTTTCTTCAAAAACATATTCTTCCCTATGCGCCAAGAAGATGTACCAATGGATACAGGGCTGGATTCGGGCATAGACCAGGGGGGGAGCTCCAAAAATACTAGACCAACCGCCAATTTTACCGGCAGTTCCAATGGGTCCATCTTCACCAACAAGGACCACACCGTTCCCATCAACGTTGAGGACCAGATCTAGAATTTCTTATCACAACGTCTCATGAGTCCTCGCGTGGTGGATGGGTTATGAAGTTCAAGACCTCTGAGAGTTACCATTTTGAGAAAACTCTGGAATCAATTAGGAGTTATGTGGCCAGCCCTCGCCAATTGCGGGTCGATCCTTATTATGTGCCAATGCCGAGAAAGAATAAATGGAAAGATTTGGCATTGGCTATGGACAAGATCACAATACATACGCCCAATTGGCCAATCATCCATCAGCCCTACAGTTGGAATATCAGTGGATTTCCACCGGGCTTTACAAGCGCGTACCAGTGAGAGTATGTCCACTCTCCAGATCCGATGGTGCGACAATCAACACTGTTTGCAAAAGATTTAACTCTGTTGGCATCAGTGGCAACCAGATGGGACGATTGCCTCTCTCCTCTGGCATTCGATCCAAATAAGCCGATGGCCTCAGAGAATATCAAAGATCAGTTGATGGTTGCTCATTTATATTTTCGTGCAGCAATGATGGGAGGCTCTTGGGAATCTCGCTTCACATCTTGGACAACCTCAAAGTGGATTGCAGGAGCCCATCGTTGTTTTCTGCCCCATAATTTGGATTTAAATACTGCTCGCCTCGACTTTATGGAGAAGGTGCAGTACCATTTAATAAAGATTAGGCGCGAAGCTTATAAAAGTCCCCAATAACTGCATCTCGCAGGTGTCATGGGACCGCCACCAGTTTTGGTGGGGGATACTGTTGGAGGGTTTGCGGATCCCAAGGCAACCCTAAACCTAGTTAATAAGTGAGATTTGGCACCCTGCGCGTGTAAGTCCAACCCGATGATCACATAGTTATTTGATTAGTTACAAGTCAATATAAGGACTTTAGGCCTTTTTTGCGGGACTTTTAATGTCGTAGGGCCTAAATGTCAAGCTAGTGAATAAAGTTGGGTTTCCCTCCAATTTGGATGGTTCCCACTCTTTTTTAAATTTGAATAATTAGGGAGGCAGAAATGGACGAGGCCAGGGTCCTCCTCTCTACTATAAAAAGGGACCAACTCGAGTTCCTACAGCTGTTCATTTTCTCATTTCAATAAAGCAGATTGGTTCTCTTCATAAATGGATTCATGAATGTCCTTGCCCTCTATCACTTTTCTTCCATCTCTCATGCTTTCTTCGGATTTTGCTAATTGTTGGATCTGATTGTTATTGGGATTGTATGTTATTATACTTTTTATGAGAGAGGAAGGGAGAGAGAGAGAGAGAAAGAGTAAGCTATCTTTGTTGTGGACGCCTAGTGTTAATGGATCGTAGTGTTAATGGATGTAGTGTTAATGTTTAGGGTTAATGGATGTTAGAGTTAGATGTGGATCTTCCATTCATGTTGAAATCTGATTTATACTATCGCTCTCATGGGAACGAACCTACGCGTGACAACTAACTTCGTCTCTTGATGCTAGATTGACTAGATCTTGGTTTGAGGTTAGGCAAAAAAAAGAAACCCACTACAGCTGGTTGTCTTAAAACTTGCTTCGCTTTATGGTACTTTGTATTGTTATAGTTGTATTTTTACCTGTTATGCTATAAATTGAAGGGTTCAAAGGGTTTGGTCTTGACTTGTCAAGAGAGACTACATGAAATCTTGTTACTCTCTCTCTCTGCGTGTGTTGTGTTAAAGAGACAGAGAGAGATAGAGAGAGAGCGAGAGCGAGCGAGGCCTACATGGCCACATGTAGGAGGCTGCTTCTGGAGGCAACCTTTGGAAATGTGGGTGTGAGCTACAAGTTGGAACACCTACCTCCGACATAGTTGTCATTTTTTATAGCCCAGCTAGGCAAACAAGAGGGATCAAGCAACTGTGAGTGGGCATCTTCTACCTCCCGAGGTTGACTTTTTCAACCTCCAGAGGTTAGAGCCCGCCTCTAGTGGTAGAAGAGAATATTCCACGAATGTCTCTCCTACCTATGTCATGTGGCCCTAGTGTGTGTGTGTGTGTGTGTGTATGTGTGTGTGTGTGTGTGTGAAGAAAACAATATAATAATCAACAACAATCATCTTGAGATTTTCATCTCTCATAAGCTGGTTTGGGAGAGTAAAAAATCGCTTGCTTTTGTCTCACCTCTCTAGGTTTATCTTACACACCAAGTTTTTGGAGATTTTTTTGTGAATCGCAATACTTTGTAGTGGCTCATATGTGATCAATTTGTTTATCTATAAGAACAGGCTCCATGTGAGGTTTAAATGGTAAACAATCATCTAACAAGTGCAACCACAAGTTGTAGAATTAAAAATTTAGTTCATTGCATTTTATAAATCACTTCCATATGGGAGCTCATAAATAACTATGTTCTTGACTCACTAAAATCTTTTTAACACCACATACATTTAGTGAATCTAATATCCAAATAAAACAAATACTTATATATCAATGTGATTGGCTCTTTGTAGAACTAAAAGGCATTCATTTGAATCTTGGAAGTCATTATCATGAAAGCCTCCTTACAATTAATCTATGTGAGAAGGTTATAAATCTATAGTGGTTAGTACTTAAATGATAGGTAGAATCCATGCGTAATATAATAGGAGCCCTAGCCTACTTTGTTTTAATAAATTGTACGAAATAGTAGAGTTGGTAGTGTATTGATGTTACAAAGTGTACACAATCTAGCCTTGACCCAACAAATTTTATTGGAAGGTCATGTCCCCAAGATGAATGTCAACTTAACAACAAACAAGAAAAAAAAGAAACTATGCATTATATCTTACAAATGAAAGTTCAGAGACTTAGCAACCTTAAAACTTGTCATAATCAGAAGTGATGGAGCATTTTTTATTTGCCTATCAATACCCACTATTTGGAAATAAGTCATTAGGTACTCAGTTTTTTTTTCTATGTCTTGATTTGTTTGGCATATTGGAGTCAAAACTCTAACCTCATGAAGAGGAAACGAGGTACAAACCAACTTACTACCTATGTAAAAAAGACTATAAGGACTATACGAATTTTTTCTTTCACATGAACATTTGAAGTTTATATGCAAGTCTTTAATTCTCATCCAAATTTCAAAATGATGAGAAAATGTCACTAAACATCCAATTATTTAGAGTAAAGTACACTTATAGGTACACTTTAACATGACTCATTTCTTTAAAATAAATTGTTCTTAGGCAATTTCACTTGTGCTGTAACAAAATTACCTCAAGTTTGATTTATAAAAATAAAAATAAAATCATATTTCCTAGAAGATGTACAAGGAAAGTCAAAACTACTATTTCACAAACATCATGCAGGGATGCCCTCAACTTGCAAGTGTTTATATTTAATAGTAATGATTAGTAGCTTCCATTAACAACCATCAGCATCTATTGTTGCAAAATGTAAGATAATGGGACCACTTTTTTATGTTATTATGTCACGCATTTTTCTACTAATGATTCTCAATTACATAGCCATGTGTCATTTGGAAAATGACAACATGAGAATGTAAGCACCCTTTGCAATTGAGTTAAAAAAATTATATAGAGGTGGATTTAGCATGTGATGTCCCAAGTTCTAATTTGCTTACTCTCACACGAGAGAATTAGTAATCTCGAATTTTTTTTGCACACCCTCAACAAATACGCTAATTAACATGCTCCAACAAGTATAACTATCATGAACCTTTTGAAACTTATATTTTTTGGTTCATCTAATAGTATTTTAATATTACTATAATCTTTGCAACTAGGGCAAGAACAGCTGGAGCCAAGAAAGCCATGATATGATCCATTACTTTGAGTTTGCATGCTCATAAAGCCGAAGGCAACTATTTCTTAAAATATAACTATATATTCTCCAAATCATTGAAAAAAGAGAGTGGCATTAATTAAAATCATGAGCCTAATGTGATATGCTACTTTTGAGTGCATGCTCATAAAGCCAAAGGCAATTCTTTCTTTAAAATAACTCTATATTCTCTACATGATTGACGAAAGAAAGTGGCATTGATTAAGATCATGAGCACTGAATGTGCTCTTGTACCTAGTAGAACAACTTTCTTTGTTAATATGTACATAAGCAATCAGGTAAAGTCACATGTCATTGTGCCAAACACTAGGTTATAAACTTCACATGTGCCTAACATTAGGTTTATAAAGTGCATTAAAATTCACTCTGGCAAATATTAATTTAGCTTTTGTGACAACTTGAGTTTTCTTTGTCATTACTAATCAAAATGTTAGTGTACAAGGTACGATCTCAAGTTGATGAATAGATGTTGCAAATGGCTCCTGATACCAATCATGGTACTTGCTCTCCTTGTCACAACATCAATCTACATCATGACTTTAAAAATGATCAACTCACATGAAAGACCCTCTCATTATCTCATACATTTATCTTCACTGCTTGGAGTTTCAGCATTTGAACTCAACATTGAGATGAAATTTTGCTTGTTTAAAAAATAGGATATAAAGGTTGAAGCTTATGAATATTTATAGCTTAGAGATCACTTTTACCAATGTTATAACTATATAATGTAAATTAAATGTTGTGAAGACAAATTTTGTTATATTGTACTCTCTTAAAACATTTGTATAGATTCCAACATGTTAGCCCATGGAAAAAAGTAAAGAGAAAAAAATAAGTGATGACAAAAGCCTTGCAAAAAATCTCTTAATAGAAGATTATGAATTGATTACATTTTATCAACATTTAATATGATATAAAATCATCTTAGATTCTGCATTAAAAAAAAAATCAAATAGTCTACTATTTCTATATCTATCTTGCCTTATTTTGTGTAACTTCAAACAATAGTAAGAGTATGACATCTCCTAATGTAGATGAAACTGATTGGTAACTCTTAGATACAGAACTTGTAAACCTAAAACTAGTCTATTCATTACAAAGTAAGAGCCAAAGCTCAAAAAATTTCATATTCAAGAATAATTATGAAGAAAAAACTTCAAGAAAAATGAATATGTTATCTTGACAAAATTACATATGTCACAGCTTTCTGAAATGTGATGGAAGAGAGTTTCATGAAAACTTTGAGTCCTCTAATTATGATCATTAAAAAACTATTATAGAACTTGTCTATTTGTGCATTATTAATGAAAAAAGCTGAATCGAGCCACATGCTTGTAGTTGATTCAACATGAATTTGTGTCCCATACTTTCTTTATTTTGGCAAAAGAAAACGTGCTCCAATGCTCTAAAAATATTCTTAGATCCATGTAATTGGTGTCCAAACCAAGTATATGCTTGACCTGAAGCTCTAATTTGAATTCATTCAACATTGTTCTAGAATGTTTTCTTTTATATACACCATTATTTTTATAGTGGAGATCCTCTAGATTTGATCTCGGTGTCTAAAAATAATAGTTTGAAGTAGAAACGTTTATTCATATCTACATTTGGTCTCTCTCTCTCTCTCTCTCTCTCTCTCTCTCTCTCTCTCTCTCTCTCTCTCTCTCTCTCTCTCTCTCTCTCTCTCTCTCTCTCTCTCTCTCTCTCTCTCTCTCTCTCTCTCTCTCTCTCTCTCTCTCTCTCTCTCTCTCTCTCTCTCTCTCTCTCTCTCTCCTCCCTCTCTCTCTCTCTCTCTAGATGGGTGTAGGTGAGCTTACTCCCATTGATTTGGTTGTTGATGGAAGAAGGCTTTTTTGGATTGCCATTACATGATTTGAATATGTGATTTGGTTATACATGTTTTTGATATTATTTTTTGTAATCAAAAAACTTTATGTATCACTTTGTTAACTCACACGCACACACACAAACACGCACACACGCGCGCGCACGTGCACACACACACACACATGTGATTTGTTATACATGTTTTTGATATTATCTTTTGTAATCAAAAAACTTTATGCATCACTTTGTAAATGTCGGGAGATGAGAGGAATCTCCTCGGTGCATGCACTGCATGGATCACGTAGGTGAACACGACAGAATTTAATTGCACTGAAGAAGCGGAAGAGCAGATAGTCAAACAAAGTAGTAAGAGATTTAGACAGAAAATGAAATAGCGAAAGCATGCAACACTAACAAGGATCTGAACGCAACAACAAGACAATAGTTGATTTAGATTGAAAATACAAGTCAGATTGATGTTGTAAGCACAAGACAATTGCGGACGAAACCACGTGCTAAGGAATCTAACTCCACTCTGTAAAAGCTATGAGCTTATTATTGACAATTAGTATGAAAGAAAAAATTGATGCGTGAAAGTATCTACTATGTTTGTCTCTCATAACATGTAGATTACAATTGCTATCTCTATATCTATTCACAATTGTGCAGATGCATGCACAAATATGGAATCAAGTTGTTGTATTATTTCATGTCAAATGTATATTACTTTGCAGGCACATAAAGAAAAAAGATTTCAGTTGTCTGTACATCGAGTTGATGTACTCCGAGACTAGTTGTAGTACCATACGATAGGAGTAGTCTGATCGAGGAGTGTTTGACTACTGGATCAAAAGTCTCGTTGTAGTTGATGTTTGGGATTTCAGAGAAACCATGTGCCACTAGTAGGGCTTTCCTTCACTCGATACTTCCGTTAGCATTGTATTTGATCTTAAAGACCCATTTACAGATGACAAGATTGTTGTCTATAGGTAATTCAACCAATGACCATGTCTGGTTCTTAATCAGAGAGGAATACTCTCTTTCCATCGCTTCTCTCTAGAGATCGGAGTCTGTTTGGCTAAGTGCCTCTTCGACTGTAGTCAGTTCCTGACTTAAAAGACAAGCCGACTGATGAATATACCTTGTGGGATGTGTGCGCACTCAATTCGATCTTCTTGTAGGTGGCATCGACTGATGATCCAATTCTTGGTTGAGTTGTCATTGAGTAACAACAACGCCTTCATCTGATTCGATGTCGATTAGTTGATCGACTATCGGCACCAGAGGCTCAAACTTTTGTGTCGTAGGCAGGGGCTGTCAAATGCTTGAATGGACCTTTATCCTTGCTTTTGAAGTCGATGAACTGATCCTCAATAAAGATAGTGTCCTTGCTAAAATCTGCTGGATATTGGGGTCATACAGCTTATAATATTGTGAGAGGAAGTGTAACCGGTCATGATGGCCTTTAGACTTTGGAAGTCAAATTTCTTTCTTGTCTCCTTTGAATATGCACGTAGGCGATGCATATTGATTTAAAAGGTTTCCTAGCCTGCTTACCATCTATACAGCTTGACAGACACGTAATTCGACTTTCCTATCTGGATAGTCGAGATCAAGCACAATAGATTGCTTAGACATGTGCGATAACAAAATTATGATTTAGATGACCATGTTTATAATGCCAAAGTAAACTTTTACTGATTTGTACAAAAGGATTTATAGCTTGACTAGAGGCATAAAATTAATGATTTAATTTGTACAAGTATCAATCTGTAATTTTGCTTACAGAGGGCAGATTTGTAGAAAGATTTGATACATACAAGACAATTGAAAGTAGTCTAGATTGATCATTTGCAAAGCTTAATCTTACTGTACCTTCACCTTTGATATCTTGTGTGCTATTGTCACCCAAGTGGACATACTTCTTTTTATTGTAAGGGGTATAGGACTCGAAAACTGCCGACATGGCTAGTCATGTGTTGTGAGTGTGAGTGACTCCGGAATCAAGAAACTAGGAGTTGTCGTCTGTTGGTGCTCTTTGATTGCTTGTCATGAATGCATCATGGTACGCTTCTTGATTTGGTTTAGGTGCTTCTGTATTTGCATTTCCATCTTATTTGATTGCCCTTTGTTGTTCTTGGCTTGTAGAATGCGGCAATCTTGGATCTCGTGGTTGGTTCGTTTGCAATATTTGCATAATAGCTTCTTCTTTGTCAGTGGATTCAACTGCTCTTGATGTTGTGTCGGTTTCTGATTTGGCTTTTGTTGCTTTGGGCCTTTCTTCTTCTGCTTACTCGAGCTCCTATTGGTGTATAAGACATGAGAGTTGACTGTTGAGGAACTAGAGGGTTTGTTCCTTCTGGTGTCTTCCTACAACAATATCGTAATGACTCTTGATAGAGTCAATTATGGGTGTGTTGGGATGATCATCACCTAGTTGTCGTATCAGGCACAAGATTCACCCTTTCATGATTTGATCATTGTTATTACAACGATTAATATACATATTCTCTATTGTTTAATGTGCATTAGTATTGTCGAATGCTCTCTAATTCATTTCTCTATTTCTATATCTGATACTCATTCCAACGATTGATGTGGAATATTTGATTGCAAGAGTGCATGGTTATCACTGACGCCTAATTGTTTCACTCTCTTCATGGTTGTCTAAGACACCTACCTAGATAGATGCTACTATCAAGCTCTATGAAATATCCTTCTTCTAATGCGTGACTACACCTATCAAATTCGAGCAAACCTATTGTGATAATTGCCACATTTGATTCTTCTTAATTCTAACTTTGAAATCATCACAATTAGTGAGATTGATTTTGTAGACAAACATACCAGAGTGAGTATTGATGTAGAAATTATTCAATAGCTCAAACAAAATTGTAAAGGAACATAATTAGATGACAATAGGTGGGAGATATTGTGGGGCACTTGGTGATTCCCGACAAGAAATGTTATGTAGTTAGGCTAAATAAGTACAAGGGCACTGGCATCCTATGTTTATAAGCCCAACCAATCATGGAGCACGATCATCATATTTGTATAAAAAAAATTGGGAAAGTAATTAGTAAATTAATGTTAAGACATAAAAAGCAAATATTCTAATCTAGTCCTTCATTTAAAATCTAATGGTTCTCATTTAGAAGGGTGCTCTTCACACAATTCGTATGAGTCCATTTTAAATGGGAAAGTCTCTCACATGATACATGTGATTTCCTCTGAACTTAATACAAGTTTTCAACAATTGTCTTGTCGATAAGTTTATGACTAGAAATCATATAGGATAATCTTTCATTCATTATGTTGGGTTAATACACTTTCAAAAGCGTACTTGGAAACATAAGTGTGAACATGAAATTTTATTGATTTGTTAAATGGTCAAAGGATTGGAGCATTGAGTAAAGCATCTTGTAATTATTGGAAAGCATCTAGGGCCTCATGTGTCCATTTATGGATTATTGCTAACAAATAGATGGGTCTACAACAACCAGAATAGAAAAATTATGCTCAAATCATAAATGAGCCGGATAGGTTCATTCCACAAGCCTTCATGACTCATGATGAGCCTGTCATAATTGTAGAAGCCCTATCGATTTCTAATGTAGATAATTGGCACAAGACTATGGAGGCTAAATATACAATACTGAAAGACAAGACATAGACTCTTGTTGTCCCTCTTGAAAATACAAAAATCATTGACACAAAGTGGATATTCAAGCTTGAGCTTAATCCAGACGGATCAATATTCAAATGGAGAGCTCGACTGGTGGTAAAGGGTTATGAACAAACCCATGGAATATATTATACTGAGATATACAATCCAATGGTAAAGAATCAATCTATTCGAATGTTACTACCTATCGTTGCTGCAAAAGAAATTGGACATTCATCAAATGTGATGGAAAAATTCAATAGAACCAAACAATTTCCCTTGGAGCATCTGATATGCCTATCATATTTAAATCAAATTTTCAAATTTAGTTAAATAAGTAATAAATCTAGTTCTACTTGATTTTGGTTTTGTTATCATTAGAATTGAAAAATTAGACAAACACTAAATAGAAGATAATTGCTTTGCAAAAACATTAAAAATTTGGACATTGTCTAGACAATTATCAACATTTGGATTAATAGACTCATCAAAGCAACAAGAAGGAGATAAGTACCCTTGAATTAGACATAATAATTGAACGCAATAAATATTTTGAATTGAATTCAGTATTAAAACTAAAGGTGTACATATAGTATAAGAGGAGCACAAATTAGTAGCGGTAGATGCAATCACCATGTACCCTCATTCTCGACAATGTCTTAACAATCTCGCGGAAGTGAATAAGTCTGTCACTCCCTCTAAATCCGGATTCATGAAGGCCTTGATCATTAAGTTCAACATTGCACAAAATCTTGTGTGTGTGCTATTCAACGCCCAATAAATATATCTACTATCATGTACTATGTACGACGGTATTCTAAGCTTATTTCCTTATTGAAAACTATGCTCTTGACATAATAATACTCATCATATTGTATTCAGTAAGCATATCAAAAGTATACTTCTATTGGGTTATGTATAGTGATCTATTCTCTTTGTATCTATGAATTTGAATTCTGAGATAGTAATGAGTCTCACCTAGGTCTGTCATATTGAGTTCTGAAACCATTATCTTCTTGGCATCCTTTATAAGATATATATTATTACTAAAAATTAGTGTATCATCAATATATAGTGTGATGATTATGAGAGATTATTGTACAATCTTGAAAGTAAACATTCAAATTTGCAGAGCTTGGTTTGAATCAATGTTGAATGAGAAAAAAATTTATTTTATGAAACCATGCCCAAGCAAATTGCCTCAACCTATAAAGTGCATTATGGAGTTTGCATACACAATCTTCTTTATCATTGATTACATGACCTTTCAGTTCATCATCTATATATATATTCCTCAATAACTTCATTGAGATAAGTTGTTTTTAGATATAGTTGATGTATTTCAAGATTGACTGCAATAGGAAAGCTTTTTCAAAGACTTCTATAAATACATTCCAAGTAGTGGGTTTGATTGTCAAGTCTCACCATCATGACAACACTTTGCCGCAAAGAAATAAAACTATGCTCTCGATCATTTTCTCTATAGAAACTTTGTGGAGATTAACATAATTGTTTTATTTGATGAGCCAATCCTCCATACTTCCAATTTTTTCTCTTTCTTCTCCCCCTAGTAGGTCTTAGGTTGGAATATTAGATTCGGAGAAGACAACAATTTCACCTTATTCATCAGAACCTCCATGTGTTGGTCTCTTAAATTTTCCTAAATTCTTTCGATAATTTGTGTCAAAGAGTGCGACACTCAACTGTTGAAAAGTTTGCATATACGACAACATAATGGGATTTTTTATTTTTTGTAGTCATCTTTGTTAAAAATTCACAATTCTAGCTTGACTAGTTTTGGTCATATGACTTGTAAATAGTTAGATGGTCATGATGTGGCTTGTCACACGTGCCAAATAGCATAGGATTCCATTCATAAGGATGTTCTCAAGTAGACCTAAGTGTTAGAACCTTTGGAATGAGTCCAAATTATGCTTAGATACAAGGGAGAAAAAATAGGAGCTATTTTTGGTAATTTTTGCATTGTTGAGGGATCTCCAAGATTCCAACCCTAACTTGGTAGGGATGAAAGATCCACCAAAATTAGCATTAGGGATAGGTTTAGGGCTACTCATACCTGCCCAAAACCGTGATGGATCATGTATATATAGGTGATGATATCTCACCAAAATCAATCAAGCAATTTCATGTTTTTTCTCTCATAATGGTGCAATTGCTCTCTATGTTCATAATTGTTTGAGTACTTGTGATTACTAATGATTATAGGATTGAATGTAGGTCTGGTGTACAGTACTCAGACTGTGGGAGGCCGTACTTTCACACGTGTGAAGCCTTCTTCAAGGATTTGGGCCATTTAGTGAGGTTCAAGCATAGATTTTTGATGGATTTTGATGGTTCAACTTGTGCTAATCTTATGAAATCATAATCTATTGTTTCCCTCATCATTTCAAGTGTTTTAGGATCCTTATTTGCTGTAATTTTTACATGGTATCAGAGCCTAAAGGCTGAAATGAGCTAAATCCTTGGTTTTCATTCAATTTGATCACAATTTTTGATCTAAATCTTGTGTAGATTGGATCTTAGCATCTAGTATTGATTCTAGAACTCAAAGTGAGTCAAATACATTGGAGATTGGTGTTGTGTGACTTCATTTGCAGGTGTTTAGGTGTCTAAAACCAGAGGCAAAGTTGAATTCAATTCACATTACCAAGATAGCAAGTTTTGCTTGCTCCAAGCATTGATTTCTAAGCGAGTTTTGGAGGTGATTTCATAGAGGAGGCTTTCTAGCATTCAAGGAGAGGGAAGATCAGAGTTTTGGGGACTCTTCAAGGCTGTTCTAAGGTGTAGTAGGCACCTCCTAAAGTGATTTAGGTTCAGTCCAACCATTGCTTGACTTATGCACCAAATTAGATCAATTTTTCATCAATTTTGATCATTTTTTGCTTGTGATTGGATAGTAGATTGTGTTGCATCCTCATTAAGTTCCATTTAGATCTTTTACAAGTGATTTTGGAAGTATATTAGGTTGCTGAAATTCACTCTTGATCAGATCATTTGGAAGCTTTAATGTTCTTTATAGAAAGAGGGGCAATTCTACTAGTATTGTCTACTTCAATCAAGCAAGTGCATTGTTTCTAGTATTCTATGATTTGATTTTGTTAGAGATCATTCTTAGATCTTTATAGGAAGTCTATTACTGATCTTTTCAGGTCCCTAAGAAGTGGGATAAGGTAGACCTTCAATCAAATCAATAGAAGTAACCTTCATTTGTGTCAAGTCCTTGATTAGGAGACTAGATGGCATCTATAAATGCATATCTTTTGGATACTAATGAAAGGCTCAACAAAACTAACTATTCCATATGGAAAGTTAGAATGGAATCTATCATGATCATGCAAGATCTGATGGAAATTGTAAATGGTAAGGAGGGTGAACCTATTCATCCTCAAGAAAAAGCCAAATACATCAAGAGGTGCAATGTTGCACTACATTGCATAAAAATGAATGTTGCAAATGAACTCTTAAGAGAGGTAGGAGATTGCACTTCAGCTCAAGATGCTTGGGAGACTTTGCAAAAGGTCTATGAATCCAAGAACCAAACTAGAATGTTAGCTTTGAAGAATCAAATCTATAGAAGCTATCAAAAGAAAGGAGAGAGTGCACATACTTTTGTCCTAAGAGTAAAGGAATTGAACAAAGAGCTAGCCTTTATAGGTGACCCTATCAAGGATGAAGAGCTTGTTCAACTCATATTGAATGGACTAAGCTTTGAATTTGACAATTTGGTTCAGGGATATGCAATTATGGGTAAGCTACCCATACTTGAAGAACTCCAAGGCACACTCATGGCCGAGGAATCAAGAAGGAGCCAAATGCAAGAGAGGATGGATAGGCTTTCCATCCAAGGTGAAGATGACCAAGCTCTCTTCACCAAAGGCAAAGGCAAGTCCAAAGGCAAAGGATCAACATTCAAGAAGTCTACAAAGCTTGAGGATCAAGAAGGACCCCCAAAGGCATCTCCATCAACCACCAAAGTCAAGAAGGACAAATCAAAGGTGAAGTGCTACTATTGTAGCAAGGTGGGGCATTATGCCTCGGAATGCTTCAAGAGGAAGCAAGATCAAAGCCAAGCCAACATGAGCAAAGAGGAGGAGGAGGAGAGTTCACATGAGGACTCTCTCATGATGTCCATATTTTCTTCAACAAGCTTCAAAGGAGAAGATCCTTGGTGGATTGACTCGGGTGCTAGTTCACACATGACTAGTAAAAGGGAGTTTTTCTCTTCTCTCTTATCTTATGATGGACCTATAAAGTCTATCTATACAGCAAATGATGAAGCTTGTAAGATTGAAGGAGTTGGTAGCATTCCCCTTTGCTTAGGATCTTCCAAAAAGATCAACATAGAAGGTGTTTTGTACATTCCTAAAATAACAAAGAATCTACTAAGTGTTGGCCAAATGGTAGACAATGGTTTCAATATTGACTTTGCTTCAAATGAATGTTTCATAAAGAAGAAGGGTAAGATAGTGGCTAAGGGCACTAGACTTGGCAAACTTTATAAGTTGGATGCATTTTTGGATACTAATGTTGTCATGTTGGCCGAGAAGAGCAAGATATCTACCTTTACTTTATGGCACAAAAGACTTGGACATGTCAACTCGGGTTCCATGGAGGCTACGATCAAGGAGGAGTATGCTTTAGGCCTACCAAGGTCTATTGGGAAGGAAGACAAGGTTTGTGAAGCTTGTGCCTTATCCAAGGCACATAAGAAGGTGTTTCCTAACTCCATCACAAAGTCATCTCATCCTCTTGAACTCATACACTCGGATGTGCACATTGCTAGCACCAAATCTAATGGAGGTTCATCCATGTTGTTAACCTTCATTGATGACTACTCAAGATATTGTTGGGTGTTCTTACTTTCCTGCAAGTCTCAAGTATTTGATACTTTTGTAAAGTTCAAGTTGTTTGTGGAAAAGCATCATAATCATAGCATCAAGATTCTTATAAGTGACAATGGTGGAGAATTCATCTCCAATGAGTTCAAGGCCTTTTGTGAGGAGGAAGGGATCAAGAAAGAGACTTCTTGTCCTTACACTCCTCAACAAAATGGAGTTGCTGAAAGAAGGAATAGAACATTATGTGAATGTTCTAAGGCTTTAAGATTAGATGCTTGTTTGCCCAAATCCTTTTGGGGTGAGTCTCTTGTATGTGCAAACTACTTGATGAATAGGGTGTCTTGCAAAGCAATTGAAGGCAAGACTCCTTATGAGATGTTGTATGGAAAGAAACCCAATCTTAATCACTTGAAAGTTTTTGGGTGTATATGTTATGTGCATGTGCCATTGGAAACAAGAACCAAGGAGGATCCATCTTCCACAAGAGGGATCATGCTTGGATATGCAAGCTCAAGCAAGGGCTACAAAGTCTATCTCCCATCCTTGAACAAATTTGTTGTTTCAAGGGATGTCATCTTTGATGAACATCATATGCATATGCTTGAAGAAGGCTCAAGTGCTCCAACAATCAAGAAGAAGATGGCCGAGGAGCAAGATCTTGGTTTTGAGGAGGAGCTCATGGAGGAGCAAGCACCAAACCCACCTATCACACCAAGGAGATCTTCAAGGGCAAAAGTGGAGCCATCAAGGCTCACATATCAAGGCAAAGGACAGCAAGTTGAGGGTATCTCATCCACTTCTTATGCTTTATCTAGTTTTGAAGAACCGTCTAACATTGAAGATGCATTGAACTCCAAAGAATGGTATAAAGCTATGTTGGATGAGTATGATGCCTTGATTGAGAATGAAACTTGGTTGCTTGTTGAGAGACCTCAAAGGAATGTAATAGGATGCAAGTGGGTCTTCAAGCTTAAGTTGAATGCAAATGGGAGTGTTAACAAACATAAAGCAAGATTAGTTGCAAAAGGTTATGCTCAAGAGAGAGGGATAGACTATGAGGAAACTTTTGCACCCGTGGCCAAGATGGTCACAATAAGACTAATCATTGCACTTGCATCACATTTTGGATGGATTCTATGTCAAATGGATGTCTCTAATGCTTTCTTGAATGGTTTTTTGGAAGAGGATATCTATATGGAGCAGCCACAAGGGTTCATCAAGCATGGAATGGAGAACAAAGTATGTCATCTCCAAAGAAGCATCTATGGCTTGAAGCAAGCCTCGAGATCTTGGAATTCAAGACTACATTGCTATCTTATTTCACTTTCTTTTGTTCAAAGTGAATATGATCCCACTCTTTACATTAAGTTTGATGATGTTGGTATTGTACTTTTACTCATTTATGTAGATGACATCATCATTAGTGGAAATAGTGTTGATGGTATTGAAAAAATCAAGATAGATCTATCCTTAGAGTTCAAGATGGTAGATCTAGGGTGTCTTCACTTCATCTTAGGCATAGAAGTACTTAGAGGGTCTGATTTTATCTTTATAAGTCAAGTAAACTATGCTCAAAGTCTTTTGAAGAAGTTTAAGATGGAAGTATGCAAAAGTGTTGACACACCAATGGAGCAAGATGTAAAAGTGCCAAATGAAGATGATGAAAGATCCTTCATGGACATCACTTTGTTTAGGCAACTTATAGGTTCCTTAATGTGGATCACTATAACTAGACCAGATCTTAGCTTTAGTGTATGTAGGTTGAGCCAATCCATGCAAAAGCCATTGAATATCCATTGGAAAAAGGCTAAGAGGATTCTAAGATACATCTCGGGTACATTGGATTTTGGGATTCTATATAGAGGAGATGTGATTAACCTTCATGCATTTAGTGATTCAGATTTTGCAGGGGAAAAGAGGGATAGGAAATCAACAAGTGCCTATTCAACTTTCATAGGAGAAGGTGTGGTTTCATGGCTTTCAAAAAAGCAAGAAACTATATCTCTATCTTCAACCGTTGCCGAGTACAAAGCTTTGACAACCACTACAAAGGAGGTACTTTGGATCAAGAGATTATTGGTGGAACTAAAGATCATGGATTCAGAGGAGGCACCAATCATCTACAATGACAATATATCAGCCCAACACCTTGCATCTAACCCAATCTTCCATGCAAGATCTAAGCACATTGAGATATGCCATCACTTTGTGAGAGAAATGGTGCAAGCCAAGGAGATTGCTTTGGAGCATGTTCCAAGCAATGAATGTGTAGCTGATCTACTTACTAAACCACTTAAAAAGACACCTTTTATGAAGTTCAGATCATCACTTGGAGTGATTAGTAAAGCAATGATTGAACCAAGCTAGATAGTGAGGAGGAGTGTTAAAAATTCACAATTCTAGCTTGACTAGTTTTGGTCATATGACTTGTAAATAGTAGATGGTCATGATGTGGCTTGTCACACGTGCCAAATAGCATAGGATTCCATTCATAAGGATGTTCTCAAGTAGACCTAAGTGTTAGAACCTTTGGAATGAGTCCAAATTATGCTTAGATACAAGGGAGAAAAAATAGGAGCTATTTTTGGTAATTTTTGCATTGTTGAGGGATCTCCAAGATTCCAACCCTAACTTGGTAGGGATGAAAGATCCACCAAAATTAGCATTAGGGATAGGTTTAGGGCTACTCATACCTGCCCAAAACCGTGATGGATCATGTATATATAGGTGATGATATCTCACCAAAATCAATCAAGCAATTTCATGTTTTTTCTCTCATAATGGTGCAATTGCTCTCTATGTTCATAATTGTTTGAGTACTTGTGATTACTAATGATTATAGGATTGAATGTAGGTCTGGTGTACAGTACTCAGACTGTGGGAGGCCGTACTTTCACACGTGTGAAGCCTTCTTCAAGGATTTGGGCCATTTAGTGAGGTTCAAGCATAGATTTTTGATGGATTTTGATGGTTCAACTTGTGCTAATCTTATGAAATCATAATCTATTGTTTCCCTCATCATTTCAAGTGTTTTAGGATCCTTATTTGCTGTAATTTCTACAATCTTGAATTATCTATTAGTAGGAAATAACTTAACTTTAGTTAACAAATACGTCTATTATTAACTATAGTGATAACATAGTGACCACAAATCTCGACTGAACTTAATCCTCAATATGTTCATTTCCCTGATCTAAGTTTATTTCATAAATAATGCAAAAACTAAAAACACTTAAAATTATGAACTTTTGAAAAACAATTAAAATTTGTTAGAACAAAATCAATTAAAATCAAAAAAATTGATACATTGTTCGATTCCTAATGTCATAATAGCATGCAAAGCATATGACATTAGTTACGAAATATCATTACAAGATTCTTTTATGTAAAATCCTATTATTTGGAAACCATTAGCCACATCCACTAGTCTATAACAAAACCATTAAAATATAGGTTTATAGCCACTCAAAACTGTAGACCATCCATGCATGTCAGAAACACTCATAGGATCGCCATGTGACAAATTTCCAAAAGCACGGTTTTCTGAAGTAAGAAAAAAACATACATGCATCAAAACAATTTAAATTTCACTCATGTAATATAACAAAACTTTGATGGCCGTAACTAGAGCTACAGTGCATTGAATTGGTCCCTATAAAGCACAAAACAATGGGTAGGTATGCTATCAAAATGATCGCCATGACATCCTGCGACGTTAGCATGAGCGAGTACAAAGAATGCAAAAAATCTATAGGAGAGTACACTTTTCCTAGAGGTATTGTGTTCAAAAATACCAAATTGCTATGCATGCACCCCAAGAGGCTTTACCAATAGTCTCTAATAGTACATCAAACTTTCGTAAAGCCTTCACTTAAACCCTGAGATGCAGTATAGGCTGACAACGAAGCAAAATTCATCTATGAGAGGCCACACTAGCTTCTAACTTCGGAGAGACAGAGCATAAGCCTTTGGCATCCAAATTGCAAGTCCAATAGCTTTTTGGAAAGGCCAAGAGGGACATTAAATGGGCTGGATTGACTTCATCAGTGATTCTCTTACAGATTTATCACCATAAATCACCAAAAAGCTTGAAAATAAGCAATTTTCAACTCTTTTTCAGGCCTTCTATACCCTCTAGGGATTAAATTCTCTATTCCTACTCCTTGGACAGCTTCAAAAGATGTTTCTTAACACTCAGGCAAGGTCTACAAAGAAATTTACAGTACTATGCAATCAATTTCATGAAAAAACTTGCAAAAATCATCAATTTTGGCAACTTTTGGTTTTTTCATCTACATAAAGCCAATTTCTACCTCATGCATCCACATAATGATCACATGCAACTCAAATTAATCTATAAAATCCATTCGTTCTGATTTTGCTAGATCATAGCTCTCACTACCCATTTATAGCCAAAAAAAAAAAAACAAGCACTTTTTTTTACTAAATCATAGCCTACAACCATAAATCTTGAAAATTTCCATCATGGAATCATTAATTTAGCAATTAATGGATCAATTGAAAGTAAACTTGTAGGAATTTCAGATCTACCATAAGTTACGAGAGATACAAGCAAAACTTGAAAAAACATCAAAAATTGGCTAATATCGACAATATTCCATATGGCTATGGAGAAAGCTGATGCCGATGGAGCTTAGCTGCAAGTGAAAATATTGAGAGGAAAACCCACTTGAAAGCCTGTTCTCCACCAAGAAGAGAACACGGATCAATCTCTACAAAAGAATCGGTGAAAAGCCTCATAGCTCCAAATTCTTGAATCTTCGTAAGCCTTGCTCTGATACCACTATAAGGGAAAGCAATTCATGATCTTGATTACAAGACACACACAAAGGAGCTATAGTGGAGAAAAACCACCCAACCAATGAGAAGCCATCGATCAATCTCCAATAGCATCGCCTCCAAGTCACGAGATAGAATGCAGATGTAGAGAGAGAAAATGGATAATAAAAATCTGAAACTGAAATGATTATAGAGAGGGCAAGTTCCCACGTCAATGTGCATGCCCCCACGTAAGCCAAGAATAATTTCAAAAGCGCTTTTCATCCTAACCCATGCACTAGCTCCACATCTCATTACATATGTGACTGGGTCCTCACAAGGTTATTAATACATTTTTGACCTAGTTCGTGTTGGTGTATGAATGATAGTCTGCTTGGTCTATGATTGATTATGATTGCAGCGGACGTGACGAAAGCAAAACACAAGAGGCGATTACGATAAAAACGATGTCTCTACCAATAGTAAGAAAAACAATGAACACAGTAGTAACTGTGTTTTAGGAACGTGGATTGACTAGGGAACGAAATCAAAAACTTGTTATCCCTTTTGGTTTATCAGAGTAGGAGTCTGAGACTGCCATAATAGTAGGATTGCGAAGCATTAGGCATCTTGGACAGCCATGAGACCTCTATCTCTGATAACCATGTTTGTGTGCAAGAGAGTGAGAGAGACAATTGCATTCAATCAAGAATGTAAGATTTGAACAGTAGCGAATCTGTATATATATAAAAGAGAATCGAAATACAATACAATAGCGCTAATAAGCACGTGCTCCTAATTACAGACTCAAAACAATACCTACAGTTCTCTCTCTCTCTCTCTCTCTCTCTCTCTCTCTCTCTCTCTCTCTCTCTCTCTCTCTCTCTCTCTCTCTCTCTCTCTCTCTCTCTCTCTCTCTCTCTCTCTCTCTCTCTCTCTCTCTCTCTCTCTCTCTCTCTCTCTCTCTCTCTCTCTCTCTCTCTCTCTCTCTCTCTCTCTCTCTCTCTCTCTCTCTCTATGTATAAATCACTAACTCTAAGGAGCTAGTTACTTAAGACCTTTTGGTCGTTTGATCACTTTGTGCATACATATTGTTCAACTCAACAACACCTATTTCTCCTTCTCTTCGTTCAGATACATATTTATAGCTGTCAGAGTCTTTTGATTTATTGTAATTATAGTCTACAAGATGATTAACAGTCGTTTAAACAAGATCTGTAGATCCGTTGGAGCGTCGTGAAGGAGGAGAAGTACAAAATAACGTATCTTCTGTATGCATCGTGGTGCAAGGATGTAGGCCATGATGGCCATAGTCTGTCCGCAATCGTTTGAACAACCACTAGTCGTTCGATCAGCTGTTGATCGTTTGCTTTGTAGATGATTGTTTCATTGATAATCGTAAGTGATAACTTATGGAGCTAAACGATGAGATGGATCAACCGTTGTTAGTTGACTTTGTAGGAACTCGTAAATCGTCATCGCTGCTCGACTTTGTTGATAACCGTAAGTAGGTTGCTTATGTTTAAAAACGGTTGAGGAGAGGTGACTCTAGTCATTTGTAGGAGATCGTAAGAAGGTCACTTACGGTGGTCGACGGGATTCCGCAAATGCTCGTAGATGGTAACCTACGGGTTTTAATTTTTTTTTGAGTCGTTCTTCTCCGTAGACATTGATTTAACGGTTCCCTTCGGTCAGATAGCTTTGCAATTCTGACTGTTTCTTACTTTGCGTGTATTTTTGCAGACTGATTCTGAGAGATAGAATTCTTGAGAGTAGAAGGAGGGCAAAGAGATGAGTAGGAGAAGATTAGAATTCCAGCACTCCCCCTTAAGCTTGCTGCTACAAATCTGGACTCAAATTGAGATTTCACAATTCTACTAGAGCAGAATGTTTGTCCCTTGTCGATGGTTTTGTCAGAATGTCAGCCAACATATTGTCTGTGTGACAGTAACTTAGTGTAACGTCTTCGTTTTGAACCTTCTCTATGAGAAAATGAAGTTGAACCTCTATATGTTTGGTCCTTGTGTGAGGTCGTCGGTTCAATGACAAAGCTATACAACTTTGATTGTCGCACTGGAGTATGGTTGGACCAATTTATGGGAATCTTAGATCCTGTAGTAGTCTTCTAAGCCATAAAATCTCCTTCACTACTGACGTAGCTGCGACATATTCTGATTCCGTAGTGGATAATGAAATGCATTTCTGCTTCTTGCTATTCCATGAAATGGGTCCTCCTACAAGAAAGCAAATGTAGCCATAGGTGGATTTTCTGGTATCTATGTCTCCTACCCAGTCTAAATCAGAATAGGTAATCAATGAGAGTGCAGCTTCTGTATTTCCGTTGTAACTCAAGGCATAGTGCTTTGAGGATTGAATGTACTTCAGAATCTTTGTAGAGCTTTCCAGTGTTGTAGGCCTGGATTGGACATGAATTGTGACAAGGTGCTTACAGCATATGCTAGATCAGGTCGTGTGCAGATCATAGAGTACTTGAGAAAACCTATGATAGACTGATAAGGGTAATTGTGCATTTCTTGTTGATCTGCCTTTGTTCTGGAGCACATGTCTTTGGATAGCTTGCATCCTGGATCAATAGGAGTGTCTATGGGCTTGCAATCCTCCATGTCGTATCTTTGAAGTACATTAATTAGGTAGGATTGTTGCTTATGGTGATCCTTCTGCTCCGCGATCTTTGTGAATCTCCATTCCAAGTAGGTAATGGACTAGACCTAAATCAGTCATCTCAAACTTTGATGAGAGTAAGGACTTAGTTTCTTGCAGCAATTGATTTGAATTGTTGATGATTAGAGAATCATCAATGTACAGTGCTTGAGGATGCGACAGTCCTTGATGTCATGGTTGGTTCTTTTGCAATATCTGCAAAATAGCTTGGTCTTGGACGATGAGTGACATATTGTTGTTGTTGTTGTGGTTGTGATGCTGCTGGTTGTTCTGCCTTTGTCTTCTTATCCTTGAAGCCTTTCTTCTTCTTGGATTGCTGCTTGTTTGAATAGACTGTCATGGATTTGGTACTCGTAGATGTGGACAAGCTTTTCTTCCTGACTTCTTCCTGCAACAAGCTTGCTGTCAGTTTTTGGAAAGACATCGTAGGGGTATTGCTCAGAAGCAAAACTAAATTATCGTAGGAGGATGGAAGACTAGCAAGAAGAGACATGGTAGAGTCTTCTTCTGATATAGGGGTACCTATTGCAGCCAGTTGGTTCGTCAATTGTTTGAACTCGTTCAGATGGTCGCTAACTGAGGTGCTTTCCATAGTGATCGAAATTATACATAAACAATTTAGAATAGCTTTTGGAAAAAGATCCTAGACTCTAGTAATCCACTGAATCAACGCTCTGATACTACTTCTGTTGGTGTATGAATGATAGTATCTTGGTCTATGATTGATTACAATTGCAGCGGACGTGACGAAAGTAGAACATGAGAAGCAATTACGATAAAAATGATGTCTCTGCCAACAGTAAGAAAAACAATGAACATAGTAGTAACTGTGATTTCAGGAACGTGGATTGACTAGGGAACGGAATCAAAAGCTTGTGATCCCTTTTGGGTTACAGAGTAGGATTCTGAGACTACCATAACAGTAAGATTGTGAAGCATTAGGCGTCTTGGACAGCCATGCGATCCTCCGTCTCTGATAACCGTGTTTGTGTGCAAGAGAGTGAGAGAGACAATTGCATTCAATCAAGAACGTAAGGATTGAACAGTAGCAAATCTGTATATATATAAAAGAAAATCGGAACACAATACAAGGGCGCTGATAAGCGCTGCTCCTAATTATAGACTCAAAACAATAGCTATAGTTCTCTCTCTCTCTCTCTCTCTCTCTCTCTCTCTCTCTCTCTCTCTCTCTCTCTCTCTCTCTCTCTCTCTCTCTCTCTCTCTCTCTCTCTCTCTCTCTCTCTCTCTCTCTCTCTCTCTCTCTCTCTCTCTCTCTCTCTCTCTCTCTCTCTCTCTCTCTCTCTCTCTCTCTCTCTCTCTCTCTCTCTCTCTCTCTCTC
This sequence comes from Diphasiastrum complanatum, assembly GCA_029204225.1. NCBI lineage: Eukaryota > Viridiplantae > Streptophyta > Lycopodiopsida > Lycopodiales > Lycopodiaceae > Diphasiastrum > Diphasiastrum complanatum. The sequence continues at coordinate 16,548,741 of CM055104.1, read as the reverse complement.
TCTCTCTTTGTATAAATCACTAACTCTAAGGAGCTAGTTACTTAAGACCTTTTGGTCATTTGATCACTCTGTTCATACAGATTGTTCAACTCAACAACACCTATCCCTCCTTCTCTTCACTCAGATACAAATTTATAGCTGTCAGAGTCTTTTGATTTATTGTAATTACAGTTTACAAGATGATTAACAGCTGTTTAAACAAGATCCGTAGCTCTGTTATTGGAGCGTCGTGAAAGAGGAGAAATACAGAGTAACATATCGTCCATATGCATCATGGTGCAAGGATGTAGGTCGTGATGGCCGTAGTCTGTCCACAATCGTTTGAACAACCGCTGGTCGTTCGATCAACTGTTGATCGTTTGCTTTGTAGATGAGCATTTGCTTCCTTCATTGATAATCGTAAGTGATAACTTACGGAGCTGAACGATGAGATGGGTCAACCGTTGTTAGTTGACTTCATAGGAACTCGTAAATTGTTGTCGCTGGTCGACTTCGTTGATAACCGTAAGTAGGTTGCTTATGTTTAAAAACGGTTGAGGAGAGTTGACTCTGGTCATTCGTAGGAAATCGTAAGAAGGTCACTTGCGTTGGTCGACGGAATTCCGCAAGTGCTCGTAGATGGTAACCTATGGGTTTTAACGACTCCCTTGCGGTTTGCGGTTTGAGTCGTGCTTCTCCGTAAACATTATTTAACGGTTCCCTTTGGTCAGCTGGTGATAGCTTTGCGGTTCTGACTGTTTCTTACTTTGCGTGTATTTCTGCAGACTGATTCTGTGAGATAGAATTCTTGAGAGTAGGAGGGCGAAGGGATGAGTAGGAGAAGATTAAAATTCCAACAGTTCAAAATAACGAGGCCTAACCAATAATCTCGAGTACTAGAGTACCGTGTATCCAAGTTTAGGAATATGTCGAATTGTGTATGCAGTACGTGAATGTAACAACACACACACACACACACACACACACACACACACACACACATATTTGTTACATTTCTTGTGTGTTATATTTTGTATCAGTTGTCATGTATTGACTCCTTGCTTTGATCTAATTACCAGTCTAGTCTATTCAATCTTTCAATGACTTATGCTTAATATAAGATTGATGAACACTCCTAAAATTTCACATTGATCACGGTTGTCATAGATGCTTGTAGTAATGAATCAAAACCATTTGAATAGTCTTGGTTATGATTGTATCAATCTTTTTTTTGGGGGGAGGGGGGGCAAGCAATTTATGCATTCAAGCTTGTCAAAAAGCCGAATCTCTATTGGGGTTCAAGCTTCCTAACAGAATGAGCATATTTTCTATTTCTTACATCAAGCATTAAGGCCTTCTCATTAATATTACTACATTGAAATCTATTTTTTTATATAATAGGAATCAATGATATTTATCAAACAATTTCTATGATATTCAAGGTGATCGTTGTAGTTTCTATCATTCCATAGAGATTAAAAAGTTAATTTTTTTTTGTTCATGATCAAAAATAGGATTGACTAGGCTTGGCTTAGATTACAAAACATGCTTGAAAAGTCACTTCAAGGATTGATCATTATAAATCAAAAGGCCTCAAGAACTTTAAGATGGGACCCAACATACCCCAACATGAGAGGTGGTAGCCCTTGGTCATGTCATGTAGAAGAACCTACAATGTCCTAGTTATAGACTACAGTCTTTGCGGTATTCGCTCTAAAAGCAAAATGGTACTTCCTCTAATTTACCCCTAGTCTATAGCCTTGTGTGTGTGTGTGTGTGTGTGTGTGTGTGTGTGTGTACTACATTAAAACAACTATTAGGTTGATATTACCTTGCCTAAATCACTATTGCATAATCATCAAATGTAGAATCTCATATGCAATTGGTCCTTGAAATATCCTCATCATCAAGCAAACCAACAAGTGAGTGACCATCACTTGTAGTGTCCTTGGATAATAACTTTGCAAGTAAATCTCTTATTGTCAAGTGCTCCCTTTTCCTTTGTTTTTTTGGAGCCAACTTAAATAGCACAACTTACATGTGCTTGCCAAAAGTTCTTCCACAAGGACTCTCATGTGAATATCAAATGAGAGATCATCTACATGTGCTTGCCAAACTCTCATGTGAATAGCAAATGGGAGATTGAGACCTAGACCCAAGTGATGTCATGTAGCATTGGAAGGCCCATGTGCTATGTGGTAGCCAATCATGAGGCCATGTGCTATGTGGCAACCAATCATGACGTGTCCATATGAGAATTTTGGTGAAAGGTTCATTTTTCAAAAACCAGAGTAACTGCAAAAAAACAAAACAAAAACGTGCAATGTGGCATTACATCAAAGGGAAGGCTCTATGTCAGTGGGCCTTCCTCCTTGGATTGGGCAGTGTCGTGAGGCAGTCGGCCTCCCAGGGTGAGAAGTTGGGGTGGGACCAAAATGCAAATCAACAACTTGTGTAGACATAGATACCATGCATGAACCTAGGGAGCATAATATGTTGACAAGATTTATATTAAGATTAAGATTCATGAATCAAGGAATTGGTTTTTATTTGCTGTTGTACCATTGGCATAGGAGTCTTGAGAGACTTCCTCTCATTCTTTTATGTATATATATGCACAAGAAGGGAATGCCTATGGGATGAGCTACATCTGATCGCGTGCTCATTATCCATTTGTATATACGTGCTCGAGAGAGAGAGACACAGAGAGCGAGAGAGATATGGATATATAGAAGATCTTCTACAGAGAAAGTTCAAAGAGCGAGATAGTGCGATCCTCGAGGAGCAATCCATAAAGGATTCGGTGTGCATGTTTGCGGTTTCGTACTCCAATAGGAGCTTTTTGGGCAGCTTACTAATTCAAAGTTAGAGTGAGAAATTGACTTGCTGAGCTCAGATTGGGAGCGTTGATGAGTGGCAGTGTAACGTTGAGACGATATGTCGGAGGTTTGGATCACGTTGCAAAAGGTTGAGGAAGCTTGGTCAATTCACTGGCTCATGATCGCTCGTCACAGTTAGTTTTCTTCTAAAAGCTTGTGGAGCAAACTTTCATCTTGAGGCAGCAGTAGTTGGGTTTATGATCGCTGATCCCAGTTAGCTTTCTTTCTAAAGCCTTCAGATCAAGGATTGTTCTTGAGACAATAGTTGCAGATTGCTGCTGTTTGCTTAAATTTAAAGCACATTCAAGCTCTTTGTAGTTTTGCAGTGGTGCTTCTCAGCATAGCACATAAAGCAAAGGCTAGTTTGGCTTTGTCTTGTTAGTTGATCCCCTTCCTGTATCTGCTGCAGGATAGATGATGAAAGCAAAAATCTGAGGCTTTATTACCTTTGCGTCTGTGAGGAACTTCTGGTCTGCTCATTTGCAGCTGTTACATGTAAGGCTGAGAAATTTCGCCTCTTTCTCCATAAGCCTTCTTTTGTCCATTATACTTCTGTAGATATCAAGTATGGGGTTTGGAGGATTCTATGGAGGGCTATTTCCTGTTGTCATAATCAATACCATCATATCTCGGCTGGCAAACATTGCATGCCTCTTAGATGCTTTTCTCGGAGTTATTTGGTTTAAAAGAAGAGGCCATGGAGATGGTGAAACAACCGAGCATGCGTGGGCTCCTGCAGATGAACTTGATCTACAATTTGGCTCCGGCATGGACTCATTGGACAGCATCATTGAGGAGATTCGTGGATCTTTGACCTCCAGTCCGTTTGATCCCACAGCTGAGAAGTTCTTCTGCAGAGGGTGTGCAGTCTGCTTGAGTGAGTTTGAGATGGGCGAGAGCATTTTCCAGCTACCTCACTGTTCTCACATATTTCATAAAGCGTGCCTTGGCAGATGGCTGGATCGCCACCAGACTACATGCCCTCTCTGCAGGTCCTCTCTTTTGACAGAGGAGCTTTCAAAGAAGCTTAGTGATAAAGAAGATGAACTTGCCGATCCGTGGTGGTGTGGAAGTTACGGTTGGAACCGGTTATATTGATCAAACACCCATGATGCTTTTCCACGCCGTTTCCTCAAATCTGCTTAAAATCGACTTGACTCCGACGATCCCCCCAACTATGTACTCAAGGGAGAGGAACCATTGTGAACTTGAATCTTATCTTATTTGAAATCAGAAGAAAATGATCGAAATGTCTCATACATCATTGCAGTGAAAATCCTTTTACTAGCTGCCTCCAAACTCAAAAAATGGAGCGGATTCCTGAATGTGGCTTCTTCAATCTATTTGGAAAGGTCCTGTTTAGTGTCTTTAGTTGTAAGATCAAAGCAAAACAGCTGTTGAAAACTTGTGTAGAAATAGCAATCCCTGTTGAAAACTAACAAATCCACCAAGTAGGTGAGCTAATGTGTTAAAAAATGGCATTTTCTCTGACTAATTTTTTACTGTACAGTTTTCTTTCGGTAGTAAATCAAAACAGAAATCGAAACTTTTGCTGGAAACTTTTGTCTTCATGAGATGCTTTTGCTGGTTTTCTTGGGATCCTGATTAGTTATCAAAGATCCCTCCTGTAAATCTGAAGTCGGAAGATCTGTTGCCATTGAAATCATACCTTGATACGTATTCCTGGTAGTGTTACTGTGTGAGGTTATCGCGACATTGTGAGGATGAAGTGTGGGAAATTACTCAATGCACTTTGCACTAGATTTATCAGGAAATGTGGGTTAACACTAAATTGAATGTAGTTAACAAAGGTTTCTGCAGAAGTACCTGTTGATTGGTTTCTCATATGCCTCTTGGCTAACCATAAATGAGTTCACTGGTGTTCTTGATTCACAGCCTTAGTAAACAAAGCTAAAGCAGGTAGAAACTGCTATAGCCGTAATGTTTGTGAGTGCTGTAAGATCCTAGATAGTGACCGAAGAATATTGTTTCATGTTTTGCTAGAATCCCTTAAAATATGCTCTTGCATAGCATTCTTAGTGCTTTGTTTTGCATAATGCCTATAATTTTTTGACCAAATCATCTTCCTTTTGTGTCTCGTCAAAGTGATAAATTAACTTGTGTTTCTTGCAGATCTGACATGCTTCATAAACACACTCATTTGGTCATACTGCACCATGTTAGCTCCCTGTTTCCTGTTCTTTGTGCATTGTTGGTGTAGTGTAGAGTATTGGTCCTCAGCTGAAGCTTTTATTTATGAAACCATTGCCAAAGTTATTAGCAGGAAAGGGATTTGATTCCAAACTCATTTGAGTCAATGGCACTTAAACCTTTAGACTCACTCACATTTTAAGGTATTCACTACGTGCCCAACCCAACATTTCCACCTATACAGAGATAAGTTATGGGCCTATATATAGTGTACAAGAGTTCTCTTTAGGCTTTCAAAGTTCAATGCCCTTTCTGGATGCTGCACAAGGCCATACATCTGCCACCAACAGCTTGTATTGTATAGCGTTCTTAGCTATTACCAGGAGTTGCTTATTAAGTTCTTGCTAGCTCATAAGAAACATAAATTCATCTCAAAGTATCTACACCAATGTGGAGTTCATCTTTGTCTTAAGATTCACAAATTGTAATGAGCACATGTGGCTTCTTCTTCCCATTTTTCAGACTCCTTAAAAAGCAGAATGTGCAAACAAAAACTAATCACTTCATGACAAAGGAGAAAAATTAGGATGACAGATTTTGTTTTTCAGATAATGATTCTGTTTCATAATGGTCGTCAGAAAATATAGCCAATGTGCTCATTAGGCAAAATATCCAGGCAGATGACATTTTGCTGGATAACGAGTCCTCGGCTCCTTCCATAATATGACCTTATTAGTCACAAAATATCTTGGTACATTTTCTTTTTGACTAACACTTTTGTTCTTTTTCCAAGTTTGTGTTAATGCGTTATTGTTTCTAAGGTGATGCCTTTCTCTTTTCAATAGTTGTTTATATCTGATTAGGACCAATATTGACCTTACTAAAAGCTTTTATTCATCTAATCACTCACGACATTCTAGTTCACATGGTCATTTGTTCAATTGGACCATATGGTCCCTAATAGAAACTGATTATTGGAGAGGCTTAGATGATAAGGAAAAAGCCTTACGAGACTCAAATTCTGCCCTAGCCCCATCTAATAGCGACATGGAAGATTCCCTTAAGGCCTTTAGAACACTATAAGTAGAGTAAAAACCCATTTTATAGTTGCTTGATTTGTTAATCATGTTCTTTGTAGGAGACTTGATTGGAAATTACATGGAAAGGAGCACCTATTGTGATACGCATCATGCTTAACTGGTTGATGCTTGTACAAAAATAATGATATGATTCTTCAATTGGCTGCCCATACTTGTTCTATAGGATGCTTTATGGAATATAATGTTATCCTTAGCACTTTCTAGCGCTAAAGAAAATCATATTCTTTGTGTTCCAAAAGCTCTTTTAGAAAATCATTATCAAAAGAGAAGTTTTTAATCCATCACTAAAAATGAAAGACACATATCAACTTATCATTGGAAAATGAGGCTATTTTCGTGGTTGAGAGTACTCTATTGTATCCATTAGGCAAGCACACTCCTATTTTCTTCAACAACAACAATTAATGAGGTAGATTTCTCCACCCTTGATTCGAGGCTTTATCCAACAATCCCTAAGCTTGTTTCTATGGCAGAAAATTTCCCTCAGCTAGTGGCTTGTTAGCACCCAAGACTTTGAAGGGTGAAAGTTCCAAAGCAAGTTTCGAGAGTTTAAGATTGAGCCTCCGACCTGTGGTGAGCTATCAAATTGTAACTTTTTTGCTCTCATTTATATATTGTACTTCTTGTAAGAGATTGTATCTTATGACTACAAAATGAAGTAGTATCCGCATGCATATACATTACTGTGAAGTTAAAAAATTCAAAGAAGCAGAGTTCTTGAAAAGAGGTACCTTAACATGGTATTAGATTATAAAAAATATGCTAGCCATAATTGTCTACGATGTGAGTTCTTTTTTTAATAGAGCTATATTCTTTTTGTTTTGCTTGTAATTTATTTTTATCATTCCTAAACTTTTATGTTTTTTAAACACCACATTTGTGGAATGAAATACGAAGAGAATTGAATAAAATGCTCAATAAGAAACAGAAGCTGAGAGGTAATTGTGAATTTCACACGTGTGGAGTGCCCACCACATGTGATTATGATCTCCTAAGGTGTGTGGATGCACAATGATCAAGAGTAGATTGAGATTCAAGATCTATCTTCAACTCGATGGCAAAAACACACTACTACATGCATTAACTCACTTCCAAAGTACATACACACGTGTGGGAAGTGTTCCAAAATAAAAACTAAGTACAAAAACAACTTGCTCTAGGGTAGAGAGAGAATACAACCAATAGCTCTCCGGTAGAGAGAGAATGCTAGAAAACACTTTGTCTCAAAATCACTCTTGATCTCCAAACTACTTAGCACCAAAATGAGAAGTACAATGACACTAGTAGATCCACGAGCTAATCCAAGCTCAAACATGATTGGACCTCATATTTACAACCTCTTAATCCTATTGGACCATTGATGCATCCACCTCGTAGATCTAGTAGTACTTGATATTCCCAATAATGCCTATTCCTATGAGTTACTACTTGGTCGCCCATGGCTCACCAATGCACGAGTTGTTCACGACTGGAGCAAAGGCCGCGTCACCTATGGAAATTGAGACAATTCTGTCACCATCGATTCATCTGGCAAACTCAAACCTGCACGGTTTCATGATAAGGTCCTCCACCACTAATTCAGTGTTTGAGCCATACCAATCCAGCCACAAACAAAAAAGGTCATTATGTTGAATCTACTAATATCATAAACTAGAGTTACAGTTTAGCTACCATTGATTATGTGAATGTCGATTCCTGTGCTCAACATCAGGATGGTTGTATCTATACTCCTCTGACCGATAATGAACAAATTCCTGATCTAAACAACCCTATCATTAATATCAATTTTATTGATATTCTTCCACACAATGATGAGTTGCTAAATGCATGGCTACCTACTAATGAATCAGAAGATTTTTCTGTAGATGACGAAAATATCTTGCGAATTCAGAATTGCTCAGAAGATTCAGACATTTCTGATATCCAAACCTCAACTACATGGAGGCACTTCCACTTAAGGCCTTTCCACAACAATCATCCAAAGTGGAACCAGTGGCCAAGGTTACTGTCGAAAAACCTGATACGAAGTTCTACTGGGTCAAATGACCAAACTATCCATGGGACCTCTGTGACGAGGAAACAATCTTTCAAATTGATGACGAAATCCTCCATCATATGCCACCACTTCCTCATCTGCACACCTCACGTCCTCTGAAGCCACAACCTCGTGGCCATACCATAAAGGAAAAAATGAATAAACCTCTTCAGATTTAGTCCCCTGGTGACCTTACCACTACTAGGGAAGTTCCTAAAATTGCATTTGTTCCTACACCAAACCTCGAACCTCCCAAATCATCATCCAGACTGTTGAAAGGCAAGACCCCCCTCGAATCTCTAGCCCATGTTGTGCCTGAATACTTTAAAGACTATACGATTGAGAATGTCACAATCCAATTACCCCAAGCTCAACGTGAACCAAATGGTAATTCGTCCTATGAAGGCCCTGCCCGCACCATCACTCTATCCTTGAGTGAGCCAACTGAAACTAACAAATACATTGTCCACATCGGGGCTCATCTCAACTGCGAACAACGCAGATGGTTTGAAAAGTACTGCACAAATATAGACATGAAAGGTGTCTCACCCCAAGTAGTTGTGCATCGTATTCCCCTTAAATCGTGTGCGAGGCCAACTGCTAGTCACCCCTACAGATGTAATCCAATCTATAAGGCCAAGATCAAAGAAGAACTACAATGCTTGTTAGATGCAGGATTCATCTATGAAATTGAACATACTGAGTGGGTCTCCCCAATTGTCATCGTTCCTTAGAAAAATAGAAAATTCGGATCTGTGTCGATTTTAAGAAGCTTAATGCCATCACAGAGCATGATTATTTTCCATTACCTTTAGGAGAATCATCCTAGAAAATCTAGCAGGAGATGAGGCCTACTCCTTCTTAGATGGCTTTAGCGGATTTAATATGATCCAAATTGCTGAAGAAGATCAACATAAAACCGCTTTTGCCACCAAATGGGAAACCTTCTGTTGGAAAGTCATGCCCTTTGGTCTCTGTAATGCCCCTAGCACCTTCCAACGTGTTATGCAAGCTACCTTTTCTCAACAGATGGGCGACACCCTAGAAGTTTACTTGGATGATTTAGGTGCACATTCAGAAGAATCACGACGTCTGTCTATGCTTGAGAAAATTTTTATTCTATGTCAATGATTTGACATCTCCCTGAATCCTGAAAAATGCCAGATCTAGGTAACACACGGTATTGTGTTAGGCCATATCATTTCAAAAAATGGCATCGCAACTGACCCTGAAAAGATCCTCATCATTCAAAATCTACCGGAACCACGTACCATCCGCGAAGTGTATTCTATCCTTGGCCACGCCAACTACTATCGGTGCTTTATTTTCGACTTCGCTAATAAAGCACGGTTAATCTACAAATTAGTTGTTGTCCCCAAATGGACTGATGAACAACGCAAAGCCCTTACCAATGCACCTATCCTCCGAGCTCCTGATTACTCCAAAAGTTTCATGTGCATACCGATGCATCCAAGTATGCCATTGGAGCAGTGCTCACCCAACCGGGAGATTTCAAAAAGGATTATCTAATCTGATTTCTCAGTAGACAATTGATACCTGCTGAAGTCAATTATACCACTACTGAGTCATGCTGCTTTATGGGCCTACCGCACTACCCCAAAGTGAGCCACAAGCTTAACCCCTTCTCAGCTAGTATATGTCCAAGAAGCAGTTATGCCTGTAGAATTCCATATTCTGTCCCTTCGAGTAGCATATAATCTTGAGCTACATAATCGAAAGATCCTAGCAAATAGGTTATTTCATCTGGAACAACTGTGTGAAACACGTCGAATCAGCATCCATGCTCAACAATTCCACAAACATCAACAAAAAGCATGGCATAATCGATTTTTAAAACTCAAAGAGTTTCAGGTCGGAGATAAGGTTCTGCTATACCAAGCCAAAGCATTTAAAGGAAAACTCAAATTTTCTGGCCAAGGACCTTATGTCATTCAAAAGATATTGCCTCCGGATATGTCCAACTCCAAACCCTACAAGACGATCTTTTAGACATTGTGGTCAATGGGAGCAGACTGAGAAAGTACAATGAGCCCTATTTTTATCTTGATATGTATTAGTTGTTTTCTTTCCTAATTTTTCTTCCTTAATTTTCTTTCCTGCCTGCTTACTTTTCTTGTTTCACAACAAACAACCTTTGTCAAGAATCTAGCGATGTTTGTGAAGTGTTTTTTAGCAATTATTTGATTTATGGACAATATTTTAGGCTGATCCTTAGATTTGTGGACAATGTTGTGCAAAAAGTACAAAAAGGAACAAGAGTGGATCTTAATCTAATCCTCAAGAGGGATTGGTTTTCAGATTACTTGATCTATCAATCTACTTGAGATTAAGATCAATCTAGATCAATTCCAGACACAAAATCCTAACAAGAACAATCATTAATTGAAGGTAGGTGTACTTTCTGGTTTCACACGTGTGAAACATTGTCTGAGTACGGAATCCAACTTGAAAATCAAGTACACATTGATAGAACCTCAAAACAATCAAAACAAATGTAGACAAATGGAGAGAATCACTCAAAATTGCTTCCAAAACCAAGATTGGTGTCTCACTATGATTATGAATGTGGCTCTATGTATACAATAAGTGGGAGCTCGTGGTACTGATCATCCCTTTGATCCCACATGTGTGAAGGTGCTTTGTCATATGATGATTCATCATGCAAAACTGACACTTGGACAAAACCTTCTATTTTGAGCACTTTTGATCCATTTTCCTTCAATATGGAGATCTACTTGAAAATCTTCTAGAAGTCAAAATTTGCCTAATTAAGCTTATTCCACACATGTGATCTGTCCTCTACACATGTGATATGACACCTAACCAAAGGATGTGGCTCATGCAATCAATAGATTGATGCCATTTGTCATATGTCTAGAAAACTAGTTTTTGGCCTTTTTAGCCACTAGAACTTGAATTAAATCATATGTACAACCTATATGATTATGGTACATGACAAGTACACTATTTTCACACGTGGGAACAGGCTCCACACATGTGTAATCATCCTATATACATGATTTTTGGCCTCTACCAATCTTATTTTTGCATTTTTCACACTCCTCAAAAATCTAGCTTGGTAAATCTAGCTTGATGGAAAACATGATGATCTTGAACTTGACTCCATGGGCTGAATTGGTCTTTGCTGGTTCAAAAGGTGTGAAGGTCAGCCAATGAGCTTGATGTTGATCTGAATTCACCATATCCATGATAGTGCTTCTTTGATGTTGATATCTTTGATGAGCTTGAGAGCTTTGCACCATCCAAGCACCTCCAAAATTGATCCCTTCCAAATTTCATGTAGATGCTTGACCTTGAGGCTTGCTCCTTCTTCATGTGCATGCACATCCATGAGAAAACAAAGACTTCTTCTTGATTTATTAGGATCACAAAGATCTAACATCATGATACCACGATTTAGACAATTAGACTCATCCAAATTGGCAAGACTATGTATGCTCTAATAACAAAGTGTTTGCATTATATCTTCATGCTTGTTTAACATGCTAATCTCAGATCCAATGAGGCTAAATACTTCATTATGGAGATAATGTCTTTAAAAGATGATTCACTTACTCTCATAAAGAGTTTACAATTTGCCTCAATACAAATTTTCAAACTATGAGTGAACAAATCACTTTTGCTCTTACATGACTCAAGAGCATACATTTGATAAAATAGCCATTTGCTTTCTAATTGATTTAAAATCAATTTCAACCTTTTAAGAACATCATCTATGTTCTCAAGAGAGACTTCATACTCAACTAGTATGGCTTTACTCCAATTTTGAGATGCAATGAATTCACTAAAGCAAATTGATTTATCAAATGACATAAGAGAAGTAAGTATGAGATGTATACCACATGAGATATGCTCCTCTTTCCCTTGAAATGTGAGCTACATGGATTCACCCATATTTCTTGAGTTTATTTTTGGAATCACAATTTGAGAAGGTCTCTCGTTCTCAATCCTTGGCACACTTGAACCTTGAGAAGGATTCTCCTCCTCAATCCTTGGCACATTTGAACCTTGAGATGACTCCTTAAGATCCTCTTCATGGTGCTACTTTTTGATGGAAATCCGAGACTTCCATGTCTCATAATGATCACAACAAGTATGATCATTCAATATGCACTTCCTATGATTATCAAGATTACTTATGCTAGAATCATAAGTCCAAAAATCACCACAACTTGGCATGATTTTTCCAATATTGAAATCAAAAGGTATTTCCATCTCAATAAGGCTAACTACTTGCTTATGGATATAAGTGTCCACTTTGGTTGCTTCACTTATTCTCATAAGAAGTTCACAACTTGCCTTTAAGATTAAAAACTTACAATTTTCATCTTTATGAATGAACACGTCATGCATGATCTTATTGAAACTAAAAGAATTTACATTATGAAGACATTTCCATTTCCTTGACTTCATAACTAATGTAAGCTTACAAGGAAAACATGCTTTGCCATACTTTAAGGCATCAACTAGTATTGCCTTAAGCCACCTTTGAGATACAAAAATTCCTTCAAAGCAAAATAGAACTTCATAAGTTGACATGAGAGCATAAATGAAACTATTTTCATTTTGTGACTGATGCTCCTTATTCTTGATTGATTTCTCTTGGATCATAACAATAAGTTTGAATTTATCTAAAGTTCCAAGCAAAATACTTTCCAAGGACATAAAATAAATCCAAGTTACTTTCATGAAAGTGACATCTATCTTTGCATCTTGAACCAAACAATGCACTTCCAAATGAAAAATTTCAAAAGATTTGACATGTGTTGTGATGGACTCTTGAAGACAAATCTTGCAAGTCCTTATGAGACTCCAAGCCTCATTCACCTTTCCACAAAGGAAACACCTTTCCTTGGACTTGTCCTTCTTGTATTTGCATTTCGAACTTGAAGCTCCATCCTTCACCTCGACCCCCTTGCCTTGGTTCTCCTTGGATGGATTGGTCTTCTTTTTGTAGCATCTTGAGAAAATATATCCTCCCTTGCCAAAATGTTGCACTTAGGATCCTTTCTTTCCTTCAATAGAATGCCACCTATTGATGCCATGTGAATAAAAACCTGTGATATGATTCTACAAATGTAATTTGTGACTTTCAAGAGACTAGATTTGAACATCTTCAATAATCTAGAATGATCTACAAAAGATCTAGCTCACAAACCTAAGAATCAATCTTCACACTAATGACTAGTCACTTGGAAACTTTGCTTTGATCACTAAGCCAAAAGCACACAATCTTTGAATCAAATCACAAAAGAAATAAGATCCAATCTCCTATTGGACTCATCAAGTACCAATGACTCTCTTTTTTTAAAGTTGAAATGGATATGAAAAGATTTGACACCTAGATTTTCCTTTTCACTTGACTAGTTCTCTCAACACTTGAGATTCTTGAACAAAAGATGGGTTTTGTTTCAAACACATGAAAATCAAACTTAATCACTTCTTTTGGACTCACTCTTGACCCAAATAATATCACTCTTGAGATTTAGAATGAATTTGATTTGATTTGAAAACAAACTATACCACCAATTTTTCACAAAGCTTAAAAATTTAGACAACTAGAGATTCACAAAGATCTCAACCATGCATGAATACTCAAATATGGACTCCTCATTCTAGTCATCCAATGGGATCACAAATTGACCCTCACACTCTCACAAAGAAAGTTGAATAGAACTAATTTGAGTTTCATACATACTATGTCAATTTTTGCTCAACAATTGAATTCAATCACTCCTATTGGATTCCACCAATCACTCTACCTTTTAAGACTTGGAATGAAATTCAAAATCAAAAGTTGTGATTTTTCTCACTAAGATATTGTGCTTCAAAGAGCTAATGCCACTTAGAAAGATTTGATCACATAGGAGAAGACAAATTCTTCACCAATAACAACACATAATGAGCTTCTAGATCTTGCCCTTAAAGGAAGGAACTCTTAGAAAATTGGATCTCTCTCTACACATTTGTCATAGACACCTTAATGACTCTTTTAAAACCTTACAATCACTCAAACAAATTGAGTAGAGCTGAACAATGTGACTTGGATCTCAATCTCTTTTCTAGAACTCTCAATTTAAGCCAATCTATGTCAAATTCTACAAAAGATTTGCATAGATGCTCTATATGCACTAGAAACTCTCAAAGGTTTCACTTGGAGGACAAATCCAAAGATGTTTTCTAGCAAATTGATGCTTCTAAACTTGACCCTATCAATCTTGAAAAAATCTAGAGTGATGGTACAATGGATTTCAACCTCTCACCTTGCATATCACTCCTTAATCTATGATTTTTAGCAAAATCTCTCTTAACTTCAACATACACTCAAAAAATCAGAGAAGATCAATTAATGCACCTTTTTCAAGCTTCAATTTTAATTTTTTGGCTGATCTAATCCAAGAACTAATCAAGGGATTAGATTCACTATAGAAAATGCTTGATTTTGCACCAAAAATCACTCAAATTGGGTATGTGAGTCAAATTCTACAAATTTTTGAAATTTCTTGGTCAAAACTGGAGCTGTACGGAATAACACGTGTGAAAAGGGTTCCTACAGCCCACAACAAGATCTGGACCAAAAATTTTGAGGATAGCTATCAAATCCAACTCGCTACACAAAATTTGACTAGTTTCCAAAAAACTGCTAATTTTGGCTTTGATTTGGATTAACCCTATCAATTTCAACAAAACCTCTTGTACTAGGCTCTGATACCATTTGCAAAAAGTACAAATAAGGACCAAGAGTGGATCCTAATCTGATCCTCAAGAGGGATTTGTTTTCAGATTACTTGATCTATCAATCTACTTGAGATTAAGATCAATCTAGATCAATTCTAGACACAAAATCCTAACAAGAACAATCATTAATTGAAGGTAGGTGTACTTTCTAGTTTCACACGTGTGAAACACTGTCTGAGTACGGACTCCAACCTGAAAATCAAGTACACATTGATAGAACCTCAAAACAATCAAAACAAATGTAGACAAATAGAGAGAATCACTCAAAATTGCTTCCAAAACCAAGATTGGTGTCTCACTATGATTATGGCCAAATGTGGCTCTATATATACAATAAGTGAGAGCTCGTGGTACTGATCATCCCTCTGATCCCACATGTGTGAAGGTGCTTTGTCATATGATGATTCATCATGCAAAACTGACACTTGGACAAAACCTTCTATTTTGAGCACTTTTGGTCCATTTTTCTTCTATATGGAGATCTACTTGGAAATCTTCTAGAAGTCAAAATTCGCTTAATTAAGCTTATTCCACACATGTGAGCTGTCCTCTACACAGTGATATGACACCTAACCAAACGATGTGGCTCATGCAATCAATAAATTGATGCCATGTGTCATATGTCTAGAAAACTAGTTTTTGGCCTTTTTAGCCACTAGAACTTGAATTAAATCATATGTACAACCTATATGATTATGGTACATGACAAGTACACTATTTTCACACGTGGGAACAGGCTCCACACATGTGTAATCATCCTATATACATGATTTTTGGCCTCTACCAAGCTTATTTTTGCATTTTTCACAAATGTTGAGTACTACGGTGATGTTGTACATTTCATGCAACTCGTTGGATAAATATATATTATCGGGAATAACATATGAATTATATATTATAGAATTTTTTGAGGAACAACATGGGCATGAGATACATATGTTGAAAGTGAAAGTTGCTTATTCTCATGGTATGCATTGAAATCAATGGCGCAAAGCTTCATGCCGAAGGTATATTATCCATAACAATCATCAATGGATTTATGCAAGTCAAACATCAAGCTGCAAGACATTGGATCATGTGTGTGGTTGATGAGTACTATTGTAGATGGACTATATCATTACATAAGAGGGATTTTAGGCCAATTCTTAGGTTTATGGACAATGCTGACTACTACAGTGATCTTGTACAATTCAAATTGATCGTTGGATATCCCCGGGGAAGGGAATTGCAACAAAATTAAAAATGTCCTTTTCAAGAAATGATTGGCCAACATTCATGGCTTAGAAAATATTCAATGTTTAGCTTTTCTCGTGTGTATGCTCCATCACGATTTGGTACTTATTCTATGGCATTTTCTCTCTCATATCCAAAGATCTCTTTGATCAGTCTCTCTGACATTGGTTGTCAAACATGGGCCACCATCAAAAATAGAATACAACCGATCTCAGTAACAATGTTCAAGTTTTTGAAGTTCTTACAAAATCTTAAAATAAAGTTGGAGAATTGGAACTTGAAGTACTCATGAATTACAAGAAGGCATATGATTTCTGTTTGTTTGGATAAGCACGATGATGATGATTGTCTTCGTGTCTTGATGATGTGAGATAAAATGTAAGCTCATTCGTGGTTTCATATATGGTGGAGCAATTTGAATATTGCACCATATACAAAACCATGAATGATATATAGTTTTGATGTTGGATAGAGGTAGCTGAACATTAGTCAATGCATTCTTAACATGAGTCATTCTCCAAAGATCTTTTCAGTCTCTCTGACATTGATTGTCAAACTTGGGCCACATGCAAAAATATAATTTTTTGAGGAACAACATGGACATGAGATATACATGCATTGAAGTCAATGGTGCAAAGCTTTGCGTCGGACTTAAATTATGCTTACCAATCATCAATGGATTGGCATGCTAGGAATAGATCCATTGATGGTGTCATGAGAATACCGTGGGATAGTATGGTCGCAAAACACATTGAAGAAGAGTGGCCAATATTTCGTATAGAGCCAAGACATTTAAGACTTGGGTTGGCCATGGATGGTATTAATCCTCATGGCCATTGATCGTCTACTTGGACAACATGGCCAGTGATGCTTGTGAATTACAACATACCTCCATGGATGACAATGAAAAAAGGTCATTTTTTACTTGCTCTCATCATTCCCGGTCATTACAAAGTAAAAAACATGGATATCTATCTAGAACCTATTCTCAAGGAGTTGCAAATTCTTTCGAGAGGGGTTCATGTATACAACATTTCACGGGATCTCAAGAATTTGCACTAAAAGGTATTTTGATGTGGACGATGCATGATTATCCTAGATTGGGTGAGTGTAGCGGTTTTTTTACTTCCGAATACCATGCTTATAATATATGTGGAAGTAATCTCCATGCACGATATGCAAAACATCTTAGGAAAGTCATATATTCTGATCATCGTAAATATCTTCCATTCGTCTATAGTCTTCGTAGAACTCATTTTTGTCAACTAGGAAAAGGTTATCCATATTTTATACACTCCCATATTGGATGACATTAAAAATAATACATTTATGGATCCAATGCACATTTTTAAAAATGTGGGAGAGTCACTATGGAGACACTTCAATCAGTCAAAAGGTGTGTATGCACGAGTCCTGGAAGAACTAAAAAGTTTTGTTCAAATGCGACACTTGTGGACTAAAAATGGACAAGAGTCAAGGTCAAGATCAACTCGTGCACCATGGATTTTGTCGAAGGAAGAGAGTACGCATACAAAGGCAGTTATTCAACATTTGCGATTTCCCACTGGATAGCAGGGTCTATAAGAGGGGCATTTACCGCAGACGGCAAATTATCCAAATTAAAGTCTCACGATTGGCACAAGATGATATAGGTATATATATTTGATGTGTTCAATTAGTGATGCATATAATCAAGATTGTTTGCATGAAATGTCATGACAATTATATTTCGGCCTATTTATTTTGACAGCATGTCTTTCCGGTGGCATTGAAAGGGTGTTTGACCGAAGATATACAAAACGTTATCTCAGATTGTCGACCTTTACAAGGTATTGCTCGTGAGTCTTAACTTCATTCAAATGAGCACATTTTGCACATATATTAATGACACATTTAAATTTTTTCATGCAACGAATATGCAGATGGATATCTTCAAAAGACATAAATATAGGAGATATAGGACGCATGTGTCTCAAAGCTATTGAGATTGTTTGTGCTTTCTAGAGATGCCTTCCTCCATCATTCATGGACATCCAAATTCACCTATTGGTTCACCTTGTTGATTTTGAAGATTTTGTGAATCACTAAGATCCAAAATCACCTATTGATCTTTGGTATGAAAGACAACACACTTTACACCATTTGCAATATAGAAAATCAACATCTACTTGATGAAAGAGATGCAAACTCAACAAGATATTGATCAAACATCAAAATTATGATAAGATGAAGTTGATGTCCATACAAAAACAATAAGTTGCTCTATTTCACATGTGTGGATCCAAATATCAACTAAACAATGCATTCTACACACAAGATTGCAAGATATCATCAATGTAGTGCACCAATGGATAGATGAACCCAAGAGAACTCAGATATAAGCATGAAACAGGATGAGAGACAGAAGAATCGTTTCTCCCATGAGTTTACATCTATTTATAACAGGTCCATGCCTCATTAATGAGCTTGGTTTCCCTCCATAGAAACTTCTAGATCAAAACCCCTATCACTAATATGACTAGAATCAATGTATCTAACATTCAAATTTGAATGTGTCCAAACTTGACTTTCTACTTTCCCTCACTTTCTAAAAGTGGTAATTCAAATGCTTTTAGATTGATATAACTTTGAAAGTCAAACTCTAATTCTAATATAAAAATTGGCCTCAACTGCCAAATAAACAAATATGACCAAAATATCAAACTAGTTGACAATTTCTCACACTCCTTCAACTAGTTTTAGCATAGACTTTGAGAATACTCCAAGTGAAGTCCTATGCTTTGTAAACAAGTCTTTTCCCAATGCTTTGGGGAAGATATCAGCTACACATCCCTTGAAGAGACATGTTGAAGCTCCACCTCCTTTGCCATGACTTGCGCCCTCACAAAGTGATATGCCACCTTAATATAGCATGAAATATATGATTGCTTGCCAACTTTTGGGCTGATAGGTTGTCACAAAAGATGATTGGGCTCTCTGAAAAATCCAGCAAGTAAAGATCCTTGATCATACTCTTCATCCATACCATCTCTTTTGTGCAATGAGTAAGGGCTTTGTACTCGGCCTCACTAGATGACAATGAGATAGTGGCTTGTTTCTTTGACATCCATGATATTGAAGAAACTTAAAGTTTCTAACCATCAAAGCTATTGTATTTTTTCTTGTGTTTTTCAAACTGCTGCATTTTAAACTAAGTTTTGCACAATCTGCACATTTGAACAGTTTTTATGCTCTGGATTCAACAAAGATCTTTTCCTCTTCCAATGAGACCTTGGTCTTACCAATTCATTGTGATTATACGTCGCCACGCGACGTTTACTATCTGTCACCAAGCTGTCGTTGTCCAAAAACCATCCCTCGGGTTTTACAGTCTGCAATATTATTACAGTGTCACCCTCGACGACGATTAACACATGAAGACGTTTAATTGTCACTCTAACGTCGCTAAAACATCACTCACCTTGTCCGTCGTCTGGCGACATTCGATATTTGTCACCAAACCATCGATGTTCAAAAACCATCCCTCAGATTTTACAGTCTGCAATATTATTACAGCGTCGTGCGATGACAACAAGGAGACATTTACGCATTTCTCAATTGTCGCCCTAACATCGCTCGCTTTGGACGTTGTGGATCGATGTTTAGTAATTAATTGTCGCTACACGTCATTTTTTCATAAATTTGTTTCGTCACTGAACGTAGCGCGGCGACGTTCAGGGCAAATTGTCACTTGGTCATCAAAAACACATAAAGATCCAAATAACATAAAGATCCAAAGAAAACATGAGAGATGGAACAAGGAGAAAAACCAAGGACATCTAATTGCAAATCAATAGAAAGTTCCACCTTCTTGATTGAATATGAACATGAAAGATACTACAAAGTACCACCATTTATAATGGATTTTATTTATAATGGATTTTAGGGCCCTTGGCCAATCTATATTTCTCTTATTATTTGAATTTGAAATTTGGAGGGAACTCTCTTTTATTCACTAACTTGATTATTGGGCCTACAACATTTCATTCCCACAATTTGGCCTAAAGTCCTTTTATTAAATTTTAATCAATCAAATAACTATGTGATCATTGGGTTTGGGACTTACACACGCAAGGTGCCAAATCCCTCTCACTAAAAATAATTCTGATTTAAAAATTTTCGTACTTTGGTATTCCATTATGGGATTTTTCATTATGTTCCAGACCACAATTCTAAGTGATAAGCATTCAACTAGTAGCATAAAAAAAGATAGCACAGCATGTGTTATCTTTTTGTTGAATCATGGCAAGCAAAAAACTCGCAAAAAATCTACTCACAAAATGCCAAGCCCCCTCTCATGGAGAATCATACTTGGTGAAGAAACCACTTGATTTCAAGTGGGTGTATAGATTGAAGTATAACCAAGATGGATCAATAAGTAAGTATAAAGCAAGGCTTGTAGCAAAACGATTTTTGCAAACTAAAGGCATTGATTATGATGAAAGTTTTGCTCATGTGGCTAGTTATAATAAGGTTGATCATTAGTCTTCCTACTACTTTCAATTGGATGTTCTTCCAGCTTGATGTTACAAATGCCTTCCTCAATGGCTACTTGGAAGAAATCTACATGAGGCAAACTGAGGGCTTCACTAAGAAATGACTTGAAGAGAAAGCATGTTTCTTGAAAAAGAGTCTTTATGGACTCAAGCAAGCACCTAGAGCTTGGTACTCTGGCTAAACTCTTTTCTCATTTCCGTCAACTTGGTATTGAGCTCTTACAATCCTTCATTATAGATGAGGTTTAATGATGGAAAGATCATTGTACTTGTTTTGTATGTAGATGACATAATTTTAAGTGGAAACAATTAAGATGGAATAAGAGATGTTGAAACTGCTTTATCTAAAGAGTTTAGGATGGTTGATCTCGGCCAATTGCATGGCACCATCAAGGAAACCGTTATCATCAATCAATTTGGTGCTTCTCTTCAATGAGAAAGATGACAATGAACTATGGGTGACAAGAAAATATTCAAAAAACTCTTGGGCTTTGTTTGATGCATCCATCATCAAAAGGAACGTTTCAAAGAAGCAAAAAGACAAAATTATCATTCGATCTTATTGGAAGACGAAAATTATCGATTTCAGAATATCATCAAGATGCAAATCTATATCTAAAATATTAGTCCAACATGTGTATAAACATTCAGAGATAAATCTGCAAGGACTGAACTGTCAAGATCACACACACACACACAAAAATAACCATGTATATTGATATATTACTTGCACTTTTATTTTTTCATTTTGAATCATTTCTTTTTAAAGAGCTAATCTAATCATTCTTCTCTTGTAGAATTATTTTCATCTAATATAAATGAATGGGAGCCAACTGGATCTCTTGCAGGTGTGTTAGATGTAGTACACATTGATATTGGACAATTGCAATATAAAGGTAAAACCGCCAAAGACCTTGCTGGTTGTGGAATCTTATTTTATAAATCTATGTACATTCTCGATTTAAAAGAGAGTTTTGAGCAAATCCAGCCCATTCCACTACCTAGCTTTAGAAGTGATGAATGGGTTACTCCCAATGTTGCAGTTCAGAATCATTTCGTTGTAAGCTGTATAACGATGTAAAAAATTCGTTAAAAATAAGTATTGCTCAAAAATAGTCTGATTAAGTTGGTTTGTTTGCTTTGAATAAATTTGTGAATTTTTTTTCAAGTGTCAATGTACACGAAACTCCAACTATGTTTATATGTAAAAATTTAGCAGATAGTTTATAGTCTAATCTTATGGATGAAGACTAGGGGGGGAAAATCAAATGGAGATATAGAATGTAGAAGCAAAATGTCTTCCATATGCTTTCATTATCAGATAGAAAAACAAATAATGAGCATTTGCTTCTATTACCAAAGATTAAAAAGGATTAAAAGTAAATGGGTGCCACTTAATCAAGACCTTGAAGAAAGTGGACACTCTGAGCAAAAGAATATTGACATAATTTACAATGTTGAACTTCTAACTGGTATTGAGGTGGAGGAAGATTGGAGCCTAAATTACATTAGGCAGGAACTGTTGCTCCTACAATATGATATACCCTTATACTTCAGATTCATTTCCAATGGAAAAATGATAAATAGCTATAAACAATTTATTCTTCTTGAATAGCTTAGTTCAAAATTAGTCATATAACAGCTATTCTAATTGCAATATACTTTGTGTCAATTTTTTGCAGGTATGTAAATGACACGAGCTTGAGATCAAATGCGGAGATATTGGCAAAACTATCCAAATAGCCGAGGAACACTGAAATATATATATATTTAAATGCAAGTTCATCATCATTATCGAATAAAAAACAAGATTTTTATTTATTGTCAGTGTAGAAATTGCAATACAGTATAATTCTAAAAACACATCTTGATTGTAACAATCCATATTCATATGAATGAAAATCCCAAAAATGTATTGTGTACGTATAAGATTGTATCTATCTTTTGATGGTAATATATACATGTCTATGTATATTTGAACTCCTATAAAATTAAAATTTCTATTCAATAATTTTTTCTATATTTTTTTCAATATCAAGAAAAGCATCTTATAAATTTTTTTGCTCTTGTGCTATTTCGATACCAAGAGGTTGATAAAGTACAATCTCTTTATCTGTTATTTCAACTTCATCTTCATTGGGGAGGATTTTTATGCCCTACTGATCGTATATTATAACGCTTGCATCATGATCAACCTGAAAGGTTGTTAGAGCAGGAGCAGTTTTCTTATTTCCATGTTTGGAACTCTCAATTTCTAGAACAAAATGTTTACCATTCGAAATAAAAACTTTTATCAACTCTTGCGACATTCTATACACTTCATCGAGATTGTACAGTTCAAGAGTGAATTTTCATTAGCAACAAGATGGATGTAGTGGGCTATTTCTTATCCTAGCCTCAACTCTAGATCCAAGCATACAAGCATCAAGGAGACGAGGTTAGTGTCACGCGGAGGTTCGTTCCCATGAGAGCGATAGCATATTTCAAAATCCAACATGTGCATATTAACACTAAGATCCATTAACAATAAGCTTTAACACTAGATCCATTAACCCTAATCCACAATGATAGAAACTTGCCCTTCTGTCTCCTCTTCTCTCTCACAAAAAGCATAAGAACATTCAATCCCAATAAACATCATATCCAACAATTAGCAAATACAAAGAAAGCATGAGAGATGGAGGTAGAGAGATAGAGAGCAAGGACATTCCTGATCCATTCCAGAAGAGAGCCCACCTGCTTGTATAGAAATGACGAGAGAATATATACAATGATTCGAAACTGCCACTTAGTGGATTGGAGGGTCTTGGCCTCAATTCCTATTGGCCGATTCCTACCTCCCTAACTATTCAAATTTAAAAAATAGTGGGAACCCATTCATTGATTGGAGGAACCCAATTTGAAAATGAATTTTGGTGGGAACTGTCGTAAAACATGGGGATGACTGGCAAAGGAAGCTCAAAGCTTTGAGCATAGGCGTGTAGGAACGGAAACGCAACAATTAGCAGTAGAAATATTCAAGAAGAATGATCCATACAAAATTGCGCAAATGAACAATACAGTAGTGAGACAAAAATTGCACTTTGATTAATATCAACAGTAAGTAGACTAGTCTACAGACATGAAAATTGGTTTCACATGTGTGATTTACAATGTACATCAAAAAATTATGTACAAACCAAGCTAGAATTTGTCAATTTTCACACTCCTCAAATCTAGCTTGGGAAACTATGCTACATCTATCTACAAGTCCAAGAATTGATCTTAGCTTGATGAATGAAAACTTTTAGTGAATTTCAACTACAAATAAAGAACCTATGAGACTCATACAAAGAATGATGTCCATGAAGGATATTTCACCACCTCTTAAAGGATCCCTTACAAAGTGTTCCATAGATGTGTATTCATACATGCATAGATCCTTGTGAAAACCTCTAGGGAATGAAGTAGCTTGCTGAAGTCAATAAAATCCAGCAATAAAAAAGTGGAGCTTATGCTGCTCCAATATGCAAAAATTTGAATGTTAGGGGCCAAGATCGAGCATTATTGGCTACCAACCCAATTCTAGCTTAAAATTGTCAAAACTTCTTGCATCATCTTCATGAAAAAGGAGATTACGTACACATAATGCAAGTACCTTCATGATCATGATGATCTCTCCATGATGATGCCAATCCCTTGCCTTCAAGAAAATTTTCACACATAAAGCAACATCAAATAGATTGATGAATGCATGAGAGATGTCACTCTCCTCACCTTTCCTTCCTTTGCCAATGAACTTGAGCATAGATGCCTCCATCTTGAACTTTGAAGGTCTTCTTGGAGATCTTGGCCCTTCATCTTTCCCTTGCACTTGACTCAACTCCTCTCTGAATAAGGTGTTGATCCAAATGTGCTTCTTCAAGTTTGCAAGTCTTCCACTCGTGAAAGACCATATTTCCACCATTGACAACTTCTTTGGTGGAATACATGTAGATTCTACAATCTCTAATTAAAGAGCATAAAATTGTCATTATTCCTTTCATTGAATTACAATCTTCCATGCTTTGATATGCAAGCATCATTCTGCAAAAGAGAAATCCTTAGCAAATATTGAATTTCCTTTGCCTCCTCTTTTTTGTAGAGGGGCCAAATCATTAGGGATATCTGAATGGAGATGATACAATGTCGTCATCAAGAAAAATAGAAAAGAAATCACAAGCATCAAAGTACTCAAAACAAAATTTTCAAAACAAATTAAAATGCAATAAGCAAATATGTACTTATCTTGTATGGTATCGCCAATTCTATAACATCAATTTCATGATTTTGCTTTCTTCTTGATTTAAATTTGGAGATATCGCTCATATTTTCATTACAATGTGAAAATTGTGCTCATCTTAACCATTGGAGAGAATGCATATTCAAATTTAGGTAAGCTGAACTATGAACAATGGCAGTTTCTTAACCGTGGTCACTGTATTCACGATGGTTAGAGCATTGTCAGGAGTGGTGTGGGCAAGCAAATAAATAATATTGGTTTTTCTATTTTGAATTTTTTTATTATCCTACATGGCATTCCTTGTAAGGTCTCTTGAACATTTGAAACTCCTCTAATAATGTGTGCGTCTCTTAAGCATCAAAGTTTTTAAATAGACTTACTTCATCATGGTATGCTTAAGGACCTGGTCAAATTGCCAATTTAAAAGGCAAAGCTCCTCTTGGGATCCATAACCCTAAATTTGAGTAGCTTTTCTATATGTTGGGCATTTAGCATCATGACCAATGTGAGGTGGGATGGTCCACATCTCCTTTGTTTTTTGGTGGAGCTATGTTATAGAGCTTCTAGAGTGGTAGTGGATCCATTTATTGCATGCGATGGGACATTGTATACATGTGCCCACACTAGTAGACACTACATTGCAATGGAATTCGATCAGGCAGTTTTGGATCCTACATCAAACAAATACATTAAGTGTATTTTACACATACAGTTGTTTTTTTCATGCTTGAGACTTTACAAATAAATTGTTTAATTATATGACAATTTTAGATTGCAGTGTTGTCCACCTTTGGTACCCATACTGTTAAAATCGACTCTAATGATGATACTGAAGAGATGGAGCAATAGGATTTTGATTACTTCCAAAGATGGTGAGTTGAAAAAAAAAAACTATTCACTTACATAACATTTTTTGTGTTGTATGTCATTGTGTTTCCTTAACCTTAGCCACATCCTATCTTATGCAAAGGGAATGGGTAGAATATTGTAGAGATTATGTGACTCGAAGATGCATTCAGACAAACATGCTCGTCGTTCTTGTGCTTTTGTAAAAGATGAATGCCAAGATAAATCTTAAAAAAGATCTCAATCATTTGAATATTTTAATTTACTAATTGAGAAGCATTTACATCATCTTTGTTCGCAATATGAAATTAAATATGTAAGTAATTTTCAACGTTGTTGATTTCGTTGTATAATTGTAAGTCAAATTGATGTTCTTAAGTTAATACAAACTATGAGGAATTGAAATAAATATTGAATGTTGTTAATTTTGTTATATAGCCTTAGGTAAAGTTAATGTTCTTAAATTAAATACAAGTTTCACATCTTGCTACTTAAAAACATCTATTAATATGAAATTCAATGTTTAACTTCCATGTAGCTGAAAGTTCTATGGTACATATTCATGTGTTTAGCTAGCCATGAATAATAGATTGTCCCATAAAAAAATCACAAGTTTCGGTTCCATTTATTCACAGAATGTCTAAACTCATATGAGGAGAGTATCTACACAATAGATGGCTTTAACGCGAAGGAAAAACATACTCTTATTATCTCTCAAAAAGCTCATACATGCAATGACCCACTCTCGCAGAGTTATATCATAGAGAGGCATGGACGTGTCATTTCACAAACGACATGTCTCAAACATGACAAGTCTCATAAGCATCTTAGCGTCATTTCATATCTATTGCTTCAAAATAAATTGGCCCTAACAATGTTAATTGGCCTTACAATGTCATTACAATAGATTAGGCAAGTTTAGCCCATTTGAACTTCTATAACATATACAAAAAGTTCAAAAATTTTACTAAATATGAAATTTATTTACAATGTGGTGCTCCACAAGAGAGCAACAGGCAAATAGATATATAATTCTCAACTTCATAGCTAATTATCTTTGTTCCAGTTTGCATTTGAGAGCAATAGTTAAATAGAAAGAAATATATAAATTCGTAATGTAGATTGTCTCATCTCGCTCAATGCTAGTTTGGTTGCTCTTATTAAAAATGTTCTTTGAAAGCACCTATCTGTGTATGTCATGCTAACTCTTCAAAGCTTCAACAATAAATTTATCTTTAGCAGCATATCAACAACATATTAAGCTTCAACAAGAGATGAAGCATCAACTATAGATCAAGTTTCAACAATAGTCGCCACTTCCAAAATTTGCCCACAGGTGAATACCGTGATACCATAGGCGACTAGTGTGACCTTATTCTACAATCTACCCACAGGCAAAAAAGTCGACTCATGTTGCAAATGCAACTCTTCTGAAATTACCCCACCATGAACAGATGCGACTCTTGCTGCTACTACGACATCCTTGAAGTTACACCTCAGGTGAAAAATGTGAGCGTTGTAAATTTGGCCCTTGAGTAGAAAATGCGACAATGTCTTGATATTGGCCTCAAGCTACTAATGTCACTCTCAAAACTCTAGGTTTTTAACATGCAAGCTTTGGCTTTGATATTCATAGCACTGAGAAGGGACGACAAGAAGTCACTAACTAGGCACAAATGTGTTGCATATAATAGAAGTCCCTAGATTTTGAAACCCACTATTGCTCCTAGACATTGAAGAATTTTTTCTTTTTTCAGGTTCCGACGTTCTGGAACGCTGTTCCGACGAAACTTAGCAATGGCATGCGAATGATTCGGCCTCTGGCACATTCAGAACACAAAAGATGCTAGAAAAAAGCAGGATCTCAAAAAAGTATTGCAATTTTTAGATCCAAAAAATATGAGCCATACAAGCTACGTATATGTGATTATTTTCCCAGATGAAAGTCTCAAACAGGGCCAACCTTATGGCACCTTGGTTGATAGTTGCTAAAATTAGATTGTCGGAGCACGGTAAGATCACACGGAACCAGATAATTGCGTATGAGACTGTTTTGTTCTAAGAGTCAAAACATGACTCTGTCAGACCGGCATAATAATGATAAAGAATAAAGAATTGATTATACGTGAATCCATTACTATGATAAAGCTACCGTTTCAGAAGTCTTAAAACATCTCCGACCAGATGAAGGGAACCTGCAACTAGCACCTGCAATCATTATGAAGGTGTTGCTATGTTATTCATCAGTGAAGCAAAATATATACACGGCAAGCAACAAGAGAAAGTAGTTTTACTAGGACTATTTTCCACGCAGATCACGAAAAACTAATATACTAATGCAAATTGTCAGACTTGTTTGGGCATTGACCTGTATATGCATGGTGGGGTGTTGTCGAACACATTTCCGCAACCACTCAAGTGCCAAAGGCAAAGATGGCACCACTGCACTAGAAGGAATACTGCTTAGACTGCTGTTACAACCAAAGTTTTTGTCTTCCTCCAGAAAATCTTTATTAGCATTATCACAACCAATTGATCCTGCAATATAGACAGGTAAAACATTACATTGGCTAAAGGAAATCTTCAGTATCCGACTAAAGTTCTCCGTAGTTTCAATATCTCCAGCACCAATCATCAAAAAAATTTCAAAAAACCTGCATGCTTTTTCTCTTGAAGAAGACTCTCCCATGTTCTCAGTAGACTGCGCTGCCAAGTAAGATCTGGCTCAGTGTCAGGCTTACTGATTCCAGTAGCTGAGCTCAAATTAGTCCCCAGAAATGTGTATGAGGAATATCCAGGGACAAATAAGGCTTTGTGAAACTGCACACCTGAGGGAGAATGGAAAATACAGGAACATAATCTTTCACTACCATAATAGGCCCAGGAACTTTGCAATACAAAGTAATGAACGTTTCTTTAACGAGACTACACAGGCCAAAGTTTAATGGCATAACATTAACGTGTGTACAACCTTTATTGCGAGCTATATAACAAAGCTGCAAATTTTCAGTTTACTGATACTAACCATGTTGAGCACAGACATTCAAGAGTGGTGGGAAAAGCAAATGAGGATCTCTTTCTGGCATGCAATTGAAAAGTAAAACCTGCAAATGCAGCAGACATTAACTCATTTAACAGTGCACATGTGGCTAAATACGCACATTTGAAAACACAATTGATAACATCCAACAGGAGAAAATCTCCAAATGGTGCTTGATTCACTCAACATCTACATAGCTTCAAACTCATCAGCAGCTAAAGAAGCTCAGAATTCTGACCTTCCTTATTCCAAGTTCATATTGAGCAGCCTCCGAATTAGCTTGGATTCCTAGAGCTCCATTGGAACCTGCACTGTCTGGGCTCGATTTATTCACAGGACTGGCCAACCTTGTTGCCTCACAAAACCACTTTGCACAAGCCTCCATGCTTTCTGGGCTATGAGCGCCATCTAAGTAGAATGTAATGCTTTTGGAAACTACGTTCTCACAGCTGTCCAACAAGGTATCGCGGACAACTTGAGCTCTCCCTGAAAGATGGACGTTTTTAAGGCCCTTCACATAAAGTTCAGGCAGGCCACCATCTTGCTTTGCCTGAGTTCATCAAAACCAAGACTTCTTAACACAAGAATACACCTTACTGAATGTCTTTTAAGCAGCCAGCAGACAATTAGGACTTAATGAACGAAGCACAAACATATCGGTATGTAACAAGTGTATCCCACATCTCTCTAGGATTAGAGATTGAAGCGAGGTCAAGGGTAATGTTGTCTTCGATGGAAGAGGAGGTAATCAATAAATCACCATCACTTGAAAGCACTTAATTATTATTCTTCATATGCTTGCTATTGAAAAAGGACTAGTATACTAGAAAGCCCAGTAGCTTGCTTGTCTTAGGAAGTACTGAAACCAAAACTTGAAAACTTGAGGTTATTACTTCAGACTTCCTCGGTGCAGGTATAAAGTAGGTACTTTACATGAAAAAAACAATGATGAGGGTGAACAAACTAACTATTTCCACCATTGCTACATGTTCCTTGGATCCTCTTTTCAAAATCCACGTATTACAAAGTGCCACAGCAAGTGCTGCATTAATAAGCTGATGATCGCCAGCAAGACCAAGCTGTATTCCACGTGCTTCCAATGGTTTAACCACCTCAAGGGAAATCTACACAGTCAGCAAGTTATGACATGGCATAGTATACTTATCCCAAAAGAATATGCTAGATACAGAAAACACATTATTGGCTTTGAAAAATCAGCAGAATGGGCAATCAAAGGTCGCATATTGTCAATTGACAAAAACTTTGTTAGAGCAGACTTACATCCAAATCGGAAGCTTTTTCCTTCAGTACAAAAAGTGCATCTTCACGTTGGGGTGCTGTATATGCTGGAACTCCCACCTATTAATGATAAGTATACTTCAGCAGGCAGAATCTCACTATAGGTATTCATTTCTAATTTCCTCTTGCACTGTGCCATAATAGCATAGTGTAATAAAATCGTTTTCCAGTTGGATAGAGCTACTCAGCTTTTATTTACTTCCTTGGCATAAGACCATGGTATAACAAAAATGACTGCCTTAGAGGAAGTCACTTCCTCAAAGGCAAGTTATAAGAAGCCAATGAAACCCAAACGCTTCTCAAATTTCAACTAGTGTACATAATGTCTAATATGCATTCATAGGCACAAGAAGGCACCAACTTGGGAGTATAGCCACAATTATGTACAGCAAACGCTTGTACCTTGAAAATTCCTGCTTTCTCTCCTGCAATTTCTGGCAAAGTATGACCTGAAAAGGATCAGATTATTCAATATTAGAATATCTGTGCAAAAATCTTGATGCTGGCATTACCCTACAAAAATTGTTGAAAATATCTCCTTTCAGAGCCTTGATGTCCTGAAATAATATTTGAACTGGAAACTCCTTGATCAACCAAAAGAAAGCCATAAGTTTCTATCAACCAACTATGTCGAGAACATGTAGAACACAATCATGCTAATTTTTCTTCAATCAACATTGTCCTGGTAATAGTTAAGAGCATCCATGTAGCGCATACAAATCTCAATAATTGGTCTTGGTATTGCATTTTTTAGATTCATCATATTGGAGCATTAAACCCATTCTTTGCAGAGACTCGCTGGGGACCAGATAATTTGGGCCACAGGAAAGACATTGATGCTCCATGGCAAAAATTGATACATTCTCCATAATCTCTGCCGACTCTCCCACAGGTCCTATGACGCTAGCAATTTTATTGATTTATTAGGTACTCTTGAAGAATGCGGTTCCTTTGATCATCTACCTTCGATATAATTTCCAAGGTTCCTAGATCCTCTTGGGAGAAAGCAATTCCTAATCGCCTTTGTCTTCGATCTAGTTCTAGTGACAACTGCATACTCTTGAAGAGTATGATTCCAACATCGCCTTTGTCTCTCCACCAGTACCTGTTCAGGTCTATGGTTAGACGTTCGTTGCTTTTGCAGTGTGACCAAGTTGACATTAAGCCACTACTATGCTGATAAAATATTGGATGTATTGATAGTAGATGCACACAACTCTTTACTAAATAGCAAATAGAAACATCAAAGACTTCTCAAAAGTTATCGTTACTCCATTTCTGAGACAATTAGATAAGGCTCATCATGACTTGAATTCTCTTTTGAACCCTTTTGGCTGTTAGATTCTTAAGACGGATTGGGAATAAGTCAAGGACCTGTTTGGGATGTGCTTTGTCTAGTCTACCATCCACATCTGCAACTGATAGCTCAACGTAGATGTTATCTCTTCCTTTTGTAGCTTCCCCCCTCTTTACCCAATTCCCTAAAATGTTAGCCAAAATTCTATTCACAAATGGCTGGCTAGAAAAGCAGTTTTCACACCAACTTCTTAGTTCTTTCAGAATAAAGGCTGTAAATTCCATGCTTTTCAAATAAAGGTCTCAATTGATTAACAATTGAATAACCCATTTAGAATAAAAACTGGGTAGCAAGCTGAATATTAATATTGGCAGCTGATTTCATGATGGTTCCACTTCCAAAATAGATCTGAAGCAACACACCAGCAGATTTCTTCATGCATGACCTACAATCTCTAAATTTCCTTCATAAGGCCGCAGGGAGATCTTCATAAGCTGATTTTCCTTCTTCAAACTTTCAGTGTGTTGTTGACAATGCAGAATCTCTTTAAAGAATCAATAACACTTCTTCAAACATCTTAGCTATCCCACATAGCCTTTCAATAGCAGCAGGATCTCTCAAATATATGTTATGCCACTGTTCTCCCACTTGAGCTGTCTCTCATTCCATGATATTAGCTTGCTTACTTCACAAGAATCTCTTCACACACAGTAGTTCTATCATGCAGTAGTAGCAACCAGCCTCCGCTGGCCCTTCACAAGTTGGCTTCATTCCTTCACTAAATCTATACTAGTATTGTTTGTTCATGAGTAAGCTTTCTCCACCATGGTATAAATCAGCACCAGGCCTCTTTAATAATGATTTTGCTCTGATTATAGTGATTCCACAAGAAGGGGCAATTTATTAACAATCGGCTAAAAAGTCAGAAGGTTCCTGTAAGATGTGTAGTAGACAGGGTAGATACGAAGCAAGAACAAACTTTAAAGAGTAAGAGATGAGGGTTATTAAACAGAAGAGGATGAGAACAACTGAAAGATGTCAGACGTGAAAGCACTAGAAACATGAATACATGTGGAGGCCTTAGGGTCAATTTGCAAGAGGTAGTTGACTACCTACACTCAATAGAATGGACTGATGGTTTCTTGAAAAGCACCATTAGTCATGATTAGCACAGGAAAATCATCATTAATTGACGTATAATACAGGGCGTCATATACAAAATTTCACAAGGCAGACATTCTGGAGTGAGCACTTGAAATTGCATCATCACTCACCAAGAATTTCCATGTGGTCAAACCCGAGTGAGGAGATACCACAGACATCAGGTGCTTTTATCTGTAAAAAAAGCACAGTAGATTAACATGACCAACAGACATCACAGCAAACCTTTGTATAATATACAGCTTTGTAGATGTATAAGATAGTGAAGTAGCAAGACAGCAATCTTACAAAAATCAGTAGGGAAAATTTAGTGTGATGTACGGAATTTGAGACTGATGGTTTACCACATTTGTTCCATCATATTTCCCACCAAGCCCAACTTCCAGAATAGCAACATCAACCTGCGATTTGAATCAGACAAGAAACATCTTAGCAGAATAATTGTCTGGCTGTTCTATTCATTGTACACACAAAACTACTAATTGTGTACCTTTTCTGCAGTGAACATTTTGAATGCCAATAAAGTCAAGAACCGAAAGTATGCAGGCATCGGTACATCCTGACAGCCATCCTACCAAGAAGCATAGAGAAGAAACTTCACAGGTTAGTGAGAGACGTCCAGAGTCCTACTGACACTGAGATACAGATAGAGCATTTTTGAAAAAGATCAAACATCTTTGTTGCCAAGCTTGCCATGAGAATACATTAACAAATCTAAATGAGCCATTTGGGCAGACGTTGTTCGATATGTGAATGATTGAAGATTCATGATCTTAAATTTCACTCTACTCGGCATTCCTCAGCCTTTACTCCTCCCTTACCAGCCAGGATCAGTTCATGAAAACTCTACTGAATGGAAGAACTTGCTAGAAGGAGATCAAGGACAAACCATTATTGCAGAAAACCATTATTGAAGGCATAGTAAACAGTCAATGTTTTAAGTTGGATTCACAAAACATTCTGTACAACTAGTGGTTGACAGGACTAACAACCATGCACAAAGACCCATAGCAAGAGGAAAGTGAAAGTCTTGGAGACACCTTCAGCCGGTCCCAGCACCACCAAAAGTATTTAAGAAATAAATCTTCAGAAACTTCAACCCTGAAAAGCAACAATATAAGCTCAACATGTATCAGACGAGAGAAAGTTTCCAATAGTTGCAGAATCGTGGCAAAATACAGCTTAAGCTTTCACTCGTTTTCTACTTTTTATGTGCCCAATATTGACAGAATACAACAACTAAGTGAAGTTTTGATAATCGCGTTCATCAACAATTTCATTCTACTGAATTCTAAGTTCTGCATATTTCAAAAGATGGCATTATCAACATTATATTTAGAAATTTCCCAGCATTTTATTTAATAAAAGTACAAAACAATTTGAAACAAGATATAGCTGTTTTCTAAACCGATGTATACCTTAATATATCTATTTACACACTATGTGCATGTCAACCCATGTTGATCAAGCAACAACAGTATAATATATGCTTCTAAAAGTAGGAAATACACAGGTAAGAAGTCAGCATCTTCTGGAAATCACATATAGTTTTGAGCTTAAAAGCTTCTTCTGAACGATCATTCAAGTCGGCATAGTTCAAGACAAAAATACAACCTGAACTACTGAAGCTATTTCTACTGAAAGATTCAACAATATATACCATCTCAAGACAATCCAGTTACAAATTGAAGGGCAAGCTTATTACGATATAAGCATGCCCTATAAACATTCAAATATGCAGATTATAGGGCATGCTTATGTAGCTGCTGTTAGAGATCCTACTAGTGCTGGCATGCTTATGAACAAGCTCTTATTAGAGCTTGCATGATTGAACATGTGTTGGAAGAATTGTTACTTTGCTGGGAATAATACATATTATTAGAGCAGAAGAGACTGTATCCAGATTCAAAACAGATAAGTTGAGCTCAAAGGATGGATAGCGGATCTCATAGTTATTTTCATGATTCTCTTTTATTCTTATCAAGCGATAGAGCAGCAATGTACAAAGCCTTACCTGATCTGAATCTATTTGGACCACCAGTTTATCATACATGATAACACATGAATGCAAGTTCTTTCACCCTACAGTTTGCCATCTCTCGAGTTTATGTTTTACATTCATAAAGAACTTAGTTATTTATATTCTTGCACATGAATCTTTTCCTTTCTTAGGGTTCATGGACAAACATGGTGCTTATGCTGTGAGGTAGAGAGGTTTCACAATTTTTTTGTTAGAGTTTACAATACCTTTAGCATGATGAACAATCAATGCTGTCCTTACATCCATTTATGCAGCAACAGTTTCTCCAATCGCATTTGTGATCCTGTTCTTCTTTGAAGCATGGACACCTGTTGTGGAACGTGCTTTTATGCTTTGAAGATTAACAGAATAATTGCTAGGGGTCGCTAGTTGTTATTAGTTAATGATGTACAAACACAGATATGCCATGTTCTTTCCCATGTCCAGAATACACTCAAATGAGAATAATTGTGGCTAAGTTT
Source organism: Diphasiastrum complanatum (assembly GCA_029204225.1). NCBI lineage: Eukaryota > Viridiplantae > Streptophyta > Lycopodiopsida > Lycopodiales > Lycopodiaceae > Diphasiastrum > Diphasiastrum complanatum. Next base: position 16,513,643 of record CM055104.1, on the reverse strand, counting down.
ATGGAGCTCAGGTGATTTTTCTGCTCATTCCCTTATGATATTTTGCAGCATTCATTTCTCTCATCATTCATGAACAACGTTTTGTAGCATTCTGCGAAAAACTTCAGGGAACTTTCAAACTTCTACTTTATGTTATTTGATGGAAAATTGCTACTAGTAACTACTAACCCATTAAACCGAAATCTCTCGCGTACATCAACAAGATGTGGTGATGTAAAAAGTGCAGTTCGATATCCACACTCCTTCAATATGCTCTCCGAAAATGCACAGGTTGATCCCTGAACAAAAGACAAGCAAAAGCTTCAGCTCCAGAATATTATGCATTCTTTGGTAACCACAGAGGAAAAGCTCAAGACAGATTCTGGACAGCTCCCAGGAATTTTGGAACACATGTTATTAGTGACAGTAGACCTTCACTCATAATTCAAGACTCATATGTGAGGAACTCTGACATAATATTTGTCGAGAGGAACTGCAACTCCACTAATACACAATAGATGATTGAACAATGTTACTGGAAGAATATGCTAAATTGTTCTACACTTGAGATTTAGTGAACAAAACAAAGATAGCAAGGTGCATAGACCTTGAGGGGCTAGAGAAAAGTGACACCATAGTTCTGTAGCATAAGACACAGGCATGTACAGAACATACCACATACAGAACTACACAGTTCTGTAGTATATGTTGTTCCAAATGTATTTTCTTTTTAAAATCCTTAAAAACTTATAAAATTTCTTCTGAAAAAAATTTACGAAACTTCAGAGCTTCAAAACAAGTAGTATTTAACTAGTTAATTTCCCTCCATCCTCAGATCCTGCCTTGATCCTCAGAAATTGGCGTATTCAGGTGCCTCAATCCTCAGAAAGTAGCGGATTCAGCTGCCACAATCCTCGGAAAGTAGCAGTGTGCCTCGATCTACGCTGCCAAATCCTGAGGAATTAGTGGAACTAGATTTGTGAACTTCGATCTGAAGAAGCCAGCACCCACACAATTTGCCTACCACTTTGTCATGCTGGAGCAGTTGCTTCGAGTTCGACTTGCATTGCACCAGCAAATTATGTCTTTGAAAAAAAAATTGCAGGGCTATATATTGTTTTTCCCCACTCCACACATGTTTCCAAAAAAAGCAACAAAAAAAAAATTTGCAGTGTTCCGATCCGGAACACTCCCGGAACGCTGCGTTCCGAAACGGGACGCATCTATGAGCATTACTAACGAACCTCATCGGTGTCCATAAAAATGAGAAACATCAAATTTCAAACATGTCGTCGAAGTCTGAGCCTTCTAAAGCAGGACTCTGAATAGCGAAACTTAGTTCAATGGAAGGCATAAAAGTAAAATGAATACTACAAGAAACATAAAGCTACGCAAGCACTCCAGACTCGTCGTTGCCAAAATGTGACAGCATAGACAAAAGCATTAGTTCCTGAAATGGAGTGAACATTTATTAATACTTCCATGAGAAAGTCTTATCAAAGAAACCTTCTGATTACTCTTTACATTTGCAGTACCTTCTCTTTATGCAAGTTATGTCCCACATATAGCTCATAACTTTGTATCAGAACACCTTTTTGGCATATAAAGTTTGGAATCCACTTTCTACATTCATCAAATTTTCTTTTAATCACAGTTTGTAAGTTCTCGGAGAAAATCCTATCAATCAATTTTTGGCTCTGATTTTTTCCTCCATTGTTTGCCATGTTTTGGTTTTGATTGCATTTATGGACTCCTTGCTTAACAAGGAGATCTATTATAATTTCTTCGTAGAGTAAAGCAGGGCACCAAGAATTCAAGTCTTTCCAATTTCTAATGAATTTTTCAATTCCATACTTTCTTGTATACTAATTAGGAAAACTTTATTTCACCATTATTCCTGAGTGGGTGCTCCTAGAGTCCTAGTGCACTTTTCAGATTATCAGTTAAATTGCTAGTAAATGAGTTGTTGAGCTTTCCAGCCTTTTGAATTTTTTTGACTGTCTATTTTGACATCATGCAAAACCTACAGCCAATTGACTACAATTTCTTCACACAGCTAGCTAAACAAGTTGAAAATATCCGCTATTTATCTTATTTCAGGACGATACTTTTCAAAGAGATGTATCAAACCTAGAATTTGCTTTTGTAGTCTGGCACATTTTGGAAAGACATTTTTGTGTGAAGGAGTGGCTGTAAAGAGTTGCATGGAAAATTCTGTACCTGAGTGTTTGACTGTCCAAGAAAACCTGTCTGTAGTTGAGCATTAATGAACCATTTTATGCCATTTAATTCTGGACCCTACTATGTCCTGCATGTTGCATGCATACACGTACAGACCCCAGTATGTATGAGCAGATTTGTGTTTTCCATATGCTGGTGCGTAAGCATACAGAAGCAAATTATTCAATGAAAAGAAATGATGCATGTACACTGTATATGATCAAAAAAATTGCAAGTAGCCCACTGACTGCTCACAATATCTGTAGCAGCCTGTTACATTTACATGTTAGCTGCCTGAGCAGACCCTGACCAACAGCTTCTCCGATGGTCCAATGAGCTATAGCACCTAAGCAAGGCAATGTCTTTGTCATTGTTTGCATTCATCAGCGATCTAAAAAGTGTCTTGAACTCGGATATCTGCTCTACCATCATAGTTACCAGAACTTCCGTGTATGAATAAGGTGACATCACTTGATGGCATCTATCTTTTGAAAGTTATGCTCTGTTGCATATTGTACAATGTAGCTACTGTATGTGATATTTTGTAGATTCTATATTTTGTGGTATACAGGTACGGCAAACTTTGTTAGAAATTAATGTTTATTTGCACCCCTAATGTTGATTCGGCCATGCCTGCGAGCTATTTTAGGGGCCATTTTCTATTTTTAGTAATTACTAAAGTCAATTTAGTTGTTCATGCATGTAGTGGGCACACTAGTTCTAGGAATTATGAGTCTTTACCCAAAATAAGTAGCAATAATAGCAATCAGCTTTTGCCTTTAGCTTTTGCTTTTTGCTTTTGACTTTTCACAAACTAAAGAGAAAGTATTTAAGTAGGCTTGCGCCCCACCATGAAATTATTCTGATGTATAGAGCTTTGCTCATTCCTCTATAATCAGAGTTCTCATAATCTGTGTGAATACTAATATGATTAGTTGACTCCTATCCAGAATTTGTGGATCAAATTGTGACATGAATCAGACTTGTTCGCTGGATCAGACCTGGACCTGATCTACAGACCTGATCGCTGAACCTGTTCGCTGCAGATCTGAATCTGCCAATCTCATTGCTGCCTACAGATTGCTGAGCTGCAAAATAGTTTGTTGTCTATTCACTGCTATTTGCAACAGTTCGCTGAAAGTGGAGTGTAGCAGAACTTGTAGATCTGCTTGCTAGTTGGAGTAGAATCAGATCACTGACTTGCAAGGCAGATTGCAGAGTTGAAAATTAGGTTGTTGGAAGTTGCTACAGAACAGTATTATAATTTATGGCAGGGTTGAATGATGTGTTGCCGGAGTCCTAGCAAGCTGGATGGTACAAACTACAGCATATGAAAGTTCAAGATGCAAAATATTCTCCAAGATCGAGAATATTGGGAGATCGTCACAGTTGAGAGGTATTAGAGGCGGAGGAGAAAAGCACATCATATCATCAACTTATCTATTAAAGATATGATTATACCTCACATCAGAGATGCTGTTCTACCCAAGGAGGCTTGGGATATTCTAAAACATTTTGTACAAGATTGTGAATCAATCTCGAATTTTGTTCTTGACTAATAAGTTACACACATTAAAGATGGGTACAGGTGAATCAGTAACAGACTACTCACTCGGGTGAAATACCTGAGAGGGCAACTTGTTGCAGTTGGAGAAAGTGTTTCGGATTCAGTGTTGGTATCTATCATGCTTAATAGTCTACAAATGATGTTGTCTTTATGGGAGACAAGGCCTTCTTTCGATGACTTGAATGCTATATTACTACAATCTTACCAAAATCTACTCTCTATTAGTAGAATTGTTGATTTGGGCCATAAAGTCGAGTTTGATTCTAATACTTGTTCAATCTTAGACAAAAGCAAAAAGTTATTTGCACTCGGGAAGAGGCAAGGTAATCTTTATAAGCTCAGTCATTGCAATGCTTCCACTGTTCAAGCTCTCTATCTAGTTCTACTTTGGAAGATAGAGATTTACTATGGCATAACAGAATGGGTCGTGTCAATTTTACTTGTCTTCGAAATATGTTAGCTAAAGGTATCGTTCGAGATCTCAACTGCAGCAATATTTCAGACCATATAGTTTGTCGAAGCTGTATTCTAGCCAAGCATGCTAGAACTCCCTTCAAGTTTGATTCTCAACGCACATCCAAAGGTGTGTGTGCACAACGACATGTGGAAACATGAAGACACTCTCCATAGGGGGAGCAAAATACTTTCTGACCTTTATCAACGATTATTCAAGAAGGATAGTAGTTTATTTTCTGAAGAAAAACTCAGAAGCCTTCAAGTACTTTCAGCAATTCAAGCAAGAAGCTAAGAATCAAACTTGGAACCCAATGCACTTTTGTATAAAGCAACAAGATGGATGCACATTGAGTGCAGAAGACATCAAGACCAAGAAAATCAAGGCAACTCGGACTGATGGTGGAGGCGAATTCATTTCGACTGAAATAAAAGATTACTGCAAAGCTCATGGTATTCTTATGCAGTATACGACCAGTTCTCGCCCTGAATCTACTAGACGGAAATTTCTTCATATGATGTTTCCCTAAGACACAGCCTTCACAAACCTTGTGATCAGAAACAACTTGAGGTAAACCTGTAACCATGTTGTATTTCCTCAAGACTTGTAGACTTTCGTAATTCAGATGTCCAAACCTCTCGTGCCATAACTTACTCACTGATCCAATATCCGCAACGCTTGCATGATGACCGCCACCTGAGCCTGAAGTTTGTACAACCTTCCTGCAAGCCCTTAGCTACTACTTCATTATCCTTTCTCTTGATGAGACACCGCTCTTCATCAAACTACACCACCATGTGTTGCTTTGCAATAGCTCATAGTGAGAGTAAGTTCTTCTTGATACTTGGTACATACATCATGTCCTTTATGTCTCCGATCTTCCCTGAAGGTAGTTGAACCTATACTTTTCTAACTCCCTTTATATCATATGTGTAGTTATCTCCCAACTTCACATTTGATCCATCATCTAGTTTTTGAAAACTAGACAACCACTCTCGCCTAAGTGTCATATGCTTCGAAGCTCCTAAATCAATAAACCAACACTCCTCTTCCTTCGAGAAGTCACCAGAAGATGTCGATGTCAAAAACAACTCACAGTCCAAGGCACTTAATTTGGTATTAAGTCCTTCAGCAAAATTTCCATCCTGCTACTTCTTGAACTTGTTTTGCCAGCACTCCTTTGAGTAATGCCCTGATTTTTCACAAATAAAGCAATTTCCCTTCAAACTGCTTTCTTCCCATCTTTTGGTTGATTTGATTGATTATCTTCCAGATTATGCTTCTTCTTCTTCTTCTTCTTTTTCCCTTTGTCATTCTTCCTGAAACTTTGCTCTTACTTCTTTGCTAAGAATGCCTGCTCCTTGAAATCATCCTTGCTGACAATATTTTGTCGCCTCATTTCCTCAAACATGAAGAACATTTGGAGTACAAGTAGTACCGTCCTGAAATTGCAATTTGACAGTGCCGATACCATCCATAGTGAGTACTGCTATCGCCCAATAAGACATATTTCTGAGTTGTAGCTTGATTGTCTTCATGAAACCAATTTCGCTGGCTCGTCAAATGTTGAGTACCACCTGAATCCAAATACCAAGAATCGATATCTTGTCGATCTTCATTTGCCATAAATGTTGCCTCATCAGCTTCTTGGTCGAAGTCTTTCGAACCTTCTGTTGTATTAGCGTACTATTGTGGCAATTGTTGCTGCTGTGGCTTTTTAGATTTGAGAATCCGGTTCGTTTGCAATACCTGCAAATCAATTTTGATTTCGATGAAGCTGAATTCGAATTTGTGCCTTGTTCCAAATTCGAATCATTATTCGACTTTCGTGCTTTCTTTGACTTCTTCTTCTTATCAAATTTCTTCGAGTAAAGAGCTTTAGATTCTGGTGTCGAATGAGAGAATGAAGACCCATTTCTCTGGATTTGTTCTTGCAATAGCATAAATGAAACTCGTGCTAATGTAAGACCTTGCTGAGTAGAAATAATGATTACCCAATTTTCGTAGGTATCAAGAAGGCTAGACAGGAGAGTCATGACAGCATCTGAATCGTTGATTTCTACACCACTTGCAGACATCTGCTCAAGAAGATATTTAACGTTGTTCAAGTGATTCAAAATCGAATCTGAATCAGCCATTTCAAATGAGGAAAACTTTTTCCTCAAATGAAGTTTGCCAATCACATCTCTAATATCATAGAGTGCTTAAAATATTCCAAGCTTCTAATGAAGTTTGAGCACTTCGAATATGGCTGATATGATTATCTCTGATATTGAGAGTGATAAGGGCGAAGGAATTTCCATCCTTCTGCTTCCATTTGGTAATGGCCGCTAGATCTGTCATGTGTCGAATATGTCAAATGCAGTATGTATTGCAAAAGATGAAAAATACAATCGTTGTCTACTCTGATTGCACTATAATAATAGCGCATCTAATTCTACTATAAATTTCGCTCAACACAAACTGTAATCGCGATAGCTTATTAACGATCAGTCTACGCCTATGGCGAAACAAAGAGAGAAAGAGAGAGAAGAGAAGAAGAAGAGTGACTATTCCTGAAACTTGAACTGATTCATTTTAATGAATAACTCTCTTGATCATAAAATGAACTAATCTATTGATATATTTATAGTTGTTGATGGCACAGCCCTAACGGAATGTGCCATCATCCACCTAACAGGTGTCACGTTGGAAATATGGGATTAGACCCGAATATGTAATGGATAAGACTCAACAACCAAATCTGCTAAAGTCATTATTTGGTAACCCTCGACTGATAGTTTAGGTCTATTCGACACTGATTCGACAATACATGTCTTTCTGTAGACGGTCTTCAACACTGTGTCAACAATGTGAGTAAAACTGCAAAGTAAGTAGTTCAACATTACAAAATGATTTAAGGAATGAAATCTAACACTTATCTGGTTCTCAAAGCTATGGCCAAGGTTATCATGTCTACATCATTTGATTCAAGGGGGGTCAAGTTGTTCGATCCAAAGGAAATCAAGGAATTAGGTGATAGATTGCACTCATGGAGGTCACCCCTAATATTATTATCTAAGTTTAATTAGGGTCATTAAGGCCATGCCTATGAGCTATTATTAGGGGCCTATATTTAGCATATTTAGGTTGAATAGATGATTGATTAAAGTTTGAGGTTCTAGTGCTTGATTTAGAGCACAAGTTTGGCTATAGATAGGTGTTGGATAGTTTTACCATATTTAGAGATCATTTAGGCAATTGCTTTGAAGCTACTTTTTCAGTATTAACTAGAGACATGTTGACTATAATCTATATAATGTAGTGTGGCCTACCACATTTGCAATGAAAAATAGTTGGAGTTTATCTCATCACTCGTGGTCTCTCCCATGTGTTTGGCTATTATATGATCACAATAGAAATCTTATCTTGGTTACTTGTATGAGCAAGTCAATTTTCCAACAATATCTACCACATTGTGGTAAGTATACTTAAGATGAAAATAGAAAATTATAGTGGTTAACAAAGGACATTCACAAACATGGTCCATAAATCATATTCGATCACTAAATCAACTTTGTATTGTGTACCTTTCCCTTGGTTCCAGCCACATGAATCACACTTAGACGTGATAAAGGTTCTTCCAAAGTTAGAATCTGCCAAAGAACGCTTGTATGTGAGTGAATTTGAATATAGCACAAACTATCATGCCACAAAGAATATGCAATGAAATTTCCAAAATAGCAAAATTGAAATTTGAGGGATAACTAGCCTTCACATTCTTCATAGATCTCAATAAATCGTTGCAAGCACCCAATAACATAAAAAATAAGATCTAATTTCACACATTGTAACATTCATAAGCAAGGTCACAAAATTATGTTAAGCGAATCAGGTTCATTTATTGTCATTTACAAACAATTGCTATGTACTCTAACAACCTTATCCAGAATGACAAAAGAGGCTTAGTTCTTCAGACTATTTCATGCACATAAACAAAGATTAGGTTATGGCGAGCTCATACATTATTTGAGTTTTATAAACTCCTATTCAGATTTGCAATGTTGTCTTGAGGCATAGATGCAGCACGTTTCTGAAACGCGTTTCAGAATCGCGGTCAGAAACGCGGTTCAGAAACGCTTTCTGAATTTTTTTCAGAAACGTTTTTTTTTTTAATTTTCTTTTTTGGTTTTTTTTGGGCAATATGGGTATTAGATGAAAACTCTGATTAAGAGGATTTTTACTGTGTAGTTTGCCGACTGTTTCGGGTGCAGGATGGTCCAATTTAGGTGCATCAATCCTATTATAATTGACAACGGAATTTATTGTAGACAAGAAACAATGAACATGAATTTGAAATTCTGATTATAATAAAGCAAGTACATATGATGGTGCTATCCAAGCATGCATCCTGGAGAAGGGCTTCAATGGCGATCTAGAATAGACTCTAGATGACTGATCTACACAATAACAGAATGATGAGAGAGCGAACAGCCAAAGGACCAAGGGGATGCGAAACACCAAAAAGTGTGTTTTCACTCGGAGTTGGAAGGCCAAATCATGAAGAGGCCTCACCGTCGGGGCCGGGGTCTTTGAGCAGCTTTTGGCCTAATTTGGACCATTTTCATTTTTAGACATTCCAAGGGCACCCGGATGAGGAGACGACAACCTCCATCTTCAGGATCATCTGTAGTGTCGGGACTATCTATCCTTTCTTACTTCAGCAGAGCTCCAATTCCCCTAGGCCACCATATGTGATAGTTCATTGTACTGATCATTGTATCATTGTATCAACTACGGTATCTTTTTTTGTTATGCAAAGGTTTCATTCATAGTTCATTCAAATGATCAGAGACTAGTTCTTTGATTGATTTAATCTGGTTTATTTTGAGTTTGACTTTGAAGACGTATTTATGCTCCGACATAGCCCTCTGGCTTCACAACAAAAGCACAACAAAAGTCCAGACCACTTTTCTAGAAATTGCACGCAACCATCTTCTTAGCTACTAGTTGTTCATTTTCATTTAGTTGATGATTGTGAGGATCCCAAGTCTGAGATTTATCTTAATGAAGCTCCCATTCCTCCTGATTTTCAAGTCCTGCCCAATTTCTCGCTCACCTTGGCTAGGGGCTCCGATCGAATCAGCTAATGCATTTTTTGAACTCTTTGTCTGAAGCTGCCTGGATATGCATTATATAACAACATCTTTACATCTAAACTCTGGGTTCGTGAAAAGTAGTGATCTGACAGTTACGATAACCATAAAACAAAACAATTTGAAGATGAATTCGTCATGCTTTAAGCCACAATCAGAGTTAAGAATGTAAGGAAATTGATGTAGAAATGAGTGCAGACCTCAAGGTAGCGGTTCATATAGTAGAAATTGTCTCCTTTGTTGGAATCATCCCCTCGCTTTCGCTTGGTGATGAGAGAGGACAGAGCCATCAGAGCGGCCTCATATCCTCGCGCCTCCATTGCCACCCCTCTCTCACTCGCGCGCTGCTCGCGTGCTCTCTCTCTCTCCCCCCCACGCCCCTCTTTCCAATACCTGAGCTTTATGCTATTTTTACTCTCAAAAACCCTAAAAATATAACCCTAACCCTAAACAGCCCTGATCTGAAAGGGCATTACTAAAATAACGCTATTCTATGGCGAATTTTAAGTCACAAATTTCTAACCAGATTTCGGATAGCACATGAATGAATCAAATCACGCAATGGCCATTTCAATGAGAAACTTTGCATAAATGCTCAACTTACAAGAAATATATCATCCCCCAAAAGCCTAAAGGTAATCAAAGTTGCTTTCAATAAACATTATGATCTAAAACAGACCAAATTTGCAATGAAGAATTATTTTAATTGATTCGACATGTATCGAAATGATCAGCTCCCATGAAATACTACCGATCCAAAACCATATCCAAATGATCTGCTTCTACAAAATATTATTGATCCAAAACGAATTCCAATCTGTTACAGAGAATCATCACTCAGAAACAGAAACGAATGATGGCAAACCATCATCGATGATAGAAGCCAAAGCCCAATTCTCCTCCTTCAGCGCCTCCTCCTCCTGCTCACGTTCCTTTCTTTTAACTTCCCAGTTTCTGTCTCCAACACCTCACTTTAAGCATTCACAATTGTAAACAATTGAAAACACTTCAAATTACACCAGAATCCCAAAAAATGAAAAAAATACACAAAAATGGAACACATCAGCACCCCTCTTATGAAAATTGTCAACTAGTTTCAACATTTTATTTGGCAATTTTGAGGCCAACTTGAAATCTCAACTTAGAGATAGTTTCATATTAGTCAATACGGGCCTAAATAGTGGTTTTACTATTTTGGGGAGTAGATAAGTTGATGAGATCGAGTTTGAACCCATTCTAATTGGCTAATTTTGGTACATTGCATTTGGACTAGTATTTCTAGGTTTTTGGTTAAGTACCTAGAAGTTGTCATTTTAGGACATACTTAGGAAAAGTGGCTAAATGACATTTGTGGCTGTTATAAATAACTATACCTACATGGAGAACAGATCATTGTATTCTCTTTTGATCTGAAGAATTCATCTTTGTTGATTCTCTTGTGAATTTCTCATGATATCTTGAGTTTCTATGTGTAGACTGTTGATTTTCTTGTTGATCTAGCTTTCACACATGTGGAGTACTGTATTGTACTGTTGTTGTACGTACAGGGACAATATTGAGTCAGATCTAAGTGGTTATGATCAGATCTTGATGCATTTCTAAATTCTGGCATGTATAAAGTAGTGATTTCTATGTTGTTGATTAATCTAGATGGGTGATCAAACTTGGCTAAAGATCATTGATGAACTAAATGTGTTTTGATCTTTGATTTTTCACATGGTATTAGAGTAGGTTTCAGGCCAAAGTCTATGTTCTTACCAAATCTAGACGTGTATTTGAAGGTGCCATAAATTCTATGAGGACTTGGAGGTGTTGCTAACTCAAATCAAGCATTTTCAACTATAGAGATTGGATCTTTGTGATCTAAAAGTCATTTTAGGTCAAATCACTTGTAGATAGCCGATTGTTGAAACCACTTGTTCAAATGTGGAGACAAGAATTACTCATGGTAGAGGATGATACATTCTAATAGATGATTTATTAAGATTCTAGCTTTTGCATGTAGATTTTCCTTGATTCAATATTTTGCATTTTTTATGAGACCCTATTTTTGATAGGATCTCTTGATTTTCAGGTTGCTGGACTTTTCAAGAGTGTGTTTCAATCTTAGGTGTTGGCAAAGATTCATCATATTGTGTTTCAATCTATCGTGATCAAGAAATCAAGATTCTAGGTGCTGGGATTTGCTAGAAAGAGAGAAAAGGATCTTTGTGATTTCTTCTTGAGTTTCATTTGTTTATTTTCAAGGGAGTGCTAAGTGCATTGGAACAGGTTAAAAGAGAAGATCAAATCATTGCAACATGACAACCTCAAGTGGCTTCATATTGGAAGGCAATGATAGGCTTACCTCAATCAAATGTTCTACTTGGAAGGTGAGGATGGAGTCCTTATTGGAGATGAATGAGTTGACGGATATTGTTGCAGTTGTGGAGGAGAGACCTTTGGCACCTCAAGATCAATTGAGGTATGATAAGAGATCTAAGAAAACTCTACACATCATCAAGATGAATGTGACTAATGAACTTCTCAAGAAAGTTGGTAAGTGCACTTCATCAAGTGAGGCTTGGGAGGCTTTGAAAAAGCTTTATGAGTCCAAGTCTACATCTAGGGTCCTAACCCTAAGAAGACAAATATTTTCTAGTATGCAAAAGAAGGAAGAAAGTGCTCATGCTTTTGTTTTGAGGGTTAAAGCATTCAATGATGAGTTAGCATGTATCGATGAAAGCATTAAGGAGATAGAACTTCTTCAAGTTCTTCTTAATGCCTTCTTAGATGATCAATCTTGTTCAAAGTTTTGCTATTCAAAAGACTTTGCCAAGTATTGTGGATTTTCAAGAGATTTTGGTGAATGAGGAGTTTAGACTTCGAGCAAGAGGTGGTTCTACTTTTGTTCATTCCTTCCATTACTAAGAACCTTCTTAGTGTGAGTCAATTACTTGATTAGGGATTCAAGGTGGAGTTTTGTTACATACCTATGTAACTAGCAATACTTCGGACCCCTAATAGTCCATTTAGTGTTGGGGGCTAAATGGCAAAGTACCCTTAGGATTAAGGGTATGTGCCCTTGGATAAGGACAGGCAAGTGACTATACCTTAGTTGGAGGTATGGAGTCACGTGACCCTTGGATAAGGGATACCCTCAGTATTACGGGTAGGTGTCTTAGATTAAGGTACTAGTGTCCTTGGTTAAGGACAGGTAGGTGTCTATGCCTTGGATGGAGGTATGGAACCTAGAGAGTGTTAGAGAGTCATTGGATGACTATTTTTTCTAAACCTTGGGCCTCAACCTTGAACCATATCACTTTATTGGTCTAGGACCAAAGTATATTTGCACAACTTGGGCAATGGGACCTACTAGGAGGGTGTCCTTCTAAAGTGTCCATTGAGTTCCCAACTCCCACAAGAAAGGCATTCAAAGAGTCATAGGTTATGGAAGGAGTCTCTTGACATTCCATAAGCCTATGGAGGCTCTTGGAGATTCTTTAACTCCCCTAGGCTTCTCTCTCTCTCATTGGATGAGCATGGAACTCCATAGTGCATTGGAGGGGTCCATGGGCCATCTATATGAGGGTAGTAGGGCGCCCATTGGGAGGGGGAGATCTCTCTTGTTTGCTTTGCTTATGCTCTAGTGTTGCTACTAGTGTGTAGAGTGCTTTCCTGTGGTAGTATGCTTGAGGTTTGGATCTTGCTTATGGTATGGGACATAAGTAAGGTTTGGATCTTGAGTATGCTATGGAGTGTTGTGGTATGCTTGTGATTTGTTTATGGTTAGCAAGGGGGTGCTAAATAGGTCTTGCTTGGAGCTTTGATCTAGCTATGGTTGGGTAGTGAATACTTGAGGCCAGCTTGTTATCTATCTTTGTGTTTAAAGAGTAGGGACACAAGTGGAGGAGAGATCCTTGGAGGCTTGCAGATCCTTACTTGCAGGTGGAGGCATCCTAGCTTGGAGTTGGGAAGCATCTTGAAGCTTGCAGGTTGCTTGGAGGACATTTGGAGGCTCTACCTTGGATTTGAAGGACTTCCTCACCTCTACTTGTAAAAAGTTTGGTGGTGATGCTTCTTTGATTAAGAGAGAAGATGGATTGATTGCAAAAGAGAAAAGGCAAGGTAAATTGTTCAAACAGTGATGCTTGTGTTGTTGCTAACCAAATTGGATGTATGGCAAAAGACCAAATGTCAATGCCAAGAGGTGTGGCACAAGATATTGGGGCATCTCAACTACAAGTCATTGGAGGTGATGGCAGAGAGGCAAGTTGTGTTTGGTCTTCCTAAATCTCTAACAACCTTGAATCATGTTTGTGAGCAATGTGCTTTATCAAAGTCACATAGGTTACCTTACAAGAGGTCTACATCAAGATCAAGTAAGCCTTTCCAACTTATGCATTCAGATCTTCGTGGTGTTACTACGATTAGCAATGGAGGTGCTAAGATGTATGTGACTTTCATTGATTATTTTAGTAGATTTTGTTGGGTGTATCTACTAAAGAGCAAAGATGAGGTGTTTGATGTCTTTGTCAAGTTCAAAATTGCAAGGGAGGTTCAGTTCTCTACAAAGATCAAGTGCTTGAGAAGTGACAATGGTAGTGAGTATATTTCTACCAAGTTCAAAGCTTTTTGTGATAAGCATGGGATCAAGAGGCAGTACACAGGCTCAAGGACACCACAACAAAATGGAGTGGCCGAGAGAAAGAATTGAACTAACACACAACAAAGCTTGATCCCAAAAAGATTTAGGAAAATTTTGACCTAACCTCATGGCTTTATCCAACCTCAACACATATTGGCATCCTCATCACCTTCCATTCTTTTGTTTAGGTGAGAGAGAGAGAAATATAGATTAAATGATGTTTTGAAGAAAAAAATATTCTTGCATTTTCATTGGGCCCCTTGTGCCCTCAAACTTCCTCGACATTCCATAGGCAGCTAATGAGAGTGCAAGTTCGAGAATCTTTGAGAGAGAGAGAGAGAGAGAGAGAGAGAGAGAGAGAGAGAGAGAGAGAGAGAGAGAGAGAGAGAGAGAGAGAGAGAGAGAGAGAGAGAGAGAGAGAGAGAGAGAGAGAGTCATCGTGTCAGAGAGATATAAAAGGGGAGAAAGCGAGCGCGAGTGATGCTTTTTTTTAAAGTTAGGTTTTTTTTAGGCGTTGAGAGGACAAAAATAGCAATAATGTAAGTTGAGGGGTGTGAAAAATCAGAGATCAAAACACATTTAGTTCATCAATAATCTTTAGCTAATTTTGATCACACATTTAGATTCATCAACAACATAGAAATCACTACTTTATGCATGCTAGAATTTAGAAATGCATCAAGATCCGACCATAACCATTTAGATCTAACTTAGTACTGTCCCTGTCAGTACAACAACAATACAGTACAGTACTCCACACATGTGAAAGCTAGATCAACAAGTAAAACTACATTCTACACATAGAATTTCAAGATATCATGAGAAATTCACAAGAGATGGACATAGAATCAACAAAGATGAATTCTTCACATCAAAAGAGAATACAATGATCTGTTCTCCATGCAGGTACAACTATTTATAACAGCCACAATGTCATTTAGCAACTTTCCCTAAGTATGCCTTAAAATGGCAACTTCTAGGTACTTAACCAAAAATCTAGAAATTTTGTAATGTCTGATTGCCATAGATGGATGTACTTACGTGCAGATACCTCAAGATATAAGAAAGAAGCTCAACTTCCACAATATCAAATCTATCTTCATTGGTTATACTAATTCAGATAAAGCTTATAAGCTGTATGATCCTATCGAATCGAAGATATTCACCAGCCGGGGTATCGTCTTTATCGAAGATCAATTTGTCAACCTCAAAGGCAAGGGTAAAGCTCATACAATCGAATTGTCAAACACTCCCAAAGTATCAAACAGTTTTTTTCCCGATTCGACTGATCCTATTGAAGGTCCAAGCTTGTCTACACTAGACAAACAACTTATTAACAACGGATAAGAAAACAAAGTTGCAGCTCATCAGCAACAAAACAATCAACCTTGGTTATCTCCTAGAAGATCATCAAGAGAGCGCAAACAACCTACAAAGTATATTAAAGAATCTCCTGCTTATCTTATTTGAGAGCCGACTACTATCAAATAAGTACTTAGTCAGCCCAATTCCGATCTATGGAGGGAAGCCATGGATAGAGAGTATCTCATAAAAAACCAGACTTGGACTATTGTCGAATTGTCTGTCAGTAGAAATGTAGTTGATTGCAAATGAATATTCAAAATCAAATATAAGACAGATGGAAGCATTGATCGAAGAAAAGCTCAACTTGTCGCAAGAGGATTTTTGCAGATACAGAATGTCGATTATACTCATACTTTCAGTCCAGTAGTTAAGCATTCTTCAATCAAACTTCTACTGTGATATGTTGTTGCTGCCAATCTGGAGATATATCAGATGGATGTACAAACAACTTATTTGAATAGAGTTATTGAAGACGATATCTGCATGATATAGCCCGAAGGTTATATTATCGAAGGCAAAAATAATCATGTATGTAAACTCCATAAAACACTTTGCAGCTTGAAGCAATTTGCCATAACATGGTCCCAGAGGATCGACATTTTTCTTATTGATCACAGCTATGAACCAAGCACTTCAAACTCGAATGTCTGCTTCGAGTCAATGCAACTTTCTTTAATCAAAATCACTTTGTACACACTTCTGTTCAGTAATAATGTCAAACTAATAAAAGATGAGAAACGAATGTTTTCTTCAAAATTGGACATAACAACAAAGCTCAATATTGTCCAGGTATTCAAACCTAAAGAGACAGAAAGCAGAAGTTGATCTATATTACTCAACAAATATACATTTACAATATGTTGATCATATATAATATGATGAATTGCAAGTTAGCTCACTCACCAATGGAGCCAAAACTCAAGTTGTCGAAAGAGTAGTGTCCTCAAACGATAGAAGAGAAGGACCAGATGTGTGAGTACCCTTATCAGTTAATGGTAGGTTCTCTTATGTACGCTATGATTTTCACCATACCAGACATAGCTTTTGTTGTCAGTTCCTTAAGTTAGTTTATGGCCAATTCTAGAATTACACATTGGTAGGCTCTCATCAGAGTTATGAGATATATTCGAATTACTATGGACCTGTGCATTTGTTATGGAGTAGTCAACAACGACAAACTTAATATACTCAATGGTTATTCAGATGCAAGTTGGGTAGGAGATGTAGACACTCGTAAATCCACATCTGGATTTACAATCTTCCTCAACAATGGTCCTATTTCATGGAACGTTCACAAGCAAACTTCGATATCTCTATCATCTACCGAATCAAAATATATTGCAACCTCTCAAGCTACAAAGGAAGCAGTGTGGTTGAGAAATTTACTTTCAAACATATTTTTGAAAAACACGCTCCAACAATTTTATTTTGTGATAATCTAAGTGCTATTGCTTTATCAACTAACCCCATGTTTCATTCCAAGAGTAAGCACATCGAAATTAAGTATCACTATGTTAGGAGCAAAGTTCTCGACAAAGAGACAAACTTACAATACTGTCGAACACAAGATATGACAGTTGCTATTTTTACTAAGGCACTAAGCTTGTATGTACACAAGAAGTTTTGTGCAAAACAAAGTTTGAAAGTCAAGGCATTCATGGATTCAGATTAAGGGGGAGTGTTGGATTATTCTCCTATAATCCTGTAGTTAATCTACATCCATTCATATATCCAACTCTATAGTTTTATTCGTGTTTCTACACAGTCTGCAGAAATACACGGAAATTGCTCAACATGTGACTTCGACAACGACAAACTATCGAAGGTGTCGATGATTGTCTCTATTTGTTATGAAGCTAACAACTTACCCGAGTTGGTTAGGAAGTAAATTTCCAAAAAGACCTAACTGGATGGATGATAGCGCATTGTGGCTAAGCTTCAATTGCGACCTACGACCTAATTAGTTGGCCTAATGGGCTAAGCCCAAGTAGCATTCCTCATTAGTATTAAATAGCTGATCATTAGAAGATATTCATATCAAGTGAAAAAGTTTAATGATAGAGTTTGTACTTTGAATATTGCTAGCAGCGCTTACCTTATCAAACAAAGTTATCAGATATTCAAAACAGTTTAGAGTACGCGCCTTTACCCAACGTAAAATGCTAGTAGAATTTTTTTGTACTAGTACAAAAAAAAAATTGGTTGTATCAAAAGCAATATGGTTGTAATTCTCACCGAAAGTCTTTATTGAGTGTAAATACCTCACAATTTTTTTTTTAATGTTTCAAAAAATCAAAATCAATGCTTAAGATAAATTTTTGAGATGGTAACATGGGTGTCATGGCCTTTATGAGAAATTATGCTCACCCAAGCACTTCACTCAGAGTAAATGTCTTTGAGATTCATTTTTTAGCTTTGTCATGGTAGCAATAAGCTATTGTGATGATTTACTAAAAGTTGAGGTATCACTACTTTATGAGTTTGAGCACTAAAAAATTTAATATTTTCTAATATCCAATTTTTGTTTTTATTTTGAATTTTCAATGATTTGATTGATCACATTGCTTAGTATTGTTAAAAAATAAATTAAGGCCTTATGAAAAAAATCAGGAGGGCATTATGGCCCTAATGCACTTATCTGACATTAAGCCTATTGATGTCTTAGCAAATAAACAAGAAAATAATTACAACAACATTATTGCTTGTCAAACCTATTGCATGTGGACCTTGATACTAGTTTGTTTTTCCACTCCTAGTTTTCTCCAACATACATCTATTAACATATCCATAGGGTAACAAAAAATTGTACTAAGTGTGGACAAAAATTTAAGTTTAAACATTGACAAATGATTTGTAAATAACAGATGGAAGTTAGTGTTCCCCAAGATAGGCATTCTCATAATATCAGTCCACCCTAAGAGCAATAGTATATCAACTTACAAACAAAAGCCATGTTTGATCAAATGGCCATTTTGTAACTTAGAATCAGAAGAGTACTAAAGTCAAGTTTTAAGACAAAAAACTAGAAGATTAAGATTATTGGACGAAAGATTCAAGACTTGACTTGATTGTGGTCCAATCACAAGGAGTCTTCTTGTTGGATTATTCTCCTTCTTACCAATCGACTAATCGGTTTTAATCTTCATCCATTGTTTATTCAATTCTGTAGATTTTCTCGTGTGTTTACATAGTCTACAGAATTACAAGTGTTTTTACACAGTCTGCGGAATTACACAAAGTTAATGATAGTGTCGCATTTTTCGCCTGACAGAAATCTCATGTAAAATCACAGTGTCACATTTTTCGCTTTTTCCAAAGAGCCTCAAATGTTAAAGAAATGACTCTGGCAAAGTATGGGACAACCCTAAATGAGATTTAAGGGCACCTTTGGCTTTTTCACCTTTTTCGCGAAAAATCCGACAGTGTCGCCTATGGCTGTTTTAGTTCATTTCTACAGAGCTACATTTTTGGTTCATTTATGCGGACAGAACGTTTACGACCAATTTCACCGCTTATCAACAATCAATGATAAGGACCGGATGGATGCCAGCTGATTACCAGCCAACTGGCAATCGCATTTGACGACCTAATTTCTTAGTATAAATAGCTGTTCATATTCATACAGTTGAATAATCTGAAATCATCTTAAATTCATTGAAAATCAGAATTATCAGAAGCATTTGAATAGTTAGCTCTCTCTCTCTCTCTCTCTCTCTCTCTCTCTCTCTCTCTCTCTCTCTCTCTCTCTCTCTCTCTCTCTCTCTCTCTCTCTCTCTCTCTCTCTCTCTCTCTCTCTCTCTCTCAAGCCTGCGAGCTTGAACACTCCTGAGCATTCTAGCTCACTTCTTAGAGTTGTTTTAGAGATTGCTATTATGCCATTGCTTATCAGCATTGCGCTTAATTCAGACTTCCATTTTAGTCGCTCAAAGATAGCATAGTGTACGCGGCTTCAATCTGCAACTTATTGTACTCATTTGTCATACTTAATTATTAGAAATTATATGAGTGTATGCTCAAACACGTAACTCAAGAAACATAAGAATCATTCAAAAGTCTCTTTCCACATAAATGTTACAAGATTTCATGAATATTTCTCAAGGTAGATTCTAAACAAGAAATATGAGTTATGTCCATGTTCAATTTCTGAAAATCTGGAATACTAAGATGATTCTCAAAGATCAAGTCTGCAAGAACAATCGAAAGGACACATTGGAGCCAAACCACCCAACCAAACAGAAGCTTAGAATTGATCAACCTAAGCTTCACCCTCTAGCCATGATATGTGGATACTTGGATGGAGAGAGAGAGAGAGAGAGAGAGAGAGAGAGAGAGAGAGAGAGAGAGAGAGAGAGAGAGAGAGAGAGAGAGAGATTACAGAACTTCACATAGTTTCTCTTGACAAGTCAAAACCAAACCCTTTGAAATCGTTATCCATGAAACAACAAGTAAAAATGTAGCTAAAAAGATCATATAGTACTTAGCAAAAAAGCACAGTAAGGTAAAACTTATTTCAAGGCGTCCAGCTGGTACCTGCCAGTTAGAAATCAGAGTTAATTTGATATACATTTTATGTAAGCTCTAAATGTGATGATGTAATTACTGTACAATTTATTTGGTTTATTGTATATGGTTGTGATCGGGACGTGACCCGTTAGGATATATTGATTGGGCATTGATCCCGTAGATGGCTACTTGGGTTAGCCGAGTAGCCACACATAGGAAGAATTAGCCTGTACAGAGTTATTTACAGTACTTGCTATACTTGGGGGCATGTCCCAAGTTTGTCGGTCGAATTTGGCCATATTGGGCCCGACCTTAGTTTGACAGGTGGTAGGCCAATTTTAGGACACCTGCCTTTTCATGCAGTTTGTAAATACTCTATATGTACAGTGTTTCTTTGTAATCTAATAACTTTTGTTGTGCGATCTTTGAGAGCTTGTGAGGAGTGGCTATGGTGATTGTGTGATGTGATCTGCATACTGCACAAGATCCTAACAGAATTTCAACTTGGTATCAGAGCTACAGGGTGTAGCAGGTATGCACGATCCGGTGGAGCTATGGGATAGCGTCTTTCACTAGGAGAAATAGCACTCAAAGCGTCTCATGAGAGAGGACTCCATACGGGATATAGGGCAGCTTTATAGGTCTGTGCTTGTAAGTGTCTGATAGGATGTCAGCCTAGCTAGATGGAGGATGTAAGTCTCATGGTGGTAGTGGGATTTCCTCAGTTTGAGCCATGTTGCTCATGTGGTCCACTTGTGGTCAAGTTGGATTGGGGACGAGTCAGTTGGTCGAGAGTATAGTAGACTCTCTGTATGAGCATTGTGTTTGCATGATACTTTGTGAGTCAAACCTGGTGGTTTGTTGGTGTGCTTGAGTGTGAGTCAAGTACAGAGTAGCAGGACATGCATAACATCTTTTGGACAATCCAGACATTGCTACAAATGATTGTTTTTCACTCTTATCACATTTGAGCTTAGGGGAGAGAGTTAGAAATCAGAGTTAATCTGATATACATTTTATGTAAACTCTAAATGTGATGATGTAATCATTGTACAATTTATTTGGTTTATTGTATATGGTTGTGATCGGGACGTGACCCGTTAGGATATATTGATCGAGCATTGATCCCGTAGACGACTACTTGGGTTAGCCGAGTAGCCACACATAGGAAGAATTAGCTTGTACAGAGTTATTTACAGTACTTGCTATACTTGGGGGCATGTCCCAAGTTTGTCGGTCAAATTTGCCATATTGGGCCCGACCTTAGTTTGACAGGTGGTAGGCCAATTTTAGGACACCTGCCTTTTCATGCAGTTTGTGAATACTCTATATGTACAGTGTTTCTTTGTAATCTAATAACTTTTGTTGTGCCATCTTTGAGAGCTTGTGAGGAGTGGCTATGGTGATTGTGTGATGTGATCTGCATACTGCACTAGATCCTAACAGAATATCAACTCTGCCACCATCCCGCCACACAAAACTGCAAAGATTAGTTTAGTGAGGAAGACATGCGTCAATGCCAGACGTCAGTTGTTATCCATGTACAAGACAAGTTTATTAACCATTTAACAACATACTGGTCATCATTAAAAATGATTAATCCAATCTTTTCATTCGTAAATATTAGTTGGCGATAGGTCAACCACTGTAGTTACCACATCAGGACATTCGCCATACTGATCAATTTATGGGATCGGTCCATACTGTTACATCATAACGGTGCTATATACTCAAAGTGAACTATAAATACAACTTGCAAAATCGATAGGACACGTAGGTAGGTATTAGTGCGAATCCACTCCGCATTAATCCCCATGACTTCCTTATGAAATTGGTAAGTCATGACCCAATGTCATATTTCTTGAGCAATCCATGCTATCTAGGAAAAACAAGTCGTGCCTCTATTTACACAACTGTAAAACCAATAAAGTGATAAGTAAGCTTGAGTTTTCTCTAACAGTTCCATGACTATTTTTCATTTTAGCAGTATTTTTGAGTTTTAACTGTTTATGTAACAGTTCGCATGTGTGCCAGTTTGATGGTAAATATTGAGTAGAGCCGGGACACGCGTCCCGTAACGGGGACCGTAACACCATGCAGCGGTACCCCCAAAAATAATATTGTATATATGTATTCTTTAGTCTTTTTGTGAATACAATTCAAAAAGTGTTCTCTTGGGTTGTTGAATAGTCTCTCTTTGTGATTATCTATGTGACTATTGATTGCTTGCAAATTAGGTAACTATACTGCTAGTAAAATCCTTGCCATGGTATCATAGCCTTGGTGTGTGGAGGAGTCAAAAGCTAGCACGAAATCGGATTCTTGGAGAATTTGAAGATCCGTCTAAGGGTTGGTCAAGCAATAAAATTAGTCAGTGGACGTTGAAAGAATTGAGTTCTCAGGATGTTCGATTGGCCTGACTTCGGAGCTGAGCTATGAAACTGTCAATATTTTGAGGTTATTTGTGGAAGCAACCGTACTTGACCAAAAACTAGACTGTGTGCAATGGTTACACAATCAATTGATGAACTGTTAATTCCTTCAAGAGACCGATAGCTAGGCGACCTCAAGGAGTTGAGAATCAACAAGAAATATCTCAAAAAAGGACACTTGTTATTGTTGAGATTATAGGCCTGGTTTGTAGGCTATGGTTTCTTCCCACACAGAATGGAAGATTTCTCCTTGCAACAAGTGTTTCTGACGGTTGTGAAGCCATAGCTAGGAGCGCCCTACTGAGGCCGATAAGGTGCTTGAAGGTCGTGATCTGCCGCGGACAGCAGAGGGAGCAGAATTCGTTTTTGTTCCAAGATGTCTCTCTGTAGCCATAGCCAAGGGTCTTGGAGCGAGAGAGAGAGAGAGAGAGAGAGAGAGAGAATCGTTGGTGACTCGCGCCCATTGTGGGTGAGTCCATTGTGGGCCCAGAAGCGAGTAAAACCGTTCGATTGGTCTAGAGGGAGATCGTGACAGATGTGACCACAAGATCTGAATCCACCGTTGGATTTTCATATAACTCATATACACTTCAAGTGAAGGGTCCCGAAGGGCAAAGGGCACTTCAACTTCATAAAAAAATTTCAAACTGAAAGGGGCCCTGAAGTTCAAATTCATTGGAAAGGTGGAATTACTTCAAGGTGAAGAGAAAGAGTAGTTTCTTCAAAAGCCCATAACTTTTGGTCTAAAGCTTCGTTTAAGGTCATCCAAAAGTGAAAAGTCTCTAAATTTAGGGCAAAAAAGGACTGTACCGTTCAAGTACAACTTCTCTCGGACAGAGTGATTGTCATATCGCGGGGAGAAAGTGCGTCAAGGGGCAAACCATACCATTTCAAGGGCAAGGTAGTTGCTGATCCCCCATTGGAGCGTTTTCTGAAAATTCCACCGAACTTGGTGCGCTAGGCCAAATCTAGCGGTGGGAGGGCCTGAAACTTTTTTGGTCAGACCTTGAAGTTGACTTTTGAAAGTTCTAATTGCTCTATAAGCTTGTCATTGGGTCTCTCTCATTAAGGCGATATAGGAGCAATTTTTGGCGAAATGGCAGGATTAGGAAAATTCCGTGCTTGGAGAAGCCAGCAAATTGGATGGGGTATCCAATTACATCATTTGGAAATTCAATGAAGAGTATTTTCATGGAAAAGGAGTTGTGGGACATTGTCACTGGGGGTGGAGCAATGGCCAACTACAACTCCAGCCGACATTCACGCATTTGACAAAAGAACTCAGAAGGCCTTATCTGTGATAAATTTGTTAGTCAAGGACCATGTCATTGCCCATAGTAGTGAGTTAGTGACAACAAGAGTCATCTAGGAGGCACTCAAAACACAATTTCAAATGGCAAACCCCTCACGAATGATGTTTTTGAGGACCAAGTTTATAGGTGCTCGCATGGAGGAGAATGAAGGAATAGGGTCCTCTTTCACGCGAATCAAGGAGTTACGAGACCAGCTGACAGCTATTGGAGAACCAAAAGATGTTGAACTTGTCCACACAGCTATGAACGACTTGATTGAAAATTTCCAAATGTTTGCAAGCGACATTGCTTCGAGAGAAAGGCTACCAACGTTCAAGAACCTTCACGGTATCCTATTACAGGAGGAGCAAAGGTGAGAAGTAGTGAAATCTTGACAACCCTCATCAGAAGAGCAAGCAATGCTAGCCAAAGGAAAGCATAAGTACAAGAAGCAACCCAAGAAATCAATGTGGAGGATGATGATCAGGGATCCACATCTGGCAAGAAGAAGAAAGACAAGTGTTTCTATTGTCAAAAGCCTGGACATTGAGCAAGAGATTGCCGCAAGAAGAAGATAGATATTAAGAAGGGCAAAGTGAAGCAGTTGACCAATCTTGTTGAGGAAGAGAATGATATTGACAATGAAGATCAAGGCACGACATTTGCGACAACGTTAGCATCACAACATTCTATTGATCACACGCATTGGTACGAGAACTCAGGAGCAACAAGACACATGACCGACAACAAATTGCACAAACTACCTAAATGGTATATTAAGCTCATGAGTGACAAGGAAGGGGAAGTTGCCGAATCTAGCCAGGAGGGAGAGTTACGACATTCCACAAGAGAGAAGAATGAACCTAACAGGTTTCAGGTAAATCTTGCAGTTATGAAAAATATCATTTATCTTCTGAACCCTCTTGCTTTTAGGAGGCAAAAAATCAGGAGATATGGCTAAAAGAGATGCAAGAGGAGATTGATTTTTATCAAACACCATGACACTTGGGAGATAGTGAATCTTCCAAAAGGCAAAAGACCCATTGGCAACAAATGGGTATACACAGGATAAAGTATAATGTCGATGGAACTATTGAAAAACATAAGGCAAGGTTTGTAGTGAAGGGTTATGCGCAAAGTAAGGGCATTGACTACGAAGAAACCTTCGCTCTTGTGACTAAATGGAACACGCTTCACATGGTGATTGTCTTAGCGACGTTGTTTGGATGAAATCTACATCAAATGGACGTTAAATCCACTTTTCTGAATGGTAAGCTTGAAGAAAAAGTGCACATGGAGCAACCTAGTGGTTTTGTGATACATGGCATGGAAAAAAAAGTATGTAATTAAATAAGGCCTTATATGGATTGAAGCAAACACCACGTGTTTGGTACAACCACTTCGATGAGTATATCCTATCTAGAGGTTTGGCACACACTTCTTCAAATTTCAATCTTTACTACTTTGCTTGTGACTCTAGCATCACACTGATTGTGCTGTACGTAGACGACCTCATAATCATAGGTAATGATGATGATCTGATTAGTGCAATCAAGAAGGATCTATCTTCCAGTTTTGATATGACTGATATTGGTTTAATGCACTACTGTTTGGGAGTGAAAATCTGACAAAGACGTAACAAGATCGCACTAAAACAAACAACGTACGTGAACGAGATTTTGAAGCATTTTAAAATGTGTGATAGCAAGCCAGTATCTACACCTGTGGAGGTTGGTAAGAAACTATCTAACCAAGATGAGAGTGCGTTAGTCACATGCTACTTTATTTCATCAATTAGTTGTTTTCACTGATTTATCTCACAACTACTCGTCCTGATATAAGTTATGTTGTAAGCGTTGTGAATCAATTCATGGCTGCTCCTAGGGAGATTCATTGGAAAGCAGTGAAGAGGATTCTTCGTTATGTGAAAGGCATGTTAGCCCATGGATTGTTATAAGAGAGACAACAGGCTTTACTAGTTGTACAGGGCTTCGTTGATTCAGATTGGGTAGGCTGTATTGATGAAAGGAGATCTACCACATGGTATGTATTTCATGTTTCATTTTGTTGTGTTAGCATATAATGTTGTTGTCATCTTTTTGATTTGAGAATTTGATAATTCTCCAACAAAATTAGTGTATTTGGCTGCTGCTACTGCGGTTGTGTCGAGTCGTCTGCTTTTGAATCATTGATTAAAATAGAGTTGAGATTTGAACTTGATGCGATATCATGTACGGATTTGACATCTGTAACTTTCTACTTTCCCTCGACAAATTGATCTTTGAGAAAGATGACATCTCTACTTGTTGTAATCTTATTCACTGGATTATAAATCCTATAAGCCTTACGATTCAAAGATTATCCAACAAGTATAGACTTAGAACTAGTAGAATCTAGCTTCTTTTTAAGCTCTACTAAAATCTATGTGAAAGCGATACAACCGGAAGTTCAAAGATGCCTTTCCAATAGTTTTGAACCTATCCATACCTCTTCGGGTGTTTTGTCGACTAAAGCTTTGGTTGTAAGTCAATTCTAAATATATGCAGCTGTCGAGACAACGTCTACCCAGCAAGTATTTGACAAACTTGCATATAACATCATGCTTTTTGCACATTCGACAAGTGTATGATGTTTTTGTTTAGCCTCTCATTTGACCATGGAGAGTAGATGGTGATATACTGCATTAGAATGTCATGGGATTTGCAATAGCCCTTGAATTTAGTTAAAATAAACTCATTGCCACCATCAATCTGAATTGCCTTGATCTTCTTGGAAGTCTGATTCTCAACTTCCTATTTGAATTGTTGAAAATACTTAAAGGCTTTTTATTTTATTTTTAGAAAATAAACTAATGTCCTACTCGAATAACCATCGATGAAGGTCAAAAAGTATTTTGCTCTCCCTATCGAGAGAGTTTATGTGTGTCCACATATGTCGTTGTGCACAATATCTAACACACCTTTGGATGTGTGTACCAATACAAATCTGAAAGGAATTGTAGCATGCTTGGCTAGAATACATCTTCGACAAACTGTACAATCTAAAATATTACACAATCGAGATCTTGAACAATCTGTTTAGTCGACATATTTTTAAGACAAGTAGAATCGACATGACCCATCATGTCATGCCATAATGAATCTCTACTTTCCAAAGTAGAAGTAGATAGAGCCTGAGCAGTCCAAGCATTGCAATGACTAAGCTTGTAAAGATTGTCTTGTCTCTTTTCGAGTGCAAGTACCTTACTGCTTATGTCTAATATCGAACAAGTATTAGAATCAAATTCAACTTTATGGCCCAAATCAACTATTATGCTTAAAGAGAGTAGACTTTTTATAGGATTTGAAATATGAAAGACATTTTGAATAAGAATAGTACCATCTCGAAATTGAAATTTAATAGTGCCTGCACCATCAATACTATGAATACTACTATTGCCCAATGAGACATACCTCTAAGTCATATCTTGTCTATGCTCATGAAACCAATTTCGTTGAATAGTCATGTGCTGAGTAACGCCTGAATCCAAATACCAAGAATCAACATCTTTTATGTCTTCATTTGCAATGAATGTTACTTCATCGACTTCCTTTTCGAAGTCCTTCAAACATTTTGTTGTATTAGCATACTGCTGTTGATGTCTTCTTTTTTATTTGAGAATTCAACAATCCTCCAGCAAAACTAGTGTATTTGCTGCCACGGTTGTGTTGAGTCGTCTACTTTTAAATCATTGATTAAAATAGAGTTTAGATTTGAACTTGATGCGATATCTGTATGAATGTGACATTTGTAACTTTCTACTTTCCCTTGAGATCGACAAATTGATCTTTAAGAAAGATAACATGTCTACTTGTTGTAATATTCTTAGTCACCGGATTGTAAATCCTATAAGCCTTATGATTCGAAGAGTATCCAACAAATATAGACATAGAACTCAGATTATGTAAATTGACATATAGAGGGATGGCTATACAATTTGCCGCGATTTTTTTATGGAATTTCCGACATGAAATCACAAGTTAATTTTTATTGAATCAATAAAGGTGTCAAAAAATGCATCACAATAGAGTCGTCAAAATCATTTGCATTCAAAATTTGTCGCTATCCAACGACAAGCCCAAAATTGATGACTGGCCAACACCTAAAATTTCTTAGAAAAATATGGCATGTGGCCGTTGGATTCTAACAGCTGGCCGTCAATCTAACACATAAAAGTATCAATCCATCACAATCCGACAATTTTTGTCTTTATTTCGAAATCCGACAAAAATATTTCCTCGTTGGAATCCTATGATTTTAAATGTGTTGGATCTCAACATTGTTAAAAAATAGAAAAAACAATTCTATGACCAATCTTTTGCCCAATATTATGATGACTAAGTTGCATGATAGCTAGGTAAAGTTAAAGAGATACAACATCTTATGAAACGTAACAACAAACAATTGTTAATGAAGCCATATTTATATGAATTTGCCTGCAACCACTCCTAATAAGTGACACGAAAAAACACAAACAACTATGGATCAAATTGCAGTGCATAGTTAGTGCAACCAAGTGAATAACAAGATGATGGTGTGATCATCTAAAAAAGAAAAGGAGAAAAACAAGAAAGAGATTGAGGTGGAAGTCATTGGATCCATGGGCTCTCATCCCGAGGAAAGAAATGAAGTTTTGTTGGAAGTAACAAGTATGCAAAAAGGTCATGGAATCACTTGTGAAAATGAGGCTTACACCCATAATTGGGAGCCCATCAAGGGATGCATATTGGATATAGAGTGTGCATGTGACACCATTGCCCCTTCTTTTTGTTTCTCTCTTCTTGCACATGTGGATTCATCATTCAAGCCTTAAAAAGAAATGAAACCAATGCACTGATAGTATTGTGTGAAAAAGAAAGATGAAACTTTATGATACACACAAGAGTGCTCAAATTTTAGACTTTGAAATCTAAATTAATAGTACACTAAATTAATCTCTCTCTCTCTCTCTCTCTCTCTCTCTCTCTCTCTCTCTCTCTCTCTCTCTCTCTCTCTCTCTCTCTCTCTCTCTCTCTCTCTCTCTCTCTCTCTCTCTCTCTCCACACATGGATTTCATTGAAGTCTTCAAAAGAGGTAAAAGTATTTTGATAGTACTATGTGTGGAAATAAAGGTGAAAGAAGGTTTATGCTACACACAAGAGTGCTCAAAACCTAAACCCAAAAATTTACAAAGAAAATAACATTCAATTAAACTCTTCAATGTGTATTTATCTCTCTCTCTCTCTCTCTCATCCTAAGTTGCACACATACTACTTCTGTTCCTCTCACTCTCTCATGATCATCAATCACTAAGACAAATATTTGTGTTTAACTATACAAAATATACAATACAAAAAAGATACTATACAAAAAAAGTTAGAATTAAAGAAATCTTAATTGCACATAACAAAAAAAAAAGGATAATACTTGAATGAGATAAATGAGATTGATAGAATTGAGACTTGAAGGTGCCAAAAAAATTGATTTCCAACTATCTCCTACAAGAATGAAAAATAAGCAAAAACGAAAAACAGATTGCGCAATTTTGAAAATAGTCACATTTGTAAAATCCGTCGGATTCCGACATCCACTTGATTTTTTTTTTGGGTTAATTTCTAATAATATCCAAAGGAAGCGTCAAATAGTGCATATTTTTAATAGATCACTACATTTCTTTTACAAACTTTATAAACCATCATAATAGAAAATGAACAACATTTCAAAACAACGCATAATGTTTGAGAATCCAAATCTCATAGAAATATAAAAGAGCTCATATTATGTCTACATATAATTTTTTCAAAGTACACTTTCTAAGAAATTTTCACTAATGTCTCTCAATATAAAACTTGAAATATTATGAACACTCGATTTCAACTGATAAAGTGGAAGACTTGTTTTCTTCATCAGAGTCATACTGGCATATCTTCTTCAAAATCAACTTCCAATATTGACAAG
This sequence comes from Diphasiastrum complanatum, assembly GCA_029204225.1. NCBI lineage: Eukaryota > Viridiplantae > Streptophyta > Lycopodiopsida > Lycopodiales > Lycopodiaceae > Diphasiastrum > Diphasiastrum complanatum. Next base: position 16,484,093 of record CM055104.1, on the reverse strand, counting down.
AAAACTTAGTAAGTCAATTTTTCTCTATTGTTGACAAATTGACGATGATGCCCTTAATCCAGTCGTTTTTTCGATATACTAATGTTGACTTTTGTAGATGATTGGTCATTGTTAACTCAAAATTAAAAGCCAAAATAGTCACATTTTGCAATTTTAAATCATCAACTTTTGATTGATTTTTTGACAATCCGTACCTTCCCAAAAAAAATTTATTATAGTGGTGCACAACCAATGAACCTATAATACATTTGTTTAATTACTATTTTGAATGAACCCAACCATTTTGGCAGTCCAAAATGGATGTCTTTCTCTATTTTTTGAAGCTAGAAGTGCAACACGACTTCCAATTTTACTTTCATTCGAATCATCGCACCACTTAATTTTTGCAACTTTTATAGTTTGTCTATTCTTTCTTAAGCCGACATAAATTTCACGTTCCTCACCTTGCACAAGCTACAAAAAATTATTATCTCATAGAAGATTTGAAGGTTCAACAATTGTAGTTGAAGCTCCTAACTTATAAGGCCAATGAAATTCTTTAGTTGACGATGCATCTTTGAAATTGAGCAAGCTGATTATTTGTTCCTCGAAAAAGTCCATCCACCAATGACGATAAAATTCATCAAAAACCTGATAAATTGCTTAAATACTTGATTCTAAAAAATTTACTTAGACGAATAGATTGATCTCATGAAGTTCTCTTTGTATCTTTTGTTCTTCTAGCATGGAATTTAAAGTAGACTATACATCAAGCTTGATTTGAGCAAAATGCGTGTTTTAAACGAAAAACGGACTCCTTCAAAAAATAGTCGTGAAACTTAATATGAATATTGTTTGTTCCATAAGAATGTAATGCATATTGCATTATAATTGATTTCAATTGATGTTGAAATCTAATGTCATTAACGCCTTTGCTTAATCTCTGCACCATGTCAAAGAGTACATCTAAGGGTTGAGAACCAAGGAAAAGCTTATTCAAAATATTTTTTCTCGTTTTCAACCTTAGATGCACTCTTTGACAAGGTGCAGAGAGTGCTCAGGGTGCTGAAAATAAGTGCAGACGTCATTAACATTAGCTACACAATGTTTTGTTTCCTTAGAGACCTTTAACATGATTACAAAAATCATGTGTGTATGATTAACAACACAATTGGATTTGACACGTACGATTCTTCCACAATGTTTTAAAATACTAGTAAGAAAATGTGTTCTTATTCTCTTGAAAATACAGCTATACATCTAATCAATTTGATCATGGGTGTGACTCATCAACAACAAACCTAGTTTTATTTTTTGAATTTTTTTTTTCTCTATTAGCATTGACAAATACATCAAAACAATTTGATTTTTATTTTCCCTAGTAGTGTTGTCAAGCTGCAAATAAAGTATTTCTAAAAGATTTTCACCAAATTCGTAAATTATCTTATGTACAATAGTGATTGTCAAATTTGATTGTTTCAAACGTTGAGATAATTAAAAGATATCTTGAACTCCAAAGTGCCATTAAACACAATTGCTTCAACTAGATGAACTTGAATAAAATCTGCCTCATTTTTATTTTTTGACACTAAAAAAATGAGATAACATTTATTCTTTTTATTCATGCCATCAATGACAAGGCCGATATATTTATGGAGACAGTCCAAACATTTCTTTCTATGTTTGGCCATCTTTTATTTTTCAAGTATTTGTTAATCTCTGTACACTTGAAGGGCTTTTACACCATCCACTAAAAATACAATTAAAATAATTAGTAAAAATACAATGATATCAGAACATATTAAATATTTTGTAAATTGACATATCAATTCGAAAACTAAAAATATTAAAATCATTCGCTTAATTGATTTTCACCTTTTTCTTGCATGGTCTTCGCAATTTGTTTGGTATATTTTAATAACTCACAAGTAGACTGTCTTTCATAATTTCTTGGAAATCTTCACCAAAAAAACACAAGAAAATATAAATAACCTAAATAGTCAATATTCTTTGCCTTGGCGAACTCCTTAAACATCAGCATTATTTTCAATTTTGTAAAATATCAGACAAGTAAAAATATAAAAAATTTGGCAATTTATCTCCACACACATCTGCAAGATTCTTTAGCCAAGCAATTGCATTCAAAGCATTTGGAGAGATAGTAGAGATCTCTGTAATGTTGGATCTTATTTAAGTCGAACATGCATTCTTTGAAGCAGTGAGTTTTCGATTGCATGAATAATTTTGTAAGCTTTGGGACAAACTTATGTTGCATTTAAAAAATATGAATAAGAATTTTTGGCAAACCCACTATCGCATACAGATACTAATTCTCAATTCCAAGCCTTGGCATTTTATGAGTTTTGCAAATTTCTTTTTTGCCATGACTCAACAAAAAGATAGCACATGATGTGCTACCTTCTTTATGCCACTACTTTAATGTTTCTTATAAAGAATGTTTGGTACATAGTTAAAAATTTCACAAAGTAAAAAAAAAATTAAAATTTAAAATTGTTTGTAACGTCCAAAAAAAATAGCACGTTGGCGTGCTATGTTTGGAAGCTACAAAAAAATTTTATAACACACCGACGTGCTATCTATTTAAGGCTACAATTTTTTTTTATAGTTGTTTTACTTAGCATGTCTACTTACTATAGGTCGAATAGAGCTAAACATAAAAAATAAAAAAAACCCTAGAAGCACATTCAAAACAAGTTAGGAAGAAAAGAGATATTTGGCATTTGAGTAAAGGTTATGGATAAGGAATGGTGGTATAGATAAGGCTAAGGCTAGCTAAGGCTTATTCTAGCTTAGGGTTAGGGTTGTAATGGTGTGGAATTTCCATAAAAGCTGAGGTCTTGGTCCCGTCGCAGTCGCGCACTCAATGGGCCCAAGTCATGATCGCATAGGCCCATGTCTCAGTGTCGGTGGGTTGGGACACGCACAAAGGGATCTTTTTCGAGATTTAGATGTCGAAAAATAATTTATTCAAGGACCCCCGACTTAGCATAACACATCTCATTTGCAAACTAGAGATCCTACATGCTACCAGAGTGATCAAAACTTCCGTTTGGCATTTTCCTATAGTTACTTGTATAGCCAACAGTGATGACTTTTGGACTTAGTTGATAAACTTATTTATTTAATCTTGAAAAGATATTATCTTAAGTTTTATGTCAAAATTATTTGTTATCTAGCCTATGTTCAGCATGGCCAAATGTTTTGTTATGTTGTGAAGACATACTTCGATAAAGGTCTTGTTACACTGGGCGTTTTGACTTAAAACTTTTTGTTTAGTTTATTTCTAAAAATTTGCTATGCTCAACATGGATATTCACAATTCGCTACTGAAGTCGTTTAGAGAAAGACAAACTTCCTACTCACGAGTAGAGAGAAAAAACCAAGAGCCCTCAGGTAATAAGTACTTTTGAGACTCACTATATGATTCATTTTCTTACACCTCCAAAATTGTGCTTTTTCAGAATTTTGAGTATTGATATTTGTTTGAGCCTATTTTCTTAGGTAGTTCCTAACCGTTGCAATCAATAAAAGTGGGGTTGGGGTTTTGGAGCTTAAATAGCCCTTAATTATGTTGTGCCATGTAAAGAGAGACTCTCTTGCGTCAATAAACTAAGCAAGCCTTAGTGAATGATGAGGGCTTTGAAGGTTAATTCAAGAAACACATTAGCGTTTACGAAGAGCTCTCCTAACCAGCAGCAATCCTGGAGATGTATGCACAAAGCTGTGTTGGGGTCCTGATAGATTCATGCAGAAGAATGAAAATTTATTCCCTTTTGATTGTGTAACTCTTGGTGGATGATCCGAGGGATAGGTTTCTTTAAGCGCGCGCACACATTTTTTTTGTTTTCAAAATCTTAGCCTGACTTACAGATGTGTATTTATCAAATTAGTTGCGCATGTATCTCATAAATAATGTGAAAGTGTATGTGATTGTAAAAGCTAGCACTTAATCACCAGTTGGTTCATACCTTTCTTGGTGTTAGATTGGTGTGAAAGTGCAATGCAACTGCAGCAGCCCTTCATTGAGTTATTTTTATAACTAGCTATAACCATATTATAACGTGGCCATTTGAGGCTAATATTGGCCCAGTCTGACCTCAAAATATATAGAGTTTGATTGCTTGTTGTCTACAATCATTTGTTATTCACATAGTTCATCTTTTATCACATCATATTCAATATGTCCTACTCTGGTGCTCAAGAGACCTCAGGGAACCCAAACGATAAAAAGCGATGCATGGAGCATGGTTTTCCTTGATATGAATTTGCAACATTGTGTCGAGTTGGATCCTCGGATACCAGATCAAATATTACTTTCTCATTGAAAAAGGCCATTCCTTCATATATGTAGATCAATACTAAACCCTTGCAAGGTATCACTACCGTTCCAATCTTTTTGGGATGCACTTGAATAATCAACCCATCTTCCTTTCTTGCATTAAGCATGACACGTCTCAAAAGCACTGCTTATCCTACTTTCAGATTCAGCAGTGGCTGGATACCATGAGCTGATAAGCGCATCCGAGACTGCACAACTTTTTGGAGACCCGGTCCCTGATGCAAATAGGGTACTCTTGCTCATAGTAAGAAAAACCCCATACTATGTTAATTTCATAGCTAAGTTGTCCACAACAAAGCAACCTCCATCTTTGTTAGAAAACCCCAACTTAAAATCTATAGAAACGAAAGTTCCATAAAGGATTTCTATCACTAGAGTCTTTACTATAACAAGAACAAAATGTAATAGGGTCCATGAAATGTGGGCTCTTGGTTGACGGCTTCTCTCCTCATCTCAAAGTCCGAGTTTGATTCCACTCAGGTACACATGAACATACAAGATAAAGGAAACATACAGGGGTAATAACAAGGAAAAGAAAGCCTAATCAGCATGAGAACTTCTTACCAACACATACCAGTACTATGGATGATGTTTGATATAACTTAATCATGTTAGATGATATTGACACCATCCATTTGCGCTAAACAACAATGCTGGATGCAACCCAAAGCATAATTCTAAAAACTGATTCTCCTTCAATGCTCAAAAAGATTCATTCGAGGAAAAGTTGTCACTCTTACGCTTCTGTATGAGTATCATGTTTCTTTAGAGAAGTAGTTTTCAAGTTAAGTTGGCCTCCAAAAAACAAATTCAAGGTCAACATTCTCTAATGTTTACAACAACCATGAATACCTCAAGATTTGCTGTCCAGATCTATGCCTCACAGATTTATAAAAAGAATAAGATATCCATTGTTGCACATTAAGAACCTAAAAACACATTATGCAGCTGTTGAGACATGTACACTGTCACAGAAGACCATTCCAACAACTTACAGGTGCTCTTTGTCAGCATTCTACGATCTACGCACTAGATTTTCAGTCAGATAGATTTTGTGAGTTGTCAGCAACAGTTCAACTGATTCAAATTCAGCCACACTAGTGAATGAATCAGGATTAAGATCAATCGTAAGATGGACTTGACACGTATCTTAGCCATTAAAGCAAGCAATCAAACGCTATGAAAGTATACAGGCATAGGTAGTGGTGAATCCACTAGCAGCATCACAAGTGATGAGAAGTGCAACTTAAAACAAGCAAAGATAGAGAAAAGCTCATGTTATTACTCACGTTCGCCTCTGTTGGCATGGTGGTCTTTCAAGGGCCAGCCAACCCAACCTGCCCTTGCGATAATCACCAAGCACGCGTTGTGCAGCTTGGTTGACATCTCCCATACACAATGATTGAGCAAGCTCTTCCAGAAATCTGCAGCAGAAGTCATATTCTTCAAACTATAGCACTTCTGAATAATGTTTTCAGATTACTGAACAATCCGCCTCTTTCATGCCATCAAATCCCAAAACCTCAGTGTATTCACCTGAAACAAAACTGTACTTACAACTCTCCGGATATGCTTTCAACATCGATCTTGTAGCGATCAAATAAGACCTTTGTTCCTGCACGCATCAATAGCAATGTCAGGCAAGCCACCCATCAGCAACCAGACATTCAGAACTGCATTAGAAATTGAACACAGCTGGCTAATAACCACCTTGTCACCTTCATGAAAGCAAGATAATTAAAGTGCTATGCATCCAAGAAGAGACATCAGCTTATCATCATACAGAGCATTTGCTACATAAATGCCCGATCTAGTATAGATTATTAAGTACCAAAATTGATGCACCCATCCATTACTACTTAGCACTGATTCTGGGAAAAGTACCAAAATTGATGCACCCATCCGTCACTACTTAGCACTGATTCTGGGAAAAATATATGCTCCAGATATAGTCCCCAACCGTTTATCTTCGAAAACAATCAAATCCCATCGTTGAATCCAAGAAACATCGCATGCATTACTTTCTAGCCAATCACTTACTATAATATATTGGTAAAAACACATTGTTTGAAATCCCAGATCCAATCATTCCATGTTTCTATGCTTGGCAAAATTTATTAACTTCAGCATCTAGACTCATTGTTCATTTAATCTTAGATCGTATGAGACTGAAGGATTAAAACGTCTTGTCCATCAAGGATTTGCACTATTAGAGCGGCATTAATTTAGCTGACATATTCAATGAGCTTCACCCACATAATTAACTAGATCCAAGCATTTTCTGAGAGGAAATTTACAGATCCATCATTGAAAAGGGATAAAAAAAGGTTAAAACGTTTTTAGATACAAATAGTGCTTACGGGGAATGATGGTCCCAAATATACTTTTGGCCGCTTGTGTTCAGGACTTGGGCCTTGACTTTCATTTGATAAATGACACATGAAATATATGACTTGGAAATAGAAAATAGAAATCATATTCTAACCAACCCTTTCCCCCTTTTAAGGATGTCCAACATTTGGAAGCTGCAAAAGTTGAATGGGAAGGGAAGGGACCAAGAAAACAAGATAAAGAAGCAATATGGAGGGACACGGGAGGTTGGACAAAACAAAGAGGGAGAAGGTGGATGGCAAAGATGATCAAGCTGATAGAAAGAAGGTGAATCACAGCCCATAGAGCTGCGTTAGTAGGCAACAAAGGAGGGTGCTTGAGAAAGGAATTGCAGACAGACGGTTTCACAACAACAAGTAGGGCGGCAAGGAAAATTGTGGGCGAGGAAATTAGGCAACTGACAATGAAGGGGTTGGCTAAGTTCTCAAAAGAGGGGATTCGAAAATTTCTATCTCACCAATTAGGGTTATTTTAACACAAAGTGACGAAGTATAAGAGGATTATGACTGTGTGTGTGTGTGTGTGTGTGTGTGTGTGTGAGAGAGAGAGAGAGAGAGAGAGAGAGAGAGAGAGAGAGAGAGAGGAATCTTTCTTGTCTTTGAATGCTAAAAAGCATATAAGACCATATAGTACATGTCACGTGTGACAGACTATGTAGGAGCATAGGAAAACCTGTCTCCAAAAGAAAAACTCAAATATGAAAACTAGTCTCTAAAAACATGAAACTCAATGAGCTCTGAATGAAACTAAAGAGCTTTTTGCATAAATGAGCCAATACTGTAAATAAATACCATAATACAATGATAGACTAGTCAGTGCCATGAGCTATACATATATGAGAAACAGAGCTTGGTAGAAGCTAGAGATCTACTGAAATAGGACGAGATAGATGCTCTCAACATTGTAGATGATGTTGAAGATGAAGATGGAGGGGATCGTCGTCTTTGAGGTCTATGAACAGCTCTCGAGCGTAGTGGTAAACACCACCTTTGACCACGATGTCGGTCAAGGGATGGGATATTGGACCCATCCTGAGATAGTGTCTCACTCTCAATATACTCTAGAACGTCTCCTCAAGAAAAAAGAGGTAATCTGGGACTGGGAGCCTATATCTCCAAATTGATCCTGCTGGCATGTATGTCAACGTAGAAGAAACATTTCACACATCATCAAAAACAACACAACGTGGGTCTGCATAGGAAATAAGAGAGCGTAGTGTGACTAGGGCTACAGAAAAGGCAATGATAACGCTTTCTGATCTCATAATATAGAGGACATGTGAAAATAAGATGCTCCTCGACCACCTCATCTATGTGCGTAACTAACAAATCCTGCGCTCCCGTGGAATGCTTTGAAAACGTCTTGTCTCCACATAAAGCTGGCGTGAGGAAACCTGTAACTGTCCCAGTGTGAACCGTAAGCAATGTGAGAGACCACTATCCAGATCCCGAGGTAGTATATGCCTCGAGGAAATGGGAACGGTAGAAATCTAGCTTAACCCCAAGAGACCCTACCATGTCCGATGTAGATAGGCATGATAAATAAAACCTCGAATGTCTTGATAAGATCCCTCGGGTGACTCTGAGAGAGAGAGAGAGAGAGAGAGAGAGAGAGAGAGAGAGAGAGAGAGAATTTATGGTGCCAAAAGGTAGCAGCAATGAAAGAGAGTAAGGGTAGCATTGGGCAAAAGAAGAGATGCCCAGGAAACTGCTCTGAGGCCATGTGATGGACTAGATCCTATTTATTCTAGCCTAGACCCCGTAGGAGAATCTTATAAGAAGCTACTACTTAGACTAGAGCTAAGATCCCCCATCTTATTCCAAACCAGCGAGTTAGGGATCCTGACAAGTGAGTCTACCAATTATGAGAAATCTCAACTAGTTTAGTCAAGTTTAGTCATATTTTGGTTAATTGTCAATATTAGGCCAATATGCATTTTAGACTTAGAGATAAACTTTATGAAAGGTATTTTTTAGTCAAAGTTCATTTGAATTAACAAATTTGGAAAATGTGGGAAAGTTAGGAGGTCGAGTTTGGACACATTCAAATTTGAATGTTAGATGCATTGAATCTAGTCACATTGTTAATAGGGTTTTTGTTATGGAGGGAAACCAAAGATTCATTAATGAGGCATGGATATGCTATAAAAGGCTATAAATTCGTGGGAAGAGATGATCCTCTCTCTCTCTCTCTCTCTCTCTCTCTCTCTCTCTCTCTCTCTCTCTCTCATTTCATGCTTATACATGAGTTCTCTTGGGCTCATCTATCCATTGGTGCACTATCTTGATGATATCTTGCAAGCTTGTGTGTAGAATGCTCATATTTTACTATTTTTGGATCCACACGTGGGAAATACAGTAGGGTATTGTCATTGTACGAACCACAACTTCATTTTATCATATATTTGATGTTTGATCAAGTTCTTATTGAGTTTGCATCTCTTTCATTGAGTAGATGCTGATTTTTCTACATTGGCAATGTTGTGTGTTGTGTTGACTTTCTAACCAAAGATTAATGGGACACATTTTAGATCTTAATGATCTGAAATTCTTCACACCAATAACAGAGCAAATGCATTGAGTCAAGTCCAAAGGAGGCCCCAGGCCCCCATACTATTCATACTATGCAATATGTCCATAACATGTTGTAAGCTAATCAATGATTGCTTCTTAATGTGTGCAACTTGAGGCACTATTAATTTTTGTGCAAGTAGTTTTAATTAATAGTGCCTCAGGTTAATGATCTCTATATTTAGGCATACATTCCAATCATGAAAGATTTCCTCCACAATCTCCATCTGGAATTAAACAAATCAACTACTTCCAAAGCATGCAAATCTAGCCAATCAACTCTGTTTCTTTTAAAAAACTTTCTTCTTTAAAGTACATTGTACGACTTTACTTATGATCAACTTGAGTCATAATTGCTTTGGTGTCCAATGGCCTATTCTAGGTCATCTAATTGAAGTGTATGGTACCACAAAATCACAATCTTGGCATATAAAAATCTTTCTTCCTAAAAGCACTAATCTTCATCTATTTTTCAACCTCCCTTGTTATCAATCTTGGATTCACCAAGATGATTTGTGGACCCCGATCGGAGCTCATAACTATGCATCTGTCCCAAAAAGGGTCTAAAAAGGAGTGAGAACGATCAAAATGGATCTCTCTTGAATCACTCTTTTAGCAGATTATCTTTCTTTAACGTATCTTAGAACTCGTACTCGAGTTCAAATCCTCATCTACTTTAAAAAATCGAGTGACTAACATCTCAGATGCTTACTGTCCTCAACAATCACCTAAAACATGTCCCAAAGCTTCACATTTTCGAACATCAAGCACAGAGGTCACTTGCTAGACACTTGAAATCATTAAACAAGATTCTCAATCTCTATAAATATCACGATTAATCACCAAACTACTATTGACTTTCTCTCCCCTATAAAAATGATAAGTCAATAGCAATGCCCAATATGGCAGTCTCCTCAATCTGTTAGTTCCAACATCACCCACATAAGGTCCATCTGGATCAGAGTGTAACATCCAGCCACAAATCACAGAGTTCAAAACAATCTCAAATTTGAGCCTAACTCAAAAGAATATCATGGCGTATTTTGAACCTCACAAAGAATCCAAGACTATTACAACTATCCCAAGTACGAGTATTTGTGGGATATCATTCAAAAGTCTGACAAACATTTGATTCTCTTTATCCTCATCTATTAAATACCAAATCTCAACTTGATGTCAATGAAGTGCACTACATCAACAATTAAAATAAGCTTTCTTATATTGTGCATTCCGCAAAATGCAAACCAATGAATATAGAAATTAGCCCCAATTTTTATGCTCAATCCAATGTATTCTGATGAATAGTGATTCATTTCTTTATGAACTTCAACGATTTATATAATCTTTTATGCTCACATCTACTTTAGCACTTTAACTCTCATTACTCACATTATAGAAAGTCCATATACCATAAAAAGGTAACCGTTAAAAATTATCCCTTGCAAAAAACTTCTCATTGTATTCCAGACATACTACCACTAGTTGATCTTGTTCCATATTGCTTTCTCATGACATGGTACCTACAGTAGTATACGCTATCTTGACAACCAGAGACAAAATTACAAATCACTATTGAGATTTTCGGGTCATATCAAAGATTCTCTATATATAGTCGTAAGTAATAGTGCTCACTAAGTATCCATAAACTCATATCTAGCTACTTCATAGGGCTTTTCAAGAGGGAAGGCAATTGAAAGGGCATCATTCATAGAATACTTTCAATGGTCCTCCGCCCCAAGGAGAAGATGTCAATCCGTATTGGCCACATAATGAAGTCTAAAAATCAAAGCCCTTTCTAATGTGATTTTGCATGGCTACCAAAGACGCATTAATGTATAGCCCACCATCACGTTGTTCGTAAAGCATGAAGTTTTTCGATCTTAAGTTAAACATAAACCCTTTATAGCCACTTAATAGGGCAAGAGTCCATTCCCTATACAGAGGTATAGACCCTACACACTGATGCAAAACTTTGCTGAAGGCTAACTATATGGCTATATGCGCCAATATGACTCACAAGTTTTGATTGAGGCCTTTAAGATCACGATGCATCCCAACTCAACTGAACACGTACTTGAACCACCACTTCCATTCGAGGCAAGATACAAAGCAGTACGGCCATATGGAACTGCTTCACATGCATCACACAGCCAAAAGGGTCACTCAACGCCTCAGCCAAAGCTTGCATGCACAAACATCCTACAAATGCTATAACAATAATTACAATGAGGGTTACAAACAACCATCAACATTTTTTTCTTTGCTGGTTGTCTTTTTTTACCTACAGCAATCAGCATCAGCAATCCTGATTTGATTTGGCATGACCTGGTTACTACAATAAGGCTTAGACAGAGGTCAGGGCACCTGCCCATGCATTACAACAAGAAAATGCATAAATTGCCCATCTGCGTTCACCAATAATATGACGCAGTGAAGCTTCCCATAGCCAACATTCCCCCAGTGACAGCATAAGGAGTCACATCAGTAGCTGAAATGCCTGATGACAGGTTTGAGACCTACTACAAGGCTGCATGTAGGCCACACTAGCCGTTCCGCATCCACCTGTCTGGCAGCAAGCCCACAAGCCAGAGGCATTGCATGCACAGCACCCATGCTCAAAATGAAAGCTTTCATCAAACAAGGGAGAAAATTTCAGAATGGTTCCATCCACCAGGCCGTGGAAATGAATAACCAGGATCGTAGAGCAGATGGTTTTCGACCAGGCCTCTCTGAAGATAAACGACAAGAGAAAAATCCCTCACTCCAAAGTCAGATCCCACTCTTCTATCTCAATCACCTGGCTAGCCGCTAAGCTCATGCCCTTGTCTGTTTGATGCATCACTCCTAGCAGACGCAGACAGCGACCTACCCTCAATCTAAGTTAGCTACAGCCATTAAACTCGCGCTCATGCTGTTGCCAGCCAATTAATTAGAAGCTGATGTGTAGCCTCTGGCAAGAGACTACTACCTAATCCATCCTACTCAGGTGGCCCGGTGGGTTGAGGCTAGTTAGTTGGGCTCTCTTAAGCCCTTGATTTTCCTTGATTTCAAAAGCTATAAGATTTCCAAGGCTGACAAATTGATACAGGTACAGGATGCGCTCATAACAACTAAGGCTTCTAAAAGAGTATTCAACAGAATGACACTCATCAGAGACTCTCATGAATACTAAACCTTCAAAAACCTTCAGCGATCTTCTGACTCTTTGCCACCATATCAATGGTAACAAGGCACCTGTCAGCTATGGCTAGAAATCTATCACCTATATATCATCTCCAAAGGTGCTGGACTCTCTCACAGCATATAGATCAACTCCGTGCTTCTATGTTCTACATCAAGATTTGGGATTGATAGTCTCCACAAGTCTGAACTCTCTCACTGTATGAAGATTGACTCCTCACGTCTATATTCAACCTAAAGTTTTGGGCCTTATTTACAGTTTGCAAGTATTTGTGCACACAACATAATTCTTGTGGGATTCATGGTCCCACATGCCACGTGTCAAATAATCAGCACTTTGATTTTGGTGCCGTCTAAATAGCACCACCTTACATCTTCAAGACCAGAATCTCATGTTTTACCTATTTTTACCCACACAATAACTTTGTGCTTGGGCCTTGACTTACATTTAATAAATGACACAAGAAGTACATAACTTGAGGTACATAATAGACATTATATTTCAATAAAGGCATCACATGGCTTCATGGACTGTCAACTACCTACATATCCATCCTCATTTCAGAGAGAAAAGTGACAGCAGCCTATAGTAAATACATATATGAACCCACTTCTGTAGGATCTTAACTTTTGCAGTTGGCTACTACATATAACAATCATTTACTGTCAATCTTCAAAAGGCTCTTATGGTGGCTTGAATAGGGCACTTAAATTTGTTCCAGTTTGCTAAATGCTGCATATGCTCTACTCATTTGCACTGCCGACATAGAGTGAATGAACTACAACTGAAAGACCTTACTATAATACATCCATCACACTAAATTAACTCCATAGCAGCAGTGCCTCCGTACAGCCACAGTACTGTATTACAAAAGGTATTTCTCAAGTTTTCTTCATGGCATACCTGCATTTGGCATCCGTTTGATCATTTCCACAAGAACTGAGGCAACTCCAGCTACTGCATACGAACCCTCGCCTATGTCATTGCATATCGCAACCCTGGTAGCAGCAGCTTGGTCTTGAAGCTTCATAGGAAGAACTCCAGGAGAATCTAGCAAGTCTAAGTCTTCTCCAATTCTTGACCATCTTCAAAACAACAGTAACTGACAGAATCAATACAATGTGTGTGTGTGTGTGTGTGTGTGTGTCTCAAAGAAAGAGAGATGATAAACTCTCAACAAATTTTGAGGAGTTTTTTTAAAGATTCTGAAGATCAACTTCTGGACAATTGCCAAATTAAACCATACTGCATACTTGAGTTGGCGTGTGACGCCTGGCCTTGGAGCTGTTGCACACACTTTCCGCTTCAACAATCTATTGATTAAGGAAGACTTGCCAACGTTGGGATACCCAACCACAGCTGCTCGAACCTGCTTCAAGTCTAAAAAGATTTCATACATTCAGCACATAAAAACTGTTCTCATAAAAAGTCTTCAGCACGGATGCATATTCGAGTCATAGCTTTAAAACTGATGCTTTCTAGAAGAAGAGCGATTGCAGTTCAACTTTCAGGTGTAAGATACTATGCCTCTTGGTATTACCAACCCGTGGGATCACAAAGAATCAAACCTGGGTGGGTGAGCCAAAAGCTCAAGCACGATACACCTACTCACCACGTGTGGGAAGATATGTGTAAGATACTACGAAATTGCACACGTCCTAGTAGATCCTTTATAGAAAATACAAAACAAAAAAATAAAACATAGCTCGTACCGAACGCGGAAGCAATCCTTTTTCTTTGCGCTTGCAGTTGATGCTAGCCGCTACAGATTTGGCAGTCCTTGCAAGCTTCATGGTTCCCTTATTGATAAACAAACCAAAATTTCACATACGAAAGCACTTACAGAAAACTAGAATGTTTTACATGGACCTCACAGGACAGAGTACTCATGATGCCAAGTGGTTAACCACTTGCCAACTACCATTCAAGCATTGATTGACCAACAAATAGCAACCCTTTCACTCGTCAAATTTGCCAAATATGTCTCAAACGTTGCAAACCCTGGTATCACATTAGCTTACAAGGTCAAAGTATATGGTCACTTTCATAGGGGCGTTAATGGACAGAAGTGTGCTTGGTTCTAAACTTTCTTCTAGAGCAGATTTTGCTACAGCACATCTTGGTATAAAAAATGACATCCACAAAAGAGATCTACTTCTTGAATGCAACTAAGTAGGACCTCCATCATATGAATCAGGGAAGTAAGGCAATAAACTACAAGACCAATCACTTAGAAGGAAACTTAGGAAAGTTCAGACACCTATATTTTCAAATGTGCAACTCCAGGCAAGAAAATAGACAAAAATAGCCATCTAAAAGTTCCCATGCTTTCAGATTTAGACTGGTGAATACGACATGTATCATGAAACTATATTTCCGAATACAGAGCAATTATTCTTTTGCTTCATAATGTGTGCTCGCATTATGTATGTGGGTCGTATTTGTGAAGATCATCTACATGCTTTTAGACTCGTAATAAGACTCCAGCAAAGAATACCTTACAGCATGTAATACAGAATCAAGTGTGCATCATTCAAAGAGTCTGCATTTATAGTCTTCCAACTGCATTTTGCTTGTGGTTAATATCAAGTCTGCATCATTCCAAGATTATGCATCTGGGTTCTTCCAAACTTAAACTCCATATTACCTGGTGTCTATTTGACAGTAACTTGATTATCTGGTTGAATACTTGCTGATTAGTTAGTTCCCCCTATTCTTATACAGAGGAATTTCTTAAAATGCACAGAAAGCATGCCGAAAACAATATCAAATTCAGACTGCTGTCTCTCACATCATCGTACAAGGAGTATGATTACCTTGAAAAAGAGGCGCAGAACTAGGAAAATTGCACTAGGAGATATGGAACAAGGCAGAAAGTGGTGGTGTCTGAAATATAGAGAGCAACAAGTATGCCTAAAATTAAGGTAGATAATGCTGGCTTTATTATCGTCATATAGTAGTACATTATAAGGGCTTATGTTTATCTTTGAGTCAATGCTTTAGTGATGGCCCTATCGACTTGAGTGCTATTGATGAGCCACGAAATCATTATAATGAGGATTCTACAGATTACGAAGCAGCCATATCTTGTACATAAACACAAACACAGATTGATCACATAAACACAAACACAGA
Source organism: Diphasiastrum complanatum (assembly GCA_029204225.1). Classification (NCBI taxonomy): domain Eukaryota; kingdom Viridiplantae; phylum Streptophyta; class Lycopodiopsida; order Lycopodiales; family Lycopodiaceae; genus Diphasiastrum; species Diphasiastrum complanatum. The sequence continues at coordinate 16,468,477 of CM055104.1, read as the reverse complement.
TTCATCGAACTCCTCTTGAGCTTCCTGTAGTTTTGGCAGAGGAATATGTTTCTCTTGTGCTTCCTAAAGTTCACACAAGGATAAATGTTTCTCTGGTGGTTGACATAATTTCTCCTCAGTTCATATGATAATTCCAATCTGAGATGTTTGATTACAATTTACAAATGATATGGGCAATTACAAAGCTTTATACATTGTTCTTACTTCTATCTCTTATGCACATGCAAAGACAACTGCTCCTATATGGCATTCTCAATCTAGGTGACCACCTGGGATGCATCTCCCTCATTCTTCCTCTTGCTTATTGACACTCATGGTCCTTACAGATTTCTTGGGATCTCGAAGCACCTACAAATTCCATTAGTACCTAGCATTCATGGCATTCTTGTTTGATCCAACTAGCTCCAGTTGCAGTTGCTCCAGTTCCTGATGAGACTATTATTTGGTATACATGGTCCTTTTGAATAGCTTGGGATCTAAGAGATACTATATACATTTTGTTCGGGCACCCTTGTTCATTTGGCTTAGCACAACCAAAGATTTATGGTCTCTCTCCATTCCTTTGAAAACCATTGCAACATTATGTTGGTTTGCGATATATATGGCGACCTTAGGATGCAAACTTTTCTTGGTTCTGCTATGTGGCATAGTTGGACTATACACTTAGCATGGTTCCTTCTATGCTACATTGTCAGTTACAAGCTAAGATTCACTGGCTATGCTAAAAAGCAGAACTTAGGCTAGAAAGCATGAAAGAGAGAATATTTAATGAGGTTAAAGAAGAGCAATCATCATCAAATGAATAAAAGACTACAATGAACCCCAAAGTAGGAAATTAAAAATAGACGGAGGCAGAAAATTTGGAGGGAAAATAGTGTGCCCCCCCAATAGGAGGACCCCCACTCCAAATCAATATGACCAAGTCCTAAAAATGTGACCAAATAGGGCCCAAGGCCAGTACATGAATAAAAAGGGCCTATAGGCCTGCTTATGCATAATAAAGAATAAAAGAATGCACGCGGTGAATGTAATGAGCCGAGTCCATAACTCTCCCCTGCAGAAAAACAAAACCCTCCACCGACTAGCAAGCATAATGACTATCTCAAAAACAACAAGGTAAGTATGCTAAATATTGAAAAAGCATGAACTAATGGAAATACTAATGGAGAGGACATAAGTCGTGACAACAGATACCCCACAAGTAGCATACAAATCTAAAGCAAGTAATAAGCAACTACTACAATAGTGAGATGTAGATGCAAAAAAGAAATAACATGGCTAGCCGAATCATGAGGTAGAGGGAACATCTACAATGAGATCTGTGGTGGAGGAAATAACCAAGGCCATGAGGGTTCGAGCCTGATCTACCAATATTGGTGTATTATAAAAAACATCAATACGCTCCCATGTGGCCTCTTCAATAGGACGACCATCCCATTGTACCAAAAATTGAACCTGCCAACAACGCCGACTATGCTGAAGGCGAAGCTGGAGAATGGCAGCTGGTAAAAAAGAGAATAGCTCAGAATCTGAAGGAAATGTGAGATCGCGAGGAGCATCATCCTCAATGGCAGCACGTAACAGGCTAACATGAAAGGTATCAGAGGCATGTGTAGTATCAGGCAGCTGTAAGCAATATGTAACATGATATCTCCAAAATACGATAAGGCCCATAATAACGTGGTGCAAGCTTCTCAGTAGAAGCGTGGCCCTGAACAAAATGATGTCGCACAAAAAGTAGCCAAAGATAAACCATATCACCAATCTGAAACTGGACATGATGACGATGGCGATTAACAGAAGTCTGATAGCGCTGCTGGATCTGCTGTAAATGAGTAGTAGCCCTAGCAATAAGCTCCCGAGCACCTGATAAAAGGAAGCAATGGTGACTGGTGTATCATCAGGAGGAAGAGGCACCCTTGGCAAAAGAGGAGCATACCCATGAGCCACTAAGAAAGGAGAAACTCCAGTGTTGCTCTGCCAAAAGGAGATGTAAACTTACGATCAGAAAGGATAGTACGTGGAAAACCATGCAGCCGAAAAATCTCTGATATAAAAACGTGTGTAACGCCGAAAACCTTATGCCAAGGAAAGTGCTCTAATACCAAGTTACAAGCTAGGTATGCTAAAAAGCAGGACTTAGGCTAGAAAGCATGAAAGAGAGAATATTTAATGAGGCTAAAGAAGAATAATCATCAACTGAATAAAAGACTACAATGCTGCATATACCCTACCAATGAACCTCAAAATAGGAATTCAAAAATAGAGGGAGGCGGAAGATTTGGAGGGAAAATAGTGTGCCTCCACAATAGGAGGACCCCCACTCCAAATCAATATGACCAAGTCTTGACCTTGTAGAAGAGACTTTCTAAAAACTCTGAAAATCAGCCAACAAAACTAATGATGAAGTGCTATCACCATATCCATGATAAGATCCCCTTGATGGAAATCCATTCCCAAACGCCACGAGGAGCATTCCACCATCCTAGCACCTTTGCCATTGGTTCCTTCCATGCTTGGAGAAGATCCTTGATCCCAAAGCTCCTCCTCCTTGAAAATAACTGCTCTTCCTTGAGAAAAACCCGCACCTCATAATGATTACAAAGATCCATCATGTTGCCAAGATCACAAAGATTAAGCATACAAAGATTTCCAAAACTATGTATGCTAAAATAACAAATATTTTGCATCATTTCTCTAATCTTGTATTCAATCCTAATCTTAGATCCAATGAGGCTGCTATGTACCATAATGGTACGCCCTTAAGTGACGGCCTCAAAAGGGGTAGGACGATGTTTGGGTGCCACGTGTCACCATCCTAGGTGGTCACGTGTCGTTGGCCAGGCCATGCTTGATGGGACCCACTACGCTATGCCTATATATAGAGGTGGGACTTCCTTTTTGCCCTTCGCTCAATCTATCCGGGAGTTAGTGGATGGAGAGCATGTGCAATAGCCAAGATGTATCTCCAGGCCAGGAGATGTATACTAGAGAGAGCCAAGGGCGATGGCTGGTGGTATGGGACGCCAGTTATCATTGGAGGCCTGACTGGGCATGACGATGTCGATAACTCCAGTGCATGGGGGTGGGTCGGCAATGACCCTACGGATGGGCAGATACGGTGCGTCGTCACTTGTATGGGGTGTGCATCAGCCTTCAAAGCTATCAAAGATCTATACGAGTTGTAGCAAATGGTAACAGAGTAGTTGATTCCTTTGTTAGGTGCACACATTCCCTTTGTTGTTTTTACGGGTTTTGTAATTCTTATAGGAATGTGGTTGATTAGGCTTACCTTTAGCCTTGTTTAAGGTGTTTCTTGAAAAAGGCTGAGTTTGCTTTGCCAAAAAAGTTAGCTGGGTGATAGAAAATTTCCATGAGTTTGTATTGCTAGCTAAGGTTCTTTCTTGTAAACCTTTAACTTTTGGAAACTTAAAGTTGTTTGGTTTCCTTGAGAAGAATGAAATTGTTAAAACTCAGCATTTTGGAAATTTTCCTTTAAACCCTCCCTCCACCATGTTTATTTCAAATTCATTTGAGATGTTTAAAGAAATATGTGTCTCAAAAAAAAATTGTGCCCATAGGCCAACGCGTGCGCTAGCCTCTTGGTATGGACTGGTCCGTACCCGATGGCTGCACAGGCACGCACCAGTCGGGCGTAGATCTCTTTGGATGTGATCCGGTGGGGGGTTGTAATACTCCCCCTCAATGTTGCGGCAACACAGAGCAGAAGCTACGTATTGCGGCTGCTGCTATTATCCCCCTTTGCCTTAAAGAAGGGGGTTGGGGGGGTTACTTGTACCTCCCCCAAAATCTTGTTACCCTATACTTTTTCGGAAGTGAAGGTAATAGGGGAAGGGGAGGGAGCACGCTCCCTAGCCCACCTACCCATGAAAAGGTTACTTCAAAACTTTCTTTTTGAGCCTTATTCAAGCCTAAAAGCTTTTGTTCAAAGCTAAAATTCAAGCTTAACCTTGTAAAACTTAAGTTGATAATAAGAATAAGGCTAAAAGAAGGTTTTCCTAAGTTTAGAACTTTTGCAAGTTCTTCTTTCTCCAATACATTGTCATAAGGCCGTATTCTCTCCTTCTTCCTATTCCCTCTGTACCTACAATCTCCAAGTGAAAGTGCACATCTCTTGGAGAGGGGAGTGGTACGTAGGTGGGAGAGGAGTGGAGTTGGGGCCTAAATTGATTGAACAAACTTTTGGATTCCACATGCCATGTGGCAGGCCCTTGGGCCTCCACCTTGGTCTTAAACTTCTAGAAAGGAAATGTCGGCTCCTTTTCCTTTTTGAGGCCCACTTGTCCCTTTTGCATGGATTGGGTATGAGGTGCTTGAGGGAGGGGATAAAGGAAGGTACTTTGACATTCCTTCAGTCCACTTCTCCAAGTTGCAAGTTGTTGCTCCCTAAGCCTAAGTTTGTGTATTTCAAGTTTCTTGAGCCACACACTCTTGTTTTTATTTGCTGTTTTTCCTCAAATTTCTTGCATCACCTCTCTCCTTTTTCCATGGACTCTCCTATAGAAGGAACCCAAGCTCCAAGCCCAACAGCGACCGACATGGACAAAATGGTGCATGCCATTAATTTATTACAAAAAATCATTCACACGCAGTCAAAGCATGAACGGGCGGCGGCAGAGATGAAGGCCATGGCACACTCTCGGTAAGCCCTCTTGAACCCGATGTTTATTCCAAAGTTCTTCACAGCGGAGAAAAAGGACAGGCATTAGGATGTTATTTTGGCGAGGCGAGATCAATGGAGTTCTCACTTCTCTATGCACGATCTCAGAAAGCTCGCGGATTGCAGCTACCATCATGTTTCTACGTGGTAAGGCGTATTCTTGGTGGCAGGATCTTAAAGAGCGCACTACGGTTCCTATAACTTGGGATGACTTTTAGGTAGCCTTTAAGGCCGCATTCATGCCAATCTTGGACGATTTCGAATTTTATCGTTGGCTTGCCACCATGCAGATGAGTACAAAGTTGTTGGATGTCTATCTTCAGGACTTTCAAGAGGCGGCTTCGCGGTTTGTTAACCGAATAGACAGAGTTCTTTTGAAGTTGCATTTCATTTTGGGCATGCCTAAAGAATATCAGCTGAAAGTCCATCGGAATCAGCCACAACCTTGGAAAATGTTGTGTGCGTCGCCAAAATCTATGACGCCACGCACACTTTAAAGTCTTTCTATATCACACCATTTGTGCTCCTTTGTATCCATTGATCGTGAGGGGTCTCTCTTGAGGGGTCCATTCGGATACATTATGGTATAGGTGGTCTTCCACAACAATTACATATACATAGATCTAATGTTTGCTTCAACCATGGCTTTCCATTTAGATCTCTTATGGTGTAGGTGTGGCACAAAGATGGGTCGCTATCCGTTACCAAGGATGGGTGATCTAATGGACCCTGACTGAATGGTGCAAAGTAATTCACCAAGTTAGACCTTAGGTTGGGTTACCATCAAATAAGAACTAATTAGGGGGATGTCTCTAGAACTAAATTTTGTATTAGATATGGCCTTAGATAATTTTGGTTTTATCCTTTGGTCTTACGAACGACCCATGAACTTTTCAACAGATGATGAATGATATTCTTTGTCCGTATATGAGAGAATTTGTCATGGTATTCTTGGACAACATTTTAATTAATAGTAGAACTCTTGAGGAGCATGAAGCACATCTTTGTATTGTCTTCAAAATTCTAAGACAAAAAAAGTTATACTCAAGAGTCTAAATGTGAGGTTTTTCAAACATAGCTCAAGCACCTTGGATATATCATTTCCGATCATCGCATTGAGATCGATTATGATAAACTCCAAAAAGTACGAGACTGGCCCATCTTGAAAACTATTAGAGAAGTTAAATCTTTGTTGGGTTTCACAAGTTTTTTCCATAACTTTATTCAAGATTATGGGAAAGTAGCATTACCCCTGACTAATCTTCTCAAGAGAGTGAAGAAAGCCAAAGAAAATCCGAAAATGGTAACAAGAAAAAAGCTTGTAGGCCCAGTAAAATCACTACTCCCAATGGTGTGGACCAATGAATTGAATCAAAGCTTTGAGGCTTTGAAATATCTAGTGGCTACAGTGCCCATACTACACATCGTGGATTCTAACAAGCCATTTCTAGTTGAAACGAATGCTCATGACTATGCAGTAGGAGCAATCCTATATTATGATGGTCGACCAGTGGCTTTTGAAAGCAAGAAGCTGCCCCAGCTCAAAGTAGAAATTCTACTTGTGAGAAGGAGCTTTTTGTTGTCATTCATGCTTTAAACACTTGGAGGCGTTACTTGTATGACTCCCTATTTACAGTGATGACAGATCATAAATCTCTTTAATTTATCTGTGATGTCGTTGACTTGAGGAGTTGTTAAGGCGCTATTGTCAGAACTCATTCAAGAGTTCGAGTCTGACTAAGTACTGTCGAGGTGCGTCAAACTGTGTCACTAGTCTCTCATCTCAAATCACTTAGAATCCGATGGGCAAACAAAACGAGTCAACCAGTCTATGCAAGATATGCTTCAAGCATATGTTTCTAGACATCAAGGGAGACACATGTCACTGACTAGACCATGCTTGATGAGGGGCCCACTTGCTCTATGAATATATAGAGGTGGGAGTCTCCCTTGGCCATTCATTCAATCTACTCCAGGCCAGGTCCGCCAGGAGATGTGTGCTAGGGAGAGCTGAGACGATCACTAGTGGTATGGGATACTGGTTATTGTTGGAGGCTGGTCCATGCATGTAGGTGTCGATTAACTCCAGTGCATGGGGGTGAGTCGGTAAAGACGCAATGGATGGGCGGTAACAGTGCGTTCATCACATATGTTGGGTGTGCAAAAACCTTAAAGATCTAGAAGATTGTGATAGCCTGCATCTTAAGACCACTTTCGAATACAACTCCCTTGGATTGTGCCACAACTTGACACCTTCTAGTGTAATATATTGCTACTTTGGCTACATATAGTGCTCATTTCACAAAGCACACTTATTTTTTTCATAGGCCGATATGATAGCTTTGAGCTTTATTTCCTATTTGATTAGACTTTTGTTTCCCACTCTCTTGCTTTTGTTGAGTGTCATGCACAGCTTGACTATCCTACACACACCCCTTGTCTTTCGTCCATCATTGCAATTTTGTTGCTCACACTCACTTTCTTGCATTAGTTGATGGTGGCAACATGCATTCCTATAACGGCAAGTACATTTTATCACACTTACCACTCCAGAACCAGCTTTGGATGTTAATATCGGAGATTTCATGGACCGGGCTGATTTTCATATACTACATATTGCCCAACATGACAACATGCATCATACTTTGGTGCGGATTGTTACGAGCTCGTAACCAGTGCCGAACCCTAGAGAACACAGATAGGTCAGATACCACAGTCAGGGTCGTGTTCAGCGTACATGACCAACAGGGCAAGACAGTGTGAGTAGTGTGCCCCAGCACGGTCCATAGCCATGGCGGGCCTAACACAGCCTAGGGACCCTGTCAGCAGGATAGGGCCCCCAGATGGGTCCCGACGTGCAGTCGGCCACGTCAGTGCCACGTGGCCGACACTTGGCAGTTGCATGCTACCAGTCGTCACACTAGGCTAGGAGGGGCTTACTCTATATCAGGGAGTAGGCAAGGTTGGGTGGATCAGTTAGTGTTTGCCCTACTGTGGTGTTAGGATCTATTACATTGGTATCAGAGCCATCTCCATCCTAGGGAGTTCAGAAGCGGCAGTAGAGAAAGCTATTAGAAGATAGGAAATATTTCTCAGATTCTTAGAAAAGAATAGAGGAAAATCGCTGTAGGACCAGCTTTAAAATCCTTCAATTTGCTAGAATTTTCAGTAGTTTGGAGGAGAATTACACTGGTACAGCTTCAGTGCTGTTAGATCAGCTTTCCTCTCTGATTTTGTGGACGTCTTTCTTAGATTTTTAGAGGTTTGGGCATCAAATTTTCTTGCTACAGATCAGCGAGCAGGGTGCCATCGAAAATCCAGAATTTGGAATAGCTTTTTGGCTTCAAACTTGTTTTTTTGGACCAACTCAGATGTTGTCAGATCAACAAGGGTAGGCAGCTTTCAATTTCGGAAAGTTTTATACTTTTTAGGGTCCTTTGCCTCGCTTTTTGGAGCCCCACGTCTGCAAACAGAGCAGTGAGCAACTCTACTCAAGAAACCGGAAATCTTGGTACCATTTTGGAGCCACAAACGGGAATTTTCCGGGACAACAGGTCTGAAATCTTGGGGAAAAGAGCTGAAAGGGTTCCTCTTCATAATTTCTTTGGAAGTACAGTCCTCAGAAACAGCTACGTCATCTTTCCTTTCCCTTGTACAGTTGTAAATTAGTCTTTTAGACTTTTTTTCCTTCAGAAGTTAAGGTAGCTCTCTTTCAGTTCCGAAGATGACCACTCCTCAGGGACCTGATCAACCCCCGGAGAGAGGCTTCGACGAACTTGAAACAGAATCCTTGGCTTACAGTAAAGGGAAGGAACCCATGGAATTGGAAGAACAGGAACAGTTCGCCGAAGAACTCGACGAACTGGTTACCAAGGAGCAGTTTCTCCAGTTGGTAACAAAAGTGGATGAACTGAAGTTGGCATTAGCCAATTTCAAGTCCAGTGTGGACGACTCGTTCGCTGAACTCAAAAGCTTGATTTTGAGTTCCGCGAAAAGAAGCCTTCCCTCCACTTCTCAGTTATCCCCTTCTCCACTTCCATCAGTTTTGGGTGAGACTTTACGGTCTCACCCCAGTGTATTTAAAGATTTAAAGCCTCTTACTTTTAATGGGGAAGAGAAGGATAGAAATGCAGACATTCTACAACCCTTCCTCAGCAAATGGAAGAACATTCATGCTCTTAAACAGACCCCTGACCATTTGCAAGCTATTGAGGCCAGTCTTTCCTTAGGGCCTATGGCCTATAAGTGATGGTTAAATCTCCAGGAGACTGGGCAGACTCCCCGGTCATGGAAAGCTTTTGAAGAAGCTTTCCTAAGAGAATTTCTACCAGAAAATGAACTTGATAGAGCTTGGGAAGCCTGGGAAAGAACAGTAATGGATAAATCCCTCATCCAATATATCTCGCAGTATCGAGAAGCAATTTTAAAGATTAAAAATATGGATGATTATCAGAAAATCAAGGGATTTGTTCGTGGCCTCAAAGATGAATATAAAGTAGAGGTCCAGAGAAACTCGCCTACTACCCTTGAGCAAGCTCTCAGATATGCTCAAATCTATGATGATTCAGTGGGTAGGAAGAGGGCGAGACAGCAGTTACTTTCTGAGCAGCCTCCTCAGAAAGACTTTCAATTTAAAAAGAAATTTTTAAAAAGAAAGAATCAAGATAAATTTAAAAGTGAAGCTCCTCAGAAACGTTAAAACCAGATGATTTTGAGAAAGCCAAACAAGAACGTTTGTGCTTTGTGTGTATGGGCAAGGGACACACAGTCAGATAGTGTCCCAAGGGGCCTTTCACAAAAAAAGATAAGAAAGATAAAAAACAAGTTCATCTTGTTTAGACTGTATGTTTCCCCAGTGACTCGGCAGCTTCCGAGATTAAAGTGTATCATGAAGATCATGAACACTGTTGCCAGCTAACCTCTGCAATGCTAGCGAGACCCTTCAGCTTTGGGCCACATGACCTAGTACGTATGCATGGGAAAGTTGGTAACCAGTCAGTAAGAGTTATGGTTGATGATGGGGCAACCCATAATTTCATCAACTACACCCTGGTTAAAAAGCTTAAACTACCAGAAGTACCTAGTCAGCATAGGTACATAGTTTCATTAGCTAAGGGTGAAGATAAAAAAATATGGGAAACTATGGTAAGTAGTTTGAATCTTGGTATTCAGGGTCACCAAGATGAAATAAACTTTCAGATAATGCACCTGGATTGCACAGATATTGTTCTCGGGAGAGATTGGCTCTACAGCTTAGGACCTTCCCTCCACAGAAACTATCAGGAGAACACCCTCAACTTTCAGCATAAAGGCCGAGAGATCCAGTTGCATGGGGAGCATGATGTTCCCAACAGTCCTATGGTCTGCAGTTCAGAGCTCTGTCAGCTAATCGGAGACAAAGACCATCAGGTATTCTTATGTGACTTTCAGTTTATTCCTGAAGTTTCTATTTCCAGTTCTATTCAGCAGAAAATCAGTAAATTAGAAACTTTATTGTCTAAATTTAAAGATGTTTTTCCTGAAGATTTGCCACATGGTTTACCACCTAGCAGAGAGGTAGATCATGTAATAAACCTAGTACTAGGTACAGCACCTGTTTCTAAACCTCTGTATCGGCTCAGCCGAACAGAGGATGAAGAAATAACTAGGCAGTTAACAGATTGTCTTGGGAAAGGCCAAATTCAGACCAGTAGTTCACCATGGGCCTCACCAGTCCTATTGGTGAAAAAGAAAGAGGAGTCTATGCGTGTTTGCATAGATTACAGAGCCCTCAATAAAGTCACAATTAAGAATAAATACCCTATGCCTCGGGCAGACGAGTTGTTTGACCAACTCGACGGGGCTAAGTTCTTCAGTAAAATAGACCTCAGATCGGGATATCATCAAGTCCGTATAAAATCGGAAGATGTCTCGAAAACAGCTTTTAGGACTCGTCACGGTCATTATGAGTTTAAGGTGATGCCATTTGGGCTCACAAATGCTCCAGCTACCTTTATGACCTTGATGAACAATGTCCTCAGACCATACTTGGGTAAGTTTGTAGTCGTATTTTTAGATGACATCCTCGTCTACAGCAAAACGAGGAAGGAGCATCTAAAACATCTCAGAAAGGTGTTTCGACTGCTCAGAAAGCATAAGCTTTATGCTAAACAATCCAAGTGTGAATTCTTCGTTGAAGAAGTAGCATATTTGGGTCACATTATCTCTTCACATGGGATTAAGATGGACCCAAATAAGGTTAAAGCCATACTCAGTTGGCTGAGACCTCAAAATATTTTGGAACTTCAGATCTTTCTTGGTTTGGCGGGATATTACAGATGATTTGTCAAGGAATATGCTCAGATAGTAGTTCCCATGACAAATCTTCTTAAGGGGAAGGGAAAGGAGTTCATTTGGGAGTCTGCACAGCAGGAGAGCTTTGATGCTCTCAAAACAGCTTTAGCTACAACACCAGTTCTAAAAGTCGTCGACCCCAATCAGCCATTTGTGGTCGAAACAGATGCTAGCGACTTTGCAGTAGGTGCTGTGCTAACTCAGGGTGGACGACCAGTTGCGTTCGAGAGTAAAAAACTCGAGCCAACTCAGACTAGGTATAATGCCTACGAAAAGGAACTCTTTTCTATAGTCCATGCCCTTAAGACTTGGAGGCATTATTTATATGGTGCCAACTTTGAGGTCCTGATAGACCATGAAAGTCTCAGATACCTTTGCAATCAACCTGAGCTTAGAGGTCGGAAAGCTCGTTGGGCAGAGTTGATGCAAGAGTTTGACATGTCTATCAGATATCGACGTGGAAAATTCAATACAGTAGCAGATGCCCTTAGCAGAATGCCTATGATAAACAAGCTGAGTTTTACTCAGATTCGTAATGAGTTACTCGAGTCCTTGAAAGGGAAATGCCAGCATGATGCATTCTTCTCTACTATCTGGAACTCAGTCCAGAGCAGACACTTACAGACTCCAGAACCAGTTCCCGGGGCTGGTGCCAATTCATCGAAGAATACGGCAGCTTCCGTTGAGGATGATGATGAGTCCGAGTATACGTCCTCAGATGACGTTGAGGATTCTGAGCCTGTATTACCCAAGCAAACCCCAGTGGTTGAGGGTCAGTTGACTCAAGGATTCAAATGGAAACAGTATTCCATTCAGGATGAGTACTTGCTCTATAGAGATAGAGTATGTGTCCCCAATTCAGAGGATTATAGGCAGCAGGTCCTATATGAATGTCATGACAATCCTAGTGCGGGACACCCAGGCATACAGAAGACCTATGAGCTTCTTCGTAGGCAATTTTTCTGGCCCAGTATGAAAAAGGACGTCCACCAGTATGTAACCAGTTGCCAGAAATGTCAAGTAAACAAAGCAGAGCGTTTAAAGGCAGGAGAGTTGTTGCATCCCTTAGAAATACCAGCTGGTAAATGGGAGAGTATCTCCATGGATTTTATAGTAGGCCTGCCTAAAACCCAAAAGGGTAATGACGCTATATGGGTCACAGTTGACCGTCTGACCAAAATGGCTCATTTCATTCCGACCAAAGTTAGAGCTCCAGAGTTAGCGAGGTTGTTTGTAGACGGGCTATTTAAATTGTACGGTCTACCTTCCGGCATAGTCAGCGACCGGGACAGTAAGTTTACTAGAAATTTTTGGAGGGCAGTATTCCATCATCTCCATACTAAACTTAATATGAGTACCACCGACCATCCACAGACGGACGGTCAAACAGAGAGGGTAAATCAAGTGCTGGAGGATATGCTTCATGCATACGTCAGCAAGAAGCAGACTAATTGGGAGGAGTATCTCTCGATATTAGAGTTTGCTTACAACAGTACCAAACATTCAGCTACGGGATACAGCCCATTTATGCTGATGTACGGTTTTCAGCCACGCTCACCCACAGCTGTAAGGTTTAAACAAGAAAAAGTTGAAGCAGCCAAAAACTTTTTAGAGGACCTAAACCAGATGATAGAACATGCTAAGCGTAGCATTAGACAGCATTATGCAGATCCACACAGACGGGATGTGCAGTTCTCCACTGGTGAAAAAGTCTACTTGAGAGTTCCAGTCGACTCTAAAACCCTCAAATCAGGAGTGTGTGCTAAGTTGTCACCAAGGTATTGTGGTCCCTTTACCATCAGTAGGAGACTAGGCGAGGTCACTTATGAACTAAAACTCCCACACAGCAATAAGGTTTTTCCAGTCTTTCATGTAAGTCAGTTACGAAAATCCTTAACCAGATCAGACAAGCTGGTAGGAGATTCTTGATAGTAGAGAGACGCAGACTCGTCATGCTCTATATCGAGAATATCTGGTTAAGTGGAATGATCAGCCTGTTGAGAATGCCACTTGGGAAAGAGGCAGCGTCCTTCGCAAGATTTTTCCAGACTTTGTCTTAGAGGACCAAGACGGTTCTTAAGGGGGAGGGGAGTGTTACGAGCTCGTGACCAGTGCCGAACCCTAGAGAACATAGATAGGTCAGATACCACAGTCAGGGTCGTGTCCAGCGTACATGACCAACAGGGCAAGACAGTGTGAGTAATGTGCCCCAGCACGGTCCATAGCCATGGCGGGCCTAACACAGCCTAGGGACCCTGTCAGCAGGATAGGGCCCCCAGTTGGGTCCCGACGTGCAGTCGGCCACGTCAGTGCCACGTGGTCGACACTTGGCAGTTGCATGCTACCAGTCCTCACACTGGGCTAGGAGGGGCTTACTCTATATCAGGGAGTAGGCAAGGTTGGGTGGATCAATTAGTGTTTGCCCTACTGTGGTGTTAGGATCTATTACACGGATTGGTTTGCTTCAATGGGAATTTTACTTTCAAAATGTGGTGCCTCTATATGCGTCATTCACTTGTGATAGCCGCCACTACCCACTTTGTAGATGGTATTTCTATGTCTTACCATGCTACTCTCTCTCCAAAATTGGTCTTTCATAGTTGGTGCCTGGATGTAATTTTGTCTAGTTTTTACATGAAACTTGCTTCTCATGTTAATGTCGCCGATTCTTATGATGTTCATGATACCTGGCTTCTTTGAACACTTCCTTGCCACATTGGAGATTTCATGGATTGGGCTGATTTTCATATACTACATATTGCCCAATGTGACATCATACTTTGGTGCGGAATGTGATAATAAAAAGGAGCAAACAACAACAATTTACTTGGTAACAAGAAAAAATCAATAATATATTTTATTGATACTACTTGCACCCAAATAATCAGTCCTCAAATGAGAAACATTCAAGTAAAACCCAAACCTTGAAAATGGATCTTTTTTAGTTAGGACGTTACAAATACAGCATGACACAAGAAAATCTAACTATCTAAGCAATTTTTCTTGTTCAAAAGCAAATATAATTTCTCACTACTACATAATCTACACTTTATGGAGCTTCCACAATAGTTTGCAATGAAGAATATCACACATAAACTAATATAATAGTCACCGTTCCAAGTCGACCATCTGTGAAAAGTACAGTCACACCCTGTAGCGCAAAATAGCTTGCCCAAGCAGACTTGTCTGAACGAGATATCATATCCTCCCGATTCAATACCAGCACCTTTTTCTTATCACCAATCCATAAATCAATCTGATTGAAAGAAAGGGAGAACAATGTATAAGATCTCTCACTACAAAGGCATAAGTTACATATGCACTCTGGTACCTAAGTTATTGTATGAGTCTGATGCATAGCTACATCAAAGCAACCAAACGCACAAGAAAATAGCAAGAAATAAACCTTGAAGTCATCTTGTATCACAAGCAATACTTTAGAACATAATTTCTCAATACCAAAATTTCATGCAAACAAAATGGTGGTGCAAAACATGCTTTGTATAAGAAGACATGGCAACCTTACTTGGAATCTTGCACTTAAAAAGGGAGCATATTTAAAAAGTTCTTGTTCTTTCATCACAAATTTAAGGTCTACTAGACTCTTCTATGCCATATGCAATTTTCACAGTATGTCAACTAGAAACACACAATTTTGATGCACTTCTACACATCACTTGTCATCATGTAGGATCAACTCAACTTAATTGTATGAGAAAACCCAATTTTATTGCTTCTAGTGGAAGAGCATAAAATATATTACTTGCACTATGGTATTTGCCTTGCCAAACCATTCAACAAAAATGAAATGCATACTCATTTGAGAACATATGAATCAGCTTATCTATTCATGGTTACCGTAGGAGCGATGAGTAATTACTCCTTGGACCTCTTAAACAGACTCATTACAAAAAATCTAGTAGATTCAGATGTATATTTTTGGTAATTTTTGCAACTAGGGAAAAAAATAGGATTTTCGCAATGTTATTCCCACCCACCAACTGTTAAGGGCATAATAAATTCTTCTAACAATAAAACTTCTGGAAAACGTTCAAAAGGCATCAAAGAAAAGGCTCAATGAAAAACTCGTAAAAGTTGCAAGGCTCTCCTTTGCGAAAGAATCTAAATGACATCTTGATCTGGGGGGCTAATCTTGCTTTGAACCAATCAAAAAAGACTATTTTGACTAGCCTTCCAACCATTGGTGTATTGCATGGGTCAAGAGAGCAAGCCCCAATGGCATTTAGGAACATGCTCCAACTCTCCTTGAGGCTTTGGCTTTCCCACATGGGATTGTGCCCTCCCTTCACCCTTTCTCATAACAACGGTTGTCCTAGCCTTTGAACTCTTTGCTTGTTTTGTTCTCTCATCTCTGTGTGACCTCTGTTGGCTAACCATTCAATTTGCATCTACTTCAACCCTGCTATGTAAGGCTTGGCCTAGTGATCTTATTTATAGCTAAAATGTCAATAAACTTTGTCACCACTTCTAATTCACTTGATAATGAAATCTATTGAGATTTGATGTTTTACAAACAAGGCAATTAGTTAGAACATGAAGCTTACAAAATCGATTAGTTACAACTTACAGATCAGTCAATCATACTCCTCTGAGTTGCCTTTGTCAAGACTTTTTTGATGGTGTATGTAGCCACTTAACAAAGTATTCATAAAAACTCAACAAAATTTTCTTATCCTAGTGTAGCCCCCTACCATTCTACTCCTTTTTAAAAACTCCAATGCAAAAGACAACACTCTCTACTGCTCTTAAGATATAATTGCGTGTTCTAATTGTATACATACGTTCTCTTTGTTTTGCTAGTTTTCATGATATGGCAAAGGGTGAATGAAGACGTTTCAAAAGAAGAAGAATGTTCAAAACTTAGCACCAAGCTCTTAGCAATTCGTTTCAAATTTTTGTTGCATGTGACTTTGAATATATCACCATGGACAAATGATGTTGGGACATTTTCGTTGGACAAGAGTCAACTCCTCAATCAGAGCCTAAATTGAAGAAACACATCGAGAGAGGATAGAAAGCACACGAAGTCCTCAACCTTTCTAGCAAAGACAATATCATTCCTCATAACTATAATGCTAAGGACCAAAAAAAGGTTGGGAGATTCTAAGGTCTATGTATGAGACCATGGATTCAACCAATATCTTTTATTTGTAGAAAGCATGCATAATCTTCGAATGGATGCAAATGACTCTATCAATGAGCACTTACTAAGGTCAAGGACCTTATGGATCAGCTTACAATTGTTGGCGAGAGAATCGGTGATAGGTGTTGTTTCCATAATCTTGAATAGTCTACTTAATGCTTTTCAACATTATGCAATGTCACTCTCAACTAGGAAGAGAGTCCCTTCATTTGAAAAGTTATGCAATCGTCTTCATAAGGACATGAAGAGGAAGGATCTTTCCAAGAGGACAGATTTTTCAAACGGTCCTTATTTCCCATTTCAGATTTATCCCTTCAAATTACTACAAGCTTAGTTCATCTCTTGGCACAAACTATTGTGCTATAGTGAAGATGTAGCAAAAAATAGAAAGTATGGTTAAGTTGAGAGGTATGAAAAGAGACGTTTATTCTTATGTATAAGATTGTGTTTCTTGCCAAGTAAACAAAGTGGAACATGAGAAGCGTGACAGAGACGCTTAGTTTGCCTCGCATTTCTAGTGGGAAATGATGGAAAGCTATGTTTAGATGCAAAATTTTTATCTAGAGACAAGTAGTTAGATCGAAATGGTTATTCAATTGTTAGACTACTCCCTTTGTAAATACATCTTGAATCAACAAACAAAATAGATCAATTGGCGACATCTTGCTTGATTTGGTTCACATGTCACTGGATATGACTCCCTTCCTTCCATTCTATGGCTATGAACCTTCAAAACCGATGAATATGGATATATGGAAGGTAACAATACTCATCTATAGAAGCAATGTTTCTAGAAAGAATCGACTCCTCCAGGATCAAATCAAAAAAACATTCCAGGGTTTTGTTTATCACTAGCATCCTATAATTACAAAAAACGAGTGTTTGTTTAGGGTTTTGTTTGCAATCATAACTCTATATAGCATAGACTATAATGAATCAGGTCTTGTCTCCTAACTATAGATTCTTGAATCACATTTGTTGAGTGCTTAGTAGAACTCGTTTGAATATGTATTGAAACACAATAGAAAGTAATAGCAAGACACCTAGCATTCAAAACTTAGAATTGGATTAAAAACTTCAATGCTTAGTCTTATAACTTAATGAATAAAGAGCTCTTCAACATTGGTTTAAATCATGGTAGCAGATACTTGATAGCAAGACACATTAACGATCACACTTATACACCTAGCCCTAATTTGGGCCCCCTTAACCTATAAATAATAAGAGAAAAACATTCTGAAAAAAAGTCAAAAATATATATTTGCCCTATTTTAATTTGTGTTCGAACTTGGCTTCAAAATCATTCGAGCTTTGAAATGTAATTTGGTGAAATATTGTGTATAGATCACTCACAAGTTGCAGCAACACCACCTAGGGACACTTCTCTTTGAGGCTATTTTCTAAGTTACATCAGCAACAAAACATTTGATCACATAACTCTTAAAAAAGGTAGTCTTCCTCCTAACATTCCACCAGAATATTTTCACTAGTTGTAAGTAGCTAACATTCAACAAATGACTACGTTGTAATAGCAAACTTGTGTCGTATCATTTCAAAAACAATTTCCAAGGAAAGTATTGTCTACATCACATTAACAGCAAGACTTTTGACCATTGGAGTTGTCAAGAGATTTGAATTTTCACCATACCACTATAGAAGAGCCTATTTCAACTCCCATAACATTAATTGTTGAGAATGTGTTCCAAGTACAAGCCTTAAGCAAAAAGCAATCGTTTAAAAAAGGGACTAACTAAATAATAGAAAATAGTGACAAGGACTTGAAAATCTCAACTGAGGGATCTATATCTCAATTATGTTGGTGCTTTTGTAAGAATAGTTTGAAGAATTGATTGATACTGCTTTACATTATGATATCCAAAGAAACTTTTCATACTTGAATGAGAGGATTTTGAAAGTTAGAATTCACTAATAACACACAAAAGCACAAAGTTGACAACACGTGGATACTCAAAAATGAAATGCATCAAAAGTAGATGGGAGACATCACAATCTACCTCAGGATGACATGTTGCCATAGGTATTCTTGCATCTCGAACTTCCATGACAACATCGACCAAGCGAAGCTGATCTTTCAAATCTCGTTCAGCTTTAGCTATATGACCT
The DNA here is from genome assembly GCA_029204225.1 of Diphasiastrum complanatum. Classification (NCBI taxonomy): domain Eukaryota; kingdom Viridiplantae; phylum Streptophyta; class Lycopodiopsida; order Lycopodiales; family Lycopodiaceae; genus Diphasiastrum; species Diphasiastrum complanatum. The sequence continues at coordinate 16,450,175 of CM055104.1, read as the reverse complement.
GGATACCACTGAAAATCCAATTGCAATCAAGTACACGTCATATCTTAAAAGCACAAGTAGTTTTCAAAGTAGTCTAATCTTAGTTCATATCACTATCCAAATAATGTCTCAAAATGCTAACAAGCTCACAAACAAAACAATTATAAGTAACACAAACTGTTGCAGTTAAAAATTATTTCTTTCAAAATGTATAAAATGCATAGACGAATAATCTTATTGGTGATCTACCAAAAACTTGTGAGTGTGTGAACTTCCTATAAATAACTAAACAAATCATTACATATCATGTCATGACGGCAAGTGTATTCATCATGTCCTACAAAAATCCATATATGTTTAACACAACAAAGTTGCACATGCATTTCAAAAAAATGATCCATAAGTGGAAGTTGAAAACGTGCCATAGGAAACATCAATGGAGTAGAATCTACGTATCAAAGAGTCTATTTCTTCAAAATATGATAAGAAGAGAAAGCTTAGTTCGAGCATTATGTTCCGGTAGAAATAATCAAGCTGAACACAATCAATAGCATATCGCCAAGTTGAGGGGAGTAAACTCACCTGCACCCATCCACACAAACAGCTATGTTAGAACAAAGGAGCCCATGAGGGGATTGCAAGCTTCGATGCATACTCCCAATTGTATCCATGTCACAACCTAACAATATTCAAAGATTAGTCATTCAACGTCAAACATTCATTAGCCTCGACATTCAACATCATTGTTAGTACCATATAAATTTTTTATCATAATGCTAGTGATTCTCACTAGGAAACAAATAGCACTTTGGGCACTTCCTCCTTGGTTACATCCATGTGACTTCTTATTACTCGTAGTACAGCGACGTTTATTGTATAGTAGTGCATGTAACCGCTAATGTCATACTAGCTGAAAATCATATGCACGAGTCTTTTTTTCGAACTCTTCATAGAAATTGTCAATGAACAATTTGAGACTTTGTAGCATGGACTTTTCTACTCTTTAAAAATCTACTTGAGTTGTATTATATTTGAATTTTATTGTGTCTCAAGAAAAATCATACTATGGAGTGATTTCAGCCTTTTTTTGAAATCCTATCCAAACTCAAAGCTAAAGGGATAATATTAGGGTTTCTAAGAGTTGCATTCAAGACGAGATTTAATGTGCCCAAAAAACATACAATAGGTCTATGTTTTCTCAAATGGCTTTTCATTGAAAGCAACAGTGACCACTTCATGTTTGAACCTGTTAATAGATTTTCAGCCCTTGAGAACATAGTTTAAGGGTATAAAATAAGGGTTTCAATGAGCCATGCTCAAGACGTCATTCATTGTGGCTCAAAGCTAGTCCATGTTTTCGCTAGCTTTTTGTAAAAAGTAACAATGACAAAAACTTATGGCTATCTAATCAACACATTTCTATTAGAGAACATTATGTAGTCTAGATTATTTCTTAAACTTATCATACTCTAGACAATAGTGAGTATAGTAGTCAGTAGTACGTGTACAAAACATTCAAAAGTTTGTTCAAAATTGCGCTAAGAGAAATGGAGGTCGTTGATCTTGGACGTCAACTTCTACTAAGGAATAGCCAAAGTCAAAATTTTGATACCAAGATGTTCAATAAAAAAGATCACAATTTCTATTTTCTTCATGGTTCAATGGAAGAATAGAAATTAAGTTCCTACAAAATACTATTATTTACTAAGGCCAAAAAAGGATTTAGCAGGGGGTCATTAACCAGCAATCAAAGATAAGTCCACTTATGTCAAAAACATGCAAAAGGCTGGTAGCAAGAGCATTCACCTATTAAAGCCCTGAATAGCATATACAATTGATATTGGCGTGTGATAACTAATTAGAGTCAATAGCAACTTCTAATCACTACTTAAGGTCCCTTAATCTAGAGTTAGAAACTGTTGATTGAGGCTAACTAGTGTTATAACAGATTTCAGACCACCCTTTCCGATTAGCCAGACATTGTTTAGATAGCTCTTTGGGTACTTTTTCAAATGTTGAATTGTCCAACAATGCAGGACGACAAAAGAAGATCATTCCCGAATTTAAATCAAACCACCACTTGAGAAGCATTTGCGAATAGTTATGAAAGACTGTGGATTTTGACTGAAAATTTAAAAGCCGAGCCCACAGTGATTTGGATAGATGCTTAGGCACAGCAGAAATAGCAGAAAACTACTTCAGCTGCAAAAACAAACACTAAACGTAAACCCAAAGTTGCACGCTCTCAAAACTTCAACTTTGATAAGAACCATCTTCTGTATTGTCGACATGGTTCAGAACATGATGACGTACCTGAACTAGCCTTTCAGATCTTGTGAGATAGCTAATATCTGCATCAAGTTCGGCCCACTGATTTTCCAGATTTCTCTGTGGTACAGCGCTGATTGGAGCTTGTAACAATTTTGCTTTCCAACACAAGCCTGTGAACTTTACCTGAAACAAGAGCAACCACAATCTGATCAAATGAGACGACAAGACGGCTAGATTCCATTCCCTATTGCGGAAGGATATGACAACAAAGAAGCACTTCAAAAACCGACCCCTTAGTTTGAGTCTTTGTGAAGTGGGAAAAACTTGATACTACATTATAATGCTCACTTGAAGGTCCTAAAATCTGCCCACCTTAAATCCAGAGGTTTTAAGACGACTGCTTGCGCACGCAGGGAATGAGAGGAGATGAGGCGACGGCCCAGGAAGGCTTGCCATCCTTCTCCGAGAGCGATGGAACTGAGTTCTACAGCCAAAGATAACCGAGAAAAGTTAGAAGTGAATACTTTCAAGATTTGCTGCTTAAAATTATCTTTGGAGAGTGTCTGAGCTTTTCTTTTTGGATTATCAGCATCTAAAACTAGTTGCGGTATAGCTCATATTCCATATCCTCAAGACATTGTTCTGTCAAGTGAAGTAGCGAGGCAGAGTATGCAGAAAAACAAAGGGAAAGGCAGGCATTTCACTTACAAACTACAACCCAAAAAATCTTTTGGTTGGATAACAGAATTAACAGCTCAAAACATTTCGGAATTGTAAAGAAACGCTACACTCCTCTCCTCTTTTGATTTGAATTCGCCTTCGCTCTCAATACAATTCGCAAACATTGCATTTATCATTTTGCAAAGGAAGGAAACAATAAGCTGTATGCTACTTCTATGCATTTATGTCGATGATTCCCCAAAATCATGATAATATGAGTGGTGAGGTTTTACCTCAAGTTTTAAGCAACAAGAGTCTACTTCTTCTTTTTAGCTTTTCCCCCATAATAATGCTAAATCTATTTATTAGGTTTTTACAATTTTGTTCTATGGCATAGTCCAATCTCCTTGCTCAAAGATGATAGCGAGACAATAGCCATGTGACATGGGGTGAAGCATATATGTTCCATAAATCAAGGGTTATACATGATACTTGTAGCGAGATCTCTCTCTCTCTCTCTTCTCTCTTTGAGCTCCTCCGCAATGGGAATGCTTGAGGAGTGGAGTCCATGGGCCTGAAGTGTTGGCCCCACTCCATCCAAGGGTGATGGATGGAGTTAAGGGAGAAAAAATATATTATCTCTCCCCTTGATGGTGTGGGACCTGTGCAGCAGAGGCATTGCAGGTGCCTCTGAGGTGCACTCTCTAATGAGAGCCCTCGGCAATGATATGCACGAAGTTAATACATGAGACAAATCAATCTAGTATTGAATGTTAGAATTTTAATGTTAAATTTCACTCTTCACTTTTCACTAGTTAACTATCTTTTTTAGACTAGATTGTAATTCAACTACTATATTCTTTTCTCTCTCTCCTATCAAGGTTTTTTGTACTAGCAATTTCGTTGTTATGTGATTAGTGTGTATTACGATGGCTTCCTTTTCTTCTATGGTGAATGCATTGCGAATGCTTGCTAATTTCATTATTAACATGATATCAGGGCGCCTTCAATTCTAAGTACCTACTCAGTGGATTCAGCTTGTCACAAGCTCCGTACTGAGGTGAGATAGTCCCTCACATGAAGTGAAAGCTAACATATGTTAGATTTCATTCTTGACGGCATTTGTAATGTGGAACTATTCTACAGTTTTAATTGCATTATCGAGACAATGTCGAATGTATCAAGACCGTTTGCAAAATACACGTGTTGCCAAAACAATTTCGAGAGATTATCGAACAAATTTCGAATCAACCAAAATCAATAGACTGTCGAGGGTCAAACTCGACTTAAATTGATTGCATAACGGAGCCTTATCTGCTTATTTTGGGTCAAGCATCTGTAATTCATCACCTTCAATACAAACTACTTTCGCTACTTGTCTTGTTCTATCGTTTCTGTTATTTCTTCTTCTCATAATCTAAGTTTCTGTTCTTAAATATTGGCATAGCAATCTGTTGGAAATGAGGTGCAAGGTGGGTGACAGTTCGGAGTGTCGAGAGACACAGACAACGTTGCAGAAGACTTAGTGAATTAAGAGCATCGTGTTTAGATCGTCTGTTACAAAAAAACAAGTTGATTAATCGATGAGTTAGTAGGTGTCTTAGACAACCATAGATACAAAATTCGAGGCGTCAAGGACATCCGTGATTATGCCCTTCAACTCATTTGATACAACACATAAGGAGAGTAGCAAGTATTTGATTCACAAACAGAAAAGTAGAAACAATCATTCACACATTATACACTAATTTGAATAATGCATAGTATAATTAAGATGCGTAAATGTACATGAAATTGTTGTAAATAAATCTACTTATAAGTATACAAGCCTAGAAGAACGACTTAGAATCGATCGGTCATGCTAAGCTAAAAGACAACAAGAATGTCACTGGGTCGAAGCTCCAAATTAGATAGATCGATAACATCGCTCGTTGTTATGTGCATCTAACTTTGTATATGTATACAATGTAGTTACTCTATAACACGTTGGGCATGAAGACCCGATAGTAGTAACAATGGCTCGAGACGTTAGCTTGCCATTAGGTTCGAACATCTTTCGAAGAGTGTCGAGCCGATTATTCAACTGTTTTTTTAATGTCGAAGGATTTGTCGAAAAGTAGACTGTCGAAGATGACTCTTTAAACTTGTGTGTTAATGTTACGTCCATGTCCAGTATGTGGGATTTGAAATAATTCCTGACATGGATAGCCGATTGCTCCAATGTATAAGGTTATTAGTTATGCCTCGTCATTCCAAGCTTGACCGATATTGTAATTAATAATCTTATGAGGACCCAGACCTATAATTGGACATACGAACACTTGCATGGTGTTGACTGTTATTATGCAAGAGTAGGAGGTCAATTGCTTATATTTTGGTTGTATGGAATCCTAAGAGGAATATTCTCTCTTCAAAGGAGATTATATATACTAGTGGAAACTCACCCATCTCCCTATGGAATTTCCTGATCCCTAAAGCCAGGATCCCCTCCTATCTTGTATTCGTCACTATGGCTTGGGGGTGAAGTGGTTAGGGTATTGACTAGCAATTTCCAATTGGTTGGGTGGATTTGCTCCACATATGTCCTTGTGGTTGTATGTAATGGGATCTAGAGGTAGATCTTCACTTGGCGATCGTTACAGTGGTATCAGAGCCAGACTTTGCATCAATCAAAAAGTGGAGTTGCTTTTTGCTTTTTCCCAGCTTTTTGGTATTTCCTCCTTGTTTTTTACTTCCAGGTGGTGAAATTGACCTCCAAGTAAGTGGATTCTCTGATTTTGGTTTGCTTTTAGCCTAATGATCATTATTCATTAACAAAAAATGATGGAAATTTATGGATTTTTGACGGTATTCCATGTTTTGGCTTGAAATTCATCAAAGCTATTGTGTACGAATGTTTTTAAGAAATTGTACAGGTCATTATGATTGATTCTAATGATTGCATGCCATGGTTATGGTCAAAGATAGTGATTTTTGGTCAAAATCTAGTGATTTTAGGCTAGAGATGGGCTATACGAACCATGATTGATTGAAATCAGACCTTTTTGTGCTTGCATGTAATTGATTTACAAGGATTTGTATCTAATTGCACTTAATTGTGGATTTGATCCACAAAATTAGACAAAATTGATCAAAAAAAGGTAAAAAATATATAGTTTTTTTTATGGTTTTTGCACTAATTTTGGAGATTTTCACAAATTCTTGGCCAATATTTTGCATTCACGTTTTTAGAGGTGTAATGATGCTATCCTAAGGCTTTCATGAAGTTTAGGATTGGACACCGTTAAGGGTCTCATAAACTAAAAAAAAATAGTGTATTTTTGTCATTTTTTGAGCTTGAATAACTCTCGAATGGTGGTCTGAATCTGTTGGATTTTTTTGCAAGTCGAAAGATATGATGATTTCCTCTGATTTGAGCCATCATGCACCCAATTTGATACTGGAAAACTTAGGCACCATTATCTTGAAACTTTGCTTGTTGAAGGAGTCCATAATTGCAATTTTTGCATAATCTGAGTTTATGATTGCTTTCTGGACCTAATAGAAGCATCTATGCCTCTCTAATGAACCTTATAAGACTTCTTGTAACCTCTGATTGGATGCTTATTGGGCTGGGTATAGATTTTTGGTAAAACAAAAAGTACGCCCTCCTACCTGATTTTTGGTCATTTACAACTCGCATGTGTGAAGCCTAGACATGTCATGTCTTGTAAACCTCCTCTCTCTCTGTACTGTGCTTTACAGTGACCAAATTGGAGTCCTATAGCAAAAGTTATGGCTGTCGGAAGTTTGACAGTTTTTAGTCTAAAATTTAAAAAAATTTGGATGCATGATACAATGTGGTACAATAGGTTGATTAGAGTAATTTCATTTACAGTTTTACAATAAGCTAGTCGACAAGCAAATTTCCCAATTACTAGGCAATTTACGTTAAAAAAATTGATTTTTTAGAAATCACTACATGTCATGTTTGATGCATGCAGGATGTTTCAAAATCCTTTCAAAATGGGATGGCAACTGTGAAACTGCCAAGTCGATGTTTTAAATTGATTTTCACAGTTTTGGTCCATATCAAACGGAATTTGAAAATCCCAGTTACGTAAAACTTTGAAAGAACGATGTTTTGGATTTGTTCAAATTCGTTGGTTATTGATCAAATAGAAATTGCTTATTAAGTGAATGACCAAACCGAGTTGAAATCAGTCAATTTTCAAAATCTATCAACTAATAAGGAGCATTTCTTGTCTTATGTGATCAATAAAGACCAAGAATAACGCAAGTATGTTAGAATGGTTTTTATGCCAATCTATATGTTGATGTGCCAGTAGTTGAGTGCGGCACTTAGATAATGAACAATCAAAACTGTTTGAATGACCAATAGATAAAAGACTATTGATTCCCAATTGGTCCTTTCCCTAGTCAAATTTGGGGCTTTCAGCTTGAACCGCATTTGGAAAGGGAGGAAGGAGATGAAGCCTAAGGGGTAGATGAATTGGTTGACCAAGTCGATCAGTCATGTTAATCTACTTTAAATTCCATAAGTAAATGTGTTTGTGAGAGTGAGTTTAATTGGAAACTAAGCCTTGGTAGTATTTTTATACTGCCTTTGGAAATTTGGGTTTCTTTCCCCAGTGTTTAGTTAGAATTTTGAGAAATCGAAGTTTCTAAGAGAAGAGGTATTGGCAGTCAAATAATCCATTTATGGAATCATCTCTGTTTTGCCATTGGATTTGGATCAAATCCCAGGATTTTTCAAATGGAATTAAATGGAATGTGTTCCATACAAGAATATAGTAATTTGGATTCTTTTCTATTAGAGAGTGTTTCTTTATAATAATTGAGACAGCCAAGAGAACTTCTAGCTTGTAAAAGAATTAAGTTCTTTTTACCGATTCTGTAATAGATATCGGATATTTATTATAGTATTGTTTTCGGTTATGTTGAGATTCTTAAATATACACTTGCGCATTTCAAATAGTAACTGAATGATACCTTTCATCCAAACGTTGGGTGTATGCAAAGTGGTATTCTTTGTGTAACGCTTAAGGGGCATGAGAGAATTCAATAGTTAGAAGTATCTCCTGAAATTGGTTGTGAATCGGATCCTATATTTGGGTATATGATAGCCAGATAGTTTTTTTGACTTTTTGGTAAACAAATCTAGAAGCAGAGAATTTTTGGAGGAAAAATTGTTGGTACGAGACATCAGTGATTCCAAAGGGAATTTCTTGTGCTAGATTGATCTGCAGAGAGATGGTTAGTGAATATTGTAATGGTAATACTAATAGAGAAATCCATTGCTTATTTGCTCAGGGTATGTTGGGAAATTATGAGATATAGATCCAAATCCCAAATGGTATCTCATTATTTATAAAATCTGGAGGCCCTTAAATCTATTTCTCTTTTATTTAGACCTCTACTTTTAAAAAAAAAAAAAATGAGACAATTGGATTGAGATTCATATAACTCCTTCCAGTAAAGAACTATGTTCTGAAGGGCTGATTATTGTTATATGAAATTGTTGTTAAAATTTCACAATTCTAGCTTGACCAATTTTGGTCACATGTTTTGTAATTGGCAAGATGGCCATGTAAATGGATGCCACAGGTGCCAAATAGCATAGGATGCTTTCCCAAAACTTCATTCCTCATATTTCATTGTGATAGCATCTTTGAAATGAGGCCAAAGAGTGCTTAGATAGGCTAGAGAAATTCTAGGAGCTAAAAATAGCATGTTTTACATTGTTTTTGGATCTTGAGATCTTGACCCCAAGTTAGGGTGGATCCAATGACCTATTAGGCTAGATGTTAGGGTTAGGGTATGATAAGTTCAGAGATGCCCTAAAATGCTCATATACGTGCTTGAAATGTATAAATATGTGATGGAATTTCCATCAAAGTATGAAAAATCAAGCTTATTCACTTCCATCAACATTGTCTTTGAGTGGTGAGTTAAAGCTATTGTATGTGGGTGATGTTATGCATTAATTACATGTTTTGGAAGGTATTGAAGTTGACTACAGGTGTAGTATGCTTGCTTCACTTTACTTTTGTGTATTTGATCAAATCTATATGCCTTTTGCGGAGTTAAATGCCAAATTAGCTAGTTTTGGTAACTAATCTTGATTCTAGTTCATAGTTTGGATCTAGATCTTTGATTTGTGCATCCTCCATCACTTTGGGATTGATTGGGATTGAATTTGCTGTAAAATTTTGTCACGGTATTAGAGCCTATAGAAAGTTCCTAGGAGTTGAATCTTGGAGTACATGTTTCCCAGTAGAGATTTTCATAAGGATTTGTATGCCACCACTCTTTAGAAAAGTGAATCATCCATTTGAGAGCTTAAATAGGTCGTTTTTAGGCTTTTTGAGGTCCTAAAATACACCTTTTAGGTTTAGATCAAGGCTTTTGATGTTTTTTTTCATCTAGAAATGCAAAACTAGTGAAAATTGTGTTTTTTTCTGGCTCGATTTTGGATAGGTTTGTGATTGAATATGTCAATGTGATTCAACCTGAATTTAGAGGGCTTTATTTGTGAGATATTTGTATGCTCTAAAGTGAATTTGGTTTAGTATAGCTGGATTCACCCTTCTTGTGAAAGTGAGATCAAGAAAGAGACTAGTTTTGATCAAATATATGGTAAATTGAGCTAGGTTTGGATCTAGTTTGGATCTAGAAGATTGATCAAGCTCAAGATCACCTTAGATCTTGTTGAGAAATCAGAGAGTGATTCTTCTCAAGTCCCAAAGAGATTGGGATAGCTACTTGTGATCATATCTTGTACGATAGACTATTTGCTTAGAAAGTCATTCATTGCATTTGAAATGAACTCTCCCCCTCCATATGTGCATAGAGCTTTGATTTTCTGTCTTGTTTGAATTTCAGATAGTCGTCTGAATTGTTGACAACATAGACATGCTTCTGATTTGTTCTTGATGAACATGATAGTAGTTCATCAGAAATAATCATCGATGAACGTAGTGAAGTACATCGATCCTTCGCATGATGGGATCTGCATCCAACCACATAGATCATAGGGAATTAGATCCATAACGCCTTTAGCTCTATGAGCTTGGCCTTTGGAAAATCTTGGCCTCTCGTTGTTTTGCCAAGAATACAAGTCTCACAAGTCTGTTTCAGTGAGGACTTCTTGATGTCTAAGCCTTTTACAAGTTGATTGCAGAACGGTCTCAATCAACAATTCGACTAATTGATAGTAAGCTCTTGGTCAAGTTTGAAACATATAAAACATTTTCGATAAGTCGAGATGAACCATCAATTGATCTGATGGTAACTGTTCATTTGCTTTTGATCTTTAGAGAGCTAAAATCTCCAAGATAAATGTTGTTGTCATGATGTATAAAGGAAAAATTTGTAACCAGCCTCATTAGGATGCCTTGTGTTGAGTTGCATCTAAGTCAAGAAACCAACAGATAGGATCTGAACGGTTATTCGATTCTACTATGAACAACTTTTGGTTGGATTTGTCTTCAGAAGCATCAGTGACTGCAATATGAGCCTATTGGTTCTTGGTCACTATAATTTTGTAGTCGTTTATATCACGAACTTTCTTCTTGCAATATTTGTAGAAGAATTTGGCATATTGATATTTTGACTTTTCTTGTTGTGAGGGTTGTTGAGTATCTGACTTTGAAGTATTAATAGTAGATTTATTTGAGTGTTTCTTCTTCTTCGAATATAATACGATCGATTTGTCTGATATAGAAACATCATTTGACTTCCTTCGAAGTTCTTCTTGGCCTTCTGCATTTTTAAATACGGTTGTGTTGAGATTAGCATGCCCAAATGATCGTAGGAAGCAAGAAGACTTCCTAAGAGAGTCATGACCTCGTTGTCGGCAATGGGTGATCCAACTGCAACTAGTTGATCAATAATTGATCTAACATGATTAACATGGTCACTGATTGGAGTTGATTCTGACATCTTGCATGAGATAATTTTCTACACAAAAATAGACAAGTGGTAACATCATGGGTCTCATACAAACTTATGAGAGTTTCCCAAACTTGCTTAGATGTTTCGTTGCTACTGGTATGTGGTATTTCTGAATCCTTAGGATTCATAAATATCAATGCAAGAGCTCTACCATCTTTGGATTTCCATTTGGCTATGAGATCATCATCTTGAATAACGCAGAGCATAATTAAGATGCGCGAATGTACATGAGAGTGTAGTAAGAAAATCTACTTATCAGTATACAAGCCTAGAAGAATGACATAGAGTCGATCGGTAATGCTAGGCTAAAAGACAACAAGAATGTCACTGAGTCGAAGCTCCAGATCAGATAGATCAATACATATGTGTTTGATTATCTGATAACATCTCTATTTGTTATGTACATCTAACTTTGTGTATGTACGTAATGTAGTCACTCTATAATACGTCAGCCTTTGTACTGATCACGAAGTCCATAAAGAGTACAACTAACCATCCAGGTTGCACGCAATCTAGAATGTCATACACACCTCTTGACATGTCGGGACGAGTTAGTCTACAACTGTGTGCTGACGTACTTGAGAGACAATTGAACAATAGTTGGTGGGCTATTCGATGTCCAAGAACTGGTAGCCAAATCAAGTGTCAAGGTATGAAGGCCGATAGCAAAGGGCGTTGCATCAAGCTGATCAAATCGAGAGTGGCACCTAGTTTTTTTGGAACAAGAAAGCATCAAAATGGATACACAAATCAGTTCATGTGGTTCTGTGCAAGCGATGTAACTTGTATTTGGAAAGTCAATCCTAACATCAAAATTTCACCTCCAATTGTTAATGGTGTTTGGTATCTGCAACAAAGAACAAATCTTCTACAATCTGAATTGGATGCATCGAATAAAGGTGGATACAAGTTGGAGACATCTAGTTCATGCTCTCACAATGTTTCACAACAAAAGAACATGACCGAAGACCCTCAAGAACCCTCCATTCTAAGTTGCAACAATACCAAGACAAATACCACAACCAATCCAACTTCAGAACGTGGACAAATGAGACATAGATCTGGCGTGTCAAAATCTGCTAGAGATAGAATGAAAAAAGGATTGTCATTAAAAGGGCATGTACGGGAGGTTATCAAAGTGCCTTCAGAACATAAGAAGTTGTATATCATTGAGAGTTTTGATAGCATTCAAACATGTGTAACCTATCAAGTCACAATTGGCATGGAACCATCATGCACTTGCATGTGAAGGGGTTGGATGTAAATGAAAATATGTATGCATCAACCCACCTTAAACCTGCAAGATCTTTTTCATGTATTTGCTTTGCCCTCAAGGGCTTGGCCTAGAATACCCTGAAGTTAGAGGTTCAAACATTTATAGTTTCTTTTTTTGGTTTGACGAGCTTGATATGTATATAAATTTTATTTGTTTTGTAATCAACTGTATAGCTTTGGAATATTGTGTGGACTATATTCTTACTTTGATAACGCAATTTCAAACTTTATGAATGTTGCATCATATCTCGGTTTGTCATTGTCATTGGTGAATAGTACACTTCTGAACATTGTATAAACTTTTCAGGTTCCCTAAATCCTAAAACTACATTTGATTTTTCTTCAAGGATATGGTTGCTTTAAGTCCGAACATGTTGTTGTTGCATCGAGTTCAAATTATTTTGCTCGTAACGCTACTCATGGCTATTTAAAATGAAACGACAATAAACTCGCTAAACTTACAAATTGTTACTTGCAAATTGTTCAACCGCCATCTTGCATATGTTTAGATTGATTGCATCTTTGTCTCCAACTTGTCCCATAGATCAATTAATTCCCGTTTATAAGAAGCTATAAAGGTATAAATAAGGGGATTGAGGCAATTTCAAAAGTGGAGCTTTCCATCTAAGCTCATTCACTTTTAAAATTCATCATCACAATTTTAATGCATTTGAAATGTTCTTAGGAGAGTAGAGGAGGTGAAAGAATGATACTCGATCGGGTCAAAAATAATTCTATAATAAATGACCTAACACTTACTATAGACGATTTAAGTTTTTTGATATCTAAAGGTAGATGATTTTATTTATTTTTCTATTTTAAGGCAGTGGTTATTGTAACACCATTTCCACCTTTTCTAGACCCATGGACAATCCATCTTCACAAACCATGTATCCTCAACAAATTTTGTGGCACTACAAAATGTCGCATCCATTAAAGTTAAAGAACACAATGTTCCTGTCATGCTTTATGTAAGTCATCCATGTATGTTTTTAGGAACCGAAAGCAAAATTTGTGTTTATCATGAATTTCTAGTACAATGCATTGCACGACACAAAAGGTACCACATGGGAAATGTAACTTCTATATGGGATAGTCAAAGTTGTTTTGAGCTTATTATTCTCTTCCACTACGTATGCTCTAGTTTTAGTCTACAAAGCAATCCATGAAACTATGAACATTTTTTTCTATCAAATCATTGAAAATTTGATCAATACATGAAACTAGATAAAAGTCCTTAATTGTGTCTTTGTTTAGTGCCTTGCAACCTAAATATATATTGCAATATAGTTTAGCTCATAAACATGGATGGCATCCACATTGACCACAATTATCTTCTCAAGTCTATTCCATTTCATTTACAAAATGCTCTTCATTTCAGCACTAATCTAAGGGAATTCATATATCCTCCACATTCATCATGTAGCCTTTTTAGGAACAAACCTTGAGATACATCCAAATCAAACTCGCTTTTTTTTTCCCCCTTGAAACCTTGGCAAAAGTTGGCTCCATTTTCCATCTGTACTTAAAGAGTTGCACCTAATATGGCTACTTTGTTGTCAATGATGGAAACAATAGATACCACGTAGTGTGGTCTTGGTGAAAATGTACATAACCGCAAAAGTATCCACAATCGGTAAGAAAGAAAACGAATGCTTGCTTGGTTATTTTTAGTAGACATGGTTCGAAACACCCCATAATGCATCAACACTTGCATGTTTTGAGCAACAAGGGCAATTTTTTATAGCATTTACTTTGAATTTAGCAATGTATAATAGAAGTCAACATATTTAATTGGAAATTTCCAGATCCTCTCCAGCTAGATGATGATTCTACTATGTCCTTGATGGTAAAGGGACATAATAGGTTTTGTGTTAAACATAAAGTACTCTAGACTCCTTGGAACATAAAATTTCGGATAATACTTAAGTTTTCATCATGTTCTTAGTCATTGCAAATCTGTGTATGCAGCTAAATTGAGTCATTACTACGATAAAGATGTCAACAACTATATTTTTTACCATACATATTCCCAAATCGATGTTAGCCTTGTATATACAAAAATGTGCCCATTCCAGATTACAATTTGGCAGATTTCTTACTACAAAATAACTGTTCATAGATACTTGGATCCTGTCCATGACAGCTTTCTTGAACAAACAAAAGATTTGGAAGTAAGACAAGCACAAAGAATCGTGTGTCACGTACACTAGTTAAAATCGTATTATTGACAGCTCCTTGGTCTTCAGCCTTCACATCAAATGACATAACATATGGCTTAGGGCCTTAATTCATCAATAGATATTTTCAGGTGATGTTTACGATCATTGAGCTATTATTGGACCCTAACTAGCAAGTCATAGACTAGACCTGATTCCAGTCTCGAAACAATGTAGTAACTGTGTGCTATATTGTTGGGGGGTGATTGACTAGGATTAGACTTCATTCTAGTTTGAGGCAAACTTAATATTTCAAATCAAACAGTTATTGTAGCAGCTTGTTATTCTAATCTTATTTGATCAGTACATCTACATATTCTTTTGATAAAGTTGTAGTTCCCTTTATTTTGTTCACACATCCATAAGCCTTCTAGAATTAAGCATTAGTTTGAAAAGCACTTATCAAGCAAACCAAACCAGAACAATTCCTGCAAAATTTTGGCTGCATTACAATGTTCATTCAATATACTGGTTAAGTTCAGAAGAAAATAAACATCTGCTTGAAATAATAAAAGAGACTGTAAGTGAGAATATACAAATTGGCCTGATATTGCAAAAGCTACAGAATCTTCTCCGGAGGCAGCTTCCACGAACGAAGGCATATGGACACAGTTCAATACACAGTAAACACCAAGTTTGCCTGTTAAAGGCAAGCAGCAAACGCTCAACATGAAAATTTCATCCAATCACAAACATTTCATACAAGTGAATTTAAGGTACATCAATCTTCTAGAAAGGAAGATGTCCATTAAAATAAGCCGAGTCACATGCAACTTAAGTAGAACATAATGAAACTCTCAATGTGCACACATAGCTAGAAAGAAAACAATCAAAGATTATAACAGAATTCAAATCCAATTTTACCAAGTGCAAACCTTAGTTGCCCGTCCTGGAACGGAACGCGTTCTAAACACGTTCCAGAACGCATTCCGTTCCGGAACATGACCAATTCTTTTTATTTAAAAATACGTATTTTTTAACAATTCCGTGCTTTGGTGCTCTGTGCTGCAAAGAGAAATCAATATTTTTGGAAGAATTTTTACTCGTAATATGTTTATTCTGTGCTTTGATGCTGTGCGCTGTTGCGCATGGGAAGTGTTTGTGTGCTGACCTCCCAGTTAAGCTACTACAACTAGTTATTTCTCCTGGTTGGTTCGAGCTTCAGATTAGCTTGAATAATTTAGATTGAGCTCTCTTTCATTCTCTATGGCTCGCCCATCCCTGGAATGGACTTGAATTTTTCACAGGTAGCCGCAGCTGTAATAGACGTTCAGAACAAAAAAAAAACGTTCCGACCCAGTACGTTCCAGAACGTACTGTACGGAACGTACTGTACGTTCCGGGTTTCTAAGATGCAAACACACATTACAGCACATGCTAATTGAATACATGAGTGATTAGAACCACATGATCTGAATGAAACCTTGGAGCATCAAATAAAACAGTAGATGGATAACATTAAGCCATAAACACGATCCTATATAGACTAAGTTTTCACTATACATCCTTGACCTCTCAAACACTTTCCACACTTAGACTTGTATATATTAATAGAGATGACTAAACTATAGATATATAGCAAGCAGTCAACTATACAAGAAACATCCCAGTAGGAGAGCTTGCCCACTTCATTGTTTTATGCCCCCCATAAATGTCTTTGGATTAGGGCATGATCCACTAAATTGAGCTTGCGAAAAGTCAAAACCTGGATGCTGCCATTAAAACAAGTGCGTTAGCGCTCAGAAAGACTATACACACAGAAGTAAACTTTCAGGACCTAAATGATACAATTCAAAGCATCTTATAGACAGCCTAAAAATACACTAGATAGCATTAACCTCTTCTTGAAATCGCTCTAGCATAAGACGACGTTGTTCTTGATCTGCAGAATAAGGATCTAGTTCTCCATGACCACGAATGGCAGATTCCCATGGCTGACCCTTTTCTCTCTTCTGTAATGTTATGTGCATAATGCTGTCCTCTGCAATTGCATGTCTGGAATTTTAATGGAGGTCAACTACATTATGCTTTGCAGAACTCTTGTTTATGTTCCTCAAAGTACCCATTGGCCTTAAGCAGCTCCAGCAGGATTCACTTAGCACCCTCAATAAAGAGTAAAAAAAATGCACCATTCTAGCAGGTCCTTGAAAAGATAGCTTTCAAAATCAACCAATCAAGAAAAGGAGAAAGTGGAATATTTCACTGCTATGGTGAGCAAACTTTCCCAATTTCATTTCTTTAAAAGCCACTAATGACCTTTGACTAACATAACAAGTAACGATTGTTGATGCCATAAAGTTTTGAGTCAACTTCGTTGGTATCAGCTACACATACCAATGTAACACAGAACAGACATTAAAGATCCACAAACACCAAAGGCAACTTGTTTGAAGTTATTTTCTTTTATGATCCTTGCAAATTTTGCATCTACATAAATTCCTGCTTAATTGATGTTCAGCATGCTTTGTGGTGTTGCTTAAGGCCTCATTAACTGTCATTTGATGGTGGACCCCCAAAATGGTTCATTGTTTAGGATAAACACCTACTTTTCCATTTTGCCACTGGGTCTGAGAACATGTGCCAAATCACAATTACATCTGTGACACTGCACAAGGGTGCAGTGTAAATTCATTTACCATGTTGCCATCATTTTAATGTGTTCTTGATGCTATGCTTGAATATGTTATTCCATGGTATCTTGTTTAGCCTCATAAAAACAACAGGATTCATTTATTGAATCAACACCTTGTTGTTTAGCCTCATAAAAACAACAGGATTCATCTATTGAATCAATAGGTGGTTGTTTAGCCTCATGAAAAACAACAAGGTTCAGTTCTATGAATTGACAGCTTTACGAAATCAATATGAAGTCTTTTTACGTGAAGCCTGGTTCCTTCAAGGTGAGGAAGTATCAGGAATCTTTGATCTCTACTTTTGTTTATCATCACGTGGTATAGGGATACGATTCAGGACAATTGTTCTATGATGGAGGTGTTTGAATCTCTTAATCGGCAGGAAGATAGACATATACCAGTTGGGAAGTCTGCATATCTATCTGACACAGTGTTGAGACATATTCTTGATGAATTTGTCATAAGCGGTGATAAATAGATGTCATGTTGAGATGTTCTAAGTTGGAAAGTTGTTTGGGGCAAGTGACTCTATGTGTGAGATAGAGGCAGGAGACTCCATGGAACAGATAGTGTCAAGTACTTTGTGTGGGAAAGTATTTGAGAAGGAGCATCAGTTACTTTGTGTGAGGAAGTAATGCATACGTTTTATCTTTCTATTGGGGATGCTCTATTACTTGCATATTTTGTTTCGT
Source organism: Diphasiastrum complanatum (assembly GCA_029204225.1). Lineage (NCBI taxonomy): Eukaryota > Viridiplantae > Streptophyta > Lycopodiopsida > Lycopodiales > Lycopodiaceae > Diphasiastrum > Diphasiastrum complanatum. The sequence goes on along the minus strand of CM055104.1, from coordinate 16,432,490 downwards.
TCATAGACAATTCTATTTGTATAATTGTTGGAGAGTAGTTGGATGCAAACGTGAAGTGTTATCAATGATTTTCAAGAGGAAGGGGGCGTCTAAGTCCATCACAGGTGGCAACTTATGATAGTACCAGGAAAATTCATAGATGGAGCTAACTGCTTATGAAGTACAGGTTCCATTTCAATTCGAGGATTGAACACAGGTGGAGCTAACTACTTGTGAAGTACAGGTTTTTAACATGGGTGTTGGTGAGATCCTTACATATTTGTGGTAGCTTGGAAGATGTTCAAAGAGACCAAGGTAGTCAATCTTCAAGCAAAGTTCTCAAAGTTATGGCAAAGGCGATCATGTGGCAAAGAAGTTAAGGAGTTAGGTGATATGTTGCACTCATGAAGGTCACACATTTGCACTAAGGGACATGAAGATAAAAGAAAGACATTGGGAAGTCATATGAAGCAAGTTCATATGGAAAGGATCGACATACAAAGGAATTCTACATCGAGATACGAGGAAGCTCTACATCGAGTAATGAATCTAGGAAGGAGCACAAGTTTTGCTATAGATAGGTGTTGGGTGCTTTTACCTTATATAGAGACATTAATTAGGCAATTGCTTTTAGGTTGCTTCAAGATTTAGATTGCTTTTGCTTTTTGGCACAAACTATTTGAATCGGCCGATTTGACCCGGCTAGCTCGGTTCGAATTGGGAAACGGTTCGAACTACTTTTTTTTTTGTTTAGGGGGTCAAAAAGCGGTTCGAACCAGTTCCCAGTTCGAATCAGCCCCCAACAGTTCGAACTGCGATAGGCGGTTTGAACCGCAGTTCGATGCAACTTTGAATAAAGGTGGAGCACTATTGTGGCAGTGTGCTACTAGACAATGAAAAAGTATGAGCTATGTGGTTAAAGGTTTCTCGAGGGCTAATTCCATGATGATTTGACATGTGCACACTTAGGCAAAGATCTTACACCCGCTCTCAAGGGGTGTGGATTAAGTGAGGGCCGTTTTGGCTAAGAGCTTTTGTCTTTTTAATAGGTTTCATGCTTACTTGTAAAGATCGGAATAACCTTTAGCTACTTGGCTTGATTCAAGCAAATTGAGCTAGTTGTCGGTCAAGGTGGGGAGTTTTCTTGGTCCTGACTATAGACACTCATAAAAGATGGGAGTGAAACTTCCACAATACAACCCCTACAAGTGGATCAAAGTTGTTATTCCTTTTAGAGAGAATAGCAAGGAGAAAGATAGACTTCATGGTTGACTCTCAAAACTTCACATGACCATCTTTCAAAGAGTATAGCGGAGCAATTTGACCTACCAAACATAAATGTCATGTCAAACCTTAAGGTGGGAATTAAAAAGGCAGTACTGGATGCAATGAACATCCCTATGGAAATTGGGCAATAGATAACTAGACTCAGCTTTTGGATTCTTGATATAGAGGTATTTGACATCCTCATATCTTGTCACACCCCCTTTTGAAACACACGTAGCATCTAAAGTTAGTTGTCCAATGACTCTCTATGCATAGAGAGAAGTGCGAGTGGAAGAGGTGGACTTTGTTGGACATGTTGTGGGACATAAAGAGATTTAGATGGACCATAAGAAATCAAAGTCATCAAGGATTGGAAAGTTCCTAAGACAATCCATGGAAAAACAGGCCTTTTAGTTATGGATTTTACAAAAGACTCATCTAAAGTTTCAACAAAATTGTTGCTCGACTATCAAACCCAAAAAAGACTCATCATAAGATGTCTTAAGACTTAGACACTAGTATGTGAAATGACATTGAAAGAACTGAAACAAGGAATTGCTTGGTAACCAATGCTTGCAGTACCAAACCTCAATAAGAGATTTAGGACACAGACCAATGCATAGAACTTCGCTATTGGAGCCGTACTAATACATGAAGAAAAACCATAAGTTTACTACTCGAAGAAGTTGAGTGACAATAAGCAAAGATGGCAACTCCACAAAAAATAAACATATGTAGTGGAACACTCGAGACACTATGTGGAGGAAAAGCCCTTTCAAGCCTTCAATGGCAATGTCTCTGTCAGGCTCTCCCTAAACTACACTCACACACAAACCACAATAAAGCATGTACATCTAGATCTCAAACTCAAAACTTTATTAAATTCACAATAACTTCAAAGCATCAACAAACATGAAACACAGTGGAGCTACCTTTGTTACATAGATTATGTTGAGGAATGCCTCTCTCAAGGCTCACTTGTCCACAATCCTCAAGCACCTCTTACCTAACCCTGACCCTTCCTAATGTCGACACATGGCCAATTCCATGCACAATTGACACTTGCCACTTGGCAGCACCCTGACACATAGGCAAACAAGTAGGCCAAGTGTCCCAGTGAGCATATGACATGTGTCATGTTTGACCGGCTAACCCTAACATGTCACTCATTTCTTGGACCAAGTGTCCCATTGAGCATCTAACAGGCGTCCCATTGACTAGTCAACTCTCCTACTTTTTAGGAGGTTAGTCTGAGCCACTCCTAAATAATGGTCTGATACCCTACACCAAAGCTCAACATGCAACTCAAAGGCTCAGTGACTCTAATAACAATTATACTTACATTTCTTTTACAAAGGTCAACACAGGCCGGTGTGACTTAGCCATTTTCGTAGTTTACAAAAAGTACATATGTGCATAAAATTGTAAATAACCGGTGTCAAAGTCGTAACATTCAACCGGTTCCTAACAGTTCGATGGTTCAAATCCGAGAGGCGGTTCGATGCAACTATGGTCTGCGATGGCAAAGCTAGGGTACTGTGCACACTGACTGTGCATAGTCTCCCAGGTAGCATCAGAAAGAGGCCTACCATGCCAAGCAACCAAGTACTCATGGATCAAACGGTTGCATTAATGCTTCTCCAGCCTATCCCATACCCTTGCCGGCCATGGGTCACTTCTCCCCAATGCAAACAAACTACCACCATCATGTAAAGCCCGTTTCAATCTAGAAACATAAAATACAGGATGCCCTTTACAAGTTTCAGGCAAGCCTAACTTATAAGAAACATCACTGATCTTTTTAACAATTTTCCAGGGTCCGCAATAATGAAGGGATAACTTGTGACATTTGGCAGTCTTGAGGGTCTTAGAGTTCTTGGGTACTTGGAAAAACACCATGTCTCCTACCTCAAACTCTCTAGGCATGCGATTCTAATCAACATGAAAAATAGCTTGATCCATGGCTTTTTCCTACATTAACTTTAGCCAACTCAAGCATTTCAGTCATTTGAGTTAGGAATTAGCCGCACTAGGTACTTTCTGAAGAATCCTATCGTAACAGGGCTAGCTGGTCTAAAACCATAATTAAGCTCGAAAGGACTCATTTTAGTACTTTCATTCTTTTCGTCATTGTAAGCAACTCCAACAATGGCAAGTATTTCTCCCACTGAGATTGCTTATATCCAACAAATGCCCTAAGCATATCCTCTAAGGTTTGGTCGACTCTCAGATTGGCCATCTGTTCAGGATGCAACGTACTGCTCATTCTCAATTGGACTTCCAATTTGGCCATAACTGCAATCCAAAAGTTCCCAGTGAATCGAGTATCTCTGTCAAACAGTATGGATGACGACAATCCATGAAGCCTGAACACATGCTCCATAAATAGGCTAGCTACTCTAGACGCATCAATCTTTTTACGCGTTGGAATGAAATAAGCCATCTTGGTTAGTCTGTCAACTATAACTAAGATAGAATCATGTTGTAACTGCGTTTGAGGCAAGTTGGTGACAAAGTATGTGGAGATACTCTCTCATTTTTAGGCCACCAAAAGTTACGTAGGAACAACTCATAGGTCCTATCCACACCAAGATGACCAGCACTTGGACTATCATGGCATAAATGGGCACCACTTCGAAACGAGCCAAACGGGTAATCTCAAAACCTAACTCCTCGGTATAGCTTTGAATGGTCATAGGCATACCCACAACTATGGCATCCCACACTTCCTCACGCTTTCCATTAGCCATTTTGATTGTGTATTGATACCGAGATGGTTGTGTGCTCACTCTTAATCGTGTAATCAAAGCAAAGTTCATCACGTTATGTGAGGACCAAGTGTCATATAGAATCAAGACATCTCTACCACACAGCTGCCCACACATAATGATTGAATAAGTACAAGGAAATTGATATCCGTACGATCTCGATAATCGTGGCAAATGAACCAAATCCACCTTTCAAATCACTGACACATTCGTCAATCGTGGAGCACCTTGAGGTTCTTCCTGCTCAAGCTCTTCAATCTTCATAGGATCAACCTCCTCAACCTGCAAGTTATAAGTGTCCTAAAGGGTTACATGGACACTCCTTCCACCTATGCCGCACTAGACAGCCAAAGCAATGATTTTCCTTCTTTGCTGGCTCCAAATCCTATGGCGACGGTGCCGAAAGCGCCGGTTCCCTTGGGCATTGGCCGTCCCATACCGCCCGTTTGTGTATGAGTGTAGTTCAAGGAGAGCCTGGCACTTGGTATCAGAGCCAAGTGTGGAGAAGACGGCTGCAAAAAACTTTAGATTAGAGCCATCGGGACCATTGCTGATAAGAGGCTACGGAAGGCTGGAAATTTTTTAGAGATTGGAAGGCTGCAGGTCAGCGCTGAGGTATGGCTAAAAAACGGGCACTTCCCCCAAAAACCCGGTTATGTGGTTGCATGTCCAGTGTTGACAACTGGGAACTAGCTGTGATATCGACCTGAAATCATTGCCAAGGTCACCCTAATAACCTGTGATTTGTTGTATGCGGCTGTGGCATAGATAGGAGACAAGTGGAATCTGGGAATTTGAAGGATTGGACAGCTATACAAGGCTGCAGGAGCCTGTTCCAGCCAAGACAGACCTGGTGTATTGATTTGAAGTGAGTTTTGAGAGTGGAAAACACTTATTTATTAGACTTCTATCTGGGCTGGCAGGTTTGGATTACAGTAATTAGGGATTCACAAGAGGCAATCAACGCCAAATTTACCAGGGTTGAAGAAGTTGCAGCTACGGGGGATGCTATGGAGGTCATATTACATCAAATTCTAGACCAATTGAAGATCTCAAGACCCTCACAGGAACCCGAAAGAGCTAGCAGAATGGGAAACCTAGCGGTTGGGCCTATGTCAAGTGAAAAGGGAGCTAAGATTTCTCTGAAATCAAGGAAGCTGCCAACAATCAAGGATTTGAAACCACCAAAGTATACAGGGGCAATTGCAATGCGTAATACTGATGCCGTTGAAAATTGGATTCAAAAGTGGAAAAAGGCTTTTTAGATGTGAGATGATAGAGTTCGCATGAAAAAGCAAATTCAAGCCAAGTCAATCGTTGTTTCAACGCAAACTAAGTGAAAAGGGGCTTCCTAATTCATTCTAGCTCTATACTAACTTGTTGAACTATATGATTTGTCTACTTGACTTCAAATGTGGAAAACCTCTCATGTGCATACGGATCAAAAGTCAAGCGTGATGTGCTAGTATCATCTCCAAAACTATCTTCCGAGTTAAGAAAAAGGAATTACTTGATCAAGATATTCAGGGTCAAATATAGAGGAGCATCCCATCATGCACAGATGGTTTATTGAACCAATCCTTTACTTGGACCCTTGTTTCATGATCTAGATTGTAAAGCCTTTAATTACCATTGAAAATGTAGGGCCCTTTTTTTTACCCCATTAGAAATGAGTAGCTTAGTGTTGTTTTGGAAAAGGAACAAAAATATGGTCTTTGCATTTGAGAGCACTACTTCATGAAAAATGGCCTTTGCTAATTCCTTCAACAAAACTAGAGCTTTCTTTCTAAGTAATCCTTAATTATAAACACAAGTTTGAAAAGATGCTCCTAAGGTTACCTAACTAATCCCCAATTTACTCTTAGCTAGAAAATAGCCTAACATTGCAAAATGAGTTGTTGCTCTTTCATATTAAAATACAATCATTTCTTTTGCTCAAAACTTGCCAACAAAACATTTTCGAGACCAACGAGACATAGAAGTAGCACACTAGTTTCTCAGAATTCTACAAAAGGTCACATCCTTTCAAGAAGACTAAATTTTGTGTTTGTAGCAGCTTGAATACTAATATTACAGTTATACGCCTAAGGGAATAGATTCTAAGCACAAGAAGCATTGTGCCAGAGGTCTATAAAACATGGACAAAAAATCTACACCCAATTTCAAGAATTCAATTAGGTAAATTTGTTGTTTGGTAGACCAGATTGTTTTGATATGCATCATCCTTCCTCCTCCACTCTACCTACAATTCATGTTATTGAAAATAATCATGATTCACTTTCATAACAAACAACATGAACAATTTTGTGTGCAAAATAAAAGGATGGGAAAGCTTTAAGGGAATGTCAAATAAGGGAAGTCCTTTGTTGAAAATCTAGGACTTAGCTTTGATGTCAAGCAACATTAAATATGATTCTCACTCTATTGGAGAAGTGGAAATGATAGAAGTTCTCTATGCTCATTGTATGTATTTTCAATGAGAAAGCAAACACTAATATATCAATGTTATGTCCAAGATAATACCCGACACTAAGGAAGCGGACCCTGGACGCGGACGCGCATCCGGACGCATCCACCATTTTGAAAAAAAAAATTTCAAAAAAAAATACAGGCACCTGCCCACGCTGTCCCCCATCCCAAAAACAAAATAAAAGCAATTTATGGCCCCTGTTTTTCCCCCATAATTAATTATCAGAGGGTGTTTGGCACCCACCTACCCCCTCCTGTTAAAAAATAGGAAAACAGTACCAAAAAAATTTGCAAAAAAATTTGCAACAGACCTAACCACTGCCCATGCCTCCCATAACTAAGATATTACCAAACAACGACGAGTAATGAGCAGTTCATAAATTATTATGAACCTTCATTGGGAACTAAGCTCCAAAAAAGCGGCAAAGAAAGATCTGAAGTGGTTTTGAGTGAAGATGATGGTTTGTATGGCAAACATATTACTGATTTGGGGTTTAGGGTGCATCAGTGACTGTCTCAAGGAACTGAATGCTCACCAGAGGATTTGGGAGATGTGAACGCTCACCAGAGTGAAGTCTCTGGGGGAAATCAATGCTCACTAGAAGAGTGACAAGCTCTCAAGACAGGAAACCACAAGACCTACACACTACTATGTCTTAAATGATGAGATCAGTTTCCCCCCCGATGAACTTCAACAGCTTACTAATTATCTATGCAAAACTGTGTCATTCACTACAGAAAACCACAAGACCTACACACTACTGTGTCTCGGTTGATGAGATCGGTTTCTCCCTGGATGATCTTCAACAGCTTACTAATAAAAAAAGCACTACTTCAACACGATACAACACGCGGTCGAAATTTTGCGTACCAGCACGGGGGCTCCGAAACATCTCCCAGTTTTCAGGTCCCGACCGGACAAAGTGTCCCGGGAGCCTTGTTTAACGTCGAACTTCAGACGGACATTGCGGGCCGACCGTCGGTCGTTTCCTCATCCTGTCTGTCCCAAAGGTTCCTATCGAGGTTGTCCAGTGGCCGAAACAGACGGCACCTGAAATGGATCCCGTTGGAAAAACGGGGCTGTCGGACGGAAAGATGCAAAACTAGTCCATTTCGCTTGACCTAAATGCGTTTCTCTCCAGTTGAAGGGCCATTTTGACACATCTATATGCACACAAATCAACAATATCCACACACACACACACACACATAATCATCACACACACACACACACGCACACAACTCATCACACACACACACAAACCCAATATAGCTCTCTCTCTCTCTCTCTCTCTCTCTCTCTCTCTCTCTCTCTCTCTCTCTCTCACTCACTCACTCTCTCTCTCCCTCTCCCGCCCTCTTTCTCTCCAGGTCTCGGGCGGAACAGTCTGTCGGACGCGTCCTTTTGTTTTTTTTTTTTTTTTGAGAAAAAACGCGTCTGGGGCCCGAAAGCGTTCTGGGCCCCGAACGCGTCCGCGTCCGGACGCTGGACGCGTCCAGCCAAACAAACAAAAAAAAAATCTAAAAAAAAGGACGCGTCCGCGTCCAGGGTTCGGATGCGTCCGGGTCCGAGCGCGAACGCGGACGCGGGCATTCCGGCCCGGACCCTCATGTCTGACCCGACATAACAAAGGAGACGTGACATCTTCAACTCTATGGAGTCCATCCACAAAGTCTCAAACTATCAACTTCATCATGCATAGCATGCACCATATGCTCCCTACTCATCTCGTAGTTTGCCCTAGAGTAGGTGCATGTATTTCTTTTCAAATATGAGAGACCAAAGACTCGATCTAGCACCAAGAACAAAGGAGGAAGAACTTCATCATTGATTCTTTTTTACATGTTCATCTTGCAAGTAAATTCAGTCACTTGGAGTCTCCTTGTGCCAAAGGATAAGGTTTTTTTATAACTTCACTTAAACATGTAACCTATAAGCTTCCAACAAGTTGGCTGAGCACAACACGTGACACTTGCCTTGAGGAGTCTTAAAGGTTTCAAGTTAATTTTCCTAGGCTATTGAATCAAAACTTGATGGCTTACCCCTTATGAAAAAGGGGAGGTGACATCATACTTCGTATCAAGTGTGCCTTTGTAATGTACTTGTATCATCCAAGTAATCAATAGCTATGACCCTGACCCCAACCCATCATGATTCACAAGGAGCCATTCCAAATCCCAATCGACAAGAGAGGTTATTGTTTAAGTGGAAAGCAAAATGCTAAGCAGTATTTGTAACTCAAAAGTAAAAAAAGAATTTCAATTTTATACTAAATTATACACCAAAGGATAGCATTTCAATACATCAACAAGTCATAAGATTATGCAATGCCTACATGAACATCCATGGAACTTGGATGACAAACTAATGTCGAACTAACTAGGACAAAAAACTATCACAACAACAAAAGGACAACAAGAAATCAACCATAACCCGGCCATGCTCTTTTTTGAAAAAATAGAAGCTACAAGTTCAATGAACTAGATGAGCAAGGTTTGATTCAATTGTGGTTCAATGACAAGAATTTTGCTTCAGCAATAGAGCATCGAACAATAATAGGTTTATACAAATGTAGCTTGTGTACTTAAGAAAACTAGAGCATCCACAACCTTGGGAGAAGAAGATTTCTTACCAATAGTCCAGAACGATCCATCAAGCTTCACTGGCCCATTTAAATCATGCTGCAAATTTGCAAAGCATTATCGTTTGTCTACGACGATGGATATGTTATTTGAACTACAACATAAATAGTAGTTAGACGATAGGGAAATTCCAAAATATTCATTTCAAAATCCAATAATGTATAAGTCTCCTACCAACAATCTAGTGAAGCAACTACATGCATTACTTAGTCTCACAAAGGTTGCTTTTGCTACACAATTCACGTGGTAAAGTCACATAAACTCAATTCAAACAATGAATGTCTATGAAGCCTCTTGATAAAAAATGACACCATATGAAAGATCACATGACATCAACTATCAAGTGGTCCAAGAAAAACTCTTAGAATGCATTACAACATTACAATGCGAGTCGATAATAGTCTTAAAAACAAAAAATTACATCCCTTACCATGAAAAAATATAGGATTTGAGAAGCACGCATCAAAGATATGGCTTGACAAAAAATAATTGAAGGATCCATTATCAATGTTGTAAGAAAATAAAAGCAAGCATTTATTAGTCTAAAATGTATCAAGAGAAGCATGAAGGGACATTCATTTGTTACAACTTCAAAAATCTGCATCAAGTCAATTCGATGTAATTCCATAGTTTACAAAAAACCAGTTCATACTAGGAACCACTAATATTATGATAGCCTATTTGACATATTCAAAACTTCATAGAACACGCATGGTTTAACTACCATTTGTTTTTACTATTTTCATTCCATTCTTTAGCATGTGCCTTTGGAAATTAGACTGTAGGAGAATTCCAAAATATTCCTTTGAACAATCGATATTTTAAGTCTCCTACTGACAATCTTGTGAAGCAGCTACATACATTAATTAGTATCACAAAGCTTGGCATTCCTACACAATGCAAATGTCGCAAAGTCACACATACTCAATTCAAACAAGGAATGTCTATGTAGTATGAAGCCTCCTAATAAAAAAATCACACCATCTGAAAGATCACATGACAACGTATATCAAGTGGTTAAGAACAGCTCTTGGATTGCATTAGGATACTAATCTTAGATTACAATGCAAGTTGATACTAATCCAAACATAAGAAAATTTATAACCCTTATTATGAGAAAATATAGGATTTGGCAAGCATACATCAAAGGATATGGCTTGGCCAAGAAGGATTGAAGAATCCATTATCAACTTTGTTGAATCGTAGCGCATGCATGATTCAACTATCACGTATTTTTACTATTTTCATTCAATTCTTGAGCATGTGCCTTGTTTTAACTTAAGCATGCCAAGAAATTGAAACAAAAATTGTACAAGAAAACAAAACAATAAATAACCAGTACAACTATGAACAAGAAAACAATAAAACTTCTTTGAGTTCTCGATTGAGAATATTCACAATCTCTCTCTTCAAATGTTGCCTAATAAGTACCAATTTAGAAGAATTTATGATCTTCAATAATGTTATCCAAGTATTCCAAACTCAAGAGTCAAACTATAGGTTTCCTTCTTGGAAAATGTGCCCCTATAACCTAGAAAATGCAATCGGGTGGCCTTTGACCCTATGACTAAATGGACAGATGGCTACAATCACAATAATTGCTTTGAAGGTCCAAATTTGAGTATATGCCCCCAAGTAAAAACAACTTATGAAGCCAGTACCCCCTTATTTGATGAGGTGAAAATTCCATATTTCTCATGCCCAACAAATATAATTCAATAAGACAAATAACCTGATATTGATTAAACAACACCCTAATATAGAAAACTAAAGCATTAAATACAAATGCACGTGATTCTACACAATGTAGGAATCTCACATTCAAATAGGGGGGATTTCCTTTGATCCCTACTTCTATGTGTTTTGTCTTGATATTACAATTAAGAAGCCTCGAAGGTACATCCTTTGGCAATTCAATGTACATGTTCACCTCCTCTAGGGTTTGATCCCATTCATAAACAGTTTGCCCTGAAAATTCAGTGCACATTTGTTAGAAGAATGATCACGAAAATGCCAAAGAAAGGTAAAAAGGAGCACTTTTTTGCAAGGTAGTAAAACTCACACTATGCAAAGTAATATAAGCTACATTTTTGGAACTTTTCAATTTCCTTTGTGACAATTTCATGCAACATATAGAGCCATACTTGCACGTTCCATTCCAAAAATCATGGGAAATCCCATTAGGGTTTCTTGTTCATTTAATATATGGATAAGGCTTTAAAATGTTAGTGTTTGCTTTTTGTGACTTAAAAAATTTGGTTTCAATGCTTAAAATTGAGTTTTTAGTGGTTTTTTTTATTTCTTCATTTATAAAAACGGGTTTTGAATTGCATTCCATTGTCCAAAATGCAATGCAGCAAAACACATTCCGCTGCATCTACGATATAGATAATGAATTGTGCAAGCTATTTGGCAAAAGCAACAACCCTAACCATCGAAAAAAGTTTCCAATTACTTCCTAAAACATACCTTGGTATAGAAACTTATGGCACTTGTCGGGAGCAAGCCATCTACGATATAGACAACAAATTGTGCAAGGCTCAAGCTATTTGGCAAAAGGAAAAACCCAAACCATCAGGGAAAACTTTCAATTACTTCCTAAAACATACCTTGGTATAGAAACTTATGACGCTTGTCGGGAGCAAGTCTTTCTGTCATTGCAAGAGGGATTCTATCACTTATGAACACTGTATGGCTAGTTTACCTGCAGACACGAAATGAAGGGTTAAACTTCTAGTGAATCGATATTTTATAGCAACAATGCCCATTGTACTGAACATTCCAAGAATTTTATGTTAAAAAAATAAACTCCTAGAACTTTTAATCATGACACAAAGCTCAAGCTGGCTTAACCCTAACACTCAAAATATCCTAATTTCCCAAAAGCACCTTCTTAAGGTAAGGAGCACATTCACATAACTCAGTAGCCTTCAACTTCCAAAGATCAAGACAATGTAACCTGGTAAAATAGAGTATGAGCTTGAAAACAAAATTCTCAATCTTTGCTACATCTAAAACAACTTAAAAAACGTTCACTCACCTACTACGCATAAAAACTACTTCGATTTCCTACAAGAACGAGCTCTCAAGCCTCGAATCAATTCGTTCTCAACTCTATTCTCCCAAAAAAGGCAATGACAAGGTACCAACCATTTACGGCTTTCAGAACATGACTGAAAGCCATGGGGAAAAGTAACAAATGTTGAATTGTGAAAATATCACCAATGACATTCATCCTCGACATTGATATGCAATAAACTGCAGCAAATCAATCAGTATCTAGAAAACATAGAATCTTAATTGAATATCGTAGAGATCATAATAAAAAATTGCACACCTTTGCTAAGAACATGAGGATCATGGCCTCGTAAAACTTTGTATACTTGATGAGTTTATCGAGCAAAAACTAAGAAAATCACAATCATTGTCAATAGTTTTCCAAGTTACTAAAAATGACAGAACAATAGTCAAGTTCCTTGAAAGAAAAAGACCATAAAAATGTGAGAAATTTGAGCAGGGATATATCTCACAATATATTCATTTTTTAATTGATTTGAAGGCTACATTAGCTTCGAAATGGGCTTTAAAACCCTTGCAGGCAAATCTATCGGAATATAAATGGAATTGCTTACATTACCATAGGTTACTTTGACCCAAAAGGTCGAGAGTTGTGTAACTATGGTCATTTATTATATTAGGCCTACTAACCTTAGAGTTAGCTAAGTTAGTATGAAATTAACTTGGTAGGGACTCATGGGTCCACTAGGCCTAATTGTGACATTAAGTACCCCAACTTAACATATTGGAGGTACCTTATTTTTTCTATGTAACTTATAGAAAGTTGGATAGTCAATAGTCAAGTAGTTGGACAGCCAATAGTCAAGTAGTTGGATAGCCAACAGTCAAGTAGTTGGATAGCCAATAGTCATGAAGTTAGATAGTCATCTTGGACTATATATATGTGTGCATCCCATTTGTATGAGACACTTTTGTAAGCAATACTGACTATTCTCCTTGGCTGTCCACAAGTTTCTACAAGAGGGTTTCTAGCCATCTCTCTCTTTCTTTTGAGAATGCTTTGTGTGATTGAATAGTTAAGATTCTGGATTCTTAGGCTTCTATTTCCTACATGGTATCAGAGTCTTTAGGTGATCATATTGCTTGCAGGAGGGCGCCCAATAGGAAGCTATCTTCTTCCCCTTTTGGTTGCAAAAAATCATCAAGCTGCTGATTTTTGCAGGAGAAGAATCTGTTCATCTTCTTATAGCTTTTTTGCAGGAAATTGCAAGGCACCTTCACCTATTTGAGAGCTAGCAGTAGGGCGCCCATGCTCAAACCAATTGCATGTAATCTTGACTCAATTACATGCTGAAAATTTCAGATTTACTTCTTAAATGAAGATACACGTGTTTTGGACACATTTCTTGCTGAAATTTCCCTGTTGGTGAGCTTGGAGTAGGGCGCTACCATCAGCTCTATATGCACATAGTGTGCACTCTTTTTAGCCACAAATTTCTGGTTTTGGTTTTGGCTTCATTTGAAGTCTACCTATTTGTGAGCATTCTGTTTTTTGTGCAGAAATCGACCACCTATTTCATTACTTGTTGAGCAAATTGCATGTGGAGTATTGCAATCTATTGTGCTCATAATTTCAGCTTTGAGTTTGCTGCCCTTTGAGTAGATTTTGTCTTGGAAAGTCTATTTCCTATCTACTACAAGCTGATTTTTTCTGTTATGGCTAAAGAATCGGAGTCTATCGGTTCTTTATTTAATGAAGATAGGCTGGATGGCACAAACTATTCCTTGTGGTGCTACATGATAAAGAACCTTCTAATTGCTAAAGGTTTGTGGGAAGTAGTTAATGGTGACGAAGAGAGGCCGCCTACCTTGGCACCTATTACACCATCTAGAACAACTACTACTTCAACTACGGAGGTGTCTTCCGATGAGCAAAAGAAGTGGGATCGACGAGATGCACAAGCACATTCCGTCATTGCATTATCAGTGAAGAGATCTATCCTTCCTCATATTAGATCATGCAAGACTTCCAAAAGTGCTTGGGAGACTCTTGCCAAGATGTTTCAAGTAAAGAATGCGGCAAAAGTGGTATATCTTCGAAATCAACTTTCTATCTTGAAGATGCAAGAAGGTGATTTGCTTACAAACCACTTGATGAAGATCAAGGATCTTCGAGAGGAGCTTCTTAGTATTGATGAGGTGATTGAGAACTCACAATTTGTATCAATTACTCTCATCTCTCTTCCTAATTCTTACCTTCCATTTGTGTCATCATTCAGTATTTCTCTTAGGAGACAGCAAATCTCCTTCGAAGAACTTGTTGGCTTACTTCTTCAAGAAGAGCAAACAAGGATCAACTTTGGTGATCAAGAAGATCAAGCTTTCTTTGCAAAAGACAAAGGCAAAGGCAAGTGGAAAGGGAAGTCTTCTTTCAAAACTTCCAAAGATGATAAAAAATCTAAGGAAGCTCAAGATCAAGGCTCCAAGAAGAAGGGTAAGTGCCACTATTGCAAGAAGTTTGGGCATCACATCAAAGAATGTAGGAAGAGGCTTGCAAAGGAAAAAGAAAAAGGTAACGATACAAGTACCGCAATCATTACTTTAGAACAACAATTTGGAAGGATAATCTTTTCAATAATGATTATGCTTTTGTCACTAATAATCTCATCTCTCCTAAAGAAGAGATTTCTGCCGCTTCAAATCTTGCTGGTTTTTCAACAAAAAACAACTCATCTTCAACATTACAAGTTGCTGTTTTTTCATCTATTGATTGGGTGATTGATAGCGGTGCCACACGCCATATGACTTATCACAAAGAGGTCTTCACAAAGCTTGTGAAAGTGCATGATGGAAGCAAAGTTCAAGGTGTTGATAACACCTCTTATCCTATCAAAGGTATTAGAGTGATCCCCATTATCTTACCCAATGGTGAGGAGAAGTACATTCGTAATGTACTTTATGTTCCAAAAATAAAAAAGAATTTGATTTCGGTGTCTACAATTATGAACCAAGGATTGGTTGTGGAATTCAAAGAAGACAAATGTCTTATCAAAGACCCAAAGAGATCTCTTATGATCATTGCTTCGGGAACATTACGTGGTGGATTGTTCCTTATGGATACCTATGAGTGAAGAGCTTCATCATCTTTTTGTCTTGTTGCATCAAGTTCACATTCTTTGAAGTTGGCTGAATTATGGCATGCTCGGTTTGGACATCTCAACTTTGCTAGCTTGAAGATGTTGAAGAGATTCAATATGGTTGAAGACATTCCTAATATTGAGCATCCCGGAGGACATGTATGCGAAGGATCATACTTGGAAAATTTCAAAGGCAAGCTTTTCCAATTGATGGAACTATTCGAGTTAATGGCAAATTTGATTTGGTTCATAGTGAGGTATGTGGTCCAATGAGGACCGAATCCATTGGAAGGTGTAAGTACTTTGTTACTTTTATCGATGACCTTTCAAGATTTACATGGATTTATCCTATGAAGGCAAAATCTGAAGTTTTTCAACGCTTTAAGGATTTTCTAGCAATGATAGAAAATCAGTTTGGGCACTCTTTGAAGATCTTACGTACCGACCGAGGAGGGGAATATATAAAGAATACGTTCGGTACTTATCTTCAAAGCAAAGGTATCCATAATCAAATGACAACCCCTTACACACCTCAACAAAATGGTGTTGCCGAAAGAAAGAATCGCACTATTATGGAGATGGCTCGATGCATGCTCAAGGCAAAGGGCCTACATCACAAGTTTTGGGCTGAAGCGGTTATAACGGCAGCTTACATTAGTAATCGGTGTCCTACTAAAGCCTTGAAGGTATTAACTCCTTATAAAGTTTGGTATGGTAAGAAGCCTATTGTTTCTCACTTACGCATCTTTGGTTGCACGGCTTATGCTTTCATTCCCGATAAGCTAAGAACCAAGCTTGATGATAAAGGAGTTAAATGCATATTTGTTGGCTATAGTAGCGAAGGCAAGGGCTATAGGTTGTTTAATATGGATACTAATAAAATCATAGTAAGTCGTGATGTTCATTTTGATGAAAAGACCTCCTATGATGTTGCGCCCACTCATGTCATGAAAGGGAACTTCTCCCATGATGCATATGTTGAAATATTTCCAGATTTGGTTTTGCCATCTAATCATGAAGAGAAGGGACTGTCATCAACTTCTAGTGGACAGCCCACTACTCCTTCAATTTTGCAACCCATAGTTCATCAAGAAGAACCTAATTATGGTGAAGAGCAGCCTGTTGAAGACATTGGACAGCAAGGTCCAGGTTCAGAAAACATTGGACAGCAAGGTCCAAGCTCGGAACACTTTGGACAGCAAAGTGTTGACAAAGGTAAGGCTGTTGGACAGCCCAAACCAGTCCCTAAATGGTTGTTGCAGACTTTGCAGGACAGCAAAGTGGATCATTTCTATGAAGGGAAGACTCGTGCCTCTACTAAATCAGTAGAATTTGCTGATTTTTCTAATTTTGCTCTAACTTCTATTGAGGATGGTGCAGTAAAACCTGTTTTTTATGAGCAGGCCAGAGGAGTAAAGTGTTGGGAGGATGCGATGCAAGAGGAGTACAACTCACTCATGAAGAACCACACTTGGGTTCTTGTTGATCTTCCACATGGGGCTGGAATCTTCATCTCTCAACAACGTTACATTGAGCAAATGTTGAAACAATCTTCCTTTTTCAAGTCACCGCAAGTTAATGCATATCATGGATGCATTAGTGAAAAATTTCATGCGAAACCTTTTCAATTTGATGTTTTAGCAAAGGCTGAAAAATTCAAGCACTCTTTGGAACCTTTTTGTACTAATCGAAGAGAAAGTCAACATGTGTCAATTAGTACTTTTGTTCAAAGTGTTAAGAGTGAGCATTTGTTTGGAGAGAATTTTTCATTATTTGAAGAATCTTCTATGTCATCCCATGCCTCTTCGAGGGACAGCTTTGATGACGCCATCGTTGATGCATCTCTTGATAGTTTGCCAAATTTTTATGATGAAGATGTTGGACAGCAGGTTCAGTCATCTTCTTTTGGTCATTTACAGCCCATTTTACATCATGAGCAGTCCATTATGCTTCAGGAACAGCCTGCGGAAGATTATGGACAACATGGTCCATGTTGGGAACACTTTGGGCAGCAAGTGTTGAACAGCCCATAACAGTTCCTTGTCGGCTATTGGAGACATTGCAGGACAGCAAAGAAATATCTTACTACGAAAGGAAGGCACATGCCTCTTTAAAATCAGTACCTCTTGCTGATTTTTTTGGTTTTACACTTACTCTTCATCATGATGTTGGTACATTGCGTATTCTATGTGAGCAAGTCATTGATGGTAAGGTTCGAGAGGATGTGATGCCAAAAGAGTTTGGTATTTTATTGTCCTTATGGTAAGAAGTATTTTCGAATGATGTGGGAGCCTATGATGGATTACAAGTCCATGTTTCAACTTATTGCCGAGTTTATGTTGGTTCCCTACTTCGGATGGAGCATGCAAATCCTCACCCTTCGACTTGATGCTTCATTATTACGCATTCTTTTCCTTTTATATGTTGGACATAATTGGGGATGAGATTTCGACTACTTCGGTGCGAAGTTTATTTGGCGACATGGCGGACAACAAGTTGCATTTTCCTATTTCGAGAAGTTACTTCATGTTATGTTATGCATTTCCATTTAAGGAGGGTGTTGGAATATAAATGGAATTGCTTACATTACCATAGGTTACTTTGACCCAGAAGGTCGAGAGTTGTGCAACCATGGTCATTTATTATATTAGGCCTACTAACCTTAGAGTTAGCTAAGTTAGTATGAAATTAACTTGGTAGGGACTCATGAGTCCACTAGGCCTAATTGTGACATTAAGTACCCCAACTTGACATATTGGAGGTACCTTATTTTTTCTATGTAACTTATAGAAAGTTGGATAGTCAATAGTCAAGTAGTTGGACAGCCAATAGTCAAGTAGTTGGAAAGCCAATAGTCATGAAGTTAGATAGTCATCTTGGACTATATATATGTGTGCATCCCATTTATATGAGACACTTTTGTAAGCAATACTGACTTTTCTCCTTGGCTGTCCACAAGTTTCTACAAGAGGGTTTCTAGCCATCTCTCTCTTTCTTTTGAGAATGCTTTGTGTGATTGAATAGTTAAGATTCTGGATCCTTAGGCTTCTATTTCCTACATGGTATTAGAGCCTTTAGGTGATCATATTGATCACTTCCATGTGGGGTAGTTGGGCTAAAAAAATTAAGGCCATCATTACCATTTGTCCTTTAGCACTGAGTTTGTTTCATTGTCAATAGTTTTCCAAGTTACTAAAAATGACAGAACAATAGTCAAGTTCCTTGAAAGAAAAAGACCATAAAAATGTGAGAAATTTGAGCAGGGCTCAGCAATATATATCTCACAATATATTCATTTTTTAATTGATTTGAAGGCTACATTAGCTTTGGAATGGGCTTTAAAACCCTTGCAGGCAAATCTGCACAGCTCTTGGAGCTCAAATGATGAATTTAACTCTTCAACTCTCCTTCAACGTGCCTTGCCTTCTCCAAGAGTGTTTCCTCTCTTGCTGAAATTATGGTGGGCTGACCTCATGGGGCCACCGACACCAAAATTGGGTGTTTGAGCTCTTGAGGCCAAGCAGCCCCCAAAACCTAAAAAGATATGCACTTTTTTGGGGGTGGGCAAAGAAGCTCAAAAAACAAAGTTGTAAAATGGTCATTTGAAACACGTTTCCAACAGCCAAGTTTGGAAACGCATTTGGTCTCTCTTCCAAATGTGTTTGGTTGCAACAGTACTTCCTTTTGTCACTCCTTTTAGTGTGATGGGATGGTTGATGTCCTCAATAGTCGCAATCACTTGTGCCCTTCTTTCATAGACGAACCAATCAAAACATAGACATTAAAACATTGATTTCAACAACACTTCGGATCACAATGGCAAGTGCTCCTTTTTGTCCCTCCCATTAAGAAGGGATTTCTTAATCTTCACCCAAAAGTCTAAGGTGTCAAAAGTTCATTTTAGTTGATCTATTTTTATGCTTGGAAAATGAAGTCTCAATTTTGCTGATGTCTTGATCGATTCAAATCTCTCTCTCTCTCTCTCTCTCTCTCTCTCTCTCTCTCTCTCTCTCTCTCTCTCTCTCTCTCCCCTCTTTAACCTTCGCTCTACTGCCTGTCCACCGCTCCCTGTCCCTCGCTCTCTTCTGACCATCGCTCCTTGCTGCCTTTTCATCACTCTCTGTCCCTCCCCATCTGACCATCGTTCCCTGTCCTGTCCCTCACTGTCCCTCGTTTACCCTATCCCTCCATCGCTGGTCCTGTCCCTCGTGCTTGTCCCTCCTCGCTGATCTTCGCTACCTGTCCCTTGCTGCCCTAGCTAACCACCGCCTCCTATCCATTGTCCCTCACTAATCCGGTCCCTGTCCCTCGTGGCTGACCACCGCCCCCTGTCCCTTGTCCATCGTTGTCCCATCATTGTACCTTCCTTCCTGACCATTATGGCTGATTGGCAAGCAGTGAATCGGAAAGGGACGAAGAAAACCCCTCCCCCTTCTCCCTTCGTTTTCTCAGCCATCCCTACTACGGCTCCAAATCCCTTTACCTTGCCCCCTCCCTCTCCTGCTTCCTCTCCCTCGCCCCTACCCTCCACCCCCGCAACCTCTACCTCAATTTACAGGTCTGATAGCGCTAGGAAGGTAAAAGGGAATGCTAATCATGCTATAAAAATTTCTAGCATGATCTACAGAATTATCACTATAACAGGGCGACTAGCTATGGCAGTACAAACTTTTAGCATGTCATGAAATGACAAAGCCTCCTACTGCCACTACCCCCTCTACTCTTTCTTCCTCCTCTCCCTCTTTCACCCCTTCATCTTCATCCCCCCCATTGTCTCTGTCTCTTTCAGCTAATTTTTATCTGGTTTCCCCCGTATCATTGATTCTCTTCATGAGGACAATGCATCCTTGCTTGCGATCATCAAGAAACAAGCATTCCAAATCTCCACTCTGGAGAACACGGTCTTAGCCCTACAGGGCAAAGTTGGTATTCTTGAGGTTGATGTTACTTACCTCAAGAATGAATTGGAATCAGATGAAGATGAAGAAGAAGGAAGCGGCAATGCAGATTCAAAAGACAAAACAAAGCAGTTGCAAGAACGGGTTCACTCCTTGGAACAGCAACTTCAGCAATCGAAGAGTTCTTGGGCTGATGTGCTCAAGGGTTCTAAGCAGGTTATTTCTGAATCTATTCAAGAACATAAAAAACGAGATCTCAAAGCCCTCAGTCAGGGTTAGGGGAGCTTCTTTTGCGGGTAAGGACCTCGTGGCTGAGGCAAATGCTTTCATTCATTCCACCTTTGGTCTCAAAGAGGATGTCATATCTGCTGCTTGGGTGGGTAAGCTCCAACCCACCACAATGTTTCTGTGATTCAAGGATGCTTTGCTTCATCAAAAAGTTTTGCGTAAAAGAGGCTGCCTGAAGGGGTCTACTATTTTTATGGATGAAGACTTGACGCCCATTTAATGGACTGAGAGAAAGAAAATTATCGCAAATGCTAAGGCCAATGGTTTCCGGACTCTCTTTCGAGACGGACGCCCAGTCTTGGTTAAAATTGCAGAACTTAAAATTTCAGAGTCTTCTCCCTCTCCTACGTGAGAGATGTTTTGAGCTACGTCCATTTATTTCCTCTCCTGCGTGAGAGATGAGCTTTCTTTACATAGCGATTCACGTTTTACGTTTTAGTTTTAGTCTAAGTTTTCGGTTGACGGCACTACCCCGTCCGAGTTCCATTTACTTAGTTTGTACTACCTCTTCAGTCTTATATGCCTTTTGGCATGGAAAAGACATTAATAAAGCTTTCTTTCTTTCTTTTTCTCTCTCTCCACTATGTCACTATCTTTGGTCCGAGTCTCCTCGACCGTAAAACAATAACTTTAACTCTAACTCAACACGAACCTTGCATGTTACAATATAACATAAAAAATCTAAAAAATAAATTGCAGAGAATTACTTGAAACTCATTCTCATCATGGATTTGGCATAATCCTGAAATGACTTGTTATAAAAAACACTACTAATACAATTATAGCATGTCATCAATTTCACATAACCCTATCATGACCTGCTATAAAAGAACAGCTACTACAAAATTTGGCGCATTACATTGCTCTTTGCTACACAATTTTGACAATACTACAAAATATCTGTCATGGTACATTTCACTAAAAGAATTTCAGGCCAGCCTCCTATGTGTGTGCTACTCTGGCTGATGCCATCTTGCACAGCTGCAAACATCGTGCCTGCTACAGCAATCTGAAAACTATCCACTTCACATAGTATTCATGCTTTTCCTTGAAACAACAAGAAAAGGAGCAATATAGTTAAGCTATCACGATTTGCTCTTGCAACTTAAGTCTCTAAATCTTGCATAATATGAAAACTATCAACTTCAAGCAGTATCAATGCTTTTCCCAGAAACAACGAGATAGTGAAACTATCACAAGTTGCAAAAAACTCTACATCAAAACCTAAAACATGAAGCTCGTGGAACTAATATTTTTTGAAGTAGAAAAGTAGCATTGCTTCAATCCTTCTTTTGATCCAACCAATCGGTGCGTATGATGCGTCAAAGAAATGAGCATCAATAGATTTGAAGTAAGCTTGAGATAGGAGCTTGAGGTAGGGCTATGTTCAATCTATCACACTGCAATAATAAACAGATCGAACTCAAATTGAGTAAATCCACCTTACCAATTGGCTTCAAGCCAACGGTCCGTGCCAAATCCCACACACGAATCTGTTCTTCAAAGAAAACAGCAGCGACCTAAGGAAGTCTAGCAAGGTGCTGCAGCAGCAGCAGCAGCATCATCAGCAACGTGCTGGCCACATGCAGCAAAATACGTGCTGTGCAGCAAGCTGGCGAAGGAGAAGCACAGCTCCAACAACGTGCCGCAGGCAAAAGAGGCAGAAACCTGCATCTGCTGTGCGCTTCCCTTGGAGCTGTGACCTAACCCAGGTTAAAGCGCTCCTCTCCCTGCGTTGATCAACTATTTTCCTGCAGCTTATTGCTGCTGCATCTTCTGATCATGCATGTGGCCGCTCAAGCTTCCACAGCAAGTAGAGGGGGCGCACCTCCCCGTGGGGTGGCTGACCACACTGCATGTGGCCACCACAAGATCTATCTCTCTCTCTCTCTCTCTCCAACACCTTTTCTCTGCAAACCCTAAAATACCGTAAACCTAAAACCCATAACCCTCAAATCGCGCTTTCTCGGCTCTTTCCTCACTCTCTCTCACCATCTCTCCTCAAATAGATCGTGCTCCTACCTTCAGCTTACAAGCAAGCGATCTCCTCACTCTCTCTCTATCTTCAATAGATCTCGCTCTCTCTCAACTCACATTATCGCTATTTTAATCTTAAAACCCTAATCATAAAAAACCTTTTTTTTAATCTAAAAAACATTCTCTCTCTATCTCTCTCTCTCTCTCTCTTTCGGAACACCAAATGCTCACTACCGTCGTTTGGAAATGGACAACCAAGCAACCCATGCATGGCAAGAGCTGCTACTATAAACACCAAAAACCAGCCCGATCCAGCATCAGCTCCTTGCCTTGCCACTCCTCCACAGCCAAGCCAGGCAGCCATGAATCAACGCAATGAAGGCCCTCAAAAGTAGTCCCAATCCTTGCTACTACTATACATTGATAATGCGCACTGAAGAGGAAACACTCTTTTTCAGCTAATACTGGAAAGGCTTTCTGAAGTAGTAGTTTTGTCTCGGTCAATTACAAGAGACCGGGGTGTGAACCAAAAGCCCTCTGAGCAGAGTTGCTTCTTCTCATAATAATGCTCAGAATTGAACAAACTAGAGTACAAAAGAGCGACTCTCTCTCTCTCTCTCTCTCTCTCTCTCTCAACTCACCTTATCTTTGATATAATTTGGGGACAATTAAGAAGTGCGACGACAGATTAATTGTGAATCCGTGCAAAAGCAGGTGTCAATCCAGGCTGCGCCCACAGCCACAGCATAGGGCTGCGAGGAAAAGCAAGGGCATACATGGCCCAATGAAAACGCTTAAAATGCGTTTTGTATAACTGTGATTCATAGCAATGGATGACGCACATGTAGGTTCATAGCAAAACTGTGCAAGGAAAAATTGTTGCACTGCTGCCATTTCTCATACCTGCCAATTCTTATCTTCTCCTCTCCATCGCTACGATCAGCTCCCACAAATCCCCCAAACAGCAAATCACATTGTTGCAAGTTCACTCTCTCTCTCCCCAACACCTTACTTGCTCCACCTTCCAATTCTCTTACCACAGCCCAATCTGCCTTCTGCACACCTTCGGGCATCGCCCACCCGCTCCATACCATGCCCATACCTCCAACACGCTCGCTCTTGCCCTCTCTCTCCCTCTCTCTCTCTCTCTCTCAATTCACATTCTCTCAAACTCTGACCCACCATATCTCTCTCCTCTTCACCCGCCATCTCCTTCCCTTTTGTCTCTCTCTCTCTCTCTCTCTCTCTCTCTCTCTCTCAACTCGCATTATTGATATGAAAATATTTTCATATCTGAACCCTAAAAAGTCCTAACCCTAACCCTAAAAATCTAAACTCAGAAAATTCTGCTCTCCCCCCCCCCCTCTTATGCTAGTAGCGATTTCTCTCCTTTTTTTCTCCTCCGTCATATATCATTAGGAGCTCTCCCCGTCCGTCCGTCCCCTCTCTCTCTCTCTCTCTCTCTCTCTCTCTCGCTCGCTCTACACACACATTCACTCGAATTATGCACTTCATCTACAATTCTACCCGATCAAGCAATCCTATCAATAGCTATACCGTTTTGAAAAACAAAAATTACATACATAAAAGAAATCTCGCAAATGCAATTACAAAACTAGGACACTCAACGATGAGGAAGACGTCAATGATGTGGCGCCATCGAATGCAAAAGCAACGATGGAGCATTGGAGGCAGGAGGATGATGAATCGCGAATCTGCTTTGAAAAGATGAAGTAGGGCGAAAGCTTCCTGGTGCCTTTCTTCTTCAATGTCACACCATCTCCGCGCTCCCCTCCTCCTCCTCCTTCCATCGTCGACATTACTGATACTTCAGACTCGCTACTCCTCTGCCATCTTTAATATTACGATCCAACTCCTCTAGGCTCTCCGCCTTAAGTAGAGAGGACATCTCCACCAAACCCACCACCACCAGTGACTAGAGGAATAAGAATAAGAATAAGAAAGAAAACAAAGAAAAATAAAAGAACCATTACGGTCGATAATCTCCAGCGGCTATGTTTCAATCCAAACCATAACGAATGAAAAACCAAAGAGAACACGATAATTAGATCAAACAGAAACGTACTCACAATTGAAGATGCTTTGCAAAATTATGGATCAGGCATGCCTGCAACCCGAGCAGCTTCTCCACACACTATAACCATAAAAGAAATCACCGATCGCGAGGTAAATAGTAGCAAGCCATCACTCATTAATGACTCTCTCTCTCTCTCTCTCTCTCTCTCTCTCCCCCAAAAAAACCCCTAAAAAACGAAATTTTTCACTCTCGCATTCCTCTCCTGCCATCCTGATTTCTCTCTGCTGCATTCAAAACCTTCTCTTTTTAGAAGTTTCTAGAGAGAGAATGTATTCTCACTTCAACTCCTTTTCAACACTTTTTAAATGTACTTCAAATACATTTTAGGGCAAATGTGGACCAATGAGAACCTCCGAAATGCCTTTTCTCCACAACAACCTACATTCTCTCTCTAGATCCATGCCTTTTCTCCACAACAACCTACATTCTCTCTCTCTCTAGATCCATTGCTTTTAAATGTACTTGAAATATGTTTTAGGGCAAATGTGGACCAATGAGAACCTCCAAAATGCCTTTTCTCCACAACAACCTACATTCTCCCTCTCTCTCTAGATCTATTGCTCGCGCTCTCTCTCGAAAATTCTCTTTCAAAGTTTCTAAAATCAAGGTGTCTGCATTTAAACCCCACTTCAACTACCTTTCAATTGCCTATCAAATATGTTTTAGGGCAAACATGGACCAATAAAATTCTCTAAAACAGGTTTTGTATATCATTGTTGACATTCTTCTCTCTATTCAATGAATCTCACTCTCGCTAGAGCTTTACAAGAGGGTTTGGCCCTGCTTGCAAGTCGTTCTGACACTTGGAAGGGGGTCCTAGGTGACAAGGGAGGCCTTTCAAGCGAGGATTTGAGGTTGTCGGGAGTGGCCCGGGGTGCACTAAACCTGCGGAGCACCCTACAGCTCCAGATTGCAGAGTGAAGGGCGACGCCGCTCTTCAATTGCAACTAATGCTAGTGGCGGCAAGGAGGGGTGTGTGAGCGGCGGAAAGGCACACATTTTTTGCAAGTTGCCTTGAGGCTCAGTGGTCTGCTAATCGCTAGTCTGCTCCTCTTCATTTGGATCCAGTTCTTGCCAATGTTTGTTGCGATGCTAGTTCATTGTGCATTGTGATGGTTGTCTGGTAATCCGCGCTCGTGGGATGCATTATTTCAATTGACTGATATAATAGCAGTTTCAATAGATTGAGGCTCTTTCCATTGATTGAAGTCCATTGCATTGCATTTGTGGCTTCCACCCTGCTTAACAACTGCACTGCGCATGCGCTTGTAGTGTCATTTCCGCTAAACAAATCTGAAATCCAATTTGTTGGGTGTGAAAAAATGTCAATAAGATAATTAATTAATTGTTGTGACTTCTGATAAGGACAAGCCACGGAACATGTCATTGGATTTTTCAATTTTTTTGTGACTGTTGGAAATTGGAACAAGTTCCCAAAGCTAGTCAGGCCGGTGGTGTTGTAATGTAGCATAGAGCGTTTGCCATCCAATGAATAATAACGAATGGTTATGTATTCAATCTCGTTGCACAGTCGTGCAACACCAGCATTGCGAACATTGGGCTTGTACCTACAAAAAGAAAGTAAATTATTATTTTAAACAATGATCTATGCTCAGCATAGAACATATAAAAAATAAAACAAATAAAGTTAAGTTTTAAGAAAGTAAAAAACGTACCAAATAGCATTTTCAATCCCAGCATTGCAAAAAGTTTTGCACTGAAGCCGACTGCCAGCTTGAATGAAATATTACAACTCTCCAAATAGGAGAAGTTGTGCTCTCAAGAAATACCTGCATCACACTAGGGATCTCAGTGAATTTAAATGGAGAATCATCATTCAGAGATTCTTTCATTTGAAATCCATAGGGGATGTCTGCAATGCACAGAGTGCATTTCTTTAAAAATTTTGAAATCTCCCTACAATCTCCTTCTTCCACAGTGTAAAAACACGGTTGATCATCCGCACATTTCGGGAGGTATGTCTCTATTGAATCCTCCTCGACAATAATCTCACCTCATGCCAATCTTCTCTGTCTCTTTTCTCTACCTTCGCTTTTAAAATATGTCGTTTAAACTGTTCTGAAAGGACTTTATTTTTCTTGTCTTCAGGAGACTGAAAGAAAAGAGAATGCAACTATGCTTGCATAGGATGTTAAGCAAGGTAAAATGAAAAATGCAACTATGCTTAGCATAGGATAAACATATAAATAATTTAAAAATAAAATCTATGCTAAGCTTGAGATCTTAGCTTAGAGAATACAATTTTATGCTTAGCATAAGATATGAGTGTTTGAAAAAAAAAATTAATATATTTCTATGCTAATACCATATCTCTAAATAAAATAAAAAATGGAGTGAGGGCTTTAGAGGATAAAGCCTCTAGCACAACAACTTTTTTTTGGATTTTGTACCTCCTTGAGCTGGCTCAAAATTTTTCCATTTGTCAAAAAAATTTATCTACAAGAGCCCACACCTGAAAAAATAACATTAAGAAGACAAAATATTAAAAAAATTGAAATTTTCATTTATTAATTTCAAAAACTTTTGAACCAAACATTCTTTGCTAAGCATAGTAAAGCAATTACCTAAATTAAAAACTTATGAACCAAACGTTATATGCTAAGCATAGTAGAGTAATTATCTGGCCACTGCGAAATGCAAGCTGGTAAAAAATATCATATTTAATAAGGCTCTACGTTGGATTCTTATAATCATTCTTGAGCACAAAGTGCTTTCAACTCCAATTGGTTAAAATCTCCAGCTTTGGAAACTCTGATGAATTCTTTGTAAAAAAATCTTATCTCTGGATGACCATCATTTTCATCTTGTAGTCTTGGTCAATGTTATGGTCCCAGGCAAGAAGTTTAGCTTCTTCCACTGTCAACCTAGCAAAAGCAATGGTACTAATAGATTGGAAAGAAGCTACATGAGGGTACTCCTGGGACATTTGCTTTCTGGCTTGTAAACTATGAATGTCGCGCAAAACAAAAAAAAGTGATAGGAATCTAAAGAAGAAAAATCAAATCCCGAAACAAATCTACATTCAGCCGGATCTACCAAAAGTTCATGCATGGCTAAGGAATCGATCGTGTCGATCCAGTGACTTCGAATCTAAGGTCATCGCTTGGCCATGAATTTGTTTCTAGACTTCGGTTTCTCATCATTGGGTTTAACATTAACAATAGTCTGAGACCTTTTTTTTTGGGAGAAGGGGGTTGATTCAGAGGGTGCAGATTTAGCAGTAGCATCTGTTTTGGATGGGACAGTGGAAGAAGCTATATTGCCACGTGCCACTACAACTGACTTTGTAATATGAGAAGAATAGATTGGATCCTTCCCCTCAGCAATAGCAAACAACACGTTTCTTAAACATTGTTTGAGGCTCTAAATGACAGAAAACAAAAGAATAATGTAGAGAACTTCGAGTATTCATAAAGTAACCTATGCTCAGCACAAATAGGAATTATTATAGTACCAAATAATATAAAATCTAATTCATTCCAAACGAGATAGATGGTCTGCATAAAAATTTACAATTTATTTCTTGTAATGTGTTCATACCAACGCCACAAGGGCTTTGTCAAAATATGTTTTAATGGCTTCATCTTTGCAAAGACGAATCTTAAACATTCCCTCATCCAAAATGAATATCGAACAGCTTTTGTTAAGTTCTTTCACAAGAATATTGACAAAGCCCTCTTGCTCCTCATCATCATCGAGCTGATCGCGACAAGGACTCTACCTTGCACTTGAAATGAACAATTACCTCTTCCAGTCTTCTCACCAATATGGATAAATAGTTCATCAAGTTTATTGTTATTTACACCTTTTGTAAAATAAAACATGTATTTCTTTTTGTCCTTCAAGGGAATATCCTAAGCCCGGCGAGCGAAAGAGGAAATCCTATGCTCAGCATGACGTAACCACGTGAAGTGAGAAAGCATGCTATTCTCAGCATAGAACTCGGTAGAGATTAAGAGAATATCTTATGTTGAGCATAACATAACCACTTAAGGATTGAAGAGGTGTTATGCTCAGCATAAGACTTGGGAGCGAGGAAAGAAGGTTTATATGCTGAGCATAGCCAAAAGTTCCAAAATAAAAGAATTTTCTATGCTCAGCATAGTATTTAAAATAAATTAAACATTTCTTTTAAGATTATCGTGGCACAAGATTGGACTATGCTATGCTAAGCATAAACTAAACTTTTATAATACTATGTTGAGCATAAAGAAAAACTTTTAAAGACTAAAAAATTACAAGTATTACCAAAACATAAAGTGGATTGTTATTAGCTATGTGTGAGATTATAAAAGGTCATCGAATGAATGCTTCTATCGGTCTGACGACAACCTTGAACGCAAATTCGCAAATGAGGTGCCATGTCTTACTCTTAGGGTCCTTAAATAAAAAAAAATTGACCTTTTAACTTTAATGGGCCCCCTTTTTAGCTGAATACTAGTACTAACAATAATAAGTTTTTCGATTTACTTAGCGACCAACTTTTTTGACAACTGCAACCATGTCAAGTATACCAACCCTAACCCTATTGCTAAAAGGAGACCATATTAACCCTAACCCTAACCCTAAATTTATAACATTTAAGAGCGTTCTTTTGCAGTTGGAAATTATCTTTGTTATAGTTGTTGATTTTATGTTAAATGCGCTCTTTGCAAATTTCAGTGTGTAGTTCTATTGGTGTTGGCATAGTCTCTTTTACTCTTTCTAGAATGTAAAATTTTTGGTTGTTGTGTTATTTTTACGTTTATATTTTTGTTTTTGTCTATGCTTGGCATAGGACTAAAATCAAAATTTTTAAATTTTTGCAATGGCAAGTAGTTCTTCTTCTTGTATTCTTGTTGTTGTAACTCAGTACGTAGCCACATCTGAGTCATCCTTGTGAAGGATTTCAGACCATTCAAGATCCAATCCATGTCCCAAATCTTTGGTTACAATAAGGAGCAAACCAACAATCTTGCCAATGTAGAAAAATCAGCATCTACATACAAAATGAGATGCAAACTCTAAGAGATATTGATCAAACATGAACCAAAACATAAAATATGTTTGCTGTCCGTACAATTACAGTACCCTACTGTATTTCACACGTGTGGAACCGAAAATAGCAACAAATGATCATTCTACACATAGAATTGCAAGATAACACCAAGATAGTGCACCAATGAGTAGTAGAACCCAAAGAGAACCATGTATAATGATGAAATGAGAGAGAGAAGAGAGAAGATTTGTCTCTCCACGAGTTACATCCTTTTATAGAGTTTCCAAACCCTATTTGGCCACTTGGCTTTCCCTCCAAAATGTAAACCCTACTATTTTTGGGTCTAGATTCAATGTACCCAAAGTTCAAATTTGAATCTCTCTCAAACTCGACTACCAACTTTCCCACACTTTCCAAAAGTGTTTATTGAATGTATTTTAAACTAATATAACTTCAAAAAGTTTATCTCTAAGCCTAAAATGAGTTTTGGCCTCTTATTGACAATTTACCAAAATGTGACTAAACTAGACTAAACTAGTTGAAATCTCTCACAATCCTCGTCTGATATTCCTAATGAAAGTTACTATTATGAAACCACTCCTTCAAGTTCTCATCCTAATACCCTTTGTGTTTCCTTGTCAACAACATCATTTGAAATTTCTCATCTAACTACTTTTCAAGAAATGACACCCTTGACACAACCTGTTACAAATTTGAGTTCTTCGTATTCAGATTCAGATATTAGAGAAACAACATTGCAAGATCATTTTGGTGAACTAGAAGACTTAGTCAGTGATGATTCATGGGATTCAATTCACTCAGTCACATATTCAAGTAAATCTACAGATCCCCGTCAATCAAGTGCACTATGTGTTTTTGGCAGTCGCCTTCGAACAATATCTTATTCTGTTAGAGATTCTGTCCGATTGTGATGAAGGTATTGTTGAGCCGCTGATTGTTCGAGTCGACTATTGGAGTTGATAGTGACATATGCCTAATTGGCAAAGCCTAATAGTCGATGTCAGTTGACCGCCGAATAGTCGGTGTTGGATGAGTAGTCGATGTGTCTAACAAATAGTCGAGGTAGGCCGATTGTCGAAGGATGGCCCAATAGTCAGTGTTGGCTCGGTCGTCAAGACACTACCACCAATTCCTTTGTATTTTTGCAGAAAATGAGTGTATTTCAACAGAGTGTGCGACTGTACAAGTATTTACAACAACTAATGAATGGATCTAGATTAGGGATCTAGATCAGTAATGAGATAAGGGATGTAGAGGATAGAAATCCAACACCCCCCCTAATCCGGATCCTTGAATGCCTTGATTCGGAGATTCAAGGTAGCACAAAAATTCTTGTGTGCCTCTTGATTTAATTCTTTTGTAAATATATCAGCTGCCATGTGTTGGGTTCTGCAAAATTTCAGACTTACCTCCTTGTTGAGTATTTTGCTCCTGATGTAGTGGTACGTAATCTCGATGTGCTTGTTCCTAGAGTGAAATTTAGGATTGATCGATAATGCAATTGTCGCACTGAATAATTGTTGGAGCAGATTGTCTGAGACCAATATTAGACAATAAATTTCTCAACCAAATTGTCTCTTTAGTAGCTTGAGAGGCTACAATGAATTCTGATTCTATTGATGACATTGCAATGGAGGCTTGTTTTCGATTGTTCCATGATATTGGACCATTACTGAACAAGAAGACAAGTCTAGAAGTTGATCTTCTGGTGTCAATATCGCCTGTCCAATTTCCATCTGTATAACCATGAAGTGTATGGATATCGGATGAATTGACATCACCATAGCAGATACAAAGGTCAAAGCTCGTACATGTCTGATTACTCTGAAAAGAGCTTTCTAGTGGATCATACTAGGATTGGCCATGTATTAGCTTAAGGAGCTGATGGTGTATGCAAGATTGGGCATGGTAGAGATCATTGCATACATCAGAGATCCGATAATTGATTGATATGGATATCCCTTCATTTCAGCCTTCTCCTCATTGGTCTGAGGGCATTGCTCCTTAGATAATCTTAGACCTGGGTCCATGGGATTATGGAAAAACTTGCAATTCATGAAATTGAATTTCGTCAACAAATTAAAGAAGTACCTCTGCTGGGTGATGTAGAGAAGTCTTCTGTTTTTGTCTTTGTGGATTTGAATCCCGAGACAATAATGTGATTCTCCTAGATCTGTCATCTCGAATTCTTTTGATAGCATCCTCTTAATGTCCTTTGTCAGTTTGATAATGTTGCTGAACAATAACGTATAATCCACAATAATGTATCATCCACACAAAGTGTGATGATGACAATAAATTGATTAATAGCTTTGAAATATACATAACAGCCTGCAGAGCTTGGTTCAAATCCATGATCGATCATGAATGTGTTGCAATGGAACCATGCTTTGGATGATTGTTTCAGACCGTACAAAGCTTTATGGAGTTTACATACTTGATTTTTTCAACCATTGATGATATAGCCTTTTGACTGGATCATGTAAATGTCCTCCTCGATAACTCCATTGAGGAATGCTCTTTGTACATCCATCTGGTGTATCTCAAGATTTGCTACAGCAACATATTATAGTAACAGTCGAATGGAAGTATACTTGACAACCGGGCTAAAAGTTTCGAAGTAGTCGATATTGGGAATTTGTGAAAATCCCCTTGCCATGAGTCAAGCTTTCCTTTTGTCGATACTACCACCTACTTTGTATTTGACTTAAAGATCCATTTGTAGTCGATTACGTTTCTGTTTGCTGGCAACTTGGTGACAGTCCATGTGTTGTTCCTCAATAGTGAGTTGTACTCCTTGTCCATTGATTCTTTCCAAAGATCTGAGTTGGCCTATGACATAGCTTCCTCAACTATGGTTGGCTCCTGAATAGAGTAGTGAGTGAACTCATCTGTGTATCGGACTGGCTGAGTTTGAATTCTTGTTGATCTCCTGGTTGAAGTTTCTGGCTGCGAAATTCAACTTTGTGTTGGCTGTGTTGGCCGCTCCTAAGTTGCAGCTTCTTCATCTTCTTCTAGATTTGATTGTACAGAGTGACTGTTAGAGAAAATCAAAATAGTTTATTGACATGTATCAGTTGTCGGGACAACAATTGTAGACTCCATCTGGTCCTTGCCCTTTAAATCAATAAACTGATCTTCAATGAAAGTCATATCCCTGTTAGTGAAAATTTTACAGGTCTCTATATTGTACAATCTATACATTCCATCAAAAGTACAATAGCCGGCCAACAAATTAGTTTTGAATGAATGCTCTTCTAATTTTTTTTATGTCGTCCTTTGGGACATGAGCATCGACAGTACATCCAAATACTTTCAAATGTTTCAATGAAGGCTTGGATTCTGTCGAGACTTCATGAGAGATTTTGTTGTCATAAAGGCCTTTAGTTATACATCGGTTCTGCACGTAGGGTGATGTTGATACAACATGTTGCCAGAACAATTTGGGCAACGAAGCATGAGTTAACATGCATTTGGTAGACTCGACTAAGGTCTTGTTCTTTCTTTCTGCCAGTCCATTCGAGTGTGGAGAATAGGAAGCAGCAAACTACTGCTCATGTGGTTGGTTGAGCAATAATCCTTGAACTCATTTGAGATGTATTCACCGACGTTGTCGCTCCTAAGAGCTTTGATCTTCTTGTCTGTCTACAACTTAGCACTTTCTTTGTATTTCTTGAAGAACATGAAGGCTTCAGATTTGTGCTTCAGGAAATATACAACAGTTCTTTTAGAATAGTCATCTATGAATGTAATAAAGAATCTAGTACCAAGCAGTGATGGTGTCTGCATTGGGCCACATATATTAGTATGTACAATGTTTAGCAAATCTTTAGATATATGTTCTTGATTTGACTTAAATGGCCTTCTTGTCTACTTTTCTACGATATAGCTTTGGCAGCCAGGAGGGTTGACAATTCGATAGTCTAAATCAATAACTGAAGAACGCCTAGACATGTTACCTATCGATACATGATTAAGATGACCAAGTCTATAATGCCAAATCAATTCTTTATTGATAGATAGTGAACTGCAGAGTTACAATGACTAAGCCTATAGTATCAAAGCATATAAAATCATGCTTGAAGCTTTTCCGACATCGGTTTCAGAACCATAGTTGCTCTATTGTAGCCTGTATGTCTTGGATCCCCAGCAAATGACCTAGAATCTTGTCTGATCATGTTAGATGTTGCATGCATATGTTCAGCCTTTGATTGTGATACAAATTAGGTTGTTGTCAAAACTCAGCTAGAGTTAAAGAGAATCAAGCATTTGTGGATTCATTGCTTGCATGAAAGTTTTATGTCAGAAAATTGAGTTGCATGGATAGGATACCATTTGTAGGTCATTGTGGGAATTAGTGATATCCTACTTTGGCAAGTTTGAAGGTAGATTAATATCTAATTGGTAGCCATTGTAATGAACTCTCCCATACGTTGCTCTCATTGATCATATCTAAGAACTTTCTTTCTTAGCTTCCAATGAATCTTTAGGATCTTGCATGTATTGACATGATCTACATGTTACGTCCATGTCAAGTATGTGGGATTCGGAATAATTCTGGACATGGATAGTCGGTTACTCCAGTGTATAAGGTTATTAGTTATGCCTTGTCATTCCAAACTTGGCCGATAATGTAATTAATAATCTTATGAGGGCCTAGACCTATAATTGTACACAGGAGCACTTGCATGGTGTTTGACTGCTATAATGCAAGAATAGGAGGTCAATAGCTTATATTTGGGTTGCATGAGATCCTAAGAGGAATATTCTCAATGGAGATTATATATACTATGGAAACTTGCCCATCTCCCTATTGGATTTTCTGATCCATGGAGCCACCTATTTTTTATTGGATCTCTATTTTTTGAGGTTGCTAGACTTCAATAGAGTGTGTTTCAATCTTAGGAAGTGGCAAGATTCATTAGATTGTGGGTGGATCATAGGTTGATCAAGAATTCTTCATTCTATGTGTTGATTTGCTAGTTATAGTGCTAGAAGAGAATTGAGAGTTTCCATGTCTTTGTGATTTCTTTTTTGATACATTTGGTGTCATTCAAAAGAGTGCTTTGTGCATTGGAATAGGTTGCAAGAGAAGATCAAGTCATTGCAACATGGCTACATCAAGTGGATTCATGTTGGAAGACAATGATAGGCCTAACTCAACAAATTATTCTACTTGGAAGGTGAGAATGGAGTCTCTCCTTGAGATGAATAATTTGATGGATATTGTTGTAGGTGTGGAGGAAAGACCCATGGAACAACAATGTAGGAGGTAGGACGCAAACGGAGAAGAGAGAAGGAAATAGTTGCGGAACAACTTTCCAGTTATTATGGGCTACTAGAAGCAAGAACAAGCTAAAGAATGTAAATGACAAAGATATAATCACAGCTCAAGCATTCTTACAAACAAGATCTTAAAAATTAATTCATACTCAAACGGATGAATGAGTACAGTTCGCCGAAGAAATTAAATGTGGTGTGTGGTATTACTACGAATGGGTTTTACCGAGAAGTACAGTTCAGAATAGAGTGATAGTGCAGTGTGATAATGCAAGTTACTCAGGCGTCAAAGACAGTCGTCGTCTGATCAGAAACTTAGGAGTCGTAGACGTCCGTGTTCAGATCAGAGTGAGTGAACAAACGTGAACGAGTAGTAAGAGTGTAATCAAATCACAACATCATACATCTACATTAAACGCAGATGATAGAACGTGTTGCTTCTATATTACAATGAAAGCCTGAACAACATTGAATGTGTTACAGCCAAAAATGAAGGCATAACTTGGATACTCGATATCATTAGCTTTGTTGGCGGAGCATCACATAGAGTGCGTGATGAAGATGTATTTATACACTACATCCATGTATTTAACTACAATAAATGTTTGTCATCTAACTATGTAAGTTGTTGTACTTAGGAAATATTTGACTTATAATGACAGCTATATAATGTGTACATAAGTCTGACAAGGCGACACTCATCGCAACCATATGTGGATCGCAATCGCTAGAATACGGTTTCTTGGCGGTGCCTGGTCTTTGCATAATCACTGCAGAGTTGACTCTTGCAATTTCTGGCGGTGTCTGGCAGTTCCTTGCGGTAGCTTGCGGTGACTCATATAAAACCGCAGCATTTTCTTGGCAGTTCCTTGTGGTAGCTTGCGGTAACTCATATTAGACCGCAAACTTTGCGCTGCAGTTCCTTGGAAATAGGCACAGTTCGTATTTTTCTCTCACTTAGCATCTTAGCAAAAAATTCGAAGGTGTTGAAAACAGTTCGTTTTGTCACACTTTGGGAAAATGCAAAAAAGATGACAAAAGGTTTACTTCTTCGAAATACTTGAAGAGAAGTTACTGTCAAAAAATTGTCGCATTCTTTGGGAGTTAGAAAAATGCGAATTGTGCGACAATTAGGTCATTTTTGTAGACTGTTGGAAACATATTGTAATGCCAATTCATGGAAGTCGTTGAAGATGGCCAAGTCTTCGATGATCTTCCAATAATTCGAACTTAACATTTGAAAGTGGAAAACAATAGGATTGGTTACCTTTTAGTTTTGATTCATTGATGGATGAAGATCAGCCGGAAGCTCGATGTCGTCGTTCTTCGAATAGTTCGATTGTCTGAGTTCTGTGATTCTTGTAGGTATTAGATGAGCAGACATAGAACCAAAGTAGGTTTCATTTGACCCTACATCAACGATCAATAAGCATGCAGGAAGAATCTTGAAATGAAAATAGTATTCTCCAAGGAGACGATTGTGGCCTTAGTTACCAACAGTTCCCCTTAAGGTCACAGTTGGTGCCTTGGTATCTTCGTCAGGTTCAGCATGTTGAAAAACTTATTGGTGAAAATGTCTACAACCATTTCTGTTGTGGAGCAGTATTGAAAAATCACTAACTCTGAGAAAACTTTCTCCCAAATGAGATGATATTGGATTTCGATGTGCTTAGACTTGCCATGAAATCTGGGATTCAGCAACAATGAAATACAGCTCAAATTGTCAAATAGAATGGTAGTAGCATTGAATTAAGTGTGATGTAAGTCGTGAAGTAATAACCTGATCCAGATAGCTTCTTTTGAAGCTTGACATGCTGCGATGTACTCTGTCTCAATCGAAGAAAGCGCCATTGATTTCTGCTTTCTTGAGTTCCATGAAATTGGTCCTCCTGCCAGATAGAAGCAGAGCCCGGAGGTAGCTTTTCTGGTAGAGACTGTTCCTCCCCAATCAGAGTCGAAGTAGCTTCGTAGGACGAGTGGATCGATAGCATTTTCATCATAACATAAAATGTGATCTAAACTTCTCTGAATATATCTCATCACTCTCTTTAATGCTTTCCAATGAGAGATCCTAGGATTAGACATGAATTAACTCAATGTGCTGACAGTGTATGCTAATTTTGCTCTAGTGCATAGCATGGCATACATCAAAGATCCTATGAGTGAATGATAAGAGTATTTCGCTAACTCGAGTATTTCACTTTCAAAATCAGCACAAGAAGGTTTGGTCAATACAATACTTGGATCCATTAGAGTATCAATTGGTTTGCAAGCAGACATATGAATTTTTTCTAGAATATTTTCTAGATATTTCTGCTGGCTTAGATAGATCTTCTTCTGAAGTGTATTTATAGTATTGTGAATTTTTAACAAAGAATGAACAATGCCTAGATCAATCATGTCAAATTCCTTTGACAGATCACTCTTAGTAGTGTGCAGAAAGATTGTGTCGTTAGACAAAATAAATGCATCATCTACGTAAAGAAATATGTGAACTGAATGGACACCTACATGCTTGGAATAAACATTACAGTCAACTTGCACACTTTGTGCTCTTGGCCTTTGACTTTGAATCCTTCCAGTTGGAAGGTATACAGCTCCTCTTCAACGTTGTCATTGAGAAACGTCGTTTTGACATCCATCTGATGCATCTTGAGGTCTTCTGCGGCTACTAACACTGTGTGGTACTACGAATGGGTTTTACTGAGAAGTATAGTTCAAAATAGAGTGATAGTGCAGTGTGATAATGCAAGTTTCTTAGGCATCAAAGACAGCCGTCGTCTAATCAAAAATTGAGGAGTCGTAGACATCCGTGTTCTGATTAGAGTGAGTGAACAAACGTGAACAAGTAGTAAGAGTGTAATCAAATCACAACATCATACATCTACGTTAAACACAAATGATAGAACATGTTGCTTATATATTACAATGTAAGCTTGAACAACACTGAATGTGTTACAGCCAGAAATGAAGGCGTAACTTGGATACTCGCGTAGAGTGCGTGATGAAGATGTATTTATACACTACATCCATGTATTTAATTACAGTAAATGCTTGTCATCTAACTATGTAAGTCGTTGTACTTAGGAAGTTTTTGACTTACAATGACAACTGTACAATGTGTACATAAGTCTGATGGGACGGCGCTGATCGCAACCGTATGTGGACCGCAATCTCTAGAACATAGTTTCTTGGCGGTGTCTGGTCTTCGCATAATAACCGTAGAGTTGACTCTTGCGGTTTCTGGCGGTGTCTAGTAGTTCCTTGTGGTTTCTTGCGGTGACTCGTATTTGACCGTAGCCTTTGCCTTGGCGGCTCCTTGCGGTAGCTTGCTTTGACTCGTATTAGACTGCAACTTTTGCCTTGGCGGTTCCTTGGAAATATGCACCCTTCACATTTTTCTCTCACTTAGCATTTCAGCAAAAAATCCGAAGGTGTTGAAAACAGTTCGCTTGTTGAAGTGACTGTTTTTTTGCATTTTGGAAAAATGTAAAAAAGACAACAAAAGGCATACTTCTTTGAAATACTTGAAGAGAAGTTACTGTCAAAAAATTGTCGCATTTTTCGGGTGTTGGAAAAATGCGAATTGTGCGACAATTGATTCATTTTTGCAGACTGTTGGAAACATCTTGTATTTCTGCAGACTTGTTCAAAATGCCAATTCGTGAAAGTCGTTGAAGATGGCCAAGTCTTCAATGATCTTCAAATAATTCGAGCTTAACATTTGAAAGATAAAAACAATAGGATTGGTTACCCTTTAGTTCTGATCCATTGATGGATGAAGATCAGCCGAAAGCCCGATGTAGTCATTCTTCGAATAGTTCGGTTGTCTGAGTTCTATGATTCCTGCAGTTATCAGATGAGCAGACATAGAACCAAAGTAGCTTTCATCTGACCCTAGATCAACGATCAATAAGCGTGCATGAAGAATCTTGAAATGAAAATAGTATTCACCATGGAGACAACTGTGGACTTAATTACAACAAACAAGATCAAGGGAAGTTTGACAAGAGGGCAAAGAAAGCTCTACATGTGATAAAGATGAATGTTACCAATGAACTTCTCAAGGAAGTTGGTAAGTGTACTTCATCAAATGAGGCTTGGGAAGCTTTGAGGAAGTCCAAGTCCACATCTAGGGTGTTGACCCTAAGAAGAAATTATTTTCAAAGCTTACAAAAGAAAGAAGAGAGTGCTCATGCTTTTGTATGGAGAGTTAAAGCACTTAATAATGGGCTAGCATGCGTTGATGATAGCATAAAAGAAGTAGAACTTGTGCAAGTTGTGCTTAATGGTTTGTTGAATGAGTATGCTAACCTTGTTCAAAGCTTTGCAATTCAAAAAACTTTGCCAAGCATGGTGGATTTGCAAGAAGTATTGGTGAATGAAAAATCAAGAGGAGGTGCATCTACAACATCTCAAGTTGATGGAGAGGAGGCCATTTTCATCAAAGACAAATTCAAGGAGAAAGGGAAGAGTGGTCTAAAGGACAAGATCACGGTGAGTGTTTTTCTTTTGGTAAGAAGAAAGATAGGTCTAAATTGAAATGCTTCTATTGTGACATCAAGGGGCATTTTGCTGGTGATTGCTACAAAAAGAAGAGAGATGAAGGAGACAAGCAAGGTAATCTAACTCTTGATGAGGATAGTGTTGATGTTCAAAACACAAATGATGATGCTTTTGTGATGTCTTCATGTTTGAGTTCTATTATTGGAGATATTGATCCATAGTGGATTGATAGTGGTGCAAGCTCACACATGACTTTTCAAGAGTATTTAACTTCTTTATTGGCATATGGAGATGACAAGACGGTGATCTACACGGCCAACGATGGTGAGTGTGCAATCAAAGGGATTGACACAATTCCTATGTCTCTCTTTACAAATAGGAATGTTCATTTGAAGGATAAGCAAAGGTAGGCATATTGAATTAGATTCTAGTTTAGTAGAATTTATAAAAATGCGAATGAAATCCATCTCAATTTTGCTAGATGAATTAATGGAGGTAGAAAAGTCTATAGATGACGAAGACTCTGTAATTTGTGTCGAAAAAACCACAACCTCCCGCTAGTGAAAAAATGGATGACACAAGGGACTTTGCAGATGTCAGTTCAAGAGTATAATGTTATCACTGTAGAAGAAAGGCTATCGTACTCTCTATTGAGACTCCTCCAAAAAAGCCCAAAGACGTCAATAACCTTGATGACTTTTGGAAAGCATGTACATGACTATTTTATAATAATTTTGAAAATTACATATGAATTTCAAACTTTTGTAGCATGAAATTTTTAAATTCATTTATATATTTATATATTATTTGCTAC
The DNA here is from genome assembly GCA_029204225.1 of Diphasiastrum complanatum. Classification (NCBI taxonomy): domain Eukaryota; kingdom Viridiplantae; phylum Streptophyta; class Lycopodiopsida; order Lycopodiales; family Lycopodiaceae; genus Diphasiastrum; species Diphasiastrum complanatum. The sequence goes on along the minus strand of CM055104.1, from coordinate 16,392,329 downwards.
CTGAAATATTTTTAAATATTTTAAAACTTATTTTCAATGTTACTCTTTAAATATAAATTTAATAAATCTTTATTTTAATGAATGTTGTTTTTGAATGACAATACTGTTTTGGATTTGTTATGAAATCATATTCTCAAGAAATTAATGAATATTATTAAAGTTGATAATATTTTTTATCTGTTAAAATATTAAAATTTATTAATAGAATTTCAAGTTCTTAATTATGATGAAACTAAGGATGATATTATTTTTTTTAAATTTAAATTTTTTCAAAAGTCATGTAATTTTAAATGTGTATTTAAGTAAATAATTTTAAAATTAGAATTTGTGTTATATAGACCTGAATTACATAAATATGTACAAAATATTTTTGTAGAAAATTGAAATTTTTAAAAAATATTAATTTGAATTTGTATTCATAAAAAATTATTTCAAACAAAAAAATTCAAATATTTTAAAATATTTGTTTTTAAATAATTTTTCAAATTTTTCAAATTTTTTTTGTTGATTTTAGTATTTTTATATTTAATGATTTTATTTTTTATTAATTAATTTAAAATACGTAAATTGAATATGTTGTCAAAATTCTATATCTAACTTTTTTAGTATGATTTTAGTTTTTAACAAAAGATGATATATATTTTGCATGATAATATAAAATTTGCAAAGCATTTTGAATATAGGCATTTAAAAAAAAATTAAAATATTATAAAAAAATGGGTCTTCATATCATTTCTCTTTTTTTTGGTCACCATGTTTTAAGGCCTCCTTTTACTTCAAATGAAATACCACTAGCAAAGCATCAATACAAAAAATATTCACAGAAACGTGCTATGAACTTTCACCGAACAACAGTCTAGCCAATTGAGAACATACAAACTTATGATCCAAAGAGGATTCCTGATTCTGCAAAAAAGGCGTATGTTATATATTGGCACGACGTCCTTGTACAAGATGATCGCTCACATCTGCTGAAGAAAATATGTGCTTCGTATGGAAGCACACAAAATACAATTTAAAAATTTTACCGCCCCGAATATAAGTTGTATAACATATGAAAACAATCATCACTTGCACTTGTATCCTTTGAGATAACTGTCAACCATACCTTCATCAACCAGCAAGGTTTTCTAAATGGAATACTATGCATATCCTGAAGTTAGCAATTCAGAACTATGCTATGGGAGTTTCTAACTATGGAGGGCTTGAGTCCTGCTAAAAATAAATTCCCCTCCATTGCCAAGTGCACGACCCAGTAGCATATCCCTATCCAGATAGGTCAGATAATAAAGCAGGCCAACAGAAGCTCTGTGGATTCAAAACGATCTGTCGTCATCAGCCTTCCATTTGAAACATTATAATATGCACAAGTTCAGCTACACTACAAACTTCATGAAGTGTAACCAGATAGTAACATACAGGCGTTATACCTCTTGCGAACTCCTGATGTTTCTTTTGTACCAAGAGGAACACGTATATCCAAAGTACGTAGAAACTGTAACACCTGTAGCATTCAAACTGCACACCTTAGTAGAAGAAACCTATAGAAGTTTTGGAAAATTGGAAATCAAGGATTAGAACTCTAAATGTAAATTGCCGAAGTGTGAAAGCATCTTGTGTCTATCATACTATAACATCTGGACTCTCAGCGTCAAGCCACTTGAAGACAATTATGGCTCACTGCTTTCAGTCAATGCCCTCTCCTAGCTGAGATTTAAGTTTGGCAAATAAGTTACAGTTTCTAGATAAAATGAGTCACCACTATTTGGATGCTGTAAATGGCAGGATTTTGAAAAGTATCATGTGTCTGGTTGCATGGTCCTGCTAAAGGTTGCTTAGTCACTTTCTAACTAGTTTTTTAACTCCAGGTTTCTTATAGCAAGGGATTTTTTTCTCTTCAAGTCTAAAGTCTTGTGCTATCACTGTCTTCAAGCACATCAATGTTGCATCCATAGCCGTATGGACACCGGTACATACGACAACATTCCGTTCACATACAGAAGCTGACTATACGATAAAAAAAAATCAGAAAACGATGGAAAGCTGATGGGTTCAAAAATGTCCATAGAAGCCCGTTACATTTTCAGGATAGTTTGGTGAGATTCAGACCCCTGACCAAAGGGTTCTCAGTTGGTCAAATGAGCTACAGCACCTATTTAAGGAAATGCCTTTGTCATTGTTTGCATTCATCAGCCATATAAACCATATCTTGAACTTGGATATCTGAACCACCATCTGGATGTATGAATAAGGCATAACTTAATGGCATCTATGTTAGCACTGTTGCATAGTGTACAATGTACCTACCGTATGTAATACTGTCAACCATATATTTTGGGGCATATGGGTACATCAAGCTTTGGCATACTTTAAATACTTTTATGGACATACGGAAGTATGCTTACAACATTAAAGCACGGCGTTGAAAGGAATCAGAAAACAACATTAGGGTCACTGTGGTATCAAAGCTTGTCTTGATTACAATCTGGCCAGGTGAAAAGGTCTCAAAGAGGAAAAATTCAAATTTTGATACTTCAGAATCTTGGCTCTATCCAACAGCAAAAAGCAGAGGTTAAAGTCATTACAGATTAAGTTTTAAGGTAAAGCTAAGGAAATTACTAGTTAAACAGGAACTTTATATCAAATTGAAGTTACGATGCTCCCAATGGCATCAAGTGTAAATCATTTACCTGTAACTTATGGAGGACATTTAGTAGTACAAGAACCTCGACTCTGACACATAACCAGTTGCATCACTTCTGGATGCAAAAGTACAGATTAGAGCTTAAGCTAATATACACTATCAAAAGTGATATCTGCAAGATGACACCTGAAAAGTTACTGATGTATTGTAATAGTCTTCAAATTTTACATATCTAATGCAGCAAACTACACTGCTCATGTGCACAAAAGGACATTTTGCCTTTCCTCAGGTACTGCACGTTGTTGTGCTCTCTCTCTTTGAAACGAATTGGACAAGAGTGAAAGTACTTACTCAAAAAACAAATTGAAATACAGCAATGCTGTAGAACGAGAGACACAAATGGATGAAAAGGAATCAAAGAAGATTTGAGGCACCATGATTCTGGAAACCAAACCTGTAGGTTGACAAAAGTGCGAGGCAGAATAGCTGGTGCAATCAAGGCTTCTACACCCTCGCCAATATGTATCTCTCCCACCTTTGCCTTTAAGCATTAAAATTCCACAACTAGGCAGTTTGAGAACAAAGGGAGGCTTACCACAAAAAAGGTGCAGCATAATGCAGAAAGATTTGATAAAGAGAGATCCAAATCGCTCTTAAGGACATTGGCATTCTGAAGGAAATAGATTTATGTGAGTACAACCTAAAACACTTTTTTATGGTAATAAGATCCTAAAGAAAACTTGACAACGAACACTTATCATAAAAGAATGGAAATTTCCACCTAAATTTTTTTTTTTAATCTAAGGTTGGCAAAAAATTGCAACAAATTTCCAAAGGTTTTCAGCATAAAGCTACAGCATGTGTTCTAAAGAGCATTAGCATAATGCTTCTAAACGCACATGTAAACTCTCACCAGCTTAAAAAAAAAGCTTCAAATTGAGGTTAGAAGGTATTCACTTTAAATCAATACATTTTAGTCAAGGAACTGCATATTGTAATAACGTTTTAGCTAAGGAGCTACATTGTGCTCTGCGCCAGCAATTTCTTCAAGAGCAATAAAAATTGCTTCTTTTATTAAGAGTTTGCGTTGTTCCAAATATCAACAAAGCAGCTGCAAGATGGAACACTGGGATTTGCTTCTTACATGCATATCAAAGGTCATAAAAAACTTCCAGCAATCATTTCCTGTATGTTATTCATGGGTTCTTGTCTATTTTTAGATTATTTGGCTTAGACTGGGAAGGATCCTAGATGACGAAGTTGCACTTTGATGACTTTGCACATTCCAATATTAGATGCAAGCAGTGACAACATGTTCGAGGGAATAAGCATCTGATAATTTCTAAGAGCTTCTGATTTCTTTTCCAGTTACCTTTACTCCTATGCTTTATACTTTTGTCATGATCACCCTGTGGCAATGCAGATATGAGCTGAAATATGACAATTGAGTTCTTTGGAGATGTAAATGAGTGCAAGTTGTTCATCAAGGAAAGAGCACTTGGCATCGTCATTCTCAGAATTGCTAAGCAGTCATATGCACCCAGGTTGGATTGGATCAGCAACTTATAATTTGCGCTTCAAACTTTTCATCTGGGGATGATTATCTGGCGCTAGAATCTTCCTTTTGACTGATGAGCGATAGAAGTCCAATTATTTTCAAGTCTGAAAGATAATGACTATCTCACAGGTTTCTAGCGACCCAAAACATTGGCACCCTCACAGGGTTCTTGGCTTCAGATAAGGAACATCAAAATCAAGAAGAGAACCAAGAACTATGTTCATGAATCTCTTAAGCTTACCAGCTACATGCCCATTGATAAGAGCACTATACCTACCCCTCACCTACCACACCTACTTCAACTACCTCACCTACCTACCTACTAGTCAACATCTACTAGTCAAAGATAGGTACAAGCAATAGTTCAATATAGGCTACTGTAGATACTCGATGTAGTCCCTACTCAAACTTTAAAATTTCATAGAATTTTATGAACAAACTTTGGCCTATACAATTAAATTTCTAGAATTACATTGATCATTTGAAAATACTCCCCCCATGAAATACTTGTACCGCATATTAAATCTTGTGTGTTTGTCCTTTGCCAGTGCTTTGGTTACAATATCAGCTGTCATGTACTATCCTGCAATGTTCTAGCTTGACCTCTCTGTGCAGCACTTTGTCTCTGACATAATGCAATCTCGATGTGCTTGCTTGCAGTTAGTTACCTCATACTCTGCCAAGATATCCTGATTGTATCTCTATTGGTTGATGCATAATTCCCTTTTCTCTCTGTTTCTCTAAATTTGTATTCCCATACAAGGGTGTGCTTCTCCAGGGTCAGTCATTTCGAATTCACTTGATAGCTCTCCCTTGGTAAGAAAAAATAACTTTGTATCATTGCTATATAGCAATGTATCATCTACATACAAGGTTATTATGACGAAAGATTGATCAACTGACTTATAATAAACATTTGAATCAGCTATACTTGGAGTGAATCCTTTATCCAGAAAAAATGAATGATCCTTTGAAACCATGCTCTTGGAGATTGTTTAAGCCCATACAAGGCTTTATGCAATTTACAACATGGTCTTCTTTCCCTTCTATAAGGTCCTGAATGCTTCTTATGCATTAACTTTGACAAATTGAACTAACAAAGGTCAGAATATTTGTATATGAGCCAGAGAGCACATGGCATTATTGCAGTCAAATCTTACATTTGGATTAGGCAGTAGGGAAACTAATAAGAAAATAAATCCATAACATATAGCTACAAGGAAAGCTCAAAGTAAATCCATGGACAACTAAAAGGAGCACTTCCTTGCACCCTTGAACAAGGTCTAGGAAATTTCTGATGTTGTGTGTGTGAAAGATTCAACTAGTTTCATCACATTTTGCAATATTTCCATATTTGGCATATTGAGGCCAAAACTTGTTTTAGACTTGAGGTTGACTTTTCAAAATTCATTAGTCTAAATTTCATTTGAATAAACACTTTTTGAAAATGTGGGAAAGATAGAATGCGAGTTTGACTAGATTCAATTTGAATAAGTTGGGTACATTGAATCTAGACCCAAAATTAGTAGGGTTAGCATTTTAGTGGGAAAACCAAGTGGCCAAATAGGGTTTGGACCTGCTATAAAAGGATGTAACTCGTGGAGAGAGTAATCTTCTCTCTTCTCTATTTCATTTCATGCTTATACATGGTTCTCTTGGGTTCTACTATCCATTGGTGCACTATCTTGGCGTTATCTCGCAATTCTATGTGTAGAATGATCTATATTTGCTATTTTCAGTTCCACACGTGTGAAATACAGTAGCTTGCTGGTTTTGTACGAACAGCAACAGTACATAATCATTTCATTCAAGTTTGATCAAGTTCTATTAGTGTTTGCATCTCAAATTGTGTGTAGATGCTGATTTTTCTACATTGGTGAGATTGGTAGTGTATTTCTCTTTCTAACCAAAGATCATTCAAGTAGATTGGATCTTAAGGATCTGAAATCTTTCACAGTGTGCACCTCAGTTTCATAGAGATTCTGGTTAGCAGCACCCTTGGGGAGACTTCAACATAAAGACCAGAACCAGCCACCACGAGATGCCTAATCAGAGAATACCGACATGATGTTGAAGCGAAGCTGCATATCAAATATTAGCAAATACAAGTTTTCAGTAGGGGCACTGACCTCTTTAAAGTGCAGTTGTATGTTGCGTGAACTAACTACAGAAAATCCAGCCGTCACTGTAAGTGTGGCACCTTCTATGTCCTGAAGCAAAATAAACACTCTGCTATCACGGACCTTGAATTGAAAATATTCTTATGCTAACATCGTCAGATTAGTACGAGACAGTATTTGTAGTCCAATCCCACCTCGAAATGATTAGAATCAAACAAAGTAGTTAATGTGGAGCATTGTTATCAAAATGTAGTTTCAAATAGAGAAAATAAAGTTTGGCTATAAGTAGTAGTCCTAGTTACAATTGTCAATTAGCCAACCACCAAAAGTACAACTAGCCCAACAAGCTTGAGTTATAGGTCATACTTCTATCATTGATTCCCTATATTTAGACAGCAAAGTCAACAGTGCCGACAACAAACTAAGATTGTAGTTAAATATTCATGCAGAATGGTGTGGAGGTAAAACCACTATCATGCAATTATATAGACCATATACAGTTTTTCCAAGCTCCCTCGTCCAAAGAAAATAAAAGAACAATCCATACAAGAGACTTTCTTACCTTAGGTGACAAAAATGATGCTGATAGGAAAATTCTCGTGCAATATAGATTCATAGGTATAACGCTAAAGCAAAACAATCAGTGGAGCAAAATTTTCTTTGGGTGAAAGCAGAGGCACAAAACCAGGCAATAGAAATTTTAGCTCACCTGTAGGACACCTGGAATACTCCATCTTACAACATTGAGAACTGTCCCACCATCTGAACTTTCAAGGCAGTCAAACTTCTGAAAGATTTGTCCAACCTGATTCACAGTGACCCTCACTACTAAGGATCAGAAATGATGAACGTTAGACACTGCCACTAGGGCAATTCGTGCAGGTTTTTGCAAATTCAGATAGATTTTCCATCATTTATTGTACCAGTTTCAGAAATATATGCAATCAAACAGAAGTTCATTCATCTAGGTTTAGAGGAAAAGACTTAAACTTAATTTTGTATTTTACAGTTCTACATCCACATACACTAAAAATGAAATTGAATTTAGACCTCAACATGATGCAAGGAGTGGCTGAAAGCGAATTATTACCAAACAACAATGGGAAAAGGCCATGGAGTATGTGAATTTCAAAAATATCACCAAAAAAGGGAGCACCATGTAAGGAAGCAAGACAGAAAATCTAGTGGTGAAAGGGCTGTCAGAAATATAAAAATCCAAAAACAAAATCTAGAAATGAATCTTTCAAAAAAAAAAACAGAATGCTCCACTTGACCTAGGTTTTACTTTCAAAAACTTCACTTCTCAAAGGTCAAAATGAATAAAAAACGGATCTTAAGGATAAAGAAATGGCGGGAATTACAAGATCCAAACACATATGAGAAAAGAACAACTAAATGAAAGTGAAAAAACTAATAATAGTTGACCCCTTTCGAAAACTTTTCAAGATCTTTTGCTCTAGCACTCCATTTGACACAAAACTTGGATCAATAGTCTTGCCTCAATCTAGTGCCCTGATACATATTATGATTTTCAACTTTTTTTGCAAAAAAGAATTAAAAAGATGAATAATACTATTGAAATAATTTCAACGTTCTCTGAAATAATACTATTGAAATTAACATTTTCTCTGAAAGACATCTTTTCCAAAGTTCTCAAAAAAAAGGTTTACAAAGTATCGAAGGCAGACATGGCAGATAATTAAAAGCCAGAGTTTACCTTCGTTTATCTACGAAGGCAAATCAAAACGTGTGTTGTCTAATCCATCCCCACAAACCCAGCTTCAAAATCATGAGACTCTCTCATCAGATCTGATCTGATCCTCCCCCTTGCTCCAGGCTTTGCAACATCTTTTTCAGAGTTCTCAAAAAAAAATGGTTCACAAAGTATTGAAGGCAGACATGGCAGATATTTAATAGGCACAGTTTACCTTCTTTTATCCACGAAGGCAAATCAAATTGTGTGTTGCCTAATAGGTATGCTTCTCAGGCTTCACAATGCTAAAGAATCACCCTCGATAAACCAACATCAATCTCTGAGCAACATCTTTACCAGAATTCAAAAAAAAAAGATTTATAAAGTATTGAAGGCAGACATGGTCGGCAAAGAAATCACATCATCATGGGTGTCAACTTGCTACAACACCAATACAACTAGTAGATCTAAATTCTAGTCACCAAACATGAGACTTCTTGAGAACCTATGGATGTAATTGGCCCTATGGATTCAATCTTCCATTTGATGTAGAAAGAAAGCAAGTAATTGCCAAACATTAACTAGTTAAGGAGCAAAATTGGGATCTAGCAAGGGCATAAAAGAAAAAAGATCTTAAAACGTAGAAATGTTTACTAGGGATGTTCTGGCAAAAACAGGAATTGAAGACCAAGGTTAGTATAAAATAGGATACCGCTAGCCATACTTCCAACGAGTTGTGATTCAAATTCAAGTCGAATCAAGTCAACATTTGGATCAAGATTCTAATGGGCTAAATCTTTTTACATTTTTTGTGAAAAATTTAGCCTCTAGGTCTTTAACACAATTCAATAGTGTTGTAATAGGTTCAATCAAATCTTGCACAATTTCAGCTCTCATCAGTTTAAATCTTCTAGGTTAATTTCGAATCTTTTAGCAGTCTTGCTTACTCAATATAAACCTTAATGACCTTGGTCTCTATTCAATTCGAAATTCCAATGTTTGATTTTTGGAGATTTGGACCGAGTATTTACATAGTAAAGAAGAGTCACCACTTCATACTACTAAGGACTCCAACTCTGGCCCTTGGCAGGCAACACAGCACATTCTAACTTGTTTTGGCCTCCTTCCTAATTGAATCTAATCTGTGTGAATGACGAACTCTAATGATTTGAATTTCGATTCAAATCTTTTGGAAACCTAGACTTGGACTCTAATTGTTTCACCCTAGGGGTATTTCCATAATATTGGATTGTTGCCATACTATTAAAATATCAAATTTGATAGTCTGAGGGTATAACACCAACATATATCTATAAACCAAAGTTGCAGTCCGCATTCCAAAACGTGATTTGGAACGCGATCCGGAACGCGTTCAGGAACGACTCAAAAAAATAAAAAATTGGCCATTACTCCTTTTTCCACAAAAAAAAAAAAAAATTGCGATCCGGGTCGCGGATCGCTGACGTTCCGGATCACGCAATCCAGAAAGTTTTTGCAGCGGATCGCGATCCGCTGCAACTTTTGTCACGAGCAACTCACATGTGTAACATGCATCATGAGCCTCATGAATCATGAATCATGAATCGATGGTGATAGAAATTCCAATGCTCTTAAAATAAGGGTTTTTGTTGTTGGCATTTGCGAGATTTGATTCCAAAGGTAATTGAGCTTTCCATTCAACCATTATGATTTAAGCATTGAATCATTGATTGCTCAATGCTCAGACACAAATGACTTGTGATTCATAGAGGGCATTAAGCTTTTGATTCACACAAACCGTATGAAATTTATAGTCACAGTCAACAGTAGAGATCCTAAAATCCCGGACTCGATAGTATGTAAAGAGATTAAGGCCTAAATATTGTGGAAGGTCATACAATGTATCAGCCAGAAGCTTGGTGGTACGTGTGAGCAAGATAGGAAGCAATGGCACTAGAGGACACACAGCTGATGTTCCCATAGATTATTGGAGAGAGTGCTTTGAATAGTAGGTATAGGGACAACCATAGGCACAGATGTTGCTAGCATGTCAAGCATGGAAGGCACTAATGCATCTACTAATAGGGGGTTCACAACAATGTTTCATCGAAACGCGTTTCGAACAAAGAAACGCACTTGAAACGCCCCGTTCGAAATGGGCCTGTTTCGAAATGGGTTTCCTTTGTTGCAGAGAAAGTGATAAGAAATGCCTCTCCTAGGCTGTCTCTTGAGCAAATAAAGAGGATCCTCCATGAGTTCTTGATGATAGCTTAGCTCCTTGTTCATGGCAATGCTCTTGAGTGACATTTCTATGAGCATGCTTGATTCCTTTGCATTGTGGATTAACTATGTTCTTGTTTCTTGTTTCTTGTTTCTTGTTTAGTCGTGGATTAGCATTCAGTTCTTGTTTGTGGAATCTTGTAGTAATCAGCATTCAAGTAAACTAGATAGGCTGGTTTGTGGTATAGATCTTGCATACTCCCTTACAACCCAGTTCTTGATTGTTCTTGAGTAGTCTAAGCATCAAGTGATGAGTGTTTCTTGATTCTTACAAAAGGGACCAGACAATTTGTTGATGAGTTAGATGAAGCTACACACAATACCAAGTTGATACAAGAATTTGAATTTGAAATTCGTTATATCAAGGGAGCTTAAAATCAAGATGCAATTGAAGTTAAAAAACTTTCTTTCACAAAGATAGATATGGACTTTTATCGTTCTTTGCAAAAAAGATCCGCATTTTGCTCCTATTTAAAAAAAGGTGATTTTATTTGAATGTCATAACGCACATTGTGCTAGTCACCCAGATATTCACAAAGCGTTAGATTTGGTGCAAAGAAACTTCTTTTGGCCAGAGGTGAAACCTTTCGTAGAATCTTATATTTGCTAAGTGTAAAAAGTGCCAAATCCCTACAACCTATCGCTTAAAAGCTAAAAGAATATTATTGCCATTGGAGCTATCTCAAACACTTCAAGGAATGAAAGATGGAAACATATAGAAAATTTGAGCTTTTTTATTCAAATCCAGAAACTTTTGATCTAAACTCGATGGATAGCAACTTCAAGTTTGATATGTCTTTACACATCTTTCATTCTTATTGGTCTTGATAAATGAAAACCTGAAAAAAGGGAAGCCCGGCAGCTTGTAGGATGGAGATGACATCAGGTGCTGTGGTGTATTGCAAAAGCCAAGTCCCATGAAGCAGACTAAGATCCAAACTTACTCCAGCATTGTACCTCTCCACATCAACCTGTAAGGAGATTGTAAATTTAGAGTATCAACAAAGTAAAGGTCATGACCAAGCCATACACCAATTAAGACCAATCACTCCCTGATAGAGAGAAAGCTGATGCCCATATATTTCTCATAAATTTTTAGATATTTGTTTTGCATTTATGATACACAAGAAACCCAAGTTTTCCAATTGGCCAGCTTATCAAACAGAATGACGTCTCCAATTCAAAAAGGCAAAAACTCTAATCACCTCTTCCATACGTTGGCATTTCTACAATATAAATCTAATCCTGAAAATTTACCTTTGCATTTTTAGGTCTTCCACTATGAGATTGGATGCCAAACCAAAGGCTAAATAAATGTCATCAATATTCATTTCATTCTTAGCAATAGCTTCAGCTTCATACTCAAGCTTATCCTGTTTTCAACTTCAAGAGGGACTATTTGAGACTGTCCAATCCGTTTCATATATGTATGCCATGCAACTAGCGATTTTTGTAGTCACAAATCGTTTTCATAAATAAATAAATATAAAGCCTAAATTTTTTAATTTACAGCATGTGGAAGTAATGGCTTAAACAATTGTTCTTCTACAGGAACCATACTGCCACCCTAGAACAGTTTGCTATGGTTCATTATAGTTCAGTACTGCCCCTTCGATATGCAGCCATCTCTTTACAGAATAAATTGGGAGTCCATGTATCGCTGCGTAGACCACACACAAATGGTGTGTGAGGCGTGGAGTCTACATGTAGGTGATAGTAGAATTCAGAAAAGAAATGGGATGTTTTGTTTGAGGGTGGGTTTGTTGGTGTCAAACAAAATGCTTTTTGTGTTTGTTGACATCAGCAATCCTTGTGTCAATCCGTAGTAGGTGTTTCTTGGCATCTAACCCTGTTACTACCTTATATAAACAACCTTGAGAGGCTGCCACAGAACACAGCATCGTTGCCCAACATTTGACAACAATGGAGGCAGTGTGGAATGAAACAACTTTGAATCGATCCAAACAAGATGCAGGAATGCAAAGTACAAGAAAGTAGATAAAAACAAGGCAGAAGTGTTTATCTACTGCAACAAATCTTTGTTGCAATGTAACCCAAGAGGCAACAGCAATGAAGCATCGTCACTAGAGGGCTGGCAGCGATGCATAACCTACAACAACCTGCAACCTAGAGGCAGCACCTTCTGCTGACAGGAATCGTAGTGTAGAGATTTTTGTCTCTTGACATCTGTTCCCTTTAAACATAAGGACAGGACTTTATTGATTACTGTTCATAAGGCTCCTAAGCCTGTTTGTCGTTGAAAATAGCAAATACGCTGCATGTTTGAATAACGAGTACATGAGATGAATCGTTGTGTGGTATACAATGTGATTACTGAACAAATATGCTACAAGTTGTAGGCGATATCCCCATACATGAACTCAATCCTGCTACTCCACAGCACATAAATTCTCTCAAATAAAGTCATCAGGAAGAACAATTTGCCATACATACGTACTTTATCGATGGCAACAGATTAGCAACTAATTCTTATTTTTCATAAAGATGAGATTTATTCAACACAAATTTGATCAATTAATGAACATTACAATCTTCTACATTTGAATCCCTATAAGGCATTCACACATTTCATTCCCAACTACAGACAGTTCATATATGCACCTTCAGAAGAAAAAAAAATTAAGAATTTTGACTCAAACACAAGCTCATTTTCCATTATAAATACTTTAGTGGCATGCAAGACCTGCTAGTGGTTATATGCAAATATTCGCCGATACAATAGCATGACTTGATTTGACGTGATAATCAAACAAATTGTGCCTAAAGTGCACTACTGGATGATTCTCACAAATGTTATACAGGACCCAATAACAGCTCTTCAAGTGTATGGCAAGCTTACTCCTTGTAGTAGCCGTCCACTGTGCAAAAGTTTTTTTTACTGCTACCACTAGAACTAAAACAATATGAGGTATGGAAAGGCCCAAGGAAAGTCACAAATAGCAAGATCTTTGAGTAGGGCAGCTTTTATGTATATATGCTAAAATCAACTGGACATCCAGTTTAACACTGACAATGTCAAATTACTTGCCTAACCCATCTCTTACATTGTTTACTGTCTCATTATTTTTGTAAGAATTGTGAAAAGGAACTTAGAAAGTGCTTATGTTAGAGTCTTCTCTTTCTCTTCTTAACCCAGGGAAGCAACTAGTTCGAAAGGTGGTGTTTCCTTGAAAGCACTATCATGCATGGAAAGATGTCCTCCGTGCACCACTGGCTTTCTTCATGCATGGCATCCAATTGCATTTGCCTCCCACTGTCACCCACAAGTCAGGACCTCCATTGACAAGAATAATCTCACTAGATTATTTTGCTTCTCAGTCATGATCTAATACAATCCAACTCGCGAGCAAGCAAACAGGAGAAAAAAAAAACTCGCCAATTTTCCTGATAATCGAGCATCTAGCTTTATTGACTGAAAACTAGAGAAGTAGCAGGTTGCAACCTTCGTTTCTTGAAGCCAAAGATCAATTATCCATGATCCATCAACAAGGGACCCTTTCCACAGCTCAAACCTCAGGCCAACGACAACAGACTAAAATCACATGTGCTGGTCATCTAAAAATGATTTAAAGGTCTGACAGATCTTTCATTTTTATCCACAGATCTAGCAAGCAAAACTTTCCTCCACACAAAAGATGTACCAAATCGTTGATCCAGGATCAGCAGCACTGACCTTCACAATTAAAAATCTGCCTACGTGACCTGGAAGCATTGATCAAGTACAATATTTCACACAAAATCCACATCCAATTATAGCTCCATGAGCATTCAGCACACCTTTTGATGGGGAAAGTGATTCTAGTGATTCTTCTCCCTTTCTCTTTCTCTCTCACAAAAAGTATAATAAAGATAAACTCCAACAAGCATCAAATCCAACAATTAGCAAATCCAAAAAAAACATGAGAGATGGAGAAAGAAAGAAGAAGAGCAAGGATATTCCATATTCATTCGAAAGAGGTTCCACCTGCTTTATTGAAATGAAAGTGCATGTACAAAATAACTCAAATCCACCACTATATATAGTTGATTTTAGGGCTTTGGCCTCAAATCCTATTGGAATTGCAATATCTACCTCCCTTATTATTTGGAATTCGAAATTTGGGAGGAGCCCTTTTTATTCACTAACTTGACTATTAGGCCTTGTGGCATTTAATTCCCACAAAAAGGCCTAAAGTCCTTTTATTAACGTCTAACTAATCAAATACATGATGAACAGCTTAACTTACCAAAATCCGTTGAACTAGATCCAACACACTATTGAATCCAAGCAAGAGCAGCAAAATCACTTCAATATTGAGCCCATTATTGCCAGTGGAACGCGTTCTGCTGGCCCAACGTTCCGGACAGCGCAACATTGTACGGAACACACAAAAAAATTTGCAGTAGGAGGCTGCGCGGGTGTAGGAAGAGAAATTTTTTGGCAAATTCTTTTGCACACATCCAATTGCGACAATCCAACATCCTACGACTATCTATTCCACAAGGGGGACGCAGTGGGCATGGCGCCGGGCATGGGAGGAGCGAGAAATCTCCAATTCCAGGTAATTATTGCCAACACATTTCAATTTCCATGATTGTCTAGAACTAGCTATAGGTGTTAGATTGAAGCGCAGTAAAGTGCTACAGTGTTTCCTCATGCCTACAAGGATGCCTAAAACTTCAGTTTAGGCCATTACGGCACGTAGAAGAAGTTATGAGAGTGGTGCCCTCTTTTGGTGTTTTTTTGGCCCTCCTTGTAAAATGGGCTATATATGTCTGGTTGAGGTGTCGTTAGGTGCCACATTGTTTCTAAATGCCTACAAGAATGCCAAGAATGTTGGTTTACGCCTATAATGCACGTAGATCAATTTATGAATGTCAAGCTCGCTTTTTGGTGTCTTTTTTAGCCCTAATCTGGGAAATAAGTTGTATTTGTCTGATCGATGTGTGGTAAGATGCTAGATTGTGTTTTTCAATGTCCACAAAAGCGCTGGAACTCTCTTTTGGCCCATACGGCACAATTTTAGGGTTTCTTGTGGGTCATGCTCGCTTTTTTGCATCAATTTAGCCCTAATTTGTGAATCTTTGCTTTTTCGCATCAGTTGGGAGAGTTGTTGATGCACGAGCACTCCATTGTGTGGACACCATGTGTTGCGCATTCCATCGATCTGCTAATCCACGACATGTGCACACTTCCATGGATCCATGAGGTATCCTCTCCATACCTTCTTTCATGTCTTTTATGCTAGTTTTGTTGCTGTAATTTCCTTGCTTTGCTCAGCCCGTATCAATTTCCTCATGGGTGTTTGTCTTGCAGATTACTGCTCAGGCCATGCACGTGGTCAGCTTCGTTACCAGGAAGAAGCGCATGTTGGCCCTATTTCGTAGCTTCTCGTCCCTGGATCTCAGGAAGCCAACACCCACACGGTTTGGCTACTACTTTGTAGTTCTCGAGCGTCTAGCGGCCATGCGAGACCACGCGGAAGATGGTGGCTAGCACAGTATTTGATGAGTTCATAGACTGTAGCGAGGACGCAGTCCATTTCCAGTCGACTGCATATGGAGATGTGTCATGGACACGGGCATCAGAGCTGATTGATGTGTTGAGGCCTGTTTTTTGTGTGCTGCGCCTAGTAGACCGAGCACTCTCGGTCTCATATACACCGCTTGTGAGCGCAGTGTCGAAAATCGGTGGGATTGATCAAAGATGAACTCTAGTACCACGTTGGAAGCGATGAGTTATCAGGAATGGGTTCTGATAGAAACAGGACGTTGATACCAAATCGGAAATTTGCGGAATAGCGGCGGAATAGAATCAACGGATGGTTGCGGATCGGAAGCACGTCAGTTAGCAGCAATAATCAAGATGAATAATCAGTAACAATACGCAATAGAACAAAACAGTACTGGACAATTTTTTTCTGGTTTTCTGGTATAAGTGTATACAGCTTTCGAGATGCTCATTACTGAATGGATTTGGGCTTGGGCATTGAAATCCAACACTCCCCCTTAATGTGGGTCTTGAAAAACTTCCATCTTCAGATTTAGCATGTCGTTAAATCTGAGATGGTGCTCCTTTGATAAAGCTTTCCTGAAGTAATCTACTGCCTTAAGATCTGTCTTGCAATAAACCAGTGACACTTCTTTGCTTTGCATTTTCTCTCTAAGGTAGTGATACTTGATTTTGATATGTTTGCTTCGAGAATGAAATCTCGGATTTAGAGATAGCGCGATTGTGCTTTGATTGTCACAATAGATTGTCGTTGGATGTGACTGAGCAAGGTCGATATCTGCAAGCAGGTTCCTTAGCCAAATTGCCTCCTTGGTAGCATTTGTGGCAGCTATGTATTCTGATTCGGTTGATGAGATTGGGCCTTGATTGAATAAGAATACAAATCCATAAGTCAATCTTCTGGTATCGATCTCCTACCCAATTTGCATCTGTGTAACCTTCGAGAATATTGGCAGATTTTTGCCTCCATAACAACAGCTGCTGAGATGCTTCGTTACTTGGACATACTTCATAACCTTCATGAGCACTTTCCAATGTGTGGCCCCGGATTTGATAGGAACTGGCTAAGTGAATTGATCGAGTATGAAAGGTCGAGTCGAGTGCAGATCATTGCATACATCAATGAGCCGATGATGGAGTGAAATGGATATTGCTTCATTTCCTCCTTTTCTGCCTCTTTTTGAGGAGATTGTTGCTTTGACAGCTTCAGACTAGGGTCCAGTGACAACTCGATTTGCAGTTGGTCATTCCATATTTGTCCAACACGTTGGTGAGATATCGTTGTTGACTGATGAAAATCTATCTACTGGATCGAATTCAAAAAATCGAATTCCGAGACAGTAATGGGCTGGAACCATATCAGTCATTTTGTATTCATGTGCTAGCATGCATTTCGTATCCTTCATTAAATTCAGATTGTTACTAAATAGTAATGTATCATCTACATAAGGAGTGATGATAATGAAGGAATTCGATACAGACTTGAAATAAACATTCGAGTCTGCCGAGTTTGGAATAAAACCATTCTTGATTAGAAATGCATTGATTTTCTGAAACCAAGCTCTTGGTGACTGTTTCAGACCATACAAAACCTTGCGGATTTTGCACACTAGCCTTGTATCGATTGAATCTTTCTTCAGCATCATACTTCGCTTTGAATATCCATTTGCATGGAATCGGATTTCGATCCTTTGGCAGCTCAGTTACAGTCCACGTTTGATTCTCGATCAGAGAATCAAATTTTGTGTCCATTGCAGCTTTCCACTGATCAGCATCAAGAGTTGACATTGCCTCTGATACAGTGTTTGGTTCATGCACAAATTAGCAGGCTGGATCATCCATAAATCGGATGGAGGCTGTCTGGATCGGTTCAATTTTTTGGGCTGAACTTGATCCTCTGATGTGATTGGATTCGTTGAGGTTCTGACTCATTTTCCGAGTCAATATCGATTTTCTGTTTTTCAATCCTGTGGAGCTATTTTCGATACTTGGATCGGAAATTTCTCGAGCTTTTCCCTTGTGGTTGATAAATTGATCTTCCACAAAAATGACATCTCTACTGGTGTATGCCTTCTGGGTGTCCAAATTGTAGAACTTGTATGCCTTGTGACCTGGGGAATAGCCAATGAAAATCGATTTTTTGCTTGTGTCATCCAGCTTCTTTCAGCAGGGATCTGAGCGTAAGCTATGCATCCAAACACTCGAATATGCTTGAGTGATGGTTTCGATCCTGTCCATACCTCATAAGGTGTTTTGCCGTTCAAGGCTTTTGAAATGGATCGATTTTGTAGATAGGCGGCTGTAGTAACAGCTTCTGCCCAAAATTTCTTTGGAAGAGAGGCATGGGCCAACATGCTCTTGGCACTTTTAATAAGTGTCCGATTCTTCCTTTCTGCTACACCATTGGACTGAGGTGAGTAGCTGGTTGTGTATTGTTGTTGTCTTCCGTTTTCCTTGCAGAACTCCTTGAATTCGGTGGAGATGAAATCTCCCCCTCCATCACTACGTAGAGCTTTGATCCTCCTTTGGGCTGGTTTTCTGCAGATGCTTTGAACTGTTTGAAGAACTTGAATGCCTCAAATTTGTTCTTCAAAAAATAAATGACAGTTCTTCAAGAAAAGTCATCAATAAATGTCAGAAAATAGAGGGCTCCGCCAGTGGAAGCAGTCTGCATTGGGCCGCAAATGTCACTGTGTACAAGATCTAGCAAATCTCTAGAAGTATGAACTGAATCGGAAATGAATGGACTTTTATTGCTGATAACAACTTTCACATGGAAAATTCAATTTGCTAATGGAAGGAAGATCTTGCACTAGATTCTGATTCGACATTTGATGAATACTATTGAAATTTAGATGGCCTAATCTGAAATGCCAAAGCATATCAATTGATTCAGAAGTAGATGTGTGAAGAGCTTGCTTATTTGAAGAATAGCAGTGACTAAGCTTGTAAAGATAGCCACATCTTCTCCCAAAAGCTAAAACTTTTCGAGACTTGTCAAGAATAGTGCAGCCCTCTGTATTGAATTCGACCCTACGACCAAAATCAGTGATAATTTGGTCAGATTTGGAACGTGAAGAACATTGGACAGCAACTTTACTTCACCTTTCTGAAATTCGACGTTGACTGTTCCTTCACCCTTGATAGAATGAGATGAGTTGTCTCCAAGTTGCACAACTCTAGAATGGGTGAATGATTTGTAGTTTTGGAACCAGTCTCGATGGTGAGTCATGTGTTGTGTTGCTCCCGAGTCCATATACCAAGAATTGATATCCTGTTGTTCTTCGACCTTGGTCATGAAGGCTGCCTCATCTTCCTCTTGTTGCTGGATCGCGTGACTGGTTGAACTGCTTTTTCTTTTCATTGTTATATTTCAAAGTTCTGTTGTCCTTGATAACATGGCCAGTCCTCTTACAGTATTTGCAAAATAGTTTCTACATTGGCTGGAATGATGAAGTTCCATAATTCGATCCTGAACCCGAATTCGATCCAAAATTCGATCCAAGATGCATGTTGCTCTTCCTGTCAGGATAGTCTGACTTTGTAGATTTGTTTGATCTAAACTTCTGATTTTCTTTGAATACAGAGCTTGAGGATCCCATCCTGAGCGGGAGGAGGAAGCAGTTCTTCTGATCTCCTCTTGTAGTCGCATTTACTCTTGATAGAGTGAGATGCTGCTGGGTCGAAATTGCCGTGACCCAATTTTCATAGGCATCAGGTAGACTCGATAATAGAGTCATCACTGCATTGGAATCTTCAATGACTGAGCCGGTTGCAGTCATCTGCTCCATAAGATTTTTGAAAGTGTTGAGATGACTCGAAACACTATCTGCATCAAACATTATTAGAGTGAAGAACTTCTTCCTCAAATGAAGTTTGGAAGTTATATCTCTGATATCGTAGAGGGTTGCTAGGATGTCCCAAGCATCCTTAGCAGTCTGAGCAGCTCTGATATGACAGATTTGGGAGTCTTTGATATTGAGTGTGATCAAGGCAAATGCCTTGCCATCTCGTTGTCTCCATTTGGTGATGATGGTTGTACAATCAACTATGTCCCATAGTTCTTTGGCAAGTAGTACGACTCTCATCTTGAATTTCCAAAGATGGTAGTTCTCTTCAGTCAGAAATGAACTAGAAGATGGATCCATTCTGGTGTAGTGAGCGAGATCGTTGGTAGAAACAACAATATCCGAATACTGTTGGTTGCGCGCTTGCTGAAACTAAGTCTTGGTAGAAACAAGACTGATAACCCGCAATAGAAATGCAGATTACAGAGCCACCCGCTCTGATACCATGTCGGAAATCGATGGGATTGAACTCTGGTACCACGTTGGAAGCGATGAGTTATCAGGAATGGGTTCTGATAGAAACAAAACACTGATACCAAATCGGAAATTGTAGAATAGCAGCGAAATAACGGATAGTTGCGGATCAGAAGCACATCAGTTAGCAGCAAATCATCAAGATGAATAATCAGTAACAATGCGCAATAGAATAAAACAGTAGTGTAGACAACATTGCACTCTGACTGATTGAAAATTGAGTACAACGGCTTGAAGCAAAATCGGCCTCAGCTGGTTGATCATTGAGTGTAATAACACTTGCTACAGAATTGTTATCTTATGAATATGTGAAAATATGATCTGATGTGGTATATCCTGGTCTGAAACTTGCCTGACCTATGGCATGCAGTGCTCGGGTATCCATCTCTGTACTGATCTCTGACTGAAGAATAGAACCATAAACCTTGGCAAAGAGGTGGCTGATCATGATGGTACGATAGTGGTCGGCTTTCATGGGATCACCGCCTTTATGGATAGGATGGATAAGGTTTGTGGACCAGGGGGACGGGAAACCAGATGTGATAGAGCGGTTAAAGAGGAAAGACAGGAAGGGTGAGAGAATGTCAACAGCTTGCTTCAAAAGTTCAGCTTCTAGATCATCAATATCTTTGGCCTTATGTAGATTTAATCGGTCAATGGCCTCTTCTACTATGGCTGGAGAGAATATATCAGAAGTATGTGTGTAGGGATGTGTGGGAAGTGGATAGGTTACCCATGTGCTAAGATCTGTGATCTGGGGTGGAGGTGCCTGTGAGAGGAATTTTTGACAAAATGATCGCGACGAGGAGCTGAAGAGAAGGTCCATCATCTTCTTTCCCTGGCCGATTTCGTAAGTAATTTTCTTTTTTCAGGTGGTTCTAGGATATACACGAGATAAGTCCTTTACCATATGGGGAAGGTGGCAGCGTGCATAAATCAAGTCCAGATGAAGTTGGTTACACTCGTGGTCATACCAGGGGTTGTGTGGTCGATTATGTCGTAAGTGCTTGGGCCGTGGAGATGGAAAAGCAAGGGATGCAGCGGTATGCAACGTCCGGACAAGAAAAAGAGACTGGTCCGTCAAAGTATCGTCGTAAGGGAAATGAGTCAGGAGATCAGATAATGCTTCCCTGTACCTGGGGGTGTTTTGAGGATTATAGCGGTATACTGTCTTGTTGCCAGGAGTTAGGGTACTAGTACATGGGGTGTGAAGAAGGCCAAGAGAGAGAGAGAGAGGTATGAGTGGTCAGACAAAGTGGTACGGTGAACCAGGAAAGATGAAATGTAGGGGAGGAGAGACGACAATCCCATGAAATAATCAACAACACTACTCCCTCCATTGTGTGGAAAACAAGTAAAGTCACCTGAATCAGGCCACTACAATAAGCCATTATAAATGGCCAATCCATGAGCCTCGCCCAACTGAAGCATCTGCTCTCCATATGCGGTAACTGGACCCTCTGCATCTGCTGATTGTCGTCGGAGGCCAAGATCATCCCAGTCTAAAGCATGTATCCGTTGTGGATCATCCACTGCTCTATGGAACTCTGCCTGCCTGGATCCAGTCCTGGCATTAAAGTCGCCAGCTAAAAGAACATAACCCGCTCCTCATATCTGATAATGTCTGAAGAGGTATCCATGTAAGGTGACTCCTCATCTGCTGTGGAAACTGATGTGTCTGGTGGAAAATAACAAATGGCCAGAAAGAGGTCACGGTTCAGTCCCATCAAAGTTCGGTCCACCCGAATCCAAATATAGCGAGCTCGCTCATCCGTATGCACCCATCCCAATAAATTACCCTCTTCGCCAAAGCTTTTGCCTCAATGAATGCTTTTTTCCAATCCGCAACTTGCATGGGAGTGAGATCATCATCCATAAATATAAGTGTACCTCTTAGCTTGGCCCGCAATTTGAGGGTTGCCTGTCTCTCTTCCAGATTCTTGAAGCGAACTATGAGTGTAGAGGGGTCTCACTTGGTTCTCCAAGCTCTATCCAACCCTTCGGAGTGATGGGAGAGTGTGCTTGAGAGAAAGCTGGCTGCTTCAGTCATTGGATCGTTGGTGTCTTCGACTCCGCGGACCCTAATATTCAGGGATTTGTATTCTCGCATTCGCTCTTCGGATATGGTGGTCAAAATGACTCAGTTGGAGGACGGTGTACCCTCCCTAACATCCTCCTTGAACAGAGAAGCCCACGATTTTGTCTCTGCCTTATGTTGCTCTATCGTCTCTTCCAACTCTTGAATCTTAGTAGGTTCTCCTTGGTTACTTATTGCTGCCCCCAAAGAAGTAATCCGGGCTAACATGATCTCTCGTTCAGCGGCCATAGTGTGAATGACCGTTTGAAGCTGTCCCATTTCTTTTCATAGAGAGGTGGATTCGTTCTTGATTTGCTCGATGTAGGAGAAAATGTATTGCTCAAATGACTTGGCAGGTGTATAGATCTCAGGTATCAAGAAAGAGGAGTGAGCAGGTGGAGGGCAAGGAGTATGGACAGTAGGCAACACTGTCTCATCTTTCATACCGCATATGATTCCTGTAACTGCAGCAGTGCCATTGTTAGGTCTCTGAGCAGCATTGGGAGCAGTGGCATACTGACTGGAAACAAAGGTTAGTGCCTTTGTAGCGCTGGTGGACAGCGAGAAGGAGACTTTTGTATTATTGGAATCTGGAGCACTGGTGGACAGAGGAGGAGCTGTAGCGCTAGGGGACAACGGAGCTGCATCGATGCTGGAGCTGGGTGCATCGCTGGTGGACAACATTAGAGCTAGAGCAATGGTGGAGCTGGATGCTGCTTATGCATAAAGTAAAGTAAATGTAAATGGACGTGGCGAATGTAATGAGCCAAGTCCATAACTCTCCCCGACACAAGAAAAAGACCCCGGGGCTTCATCGGTGGAGACCCGCGATGGAGGAGACTGGCCAGTCAGCGATGGTTCATCGGTGGAGACCCGCGATGGAGTATCCTGGCCATGCAGCGATGGTGAAGGATGGGCCATCTGGCCACGAGTAGAAGTCCGTGAGGGGGGGGGGGGAGTGTGGGCTCCCTTACCTTTTCTGGCCATAGACAGGGAAGCGAGCCCCTACTACTGTAGCGCCATCTCCAAGAGAGAGAGAGAGAGAGAGAGAGAGAGAGAGAGAGAGAGAGAGAGAGAGAGAGAGAGAGAGAGAGGGAATAACAAGATTTCACATAGTCCCTCTTGACAAGTCAAGACCAAACCCTTTGAACCCTTCAATTTATAGCATAACAGGTAAGAACAAAGCTGTATAAAATCTTACAGTACAGAGAGTACCATAAAGCGAAGCAAGTTTTAGGACAGACAGTTGTTACTTGCCACCATCCCACAAAACAAACCGCACAAGTTAGTTACGTGAGAAAGACGGGTGTCATAGCTGAGCATCAGTTGTTATCCATGTCTGAAACAAGATTCACAACCTTATCAACTTGATTGCAATATATATTATACGTCCAATCTTCCCTGTCATGAATTCTATTAATAGCAATACATTCTCTCCTAAAACAGAACCGTATCAGGGCGAATACCAAACTGATCAGTATACGGGCAAACCGAATGTATTAAGTTCACATTGACATAATACGCATAAGAAACATCTTATAATACACAAAATACAAAGAGACTTGACCCTTGCTTCAGTGTTAGGTACTAGGGCATATCCGTGCCATACTAGCCCCATGGTCCTATGAAACTGTTAGGAGTCCAAGCACCTTATAGCTCAGGAAAATCCATGCCGTACGAGCCTACCAAGGTCAAACTCTACACAAATACATAGTTCTTCTAAAGTAGCCACTTATGGTTCCTTATGGTTTCAGTCCAGTTTGTTGTGATCTCAGATGGATAGAGAGAGAGGGAGAGAGCACAATCCATTTCACTAATGTCGATATTCTCGAATGTTGATAATTTCATTGTAGACCTCCATCAGTGAATCAGTTAATCAGTTAATCAGCACATCAAGAATCAGTGATTTAGTGAACCATGAACACCTAGTATTCAACAAAATCTTACTTCAGCAATGCATAGAAAATTTTAAAATTTTATATTGGAATCCCCCAAAAAAAATGCAGCCATCTGACATCCATATTGCCAAAAAAAAAAAGCGTTCTGCCGGGCAAAATCCCGGAACATGTTCCGGGACGCATTTCGGAACGCGTTCCCGAACGGGGCAAGCAACTATGATTGATCCTTATGAAATCATTACTTTCCAGTTTGAAATCACTTCATTTCAATCACTATTCCCTTGAACACATGCATATATACATGATTTGACCAAACCTTTTATGATATTGCACAAAAAGCAACAAATTGGCTTTGACACCAAATGATGTTGATCGCCATTCAATCCTAAACTTCCTCCTAAGCTATCCAAAGCTTGGGACCTCATTTATTTCTGAGCTTGACCCCATGCAGTAAACACCTGCATTCCATAACATAGATGCTCACTTGTGAGGATGACTTTGCATTACAAATAAACCCTCAACTTGCAACATAGTCCACAATCCTCTTCGAAGTGCTTCTTCAAGATTGAACTCTCTCTCAAGGCTTGGCATGTTCATATAGCCTTTAGTCATCAAAGTTATCAGCACTTATTCTTTAAGGTAGGTGAACTAAGGTCTATCCTTGGTAGCATGAGCTCTCACCCAAAAAAAAGGCCAATCCAGTTATGTCCATTAGGGACATAACACTCCTAGAATGCAAGATCTCAAAATAAATAATCTATAAGTTTATGGTGAAAGATTGAGAATTCCTAGTCAAACTAGAGTCTCTTGAACTAGAAGTCACTGTTAAATCCACACCACATCAAAACAATACAATGCAACATGCAAATTTATATTCGATGGTATCCCATTTATTATTCTTAAATTAGTTAACATCAATAATTCTAAATAAAAGATCTTACAAGGGAGACTGTACCAATAAAAAACAAATTACAATCACATAAGTTAATGTTGGATCTAGAATCGTTCCTGAACAAAGCACACAGAACATCCAATTTCTAACCCAAAAAATATGTATATCACATTCATTTAATTAAGGAAAGCAACAACTATTTGATCAATGTATATGTTGAAGCATGAAAAAACAATTAAAGTTTTACATATTAACATTGGGAAGCATATTAGCATCAGGAAGCATATTAACATCAAGACCCATATTATAAAAGCATCAACATTTAATGACAAATTCTGCAAACAAAATTCCTCAGTTCAATAAGATATAAGATTGCTAGTAGATTTGATAACGAAAAGAGCGCAAACACACCATAATCTCTTCTATTAATGCTCGTTGATTTGATGAGGCATTCAATCCTCGACCTGTGTTTGACACTGCTTGTAGCAAGTTGTTTTTCACTTGTTGCAACTCCCTCACTTCCACCTAAAATGCAAAAACATGGATGCAGGAAATTTGATGAAAATATGCTACGTAGCAAGAACAATGATCATATAGTGATAGAACACAATCACAAGATAGTGCAGAAGATGTAAAACAAATTTTATAGAGAATAAATGGACAATATACAACTATCTGATTTAAAATGGACTTTCTCGCAGCAACAAGTAATATGAAATCTCAAAGTTA
The DNA here is from genome assembly GCA_029204225.1 of Diphasiastrum complanatum. Lineage (NCBI taxonomy): Eukaryota > Viridiplantae > Streptophyta > Lycopodiopsida > Lycopodiales > Lycopodiaceae > Diphasiastrum > Diphasiastrum complanatum. The sequence continues at coordinate 16,366,625 of CM055104.1, read as the reverse complement.
TGCCAACATTTAAGTTAACTGACTCTCATGGATTGGGGGATATTTACACCCTTCCTTCACCTCCTCTAGAAGAAGGTATGGCAGTGGTAGGATCTACTAACCTACCACTAGGCCAAGTAGGGATTTTGTAGGCTTCTATTGACTTAATTAATGCATTTAATTTTGAACATTGATGTGTTTCAATGGTACAATAGTCACATAAACCATACAAGGTATAAATCTCAAAAAAGACCATACTTCTTACACACACACCCCCATTGGAGATATGACCTTCACATCAATGTTGAACAACACCAAGATCTTATAGCAATTGTTGACAATGTGCTACATCAACAATACCTAGCATTTCTTAAGTTTGATGGTTAGATTTGCATACAGTTGATTACATTATGAAGTAAGTTAGTCCATTAGCGTAAATGACTGAAGGGCACTTCATAATAGTATTCCCATAACTAGAGAGGGTGGGTTGTTGCATCATCTCTCTCATTGTATTCCTCTTAGGTTATTCTCCCTCCTATCTTTAACGGTGATTCGATCCCTTGGGTTCATATCGAGGTCCGAACCTGTGGACTGTGTTCCCGGACCATTGATGCATTCTACATAGTACCATGGCCTATGTGATGAGATAGATTTAGGGTTTAGGGTGGTACAACGTCACATGGGCAACTAATCGGAGCATGTCCTGGTAGATGTCCGCCAACACAACGAACGGAACCAAAAAGCAGAATTTCAGCGAGAGATAACGGCGCGACTACCGGAGCTGCAGCCACGTGCCCTCACGGGTGCTCGGACATGCTCCCCAGCTGGCAAGGGCGAGGAAACGCAACGGATTGGAAATAACTTCACCGCAGAACAGCTGGTCGGCCCTGTAGTGAATGGCACAGTTATGATGACCATTCACTCTTCTGGTAACCATTCACTCCCTGTAGTGAATGGCACGGTTCTGACGACCATTCACCACTGTTAGCAGCAGTTTTGTTGCAGTTGTCTTCATCACGCTACGGAAACGAGGACGCACACCACACAAACACCTCAAAACGCGCTAAAATGTTGGCCTTTTGTTTGGTTTGGGGAACAAACAACCAGGAGGAGGATACCAAAGATATTGTTGACCAAGATTCTGATGATGATGAGGAGTACAAGCCTTCAGTGCGCCAGACAGAAAGTTCCAACTCTTCCATAAGTCTGAAGTGTGACAGAAGTATTGAAGTTGCTTGGTATATGATAGGGACGGTGTGAGTGAAAGTCAGTTAAAGCATGTTTTGCAATAAGAACACAGTTTGAAAGGAAATTTTATGAACTCAGACACCCAAGAAAGCAGCATAGATCAAACAATGATTAATAACCTTTCATCTGGATGTTTGGCCAAGAAACTTTGCAAGAAAGCAATGGTCAAAAATGTCTTTCCAGTGCATGGAGATGGTAGAAGTGGTTCTGACGCCAGTACGTGTTCCCGGATTTTACCACATCATCAATTGCTCCATCTTGGACTCCACGTCAAACTTTTCTGGTGAGCCTCCAGAGACAGCACCCACTGGTTTCTGATCCACTGATCAAAAACACTGGTTTCTGATCCACTGATCAAAAACTAGCTGGTGTTTTCTCTGAAGGCTCACCAAAAACGTTTACTCCTTTCGTCTGCATGCCCTGGACGGACCTTTTTGGCCATTGCTTTCTTGCAAGGCTTCCTGGCAAAATATCCACCTAGAAAGGGCACTGAACATTGCTTGATATATACTGCTTCGTTGGGTATCTTAGTTCAGGAAATGGGCAGTGAAGCCAAAACCTAAATCATAAAACAGTATAAAGCCAACATAACTGCCTTTCAAACTATGTACAGATTGAAAAACCCGCTCTAACTAGCTTTCATTTACACCATCCCCGTCGGTAACCAAACAGCTACAGTACGTCTGTCGCACTCGCCAGTTATGGAAGAGATCGAACTTTCTTCCTGGCTAACTGAAGGCTTGTACTCTTCATCATCAAAAGAATCTTGCTCAACAGTGTATTTGATGTCCTCCTTTTCGCCGTTTGTTTGCTAGCCATTGGCCCTAAAGCATACGATAGGTCCACACTTTTGCGCGTTTTGATGGGCTTGTGTGGTGTGTGTCCTCAATTCCATGGCTTGATGAAAACAACTATGGAAAAACTGATGTTCACAATTTTGAACTCCAGAAGTTAATGGACACCAGAAGAGTGAATGGTCAGTAGAACTATGCCATTCACTACAAGGGACCAAATGACCGACCATCCTGCAAGAGGTATAGCTACCTCTGTCAGCACAGGCCTACACAGTACTCTGTCTTATATGATGTGATCGATTTCCCCCCGGATGAACTTCAACAGCTTACTAATTACTTATGCAAAACTGTTTCATTCACTACAGGGAACCACGAGACCTACACAGTACTCTGTCTTATATGATGTGATCGGTTTCCCCCCGGATGAACTTCAACAACTTACTAATTACTTACACAAAACTGTTTCATTCACTACAGGGAACCACGAGACCTACACAGTACTATGTCTTATATGATGTGATCGGTTGCCCCCCGGATGAACTTCAACAGCTTACTAATTACTCATGCAAAATTTCATTCACCACAGAAAACCACAAGACCTACACACTATTGTGTCTCGGTTGATGAGATCGGTTTCTACCCTAATGAACTTCAACAGCTTACTAGTTACTTATGGCACTACTTCAACACGCTACAATACGCTGTCGAAATGTTGTCAATTCCGAATGTTTTCAGGTCCCATCCCGGCAAAGTGTCCCTGAAGCCCTGTTTGACGTCGAACTTCGGAAGGACGTACTGGGCCTGCCGTCCGTCCGGTCCTCGTCCCGTCTGCTCCCACAGGTTCCTATCGAAGTTGTCCACTGGCCGAAACGGACGACACCTGAAACGGATCCCGTTTGGAGAAACGAGACCGTCAGACGGAGAGCTGCAAAACTAGTCCATTTCGCTTGAGCTAATTGCGTTTTTGTCCCGTCGAAGGGCCATTTTGACCGAACGACACCCGAATCGGGCCAGGCTCGGTCGTTTGAGTTCGTATCGGGATCACGAATCCGTGGACTATATTCTTGGGCCATTTTGTCGATTCCAAATGTTTTCAGGTCCCGTCCCGGCAAAGTGTCCCTAAAGCCCTGTTTGACGTCGAACTTCGGAAGGACGTACAGGGCCTGTCGTCTGTCCGGTCCTCGTCCCGTCTGCTCCCACAGGTTCCTATCGAGGTTGTCCGCTGGCCGAAACGGACGACACCTGAAACGGATCCCATTTGGAGAAACGGGACCGTCGGACGGCCAAGCTCGGACGTTTGAGTTCGTACCCGCTTCACGAACCAGTGGACTGTATTCCTGGACCATTAATACATTCTACGCAGGTTTAAGTGTATGCTACACAAGTGCAGCTTTGATGTTGAATCTGCACATACCTGTGGTGCAATGCCTACGACACAATGAGGACGTGGGGTGGGGTTGATGATGTTTATGGAATTGGTTATGATGATTATGGTTGTGGCTTGTTTTGATGGTTATGGCTGTGGGGTTGTGGGTTTAGGATGATTTGTTAGGGTTTAGGGTGTTATGTTAACTGTGCCACTTTTTAGGGTTTAGGGTTTAGGGTGTTATGTTAAATGGTTGAACATGATGCATATGTTAGGACGGAGATGCAGATGTGCTGGTCTCTCTCTCTCTCTCTCTCTCTCTCTCTCTCTCTCTCTCTCTCTCTCTCTCTCTCTCTCTCTCTCTCTCTCTCACATCTTGCACGGAGCAAACCATTCAAATTTCACAGAGCTAACCATTTGTAAGCAACCACGATAAATTAGCCATGACACTAATAGACTGTAAAAATATATATACATCTCATCTGATGCCACTGTACATGATGCTAAAATGTGTATCAGTCTCTACAAGTCTGTGCTAAAAAAATCATCCCTCTGCGTGCCAGATGCATCTGCAGGGGTGTCAAATACAAAGTCTGGCTGGGAGTCTGGAGGCATCTGGGACTCCTCTAAGTCTGGGCCAACGCCTTCCAAGAGACGACTAGAAAAATCATCGATGCGTCCCCTCTTGGCTGGCCTGCTCTGGGTCTGCCGGAAGGAACCCTCTGTGGTACACTCCTGCCTGGGGGTCTCCCTCTGCCACGGGGGGGTCTCTGGGAAGAACTGCCTGCCTGTGATGCTCTGAGTCGTCTCTGCGCTATCTGTCTCTGGGCAGCAGCCTCTATCTCCCTCGCAAAGGTCGACCATCTCGTCTGAATCATATGTGGGCTCATCATCAGAGGAGGGCAATGGAACATTAGCAGGGAGGGGGGGTGGTCTCATCGGCATCGGCATCATCCTTGGGGTCACCCCGCAAAGCACGCCGAGCGGCATCGTCTGGATCAACCTCTGGCTTTGCCTCATGATCGGCCGCTGCAACCAGGCACTCATCGGGATTGACCTGCACAAGTCAATCATTCGTGAGAATAGCCGAAGCAACCGTGAGGGCATTAAATTGAATGTCTTAAACCAATACGAAAGCAAACGACAGAGCAACGAAACATACCTTCAGCAGTAGGGCGCGTGCGCCTCCTGCCCTCATGCTCTCCGTGATGCGTCAAACCACCTGGTGTTGGTGTTGCAGTACACCAAGTCATTGCATTGCTCCGTCGTCAGACGGTTCCGCCTGTTCGTGTGAACAAAGACTTTCAATTTAAAAAAAAAATTTTAAAAAGAAAGAAAGAAGATAAATTTAAAAGTGAAGCTCCTCAGAAACGCCCTTCACTCATACAGCCCTTAAAACCAGAAGATTTTGAGAAAGCCAAACAAGAACGTTTGTGCTTTATGTGTATGGGCAAGGGACACAGAGTCAGACAGTGTCCCAAGGGGCCTTTCACTAAAAAAGATAAAAAAGATAAGAAACAAGTTCATCTTGTTCAGACTGTAAGTTTCCCCAGTGACTCGGCAGCTTCCGAGATCAAAGTGCATCATGAAGATCATGAACACTGTTGCCAGCTGACCTCTGCAATGCTAGCGAGACCCTTCAGCTTTGGGCCACATGACCTTGTACGTATGCATGGGAAAGTTGGTAACCAGTCAGTAAGAGTTATGGTTGATGATGGGGCAACCCATAATTTCATCAACTACACCCTAGTTAAAAAACTTAAACTTCCAGAAGTACCTAGTCAGCATAGGTACATAGTCTCATTAGCTAAGGGTGAAGATAAGAAAATCTGGGAAACTATGGTAAGTAACTTAAATCTTGGTATTCAGGGGTACCAAGATGAAATAAACTTTCAGATAATGCACTTGGATCGCACAGACATTGTTCTCGGGAGAGATTGGCTCTACAGTTTAGGACCTTCCCTCCACAGAAACTATCAGGAGAACACCCTCAGCTTTCAGCATAAGGGCCGAGAGATCCAGTTGCATGGGGAGCATGATGTTCCCAACAGTCCTATGGTCTGCAGTTCAGAGCTCTGTCAGCTAATCGGAGACAATGACCATCAAGTATTCTTATGTGACTTTCAGTTTATTCCTGAAGTTTCTATTTCTAGTTATGTACAGCAGAAAATCAGTAAATTAGAAACTTTATTGTCTAAATTTAAAGATGTTTTTCTTGAAGATTTGCCACATGGTTTGCCACCTAGCAGAGAGGTAGATCATGTAATAAACCTAGTACCAAGTACAGCACCTGTGTCTAAACCTCCGTATCGGGTCAGCCGAACAGAGGATGAAGAGATAACTAGGCAGTTAACAGATTATCTTGGGAAAGGCCAAATTCAGACCAGTAGTTCACCATGGGCCTCACCAGTCCTTTTGGTGAAAAAGCAAGAGGGGTCTGCGTCTTTGCGTAGATTACAGAGCCCTCAATAAAGTCACAATACCCTATGCCTCGAGCAGACGAGTTGTTTGATCAACTCGACGGGGCTAAATTTTTCAGTAAAATAGACCTCAGATCGGGATATCATCAAGTCCGTATAAAATCGAAAGATGTCTCGAAAACAGCTTTTAGAACTCGTCACAGTCATTATGAGTTTAAGGTGATGCCATTTGGGCTCCCAAATGCTCCAGCTACCTTTATGACCTTGATGAACAGTGTCCTCAGACCATACTTGGGTAAATTCGTGGTCATATTTTAGATGGCATCCTCGTCTTCAGCAAAACGAGGAAGGAGCATCTAAAACACCTCAGAAAGGTGTTTCGACTGCTCAGAAAGCATAAGCTTTATGCTAAACAATCGTGAAGTCTTCGTAGAAGAAGTAGCATATTTAGGTCACATTATCTCGTCAGATGGGATTAAAATGGACCCGAATAAGGTTAAAGCCATACTTAGTTGGCTAAGACCTCAAAATATTTTGGAACTTCAGATCTTTCTTGGTTTGGCGGGATATTACAGACGATTTGTCAAGGAATATGCTCAGATAGCAGTTCCCATGACAAATCTTCTTAAGGGGAAGGGAAAGGAGTTCATTTGAGAGTCCGCACAGCAGGAGAGCTTTGATGCTCTCAAAACAGCCTTAGCTACAACACCAATTTTAAAAGTCGTCGACCCCAATCAATCATTTGTGGTCGAAACAGATGCTAGCGACTTTGCAGTAGGTGTTGTGGTCCATGCCCTTAAGACTTGGAGGCATTATTTGTATGGTGCCAACTTTGAAGTCCTGACAGACCATGAAAGTCTCAGATACCTTTGCAATCAACCTGAGTTTAGAGGTCGGAAAGCTCGTTGGGCAGAGTTGATGCAAGAGTTTGATATGTCTATCAGATATAGACGGGGGAAATTCAATACAGTAGCAGATGCCCTTAGCAGAATGCCTATGATTAACGAGCTGAGTTTTACTCAGATTTGTAATGAGTTACTCGAGTCCTTGAGAGGGAAGTGCCAGCATGATGCATTCTTCTCTACTATCTGGAACTCAGTCCAGAGCAGACAGTTACAGACTCCAGAACCAGTTCCCGGGGCTGGTGCCAGTTCATCCAAGATTACGGTTCATCCAAGATTACGGCAGCTTCCGTTGAGGATGATGATGAGTCCGAGTATACGTCGTCTGATGACATTGAGGATTCTGAGCCTGTATTACCCAAGCAAACCCTAGTGGTTGAGGGTCAGTTGACTCAAGGATTCAAATGGAAACAATATTCCATTCAGGATGAGTACTTGCTCTATAGAGATAGAGTATGTGTCCCCAATTCAGAGGATTATAGACAGCAGGTCCTATATGAATGTCATGACAATCCTAGTGCGGGACACCCAGGCATACAGAAGACCTATGAGCTTCTTCGTAGGCAATTTTTCTCGCCCAGTATGAAAAAGGACGTCCAACAGTATGTAACCAGTTGCCAGAAATGTCAAGTAAATAAAACAGAGCGTTTAAAGGCAGGAGGGTTGTTACAGCCCTTAGAAATACCAGCTGGTAAATGGGAGAGTATCTCCATGGATTTTATAGTAGGCCTGCCTAAAACCCAAAAGGGTAATGACGCTATATGGGTCACAGTTGACCGTCTGACCAAAATGGCTCATTTTATTCCGACCAAACCAACCGTTAGAGCTCCAGAGTTATTGAGGTTGTTTGTAGACGGGCTATTTAAATTGTACGGTCTACCTTCCGGCATAGTCAGCGATCGGGACAGTAAGTTTAATGGAAAAAGGTGCTGGAGGATATGCTTCGTGCATACGTCAGCAAAAAGCAGACTAACTGCGAGGAGTATCTCTCGATATTAGAGTTTGCTTACAACAGTACCAAACATTCAGCTACCGGATACAGCCCACTTATGCTGATGTACGGTTTTCAGCCACGCTCACCCACAGCTGTAGGGTTTAAACAAGAAAAAGTTGAAGCAGCCAAAAAGTTTTTAGAGGACCTAAACCAGATGATAGAACATGCTAAGCGTAGCATTAGGCAGTCCCAGGATCGAGCCAAGAATTATGCAGATCCACACAAACGGGATGTGCGGTTCTCCGCTGGTGAGAAAATCTACTTGAGGGTTCCAGTTGACTCTAAACCCCTCAAATCAGGAGTGTGTGCTAAGTTGTCTCCAAGGTATTGTGGTCCCTTTACCATCACTAGGAGACTAGGCGAGGTCACCTATGAACTAGAACTCCCACATAGTAGTAAGGTTTTTCCAATCTTTCATGTAAGTCAGTTACGAAAAGCCTTAACCAGATCAGAAAATCTAGTAGGGGACAATGTTCTACTTCTCCCATTGGATCCTCAGCAACCTCCACATGAACTAGAGGAGATTCTTGATAGTAGAGAGACATAGACTCGTCATACTCTATACCGAGAATATCTGGTCAAGTGGAATGATCAGCCTGTTGAGAATGCCACTTGGGAAAGAGGCAGTGTCCTTCGCAAGATTTTTCCAGACTTTGTCTTAGAGGACCAAGACGGTTCTTAAGGGGGAGGGAGTGTTACGAGCTCATTACCAATGCCGAACCCTAGAGAACACAGATAGGTGAGATACCATAGTCAGGGTCGTGCCCAGCGTACACGACCAATAGGGCAAGACAGTGTGAGTAGTGTGCCCCAGCACGGTCCATAGCCATGACGGGCCTAACACAGTCTAGGGACCCTGTCAGCAGGACAGGGCCCCCATTTGGGTTCCGACGTGCAGTCGGCCACATCAGTGCCACGTGGCCGACACTTGGCAGTTGCATGCTACCAGTCCTCACACTGGGCTAGGAGGGGCTTACTCTATATCAGGGAGTAGGAAAGGTTGGGTGGATCAGTTAGTGTTTGCCCTACTATGGTGTTAGGACTTATTACACGCTGGGTGTACCAGTGGCAGGGGCGGTGGCAGTGGGTGCACCAGTGGAAATAGAGTCTGCGACATCTGTGGACGGCTCGTCGGGCTCAGCAACTGACTCAGAATATGCCTCGAGAATGCGATCCCTCTCCGCAACGGGGATGACCATACAAACGCCGATCTCGTAGCGTCCCCCCGTGGGTCGGACTCGCAACCCTCCCAGATGTTCAACTTTTTTTGAGCATCAGTGTTTTGTGGTAAGGTACCAATGATTTCTAGGCTTTCAGTGTTCTTCCACACCATGTCTCGTACACGCGCGCACACACACAAATCCTCTCTCTCTCTCTCTGTCCCTCACAATCTCTGTCTCTTCCTCTCTCTCTCTCACACAGATCACCACACACACACACACAAATCAACAATATCCACACACACACACACACACACACAATCATCACACACACGCACACAACTCATCACACACACACAAACACCATCTCTCTCTCTCTCTCTCTCTCTCTCTCTCTCTCTCTCTCTCTCTCTCTCTCTCTCTCTCTCTCTCTCTCTCTCTCTCTCTCTCCCCCCCTCATTCACTCTCTCTCTCTCCCTCTCCTGCCCTCTTTCTCTGCTCTCGGGCTTCTGCGGAACAGTCCGCAGTGCCCGCGCCTTTTTTTTTTTTTTTTTTTTTAAAAACGCGTCCGGGGCCCCAGACGCGTCCGCGTCCGGACGCTGGACGCGTCCAGAGTAAAAAAAAAAGGACGCGTCCGACCCCGCGTCCGAAGGGTCAGACGCGTCCAGGTCCGGGCGTCGGACGCGGACGTAGGCATTCCAGCCCAGACCCTCATGTCTGAATTATATATATATATTTCAAAGTTGCATGCTACGTTCCGGGATTTTGACCCAGAACATGACTCTTTTTTTGGATATGGGTGTCAAAATATAGGTCTTCTGACGGGGGATTTAATGGTAATTTTTGCAAAAAAAATTAATGTATTGTAGGAGCCTACAGATCCCTGATATTAATACCTAGGTATTGTTAATTCACTGATTCATGATGCATTGATTCATTGATTCATAGGGCCGGGCCTGTGCTCATCAAACTGTCATGACCGCGTTATGTGGAGCCTTTTCAAAATGTCATAGCTGTGGATATTTAGACCCGGAACACCCAATGCATCATATCTATTGCTGATGCACTAATTAAACATTATGAACTCGGCTCATTACATTTGGCGCGTCCATTCTTTTATTCTTTATTATACATAAGCAGGCCTATGAACCCTTTTTATTCATGTACTAGCCTTGGGCCCTATTTGGTCACATTTTTAGGACTTGGTCATATTGATTTGGAGTGGGGGTCCTCCTATTTTGGGGGCACACTATTTTCCCTCCAAATCTTCTGCCTCCCTCTATTTTGAATTCCTACTTTAGAGTTTATTGGTGGGGTATATATAGGACATCATCGTAGTTTTTTATTGAATTGATGATTGCTCTTCTTTAGCCTCATCAAACATTCTCTCTTTTATGCTTTTTAGCCTAAGTCATGCTTTCTAGCATAGCTAGCGAATCTTAGCTTGTAACTTGGTATCAGAACACTCTCCTGATTGTAAACCATCTAAAATCAAAACAGAGATTCACCTTCCAGCGCTAGGTTGAGTTATTGAGTTCCTCCAAACTTTTTGACAGTTTTGAGAACATTAAAACTGATTACCTGTGATACCATGTCTTCCACAAGTATTGGAACATGGTATTGTTGACATGGTTCAGAACATAATAAATTACCTGAACTAGCTTTTCAGATCTTTCGGCCCACTGATTTTCCACATTTGCATATGATGGTACAGCCCTAATTGGAGCTTGCAACAATTTTGCTTTCCAACACAAGCCTCTAAATTTTACCTGAAATAAGGGCAACCACAATTGATCAAACGAGACGACAAGACAACTAGATTCCATTCCCTATTGCAGAAGCATATGCAAACAAAGAGGCACTTCAAAAACCAATCCCTTAGTTTGAGTCTTTGTGAAGTGGGAAAGCCTTGACACTACATTATATTGCTCACTTGAAGGTCTTGAAATCTTCCCACCTTGAATCCAGAGGTTGTAAGACGACTGCTTGCGCACGCGGGGAATGAGAGGAGATGAGGCCATGGTCCAGGAAGGCTTGCCATCCCTTCTCCAAAAGCGATGGAACTGAGTTCTACAGCCAAAGATAACCGAGAAAAGTTAGAAATGAATACTTCCGGTGGATTTCTCTTGGCATCCATCTTTTTGATGATACGATATTTTCCTGCTTTGAAACGATAATTAATCGTTATTAGCAGGGCCTGCTGATAACGGGTTTAAAACACACTATTTAAACCCCCTAATCTGCCACTCTTTTTGTAAAGCGAATTTGTATACGATCTGTATACTTGTATGTATACAAACTTTTATACATACAAAAATTATACAACCCAATTAATACAAGAATATGCCTTCTCTTCCAATTTCCAAATCAAAAGCAAAAAGCAGCATAGAATTGCGATCCAGAGCCATACGGGGGGCATCGAAATCAGACGGAGCAGGAAATGAAACGCAAAGAAGAAGACAGAGATCAAAAATGAAGTATCGTAAGAGTATGGAAGTATTCCAAGCCCTGCATGACAGGATCGTCGTCAAGCCTGCATGAAGGTTGCAAAGGATCGCCTCAATCCAATCGGTTCAAAATTTACACACCTTCAACGGAAAGACAGTAGAAGCTTGCCACCTTACGCACAAATCGACGGAAACGAGGTTGGATCTGTACATGAATACCTGTATACACTAGAAAAGCACTCTAACGATGAATACGTGACTGGCTCTAATACTTAGTTAGATGAAAACAACTGAGCATAAAAAGCTAAAAATAATTGGAATTGCAGATAAAATAGAGCTAAAGTTAGTTTGCAGTACTGCTATCAGTAGTGCAAAAGTGCAAAGCAATTCTATGGCCAACAAACCATCACCATCCTGAATTACAGAAAAGCAAACAACTGCTATCATAAATGCGAACATGCAAAGCGATTAAATGACAAGAACATAGAGTTAATCTGTACCTCGTAATGCCTTGTGCTCAGGTGTCCTTTGTATTTTGGGACCACCTCCTGGAGCATAATGTCCATCCAATTTTCTCTCTCCTAGGAATCTATCATTCTCTCTCCTCTCTCCGTGGAATTCACTTTCTCTCTCCTCTCTCCGGTGGAATGCACGTTCTCTCTCCTCTCTCCGGTTAGGCTACTGGTGTCCTAAAATTGGGTCCTAAGTTCTAGAGAGAGGAGAGAGAATCATCTCTCTCACCTATATTAGGATGAAATTCATGGAGAACAGGTTGGAGAAACTTATTGTATTGTTGAGAGAGATCAATAGATCATTGTCACAGTTTCTTCCTCCATTGAGAGCATTGCTTTGTGTATTGTCTTCAAGCTTTTGTTATGATCTTAAGAGGTTTCCAAAAGTGGTAGGCTACTGTTGGGAGCCCTGTTTGCTACTATTTTTGGCTTCCATAAGTACCTTTTATTAGTTTCTTTTGTCTCTTGAATGCTTTGTCAAGTTCATGTGTATCAAATGTAGGTTCTTTCTCTCGGCTAAGCCATTAGACTAAGGACTATAAGGAGTGATGAATTGTTGTTCAATGCCTTGGCTTTGGCAGTACTCCTTAAACTCGGTAGAGATATATTCTCCACCATTGTCTGACCTTAGGGCCTTAATTGTCCTTCCAATCTCCTTTTCTGCATGCTCCTTGAAGATTCTGAAGCAGTTGAAGGCTTCTGATTTCTTAAAGTACACCATAGTCCTTCTAGAAAATTCAGCAATAATAGTTATAAAATACTTTGCATCCTTCAGCGAAGGATTTTTCATCGGGCCACAAATGTCTGAATGTACAATGTCTAACAACCCTCTAGCAATATGTTGATGGCTTGATTAAAATGATTTCCTAGTCTGTTTACCAACTAGACAGTCTTGACAAACGGGTAACTCGACTTTATCACGAGGATAGTTGAGATCAAGAACAATAGATTGTCTATATATTTGTTGTACAGCAGCATGATTCAAGTGACCAAGTGTATAATGCCAAAGTAAACTTTTATTTGCATGAATAGAAGTACTGAGCGCCTGACTAGAGACAGAAAAACAATGACTTAATCTATACAAGTATCCATGCCTCCATTGTGTGCATGGCAAGAAATGCTCTCTCACCCGTAATTGTTGTGGACTTGTCACGTAGGCCCTGATGGCGGCAAGGTCCCATTCAAGGAGCTGCTCGCACCACTTAGGTTGTGATTGGAGGGCGGGTAGTGCTTGCAGCTCGTTTTCTTTTATTGTTTGTGCCGAAAATGAGATCTGCCAGCCGCCTCTTGATGACTCGTGGGGATATTTGGCTAAAAATTCATTGATTTTCTCCTCCACGGACTTGGGACGTCGAAAGGCCCGGCTGGCAGATATGGTGCGCGAGCCTCTTGATGAGGAGGTATGTCCTTCCTCATGGCTATGGCTGGGACTGTGTTTTGGCCTTGGTCCCGTATCTCAGCACCCGTATCAGGAGGTCCTTGGTCTTGTTCGCCTGACCCCTAATCCTATCTTATTGCCCCTGCTACCTGCTGGCCTTGATCATGGCTCGTACTTGCTTATGCAGCATCAAAAAGAGGTGGCGTTGGAATCACCACTGGGGTTGGTTGAGTCTTCGTCTCCATGAATTGTTGGCAAGCCTTGAGGGCTTGTTTGGCCTGATTAAGCTTGTGACTTGCGCTTGCCCGATATTTGTCAAACTCCGTCTGGTAACTGTTTAGAGTTTGGCTATACACCTGCACCTGATGCTTGAAGAAATTCATCTCTGCTTGAGAGAGTGGCCTTGAGTCAGGTGCGGGTTGAGCTAACCGAACGAGTTTTTCACTTTGTAGGGGCTTGCACCTTTGCCCCCAAGCGCGTATTCTCAGCTTCATAGATCTGTAGTTGCGTCTGGAGGGGAGCAAGCCATTGGGATGTTTCAGACTGAAGCTCCCGCACCTTTGTCGAGGCATCTGTCAACGCTTTGGAGAGGCTCTAGATACATTGGTTTAGGCCATCCTCCTTCTGCTGCAGCTTGGTGATCTCTTAGTGCCCGTCTTGTTTGTGTTGTTTCAGGCATCTCATAAACTGGTGCTCGTCGAGATTCCTCCTTCAGCATATTGATCTTAGCTCGACTGGTCATCTTTTGATTTTTCGTCATCTAAGATGAGGATGATGTTGTATCCGACTTCATCCTGATTGACTTCAAGGAATCCAACACCTCCTTTTTATCTCTTTTTGTCATATCGGTGGATTCGTCCTTGTTGTCTTTCTTCAGAACTGGTGTAACATTCGCCTCGTGGTTGCAAATATCAACATCCACTGTGGCTATAGCTTCTTTGGGTAGATTACTCCATCGGATCACCTAGTTGTAGCATTGCTTGAACTGGTTCTTCTTGTTTGCAGGTGCCCTCGGTGGATCTATCCTTGAAAGCTTCGCCATAGCATATTTTTGCGGCGGTTGAGCTGGTACTTTTTTAATTCCGTAATGATCTGGGTCCATGTGCTGTAGGACCTACTCATCTGTCAGCTCAATCTCCTTATTATAAGTCAAATCATGTTGCCATGGAACTAACTGTCCACTGGGTTCTCAATAGGTTCCGCTGACAGCCATGCTACGTTTATCATATTCACTCCAAATGTAATTGGATGGTGTAACACTTGGGTAAAGATGTGCTGGGTTCAAGATCTGATTCGTATTGACATGTTTGGCACTCAATTGTTGCTAATGCATCTGTCCATCTCACAACATCCATCTCTGAATCGTAGTGACCACCCTTGGTTGGCCTTGGGTGATCTATCGTGTGATCTGTCATGGATGATCCGTCGTCAACCTTGGGTGCAATAGGTTTCACCACCCATGTATGTGGTTGGATCGACCTTTACAGCCTGCTCTCTGTATTCAAAGGTGAGTTTTTCCAAACCCCAGTTGTGTACTCTTGCGCAGTCCTCAACCATGGTCTTTCCAGTAAAACACGGTATGCAGTTGGAGATTCAGGTATATTCATTACTACAAAGGTGATCACAAACTGCATGCCCACTGTGTTTGTAGGGATATCGACAACCACACCCTTTGGTTTTACACAGGATTGATCCACTAGCTTGATGGCGAATCTCGCAAGCTTCATCACTGATGAAAATTGACATTCTGGATCGACTGGAATGGTTTGCGAGAGTTCTCTCTGGAAGGATTTGCTGGATCTTCACTTTTTAGTGATTTTTTAGCACTTAAACCCAATTTTCTGCTCACTTTTGTCAAACTAACTCTCGTAGGCTCTTCGGTGTCCTGGTCTCACTGAGATGGAACTTCAAAATTCTCTACGAGAGTTCTTGCCCACTAGAATTGAAAATTTTAGTGTCTGCGAGGGTTCTTTGGTATTTTTTCATCTTTTTTCCACTGAGAACTCTCGCACAGGCACTTAGAAAGAAAGGTAACTCTTGCAAGCTTCTCTTTGTCCTGGTCTCACTGAGATGGAACTTCAAAGGGCTCTACGAGAGTTCTGGTGAAGATTTGTATTTTTTTGAATTTTTACAAGGGTTTTTTGAATTTTTATGGTTTTTTCTTTGGTTTTTGCACTCTGCTAGGAATTAGCTCTCGCAGGCTTCTATGCAGGTCTGGGACAAAACCTTGGAGTTGTCGCCAGTTACTGGTTTTGGAGATATTAAAATCTGATGAGATTTTAGGTTCTTCTTCCCTCCAAAATGCAGTTTGGTGTGTTTTTTGGGTTTTCTCATGTTTTGGTTTGGATGTCAAGCCCTTAGAGACTGTTCAGGGCCTCCTCTACCCTCTCACACCTCCTCCGCTAGCTGTGAACAGTCCAAACACAGAAAAATACAAAAACCTAACTCTAAACACCCAAAAATCTACCTAAAACTACTCCCAAAAGCAAGAACTAGCTAAAATGCAGCTATACTAGTTAGTGAAAACCTATCCCCAGCAACGGTGCCACTGTAGGGTCAAAGATCTCATGTAGTATAGCCCTCCTGCCTGTCAACAAGGGTTAGAATAGATGCTACTTCTAGTTAGTTCTCTACTTTTTCTCTAACTCTACCACCACTAAGAGAGAAAGAGAGAGACAGAGAGTGTGAGTGAGAGTGGAGGTTAGCTCAAATGCTCATTTTACTTGCTAAAGGAGAAACATTAACTATGGAAACCAAAAAAGCATGAACTTGGAAACAATGAGAAAGCAACAATAGCAATAGCAAGCATTGAATAACAAATGAGGATGCTTCTCTTCCAAAAATGTTAGAGTTTTCTCCTTCTCATTAAGCATGGAAAATAGAGTACATGAGGTGCCTTTTTATAAATGGGAAAGGCCCTTGCCCCAAAATACTATTGGCTAATATGTACACTAATCCTATCCATTCATCTTGGACCCAACTTGATCCAAAGGTCTTGAAAAAGTACATTGGATTTCACATGATTCATGTGAGTCTCCATTTGGACCCAACTCTAAAATAATAGACTTCTAAGTTTAAAATGACTTTGGGCCTCAAGTTTTATTTTAATTACAAAGGGGCCCAAGTCTTTTATTCTATTTACAACTCAACTTGCGTGCTCATTGGGCCATGGGCTTATACGTGCAGGATGTCATGCCCTCGCAACACATTTTATTGGCCAATATTATTTATTTACAAAGTGTTGGGAATACCCCCAACATGTTGTCAAACTCCGTGTATTTCTACAGACTATGTAAAAACACTTGTAAATATGCAACCTGTGTTAAGACACGGAAAAATCCGCAGAACTGGATAAACCATGGATAAGGATTAAAATCGATTAGTCAATTAGTAAGAAGTATAATTATCCAACACTCTTTCTTAATCTGAATCCTTGAATGCCTTGACCTTCAAACTTAGTTCTACACAGAATCTTCTGTGTGCTTCCAAACTTAATGCTTTAGTAAAAATATCTGATGTCATATCTTGCATTCTATAGTACTGCAATCTGACCTCTTCGTTGAGAACTTTGCTTCTGACAAAATGATACTTCAGTTCAATGTGCTTACTTCTAGAATGAAATCTAGGGTTGGCTGATAAAACAATGGCACTTCGGAGCATATTGATTTAGACCGATATCTGAGAGTAAGTTCCTCAATCAAATTGCTTCCTTTGTAGCTTGAGAGGCTGCAATATATTCTGATTCAGTGGAAGATAGAGCTATTGAAGATTGCTTGCAACTGTTCCAAGAATTGGACAATTGTTGAGGAAGAATGTAAATCCAGAAGTGGATTTACGAGTGTCTACATCTCCTGCCCAACTTGCATCTGTGTAACCACTGAGTAAATTGAGTTTGTCATTGCCGACTACTCCATAACAAATGCAAAAGTCCATAGTAGCTCGAAGATATCTCATGACTCTGATAAGAGCCTTCCAATGTGTTATACCAGGATTAGTCATAAACTAATTGAGAGAGCTGACTGCAAAAGCTATGTCTGGCCTGGTACAAATCATGGCATACATAAGAGATCCTATAATAGAATGGTAAGAATACTCACGCATTTGTTGCTTTTCATGAATTGTTTGGGGACACTGGTCCTTTGACAATTTGAGACCTGGTTCCATTGGTGAGAGAGCTAACTTGCAATTAATCAGATTATATCTGAATAACATGTTGTAGATGTACCTCTGTTGTGTAATGTAGACCAACTTCTGTTTTCTATCTCTATGTATTTGTATACCAAGGCAAAAATGAGCTTCGCCCAGATTGGTCATGTCGAATTCAAAAGATAGCATTGTCTTGGCCTCTTTTATCAGATCAGTACTGTTTTTGAAAATTATCTGAACACATAGCTCATTCAGAATTGAAAGAAGTTCTGCTTAAGGTTATGCTTAACAACTTCGGCTAATTTCCTGCACACATTAGTTAGAATCGTTGCTCACTGGTGACAGGCTAGAGGTTAGTTTTGAATTTTTACTCTTGACAAAACTCAACATGGATTAATGCACCTGAACTGGACCATCATGCACCCGAAATAGTCGACAAATTACAGAATAATTATGCTCTTAATTAGAGCTTTCATCTGATACCCATATTGCCAAAAAGAAAAAAAACAAAAAAAAAAATATAATAAAAATATTTCTAGAAATTTTTCAAAAATTTCAGAAACGCGTTCCTGAACGCGATTCTGAAACACGTTTTAGAAATGTTGGGCATCTATGCTTAGGACTTAGAACTTCAAAAAGTTTTTAACTTAAGAAAACTTAAGACAAAAGTTTCTAATCTTAAGTTTCTTAAGTCTAAGTTCTAAATCTAAGTTTAATTATTTTATTATTTTAAGCTTCTACTCATGGACTTACAAAACACATGGGCAGATACTCATACGTGGACTTACAAAACACATGCCACAGAGTTTTACTTCTTTTTTTTATATTTTCTCTGTGTTTGCACAGTTGCTAACAGTTTTATGCAGGTACTTAAAAGACATGAGCTCGAGATCAAATGCCGAGATATTGGCGAACAATCCAACTTATGGAAGAACACTGAGATTTACTATCAGCAAATACATGTCAATCATCATGTCTTTTTATCAATGTAGAAAATTGTATTCCAGTATTGCACTATGGACACAACTTGATTGTAAGAATCTATGTTGATATGAATAAAAATCCCATAAACGGGTTGTTTACATGTAAGATTGTATTTTTTTTTTCAATGTATCTCTATTTACAAATGAATTTCTATTCAGTAAGTTTTTCTATATTTTCTATATCAATATTAGGAACTGTTAAGGCAATAGTCCCCTCTTCTATAATTTCGTCTTTCTCTGTTTCGGAAAGGACTTCTATGCCTTTTAAAACAACAGGCCTCTCTCCTATAATTTTGCCGTCCTCTGTATTGGGAAGGACTTTTATGCCTTTTTGATCATATATAACAATATCTGCATCCTGAGCAATCTAAAAGGCTGTTAAGGCAGGAGCAGCATGCTTTTTCGAGCCCTCGATCTTAGGCATAACACTTACATCATTATGTACATAAGCTCTAATCAACTCTTGCCGAAATCTATACACATCGTCGAGAGGCTCAAGAGTGAACTGTCATCACAAAACACGTGAATGAGCAAATTACTAACATTGATATTAAAAAAAAATAAGAATCAAAATGAAAGGAACTACAAATGAACAAAATATTACCTTTTCAATATCTACATCGACTTGTAAACTATACAACTCAAAAAAGAGCTTTTTATTGTACAGGACGAACCATGCACAACTAAAGGCATCCCTTTGATGTACACACTGCATATATTGAATGAAAATTAGTAATATTATGACATAAAATTTATTCATGCTATGATGATAGATTTAAACTAAAAATACATGCAGATTAGAGATAAATTGTATATATACCTTGAGAGATTTAATGGTTATCTCTCCAAATGAGATCGTCGTTGTCGGTATTTTTTGAACGACATCATGAAGTAGAGGATCAAATTTTCTATGTATATTATCAGCTGAGTTTACTTTTACACACATAAAATTTGATACTCCCTCCTTATTTATTTTTATAGAAAGAATGTTCAAGCTCCAATGCCGACTGCAATAATCAAAATAAAAATTAGAATCCATTTGAACAGAAGTGATCATCCAGATTAAAGCAACAAAAGCAAACTAGCAATCCTTACTTATTCTCATATGGAATCAAATAAAATTTCACCACTGGATTGTAGTCGATGAAATATACAGCCCTTTTAAATATGGCGGCTTTTGCCTTCATTGAAAAATGGACTGACAACAAAAACTACTCCCTGAGAATTAGCATTAATACTATATGCTGCAAAAAAAATTTGTCGGCTTTTACAATAACATCTATAATCTCTGACGTTTTTTCTTTCAACTTTGCACAAAATTTGGAACCTAATTTATAGCTTCTATTTGAATCTGGAAGAAAGAAATCAAAATAATTGTCGAGCAGTGTTAGCAACTGTGCTAACATAGAGAAAAAAAAAAAAAAAAACTCCGTGGCATGTGTTTTGTAAGACCACGTATGAGTATCTGTCAATAAACTTCAGCCATGGCATGTGTTTTGTAAGTCCATGAGTAAAAGCTTAAATAATAATAAAATAGCTTAAACTTAGATTTAGAACTTAGACTTAGGAAACTTAAGATTAGAAATATATTATCTTAAGTTTTTCTAAGTTAAGAAATTTGAAGTTCTAAATCCTAAGTTAGAAGTTCTAGAAAGGCTAGAAACAAATTAGTCCCATAAGTTAGTAGACACTTATGGAAGGCCCTCCTTGCCATAAAAGGAGAGGTATTTGCATTGTAAACAACACTTTGTGATTAAGGCAAAATTACTATTGTGATTATCTTGCATTTCATTGTGTTCCCATTGGAAGGTGCATAGCTTGAGGGAAGATGCTCGGGCCTCCTCTTGCCTCCTTTCATTGGCCTTTAATTGTGGCATGGTTTTAAGTGTTTATTGCTTAGTTTAGCCGCAATTCTTATTATCTCCCTTTGGGTGTTACGTAGGATTTAGTAATCTTGCTAGTTGGGTTTGCCTTAGCAAGGAATTTTATTGTTGTCATTAATTAGATTTATTTCTATTACGGGCACTAGTTGGGCAAGTCTTAGTGTTCTCATTCCTATTGATTCTTTCCGTATTCTGTTGAAGCTTGTTGTAGAAACTTAAAAACTGGACGAATCTCTACATCCCTATACTACACCCGTAAGTAGATCTAGCCATCGCGTAAACTAGAAATACTTCCAACATTGGCGTCGTTGCCACTTTTTAAGTATTTTTTACCTAGCTTCTTCTCATTTTTCTTTTGTTTTTTTGCTTTTGTGTTGTATGTTTGCTTCTGTGCTTGTCTCTATCTACCAACAAATAGCACGCGTCATCTCTCTAGGTCCTACAGGAGCTACGGAGCAACTTCTCAAACCAGGGGAAAGCAACAAAAGAGTCAACTTGGGCATTTTCTTCAAAAAGAAGTGACCCAAGTGATCTTTTTCACAACCAAAAAGGTATATCAGAATTTGCTAGCCTGTCTGCAGCCCTAACAGACCTTGATCTTTCATTTTATCACCCCCATGAATTCTGACCACGGTCAGATTTTGAGAAAATAGCCTGATATACTGTCAAAGTCCCTTATTTCTCACCCAAATCTTTGTCTTAGAATTCGCCGGCTTAATTGAGGCTAGATCTCATCAAGATCAGTCCTCTAGCAGCTCCACGAATTCTATCTCAAAGATTTTGCCCGTTTACTATCAGAAAATCAAGTTTTTTTTTTCATATTTTCTATCTGCCAGTCAAACATCTCTGTTAGAATTTGCCATCCAACCTAAGAATTCATTCTCAAAGAGCATGATTTTCCTGTCGTACCAGCAAATTCTGAAACTCCAATTTTTTCTCAGAAAATCTAAAAAAATGACTATGTTGACATTCAAAACTCTTTGTCAGAATTCACGAGTATTACAGTTAAATTTATCCGCCTCTCCACGATTTCTTAGCCTGTCCGTGAATTCTATCACGACCATAAAGACCAGTTTTTGTCCTACACTATCCATTCTGCAAGCAAACTGCCCTTTTGCCAAGTACAGTACTGTCTTGCTCATTTGTATTCTGCATCATGTCTCACGACTATGCTGAATCTTCTAATCCGACTCCTCCACAACTAGAACGAATAATTCCACGTATCGTACGATGGCGAATTTGACCCAGTCCGATGTCTCCGAGACTTTGATAATGCATGTCATTTTTATGGAGATACCTCTGAAACTGAAAAGCTTCGCCTATTTTCCATGGTACTCTATGGCACCGCCAATGAGTGGTACTTGAATCTCGAAGCTCCTGATCTTGCTTCTTGGACCACCCTCAAGGACGCTCTCATCAAGCGTTTCAAACTAGCCAAACTGACTCAGAGCCCATTCATTCAAATTACTCATATCAAGTTGCATCACGAAGAGTCTGTCCGAAACTACATTGAGCATTTTAAACACCTCAAAGTAGAATGTGTTGATGAAAATATCACCGAACGAATGGCCATAAAACTATTCTTAGTTGGATTACCTAAAAACATCCGCCGTGAACTCAAACCAGTTGACTTTTATGATCAACTTAAAGATGTGATGACCGATGCTATCCGTGTAGAAGACGAAGTTTCCGACAATGACTTTGACCATCGTGAAAAGAAATCTAAGAATCCGAACCGTCCTAATCACCCAAAGTCTTATAATATTGCTCAGTCTTGTAAACTTCTACATCAAATGGAAACCTGGCAAAAAGCTTAGCAATCTCATATGGATAAACTCACTGCCGATTTCCAAACCGCCATGAAACAGATTGCTGAGAAATCCTTTCCATCAAGGGAAAATGTCTGGTGTCCAATCTGCTTACAACATCACACTGCTAAGGAATGCCCTCAACTGCAAAATCATTTTCCAGCAGCCACCAGACCTACCATCTATCGAGCTTACCGCCCTTACCTGCCACAACAACCTGTGCCACGACCAGGGGTTTACCAACCACGACCACCTGCACCAAATTAATACTCATCTCCACGTCAACAGTTTGTTGTTAACCAACCTGCCCCACAAAACGTTGTCCATTATCTTGACCCAAATACCATCGATCCGGCCACCTACTATGTGGAAGACAATACTCAACCACAATACTCTATTAAAATGGTTGTTTATTATACCTATGATTCTAATGCTTAGCTAGTGAATCCTAATGCCCAAGCTTACAATCCAAACCAAGCTGTCTTTGCCGCACATCAACTGCCCGCAATACAAGAATGCTTTATTTGTGCAGGTAGACATCCTAGTATTTGATGCCCAGCTCCAGCTTGTGAAAACTGTGGTGTTGAACATCATGTGAAGGACTGCCCATCCCGATCTAAACCAGCCGCTCCTGTCTGTTCAGTGCAAGTAGAAACCTTACCAATCGAAACACATCCTGCTTGGGTCTTAACTTGGGCACAAACCCAACGCCAAGCCCCTACACTTGCACCCAACAAAACTCAACTGCAGGTTGTTCCTCCAAGTGACGATTCAACCCCGATAGTTTACCCTCACCCATTTGAAGAAATTCGGCTGCATCATCAGTATCGCCAACAAATTTGCAATGCCGACCAACAATCTTCCTCTTCTCATAAAGTACCTCACAAGCCCTTTGAAAGCAAAACCCTTGAAGGTACCAAAGTTTGGGGAGATTTACTACAAGCCAATGTCACTCTTCCCTTCCATGTAATCTGAAAGCATGCTGGCCAGTGGAAACAATAGATCCAATCCAATACCACCACCACTATTGACGAGTTGCCTAAAATGCCCTTACATCTAACCAATCCACTCATCGAACGAGGCAACATCAAAATCCCAGCTACCCATCATCAATCCCATGAAGTTTTAGCAGTACTCGATGGAGGTTCTGAGGTTAATATCATTTCCACATCTCTCATGATCGAATGGAATCTGAGAGACAAGCTAGCCATACCTACTTGTTAGCTTCGGATGGATGATCAAAGTGTGGTCCGACCTACCGGTTTTCTTCCGCACGTGCTGATCAAACTAGGAGGTCTCAAGTTTTCTATTGATCTCGTAGTACTTGCCATTTCTAGCTTTTGTAGCTTGTTGTGCTAAGATCTTAGCCAAGTATTCTGGGAGTTTGGATCCATTCAAAATCCAATTATTCTTCTCATTTATATTGATGATATTATCCTGACAGAAAGTTGTAGCAAGTTAGTTGAAGAAACCAAAATTGCACTTGGAAAAGAATTCAAGATGCAAGATCTTGGAAAAATTCATTACATGTTAGGATTAGAGATTGACTTCCATAATGAGAAAGCTTTTGTTTGTCAATCCAAGTATGCTCTTTCAATGTTAAAAAAGTTCAATATGCTAGATTGTAAGAGTATTGATACTCCTATGGAGCAAATTGTAAAAGACCCTAACAAAGGTGATGAAAGATATAAGTTGAGCCAAGCTATGCAAAATCCTACTATTTATCATTGGAAAATGGCCAAAAGAGTACTAAGGCACATATCTTCAACCTATGATTATGGTTTGTTATATAAAAGTGAAGATCTTTCCATAGCTGGCTATTCTGACTCAGATTTTGCAAGTGATAAAGTAGATCAAAAATCTACAAGTGCATATGTCATATATCTTGGAGGAAATTTGATATCTTGGCTTTCCAAAAAGCAAGATACTATATCACTCTCATCTTGTGAAGCTGAATATAAGGCACTTACTACTACAACAAAAGAAGTGATTTGGATCAAGAGGTTGCTAGTGGAGCTAAAGATAATCAAGGAAGATGATCTACCTTTGATCATGTGTGACAATATTTCAGCACAAGCCCTTGCCAATAATCCAATATTTCATGCAAGGAGCAAACATATTGAGGTAGCACATCACTTTGTGAGAGAGAAGCTCATTGGAGGGGAAATCTACTTGGAGCACATCGACACATCATCTTTTATTGCAAATTTGCTCACCAAACCTTTGAGCAAAAATTCCTTCATCAAGCATGGAGCCAATTTTGGAATAATACCAAGATTCATGTCCATCAACATAGATTATTTTTAGGAGTGTTGAAAATTAAAAAATCATCTATCTTGACTTAGGCTTGTCACAAAGTTTTTTCTATGTAAGTTTGTTGTTTCATATTGTAAATGCCAAATTTGGCCTAGAAGAAACTCGAGCTACATGGGTTCTTCAAGTCTAGTTGGTAGTATACAACTTGCATATAGAATGTAGACTTAGAAATGTCAATAATATACTTGTAGAAACTTGTGGCATATCACATGCAATGGTTGTAAGTGATCCATAGTGACATGCAAGGCATGCACAAAGAAAAATGGACACATGCATGATGATTTGTACAATTCTAGTTGAAAATATGACACTTGGTAAAAGTAGGTAGAAATGCATGCATGTGAAGTGACAAATGTCACTAATACTCTAGTTTTCACTTATAGATGTGGATGGAAGTTGGATGGATGTGATTCTACCTCGAGCTACTTCAAACTCCATAAATATGTGTAGACATTCTCATAATTTATGATGAAGAACCAAGCTTTGAAGCTATTCCATGCCATTTTGGATCTACACTATCATTTGCTTGAATATTGCTCTCTCTTTCTCTCTCTAACTCGAGTAGAGGCTTATGCTAATGCATTAAATTCTTGTACTTTTTATCTCTTGTCTTTCAAAGCTATCATTCTTTGATTCTTAGCATGCTAGATTGTAATTTAGTCATAAAATTCTGTACTAGATCTTGGTATTCAATCTAGAATCAGGTTATGTGCTAAATACAAAGCTTAATAAGATCATTCACACTTGAGGATCCCCACATGTGTGAGCTTGCTAGAAATTTTGTCAGATCCCATTAGGGCTAGATTCATCTCTAACCTTGCAGGAGGTTTCCGATTTTTGCTTGACCTTCTAAGCTCTCCCTGTTCACTAGATTCAGGAGTATCTTCATAGGTTGGAAGATTCTCCCGTGTGACAATGCTTGTCACAAACATCTGACGTGACTCAATCAAGCTGTTCAATGTCAATTGAACGATCTCATGATCCTGTACTCGCTCGCCAATATCAACTAGTTGATCACGGATCTCCTTTACCTTCAATAGGTGATTGGCAATGGTTGCACCATCATCCATTCTTAATGTGTGCAACTTTGTCTTTAGAAATAGTATTCGAGATGTGTTAGTCATTTCAAACAAGGCCTTCAATGTATCCCATGCTTCTTTCGGTCCTTCCAAATCCGAAATGTATGGAATGATAGCATCTTTGATTGACAAATTGATGACATTCTTGTGCTTTTCGTTTCCTCCTATCAAATGCCCACTGATCTTCTTCAATCACTGGCCTTGTTTCTTCACCTGTCACGATCTCCCATAGCTCATTTTCCATCAGAATGTTCTTCAGTTTGAATTTACAAACTTCATATTTCCGGCTCCTTCCAATTTGCGACGACACTCTCGCTTAGAGTTGCATAACTGCACTTAGATGAGTCCGGATCACAAAAATGACTGCAAAAATGTAAAATTTGCTATGAAATTGACAAATGACATCTCAAACCACTTTCCAATCCAAACTATAAATTGAAAGTTATGCCAAATTGAAGATTTTGGGCTTAAAATGGCTCACAACTGCTCGTAGGCATGAGAAATGGCAATTATTGCCAAATTGCCATTTTTGAAATTTTTTTCATCACGCACAGATCTCCAATTTAGGGATTTTTATATCAGCGTGTAGCCCTTTGTATCAGCATAGCTCTTGTCTAATCAAATCCCAAAAACAGTCTCTCCAACTATGTCAAAACATCACTCTGTTTTCTGCTTATCTGCAAAAAACCACCGTGGACAGAGCCCTTAAGAAGAATGGGTCAGTCTTAAAGTCTAGGGGCACTTGTGGGATCCTTCAATCTGAAATGAGATCTGAAGTGAGGATTCTTCAATTAATCACGGCCGTTGATCTGGTTTCATCCAACGGTCCAGATTGAATATGCATTGACCTGTGACACACGTGAAGTTTGTAGCACGTGTGAACTTCACCAAACACCCTACAGGATCTTACTGAGGTGTTGTGATTGCACAAGATTGATCAAAGAACAATATGCTTGAAAAATCTAAGGCAAGAGCAAAATGGCATACAACTGATGAAAAAATCTAACTCTTCACTATGAGAAATGAATGTCAGAAATAATTCTACGTGTTCAGTATGGGAAAAAGAGGCTGCTCTCGAGTAGAGAGAGAAAATCATACATAGAAAACTCGGGTAGAGAGAGAATAAATCCAAAATATCAAAATCTCAATATTCACAATATGGCAAAACATGCCCAGCTTTCCCTACATGAGAGAGACTCGAATTCCTACAGTGGAGTTGCATGGAAAGTCCACTTAACTGAACTAATTCACCTACCAGAGATCCACATGTGTAACTGCATGCATGTATGGTGCATGTACTGCATGTCAACTCATAAAATTGCCTAGACATGTGTAGATCACAAAAACTACTTTGCATGTTGCATGCACTGATTGCATGTGGCTTGCATACATACAGTAAGACTTTGCATGCTATCAAAACATCTGCATGTCATTACAATTGAACCTATCTAACTCAAATCCGAGCTACGTTCACACTCCTTATATGTACGACATGAAATCTAGTGGAAATTATCATGGACATGACCCCAAACTCGAGATAGGAACATAATATTTTAATAATCTTCACACTCCTCCTTGAAATTTATGTTCCTATCAACATAGATTTTGAAATTAGGCCAAGGTTTGACCTCATCTTCATAAAGACATTCTTGAGTAGAGGCTTGGTGAGAAGATCTGCAACACATTCTGAAGATGAAACATGCTCCAACGAGATCTCTCATCCAATGACTTTTTCTCTTACAAAATGATGAGCCACTTCAATTTGCTTGCTCCTTGCATGAAAGACTGGATTATTTGCAAGAGCCTGAGCAGAAATGTTATCATTCTTGATAATTGGTAAATCTTCATCTGCATAACACTTAAGCTCCAAAAGTAGCCTTTTGATCCATAAAACCTCCTTTGTTGTGGTTGTAAGAGATTTGTATTCAGCTTCACTAGATGATAAGGAAATAGTTGCTTGCTTCTTTGACAGCCAAGAAACCAAATTTCCTCCAAGAAGTATAGTGTAAGCACTTGTGGATTTCCTATCCAACCTAATGAAAAAGCAATCAAAGTCAGATCTTCTTCTTCATAGTATAGTCCATAATCCAAGGTAGAAGATATATACCTCAAGACTCGTTTAGCGAATTCCAATGATATAACTTTGGATCCTGCATGTGTTGACTTAGCTTATGAACACAAAAGCTTAGATCAGGCCTAGTACCATTAGCCAAATAAGTGAGCCAATAAGACTCCTATAAAGAGTGATGTCCTCAAAGGATTTTTCATCATCTTTAATAGGAACTTTTACAGTGTGCTCCATAGGTGTATCTATGCCTTTACAGTTCTCCATATGAAATTTCCTGAGCATGGAAAGTGCATATCTACTTTGGCTCATAAATGCATGACCTTTCCAGAAATCTATTTCAAGGCCTAGAATATAGTGAAGAACTCCTAAGTCCTACATTTTAAACTCAGTACCAAGTGCATGCTTAGTTTCTTCAACTAACTTCTCACTATTTCCACAAAGAATGATATCATCTACATAGATGAGAAGAATAATTACAAAGTTATCTACAAACTTATAATACAAAGAAGGGTCATTTTCACTTAGACAAAATCCGAGTGATATGAGATAAGAATTGAGCCTTGCATACCAAGACCTTGGTGCCTGTTTCAGTCCATACAAACTTTTGAACAAAAGACAAACTTTTGATTCATCACCTTTCTTCACAAAACCTGGAGGTTGCTCCATATAAATCTCCTCCTCAAGGTAACCATTGAGAAATGCATTAGAAACATCATACTGAAACATACTCCATTTGTGAAAACATGCAAGAGAGATGAGTATTCGAATTGTTACCATCTTTGCAACTGGTGCAAAGGTATCTTCATAATCAAGATCTTTAATCTGAGAGTAGCCTTTAGCACAAAGTCTTGCTTTATACTTATTGATAGATCCATCATGATTATACTTAATTCTGAATACCCACTTACATCCGATCACATGCATGTTGTTTGGTGGCTCCACAAGCTCCCATGTTTTGTTTGACATCAAGGCTTCAAATTCTTGGGTCATTGCTTCAACCCACGGCTTGGATTGAAAAGCTTCCTGGACATCCTTAGGCTCTTCATCTGATATAAAAAGTGCATGATAGAAAGTTTCACCTTCCACTTGCCTTCCTTCTTCATCATATGTGAGCCTCCTTGGCTTAGATCTTGCTCGTGTAGATCTTCTTGGTGTGATAGCTTGAATCTGCTCCTCCTCAAGCCTCGGCCTCACCTCTTCTTGAACAACATCAAGGTTGATGATTGATCTTGCATGAGTCTCTTTGATCTGAACATCATCCAAGTTAAATTTTTGATCTTCATGGAAGACCACATCTCTACTAACAACATTTTTGTCATTAGAGGGCAAATAAATCTTGTATGCTTTTTTAGTAGATGCATAACCTACAAAAATTCCTTTCATTGCACTAGGATCTTCCTTCTTCCTAGTTTCTATAGGTACATGCACAAAGCATACACAACCAAAAATCCTAAGATGATCTACCTTAGGCTTTTTCTTATACAACATTTCAAATGGTGTCTTTCCTCCTATTGCAAGATATGGAAGCCTATTACAAAGATAGTTTGCACATGCAACTGCCTCTCCCCAAAATTCTTTAGGCAGAGAAGCTTCCAGCCTAATGGCTTTTGCACATTCACACAAAGTTCAATTTTTTCTCTCAGCAACTCCATTTTGCTGAGGAGTATATGAACAAGAAAACTCTCTTTGAATATCCTCTCTCTCACAAAAGTCTTTAAACTTATTGGAAGTGTATTCCCCTCCACTATCACTTCTTAAAGCTTTTATCTTGAAAGGAAACGCTTCTCTACATAAGCTTTAAAAGTAAGAAAAACATCATAAACCATGGCTTTTAAAGACAACATATAGATCCAAGAATGTCTCGTATAATCATCTACAAAAGAGACAAAGCAGTTGGCTCCTCCTTTGCTCTTAGTTGATGAGAAATGAACATCTGAGTGTACAAGTTCAAATGGTTGCTTTGTCTTGATACTTGATCTAGGAAAAGGCCTTCTGTGTGACTTTGCCAGCACACAAGCTTCACAAGGTAGAACCTCCTTTGACAGTGTCTTTGGTAGACCAACAACTTTTTCTTCTTTGACCATAGATTGCATGGCTTTGAAATTGGGATGACCCAATCCGTAATGTCAGATTTGATACTGGAGCTTACTTTGCATTTTTTTTTCATTTCTTGATGATTTTGCAATTCGTCAAGGTGGCCAGAGATCCTCTATTGGAAAATTTTCAAGAGATCATGCACTGGGTCACTGGGTCATTATCTGAAGTTCTTAAAAAATAATGAGATAAGTGTTGCCCATTCAAAATTTCATCAACATGGTGAGACAATGATTATGGCAATCAAGGCACTTTCTCATTTTCTTGGAGGACATAATTTTAATAAGATGCATAAAATAATTTTTGTAAAGAAAAATATTGCACTTAAGATTTTAGGATATGGTCTAGTGAATCCATGCTCAGGTCATCTCATTTTGCATTGTATGTAGCCTACGTTGATCTGAGTAAGCATGAAAACTATGAGCTCTTGGATCCTTACGAGAGCAGGAAATTGTTGCATGATTCTAAATTGCAACTTTTATTGGAGAAAGTGTCAAAAGCAGAGTAGATATTGGATAATCAAACTTTGTAAACTTTTTCATTTAATATACAAAATTTCTTTGTATGTCTATTGCCTATTGGCTTGTATAAATTTGCAATGCTTTTTGAAATTTTTTATAATCCGTCGATTTTGTATTATGATGAATTTGGATTCTTCTATAAAACCATTGGAAAAGTTGCAGTATATAGCTGTTGTTTGTGCTAGTCCCACCATGTTGTGTACTTTTATGAAATGCCGCTCTTGCTTGCCAATGAGATTTTTCCATTCTTTGCGATGACCATATGCTAAGACTTCCACTATTTCTTGCAAAGAATGTCGAATGATGCCGTAATATGTATTGCATATCATAAAAACATAATCTAAATCAGCACCAAAAGTAGTTAGATTAATTACACATATTTGTCTATAGTAGGATAACATCGAAATCTTACCATATAATGTGTTATATGATGAACATCCCATGCACTTTGAACTGCATCCAGAAATTCACTGGTTGTTTTCTGTATCATTTGTACATCAGTATTTAAAAATTTATCTTTTCTCAAGTATTTCACCATGCTATCTAATTTTTTCCAAATTTCTACTTTGTATATACGAGTAGAACCTTCTTCTTCGAAATCTTGAGTTGCAGTAATAACCTCTTTCTAAACTGAGTATTGAATCTTGGATTGTTTGCTAGAATAATTTGATATAAATCTTCGAGCTTTGGATCCTCCAATGCTCGGCTTGCATGGAATATTTCCTGTTTTACCTGATAGCTTGTCGTCTTTTTTTATTTTAACGTGGCCTTTATGTAAGCCTGCTTTAGACAACACATCCTCTAATTTGGAAAAAGCTTCCTTCGCAGATGCTTCTGGCTCGGAATTCCATGCAAACAAGATGTGAAGATATAATATTTTCTCTATTATACTCACCTTTGCATGCAATGTATAGATATGAACATTCAGAAGAAGAATCGGTAGTACGAGTTTCCAATTAGGATCTTCTCAATCTCTTGATATTCCTACACTCCTTGTCATGTCTTTTGATGTTTTCATGTAGTACAAACAAGGGTGTTTAGAGTTAGCGTCATGGGATACATTGCACATACATTTTAATGTCTTCAGATCTCCTGCTAAATGCCATTCTATGTTGAGAGTGCCAATTCCAGGAATATTGAGTGGAAATCCCTCCATATGATTTTTTATGGTGGCAGAATATGACGTTCTATTAAACATCCATGAGAGAATGTCATGGTCTTCTTTCATCACCTATAAAAGACTACAAAAATGTGATTTAGCCTCATAATATTAACACAAAGAAGATTTCCCAAATGAAATCCATATTAAAATGATTATCTCTATTGATTATGCGAAGGAACTGCTATACCTGAAATGTTGCCAACCACCAGATATCATTTTCTGATTGAACACTGAAGTTGAGGCCTTTTGAGTCTTCTGAATTTGAAAGTGCTCCATTCATGATCGTAAGACTGACTCTCTCCATTTTTTGACCATCTAATTTAAGAACAACTATCAACTTGTTATTGACATTCTCATTTGTAATACCATAAAAATTTATGATGAATGTTAGTAACTGATTAATATCAACAAATAAATTGTTGGAATTGTTATATGCTAGACATGCTCCTTTCAAGCAATACACTTCATTGATATGAGATGGATTACCAACTATTGTTTGCATACCTTGGTTTAACATGTCTCATTTTTTAAGATGAAATGGTCATGAGATTGGAAACTTCTTAATACTTACCTGTGCAAATGCCTCATGTATCATCTTAAAAATTGTTGCACCTGCTTCTCTACTGATGCTAGAAAAATCACACGCCCCCTGAACCAATGCATTGAATGTGCATTTCCATAGAGCATCAAATTCTCACAGTTTCAAAAGGCCATTTTTGCCATGACACATATAGATTATTAGTTGACTCACCGAATGAAAATCTAGATGTTGCAATGAACATGGATCAATAGAATACAATGTTTCAGATGACCATAAATCTACATGCTTTAGCTTTTCCTCCTTGTATCGGATCATATCAGAAGTTGACAATATGTGTTGCTTTGAATTTCTTGTCCTGAGTGGAGCATATTCTGGTGACAGCCTCCACATGAAGATGATAAAGCTTTGTCATCAGTACAGTAGTATAGTAACAAACAACACAATGACAATAACAAAGCTAGAGATGGCGCTAAACACTTGTTTGACCCTGCTGGAGATAGAGATGGCGCTAAACACTTGTTTGACCCTGGAGATAGAGATGGCGTAGGCTTTGTTTCTGAAATGTCACTCCTAATTCAAATTTTTGAGTGTTCCCAACTATTGGGAGGGAATATTTCAGCATTTTGAAAATTATACTTTAATTGTGATTAAGCACCAGTGAAATTTGATGTGACTAAACTAAGGTGCATTCATTTACACGAGAAGTAGTGCAGGCAGATGCGTAAAGAAGTTAGAAAATGATATTTTAATTACTTTATAGTTATTTTTCTCTCTCCCATAAGGCATTTCTTATAGGGCACTCTTTGGGCCCATATTTTCTCTAATGAAATTTAAAATGTCAGTTCATATCCTATAAGCTCAGACATTGTAGAGCATCTATTTAGGCTTTATGGATTACCAAGTGATATTGTGAGCGATCGTGATCCAAAGTTCGTCGGTCACTTTTGGTCGGTCGTGTTTGCTAAACTAGAGACAACACTGAGCTTGGGTTCTTCTGATAATCCTGAGATGGATGGACAGACGGAAAGAACAAATCAGACGATGGAACAAATGCTTGGGCATATTTTTTCAAACGACAATCTGATTGAGAAAAGTACCTTCTATTGATCGAGTTTGCCTATAATAGTAGTAAGCATCTGGTTACCAGTTATAGCCCGTTTATGCTTATGTATAGTTTTGAGCCTAGGTCACCCATCACGGTTGAGACTCGGATGATCAAGTTTCAGAAAGTAGCGGATTTCCTACATGATATGCAGGAAATACTACGAATTGCACGTGAAAATGTCCAGAGTGCCCAGGATAGGGACAGACATTATGCAAATCTAAAAAGATCACCGAGAGACTTCCAAGTGGAAAATTGGGCATATTTGAGAATCCCAAAGGATTCAAGTGTAATACGTATCGGCAAGCATTATAAGTTGTCCCCTAGATATAGAGGACCGTTAGCTTACCAATCAGAACTCCCGGATGGATCGCAAGTGCATCCCATATTTCACGTTAGTCGTCTCAAAAAGAGTCTGTGTGAAGGAGAGCATCTTGGATCTGGAGATCAGTTGGACCTGTTGGATGAATCATTGGGTGTATCTCGTCTTGAACCCAAAAAGATCTTGGATACAAGAACTAAACGATTGAGAAATCGTATAGTTACTGAGTATCTGGTTTGATGGAGGGGATGTACGGACGATGGCGATTCCTAGGAATAAGAAGGAAGCTTAAGGAGGAACTTTTTCAGTTTTAAGTTCTGAGGACAGAACTTGAATAAGGGGGAAGAATGTGATGCCCATGATTGGTCTGGGGTAGCGTGTCCATGCTAGGGACCGGTAGACCAACAACCCATAAGTTAATTGTGACTATAAGAAAATTGGGGCCCTTATATGTACATGGTCATAATTAATGGTTGTAGGCCTAAACACATGGTGGTGGAGTTGGTATGGGTCTATCAGTGAGTCATTAGGGGACTGGATGATGTGGCCCAGATAGGCTGCACTGATCCATAGCTTGGGGGCTAGATCCGTACGATCTAGGTTTGGTTGGGTTGGTTTATCCACTACCTTTCCCTTGTGTTGTTGCTTTGTATGGTATGCTTAGTCTAGAATCCTATTGTGAGGACTTTATATCAGAGGAAGAGGATTGGGTTGTTAGAGAATCGTGAATAGAAAGCCAAGATCAATTTTCTGAGAAAAACCCTGGCCTAGGGTATGAAAGCTCAAAAATGTGGATTTCTCTCTATACTCAATAGTTTTTGTTGTTGTAAAAGCAGGAAGAAGGGCGCTTTGATCAGTTCAATCAACTTTGAAGTGGCCATGGACATTCACGCTGAACTTGAGGAACTATCTACGATCTTAGAGGGCAGCCATACCCAAGCTTTGAGGTGAGAATGTAGGAAGAGAAGAGGAGGTGCCACAGGAGCCTCGCGTGCACCCAGTTGAACTAGCTTAGAGCTAAAATCCTGGAGGCCTGTCCTTGTTGGCCGTACTATCTCCTTCCTCCCTCTATGTACCTGCAGATCTGCAAAGGAGTGGAGAGAGCTGTGGTACGTAGGAGTTGGAGAGGGGAGAGAGAGCCAAAATTGAATTTGGTAAATTCCTTTCTCTCATTTTTCCAAGTTGTTGTAGAGTTTTGTTGCATTCAAGTTAGTTGCTCTCAAGTTGGTTATTTCTTGAGGCCTTGTGTACTAGCTTTTTCCATTTTGCAATTTTTACACCGTAGCTCTTTGTTTCCCTTCTGGTTTTTTGCTAGTTACTCCTTTATCCATGGACACCCCTATGGATGAGACTAGAGCTCCAACTCCCATCAGGACTGATATGGAGAACATGACGTGTGCCATAAATTTGTTACAACAACAAATTGTGGACATGCGCTCAAAGCATGAATGGGTGAAGGCCGAGATTCGAACTATGTCCCAGTCTTGAAAAGCTCTCCTAAACTCGATGTTTACTCCGGAATTTTTTACCAGAGAGAAGAAGGACAAACACTAAGATGTGGTGTTCGCTTGGTTAGATCGATGGACGTCGTATTTTTCAATGCATGATCTACCAGATAGCTCATGTATTTCGACACCCATCATGTTTTCATGCGGGAAGGCGTATTCATGGTGGCAGGATCTTCAAGATCGAGCTACTGTCCCACCAATGGGGACGAAGCCCTTGGACATCTATTTACAGGACTTCCAGGAGGCTACTTCACGGTTTTTTTAACCGCATAGATGGCGTACTCCTTAAGCTGCATTTCATTGTGGGCTTTCCCAAGGAATATCAGTTGGAAGTCCATCATAACAGTCCTTAGAGGATGACGTGCATTTCGTTCAGATTTTTGACGACACGCACACTATAACCCGTAAAGAATAGCCAAAGCCCAAAGCCAAAGACAAATCCTCTATGGGCCCTTCTTTCAAAAAGGGCAAGGAGCGAATGGTCAGCGAAGCTTCTCCTTCGGGGAAGAAAAAGAAACACCCTTGGTTGGAGAGAGAGGACTTCGACAAGGCCAAAAGCGACGGGCTATGTTTCTCCTACATGGAGAAGGGGCACCTTTCCAAGGACTGCCCAAAGAGACGGAAGAAGGGTGGCCGCTCCTTTAAGGCGCCAAGTAATTCTTCTATTTCTTGCATTGATGTATCTTTTATAGATGAAACAGTTTGTAGAAATTGTTGTTTTAATATTGTAGTGTTTGGACCTCACAACCTCATTCGCATGAGTGGGTTTGTAGGCAGCCAACCTGTGAGTGTTCTTTTTGATGACGGTTCTATGCATGGAACTCATTCAAGAGTTCAAATTCGACATTAAGTACCATCAAGGTATGTCAAATTGTGTCTTGATGCTTTGAGCCTAATTGGAGAAGATAATCAATTATGCTTTGCTGAGTTCCAATCTGAGTTGTATCTTTCTCTGCGAGATCTTTGTCGGACCGATGAGTTTTTCGGTCGTATTTGGCAAGATGTCCTGGTAGGAAGCTCTATTTTGAGAGATAATCTTGGAAAGTAGGATTCCACGAAATCTCTTGAAGAGAAGATACTTGATGATTATTCCATTAGAAATGGTTTGCTTTTCCATAGAGGAAACGTTTGTGTGCCAAATATCGCAGACATTGGGGCCCAAATCCTGCACGAGTGCCACGATAGCCCCAACGCGAGACACCCTGGTATACAGAGGCCACTTGACCTTCTTAAGAGAGAATTTTAATGGCCAAAAATGAAAAGTCATGTCGAGGCATATGTTCAAAAGTGTGAACAATGCCAAGTGAATAAAGCGGAAAGACTCAAAGCTGGTCGGTTGCATCCATTGGAAATTTCCAGCAAGAAATGGGAAAGCATTTTCATGGATTTTGTGGTCGAACTCCCCAGGTCAAGGAAGGGTCACGATGCTATTTGGGTAGTAGTTGATAGACTAACCAAAAATGGCTCAGTTTATTCCAACAAAAGCTATTGTCAAAGCTTCACAACTTGCTCAACTCTTCGTTGAAAAGTTGTTTAGGTTGTATGGTTTGGCGAACGATATTGTTAGTGATCGTGATTCCAAGTTCATTGGCAAGTTCTGGCAAGCGGTCTTTGAAGACTGGAAACTACTTTAAGTCTATCATCTGCAGATCACCCAAAGACTAATGGTCAGACCGAACGTGTCAACTAGTCGATGGAAGATATGCTTCGTGCATATGTTTCCAGGCGAGAAAAAAATTGGAAGTACTATAAATCTATTATCAAAAGATAATGATACTCATGAATCTGCTCCTTCTCTTTGATTGTTTGGGGACATTGGTCCTTCGACATCTTGAGTCCTAGATCTATTGGTGAGAGAGCTAATTTGCAATTCATTAGATTATATCCGATTAAGACATTACGAATGTATCTTTGCTGAGAAATATAGATCAACTTCTGTTTTTAGTCTCTTTCGATTTGAATATCTAGACAGTAATGAGCTTCACCCAGATCGGTTATGTCAAATTCGAAAGATAGCATTGTCTTAGCTTCTTTTATCAGATCAATACTGTTGCTAAAAAACAATGTGTCATCCACATACAAGGTGATAACGATAAAGAAATGTTGCACTGACTTGAAGTAGACATTTGAATCTGAAGAGCTCGGTGTGTAGCCGTAATCAATAAGGAAAGTATTGATCCTCTAAAACCATGCTCGAGTAGATTGCTTCAAAGCCATAAAGTGCTTTACGGAGTCTAAGCACATGGTTGTGTTTACCTTCACTATTGTAACCTTCAGGTCACACCATGTAAATGTCCTCTTCGATAAATCCATTAAGATATGTTATCTATACATCCATTTCATGTATTTCAAAATCTGCTACAACAACAAATGACGATAGAAGCTTGATAGAGAAATGTTTAACTACTGGACTGAAGGTCTCAATGTAGTTGATGTTCTCTCTGGTGATAATCCTATGGCTACAAGTCAAGCCTATCTTCAATCAATACTTCCATCTACCTTTTACTTGATTTTGAATAACCATTTGCGATCAACTATATTTTTGCTGGAAGGTAATTCGAGGATTGTCCAAGTCTAGTTTTTGATAAGAGATGAATACTCTTTATTTATAGCTTCTTCCCAGAGATTGGAACCGGGCTGACTGAGTGCCTCTTTGACAGTCATCGGTTCTTGAATGAGGTAAGTTGCAGACTCGTCGATATACCTGTTAGGTGGTCTATTGACTCTTGATGATCTTCTGGATGATCAAAGTTGACCTTCATCACGTTGTAGTTGCTGAACTGCAACATCATCATCTTTAGCTTCATCGTTGATAAGTTGTTCGTTGGGAGTAGAATAGCTTGGACCTTCAATAGGAATAGTCAAATTTGGAACTTGAAATGTTTTGGAAGAGTCCAAAAGTTCAACTATATGAGCTTTGCCTTTACCTTTGAGGTCAATAAACTAATCTTCGATGAAGATGACATCCCGGCTAGTGAATATCTTCGACTCGACATGATCATACAACTTATAAGCTTGATTTGAAGTAGTGTAGTTGATGAAAATAGACTTGATACTCTGGAAGTTGAGTTTCTTCCTGAGATCATGCGAAATTTGTGCATAAGCGATACATCCAAAAGTTCATAAGTTTGAGAAAGAAGGTTTGGAATCTATCCAAACTTCGTATGGTGTTTTGTCTGAGAGATCTTTAGTGGGACATCTATTCTGAACATAAGCTGCAGTTGAAACTGACTTAGGCCATAAGGACTTCAGAAGTGTCGCATGTGATAACATGCACTTTGCCGATTCGACTATGGTTCCGTTCTTTCTTTCAAGAAAACCACTCTATCGAGGCGAATAAGAGGTAATGTATTGTTGTTCAATGCCATTGTTAAGGCAGTACTCCTTGAATTTAGTAGAGATATATTCTCCCCCGTTGTCAAACCTCAGTGCTTTAATTCTTTTACCAGTTTGATTTTTTGCATGCTCTTTGAATTGTCGAAACTTGTTGAAAGCCTCCGATTTCTGCTATTAAAATAAACAGCTGTTCTTCTTGAAAATTCATCAATAAAGGTAATAAAATACTTTGCATCTAGCAATGGCGGATTTTACATTAAACCACATATGTCTGAATGAACAACGTCTAACAAATCTTTTGCTGCATGCCTATGCCTTCAAGAAGCTACAAGATACAAGAAGAGGTGCAAGATTGCCCTCCATTGTATAAAAATGAATGTAGCAAATGAGCTTGTTAAGCGGGTAGGTGCTTGCACCTCGGCTCAAGAAGCATGGGAAACTTTTCAAAAAATATATGAAACTAAAAACACTTCAAGATTGCTATCCTTGAAAAACCAAATCCTTCACTACTTTCAAGCCAAGGGAGAGAGAAGAAAGCCAAATCGACTTCCTTATTACATGCTAAATTCACCTAACTTTACAAAGGAAGAGACTTTTCTATATAGTGAGTCCTCCATAGTAAACAATTAGATTTATTTTGAGAGCTTATTGGCAATCTTGAGTCTACTCCACATTTGTATTGAGTTTTGATGATCCAAATGCAATCAAAGTGATATTATTGCCATTCTTTGTTTGCAGGCCGTACCACACACGTGTGAACTCATATTTCCATATTTGATCAATGCTTTATGATTGTTCTTGCTTGTTAAGTGCAAAATTGCTATTCTAGATCAATTTTTGTGTCTAGTTTTTGGAATAGATTGTTTAACAGACATCCAATCACTCTCGTGGATCTTGTTAGATCCATTTGAGGTCCTAAAGTACTGTACTTTAACAACATTAACATTCACAAAATATGGAATTTGTCTTGGGTGATACTATGGAATATCTAGAATGTAAGAATGCAAGCGAGTCCGAAAAAAAATTAAACAATAACAAAAAAGAAAACTTAATAATAAAAAAAGCAATCCAATTGATACAGCTATTTGCTTATTGGAAAAAAAAAATGAGAAGTTGGAAAAATGCATAACTTTTAGCAATTTGATACTCTTTCTATCATTTCCATTTGCCTTAGTTTATATTTGTAGTTAACTTCTCTTCTTGTAGTGCCAAGATTGCTTTTAAAATTCAGTTTTTTTTTTCTTAATAAGCCTTTTCCACGTAATTTTTGAGAACCTAAGGCTAATATCTCGATGTGTTGAGATCTGTATGTCAATACACATGTGCATGTTGAAATTCATAGATAGTGATTGAATATGTCCTTTGGATGTGACATTTTGACATTATTTAGCTATTACCATCTTATTTGCATAAATTTATAGTTGATTGTCTACCAACCATATATCAAATCAAGGTGAATACACTTACTCAAACAAATTGCATCTATTGAGCACTTGAACAAAATGATTATAGTTGGTAAATGCTCCAAAAATGTCCTTGATATAAATGATTGTCATCAAATACTTGAAGTAGTCTAATAAGAAATCTTGTCAAAAGTATGTATTTGTCAATGCAAGTGATCTCCAAAACCAATAAATTGAATTACCATATACATGTGTACCAATACCAGATGTTTCACTCAGTATATATGGCACATTGATGGCAAAGATGAATATCATTACACTCATCAACAACATCATCAACAACAACACCACCACCACCAACAACAACACAATATACAATATTTTATTTCTATACTATATTTCTATATGCAAGTACCCTCATTAATTTCATCATACATGGAATCAATTATTTTCTTGGAATATTTATACATTCCATGATTAACATAGACCGTATCACTAAGACATGATTATTGTGAAAGACACAAGTTAAAATTTTGATTTAAGATCATGATATGTTTTATAATATTGGTTTGTACACTTGAATAAATGACCTAATGATATAGACAAGAAAAAGAGTACAAGCATGAAGAATGTTTGCCAATGAAACGCATATATATATATTATTGTAAGCATTTGACCTAGTTTTAAGGTATTAATAATGATTTAAAAGGTAAAAACAAGTACACACATTGACAACTTGTACATATCACAACATGATGCAAATAAGAATGTCATTCATCTATGCTAAAATAGAATCGATTTTTATTTTTTTGCATAAGTAAACCAAAAGTATTGATAAATAGATAGAGCTTCTTATCTAGAAGAACCATCAATAGCGTTCAGTGTACTTCAGTATCAATGCAAAAAGTACATTATCTTGTTGGCATCAAAAAGAATTTGTTTTATCAGTCAATAAAATATTGTTTTTATTGAACATCTCATGTAGGCTAGCCAAAAGATGTACTAAGTTATATAAACCTCATAAAAATGGTCCTAAGAATAGCATATGACTCTCAATGAGAAATAATTGCATTGTGAGCCTTCCATAATGTTAAATTCTTGCTATTTTGATTGCGTACCATTTTTTTTTCACTTTCTTGATTTGAGCAAAGTGGATGTCATCTCCTACATTAGGGCCCTTTTTGGACTCAAAAAGGGCCTTTTCCTTGCCTAAACAAGTTTCTTAATCATAATTAGCTTAGTGCTAATCAATCCATTGAGCTTGAGTTGATGTGGCCAAGCCTTTTGTGTCACAAATCAAAGTTGGAAAAGTTGCTCTTCTCAACTATCATCACAATGTTAGTGTCCACAAAGGAATATAGTTTGAATAGTCCACCAAACCTTATGCCTCTAGCAATGGTCTTGCCATCCTTCTTGATGTTATATGCATTTTGGTGAACTCCACAAAAAATCCATTGTCAAGCAATTGGCCTACACTAAGTAAGTTCTTAGTGATGCTAGGTACACCATCTATCTTGATCTTCTTTGAAGATCCCAAGCATAAAGGTATTGATCCTACTCCTTCTACCTTACAAGCACAATCATTTGCTATAAAAATTGACTTGATAGGACCATCATAAGTTGAGAAAGCCAAGAAATACTCCCTCTTACTTGTCATGTGGGACCTAGCCCCACTATCTATCCACCAAGGGTCTTCTCCTTTCATGCTTGAAGATGAAAAACTTGACATAATGAGAGAGTCTTCATGTGAACTCTCCTCTTCTTCTTTGCCTAGGTTTGCTTGACTTTGGGCTTGCTTCCTCTTGAAGCACTCGGAGGCATAATGCCCCATCTTGCTACAAAGGTAGCACTTGATCATTTGACTTATCCTTCTTGGGCTTCCTTCAGCTTGGAGTTGAAGATCCATCTTGATCTTCACCTTTGACTTGGTTCTTCTTGAATGCATTGATTTTCTTTTGCTCTTGATGAAAAGGGCTTTGTTGTCTCCATCATTGAGAGAGAGCTTCTCCATCATTGATTTGATGTGTGTCCTACTCTCCTAGCCATGAGGACTCTTTGGAGATCTTCAAGAGAGGGCAATTCGCCCATGATCGCATAGCCTTGCACCAAGTTATCAAAATCCACACTTAGTCCATTCAAAATCAATTGAACAAGTTCACTCTCCTTAATAGAATCTCTTATAAAAGCAACCTCCTTGTTTAAGTCTTTAACTCTCAAAACATATGACCTCCTTGATCTCGACTTCACAAGGGTACTTGGATCCACCTAATCTGAACCAAAAGGAATCAAGTACATAAATGCCTCTTCAAATCATCCCTATTATGGAGAGTCTCCTACATACAAAAAGTTCTTTCTTTGTAAAGTTAGGTGAATCTCGTGTGAGAAATTTCAGCTAGTTTAGTCATATTTTGGTTAATTGTCAGGCCAATATGCATTTTAGACTTAGAGATAAACTTTATGAAAGTTATTTTAGTCTAAGTTCACTTGAATTACCACTTTTGAAAAGTGTGGGAAAGTTAGAAGGTCGATTTTGGAATATTCAAATTTGAATGTTTGGTTCATTGAATCTAGTTCATATTTTTGGTAGGGTATTTGATCTAGAAATTTTTATGGAGGGAAACCAAATTCAAAAGAGGTCATAGATCTGCTATAAATAAATGTACACACGTGGGAAGAACATCATTCTCTCTATCTCACCTCATTTATGCTTATACATGAGTTCTCTTTGGGTTTATATATCCATTTTTGCACTATAATGTTGATATTATGCAATCTTTTGTGTAGAATGCAATTTTATGTTATGTATTGGATCCATTAGTGTGAAATACAGTACCTTACTGTTATTGTGTGAAAATAAACTTCATTTTATCATATATTTGATGTTTGATCAAGATCTTATTGAGTTTACATCACTTTTGTGTAGTTGATGTTAGATTACTTCATTGTCAATGGTGCTAATTGTGTTGTCATTTATAACCAAAGATTAAAGGGACATTTTGAATCTTAATTATTCATATTTCTTCACATGGTTTCAGAGCCTTTGGTGAAGGTTATTGAAGGATCAGCCATCTTTAGCAAGGATTTGGAGGAGTTACCAATTCTAGAGCATGCTAGATTGATTTCTACTCAAAAATCAAGCATTTTTCATGTGTAGAATTGATTTTTTTAAAATCAAAACTCAATATACGGTTGTGATCTTGAAGTAGGCTGATTTCACACATTACTTACTAGATTTGGGTGACTTTAATTGCATTAAGAAGGTCTCATTGAAGGCTACACGATTCTATATCAAGTTTGAAGCATTTCCATGTAGAATTTGCAAGATTTAATTTTTTGTACTTTTGTCAAAATCCTAAATTTGTTTGGATCTCTTATGTTTGAGGTTGATGGACCTTTTAAGAGTTTGTTTCAAGTTTAGAAAATACAAAAGTTCATGAGATTTTAGGTTGGTTATGTGTTGATCAAGTATCTTCCATTCTATGTGTTGATTTTGCTAGGTTTGGTGCAAGAAAGAGATTTGTCAGGTTCCATATCTTGTGATTT
Organism: Diphasiastrum complanatum; assembly: GCA_029204225.1. Classification (NCBI taxonomy): domain Eukaryota; kingdom Viridiplantae; phylum Streptophyta; class Lycopodiopsida; order Lycopodiales; family Lycopodiaceae; genus Diphasiastrum; species Diphasiastrum complanatum. Next base: position 16,323,610 of record CM055104.1, on the reverse strand, counting down.
CTTCTTTAGTTCATTTTTTGATATTCAAGAGAGCACTTTGTGCATTGGAATAGGAAGTCATTGCAACATGGAAACCACAAGTGGAGACTTTATGTTGGAAAGCAATGATAGGCGTAACTCAGGCAACTATTCTACTTGGAAGGTGAGAATGGAGTGGAACAAAGGCCCTTGGCACAACAAGATCAAATGATGTATGACAAGAGAGCTAAAAGAGCAAAGCTGAATGTTACCAATGAGCTTCTCAAGGAAGTTGGTAGGTGCACATCATCTTCTGAGGCTTGGGAAGCTTTGAAGAAACTTTATGAATCCAAGTCTACATCAAGAGTACTTAATCTTAGGAGCAAATATTTCAAAGTATGAAAAAGAAAGAAGAGAGTGCTTATGCTTTTGTGTTGAGAGTTAAAGCATTTAGTGATGGTGTAGCATGTATTGATGAGATCATTAAGGAGGTAGAACTTGTTCAAGTTTTTTTTAGTGGCTTGTTGGATGATCATGCTAACTTGTTCAAAGCTTTGTAATTCAAAGGACCTTGCCAAGCACTGTGGATTTGCAAGAGATTTTGGTGAATGAGGAGTTTAGGCTTCAAGCAAGAGGTGGATCTACATCAACATCTCATTATGAAGAGGAGGCCATGTTCATCAAAGGCAAATTGAAGGGCAAAGGTAAAAGCAAATGGTCTAAAGAGCAAGATCAAGGTGAGACTTCTTCTTTTGGCAAAAAGAAAGATAGATCCAAGTTAAAATGCGTTTATTGCCACATCAAAGGGCATTTTGCTAATGAATGTTTGAAGAAGCAAATAGATGAAGGTAGCAAACAAATCAACTTTACTACTAATGATGAGGATCTAGGTGGTTGTGATTCTCTTTTGATGTGTTCTTCAAGTTCGATATCAAGTGAAGGTGGCAAAGATTCATGGTGGATTGATAGTTGAGCTAGTTCACGTATGACTAGTCACAAGGAGTTTTTTACTTCTTTGGCCACTTATGAGGAGCCAAGAAAGTGATTCACATGTCCAATGGTGGTGAGTGTGTGATTGAAGGTATTGGTTCAATTCCTATTTGTCTTTCTACTAATAGGAAAGCAAGACTTGATGGTGTTCTTTACATTCCTTCACTTTCAAAGAATTTGCTAAGTGTTGGTCAAATGATAGAGAAAGGATACATGGTAAAGTTTGGTGGCGATGCTTGTTTCATCACAAAGGAAGAAATCTTGGTTTGTAGGGGCAATAGACAAGGTAGACTTTTCAATCTTGATGCTTTTGTTATGGCTAACAAAAAGAATGGAATGGAAAAGGAGATTGGTCTGAACTTTCCAAAGTTCTCTTTTAGCATCAATAAGATTGGTGAATCTTATGCAAAGTCTAACAAGCTTCTTTATGCTAGATCTAGGTCAAGATCTTATATGCTTCTTGGAGATGTTCATCTTTGTGCTAAATTGGCTAGATATAAGGATAATGATGGTTCTTCATGGCAAGTGCAAGCATGCAAAAGGTAAGAAAAAGAGCTAACTTCATCAATAGAGGTGATGAAGGTTCTTCCTTGGAAAAGATTATTGCAAATGATTTCTTTGATCATATGGAAAAAGATGTTGCTAGATGCATGCATGAAGGAGGTGGTTCTTCTACATTTTTTTGTTATGATTCCAAGAAAGTCATTTGTACAACAAGTGGAGTCACATGTCTCCATAAAGAGAGTATATCAAATGGTTCTATCATGAGACTTGGTGAGGGAGATAGTCACAAGTCAAAAAGAAGAGAAGAGTATTCAAAGTAGGAGGTACTTTGAATGATGTCACTGTGAATGATAGAGAATAACTATCATATGAGTCATTACCTAAATCGTTGAATAGAAGTTCTTGTTTAAAAAAAGAGAGTACTTCAATCATCCTTATGTTGAAGGTACTAATGATTTTTTTCATGTCTTCTAATGTTTTTGAGGTTCTACTTATTATGATGCAATCATTAAGAGGGAGTCTTGTGAAGGAAAGGGCAATGGAAGATTGGTTATTGGGAAGATCCAGGGCATGGATCTCACATCTCTTTGTCAACTCAAAGGATTTTATGAATTGTTCACTCATGATCGAGATGGCAAAATGTTGGTTGGAGAAGACTACATGGAGCAACTCGAGAGGGAATTTCTTCAAGGAAAGCGAGATCTCGTTGGTGAGATTAACCTTAATGTTATTGTACAGACAAAAACTTCATTTTATCATATATTTGATCTTTGATCAAGATCTTATTATGTTTCTTAGTGTTTTTTTTTAGAAAAAAAATATCTAAAAATGAATGATATATTGTCAAATTTTCAAATCTCTTTAAATGTGTTATAGACTTTCCATTTTTATTTAATTTGATTCTTTCAAATGGATAAACTCAAATACTCTATTTTGGTAACATAAATGTAGAAAAAATCTCCAAAAAGAGTCTTTTCCAGTTTCAGATTCTGGCTTGGTATATGTTCATTCTATTGAAGCCAAGGTTATTCATAATGAACCAGATAGCATGATCAAACAAAATGATGGAAGAGCTATTTTTACATTGATAGTTATTAATATTTTTTTTTTCAAGTCTTAGCAGGAATTCTTTGAAGTTTTAATATGTTCATTAAAATGTGTTAGCAAGCCTAATGATTTCAAGACAAAAGATAAGACAAATACATGTTCTATTTTAGCAAGAAATAAGTGATGATAGGTTCATTGACATACTTATTTTTGTGGCTCAAAAAGTTGGTTATGGATATGCACATTTTAAATTTGAGGGCAAGGTAATTTTACATTAGCTCGAAGAGGAAGAATACAAAGGAACATGCAAAATATTTATTAAAGAGATTGATAAGAGCATTTTCATTTACATTTTGGATGAGTTTATGATAAAGATTCGTCTTTGTTGAGATGATGTAGTTAGGGTGTACCTTGACATGGCCCTTGTTACATTTGTTTCTACTTTTGTCCAATGTTTCCAAAAATTGTTTTTCATTTTTTACCTAGCTATGTTGACAATAGGCTACTTTTTAGTGTCTCAAGTTTATTTAGTGTCATTTTTTAGAGTTTGAAACAATGTCTCAAATATGTTCTAGAGTCTCTCTCCTAAGAAAATGTTTTATGTTTGTACTACATAATTCAAAGTTAATTGGTGTGGGCAAAGGCAAGGGCAAGGGCTCTTCCTCCTTTACCTAGATCAACAAAGGAAAATATCAATATGTAGAAAAGCCGCCTTCTAAAAAGGTTCAACCACTGAAAAAGAAATGTAGTGCATCTATTTCTGAAGAAGAGCTCGTACAACTCAAGGAAAACTCCAAAAGCCAGCGTGACCTAGAAGTGCTCCCTTTGTAGAATAAAAAAGAGAGAAAGAGTTCCGAATCTAGTCTTCTTTTGCTAGGAGCCTCCATTAGTCTTTTTGAAGCTTCTTTTGAAATTTCAAAAACAAGAAATCATGTCCATGAAATAAAGAAAAAAAAACACAATATAATTTTAGATAGTTTAACAGTATGTTCAGTTTTGAATTTTCCTTCATAGATACAAATTTGACTATGTAAAAACCAACTTAATAAATTTTTTTGTTTGCATGTTTTTAGTTCTTAATAAGCCGAGATTCTTATTTAACTTGATAGTATGGGTTTATTAAACATTTTGAATATGTTGTCCGATTCTGGAAATGGATTTTTCTCATTGGGTTTCAGGGCCATCTGGCCGTGCACGCTTTTTCGTGTGCAACAACTATACTATCATAGGCTTTCACCACACGGATAGCATCCTCTAGTGAGTTGAAGATATTTCGTTTGCATTCATTTTGATAGTCGACAGACAGCCTAGCAATAAATTGCCACTGTGCCAACTTACGATCAAACAGTGGCACCTTGGCCAAAGAGTCCAAGAACTCTTGGACATAACCGTCCAGTTCTCGGCTGCCCATTTTGCAGTTGATAAACCGAATATACAGCTCGGAATAGTCTATCGTGACAAAAGCTTTCCGGAATTCCTTCAGGAATTCAGCCCAAGTCACCGATTTTGTGGAAAGTTCCCACTACCAAGAAGAGGCTTTGCCTTTAGAAACAATAGAACCGATGATATTCGTTTATCCTTTGGGACGTTGTGCAAGCTAAAACAGCTTGTCCAACAATTTAACCGGTCTTCAACAACTTCTGAGCATTTATAATTTTTATCGCCGAAAAATATTTTCAATTGGTAGCCCAAGTTGTTAGAGTTAAGAGCTTGTAGTTGATTGAATAGATTTTGCATTTGTTTATCTTGTTGTTTATTGCTCCGATGAAGTTCTAAAACTGCCTTGCCTAAAATCTGCAATAGTTTATCTGAGTCTAGGGTGTCATCACTGCCGGGTGAGGGCGGCTGAATTTTCGTATTTCCCCCATCACTACCAGGTGATGTCGGGTGAATCTCGGTACCACCCCCCTCCAAAATTTCATCAGTATCCATTTGCTTGCCAGCTGAAATTTTTTTCGTTCAGTTAATGCATTCATTACGGGTAATAATTGCTAAATTAAGCAATGTCTACAAAAAAACTAATTTTTGGACCATACATGCTTTCATTAACAAGTTATACCAATGAATCGACAAATGGGTACTTAAGCAATTAAAAATGGAATTAACCATGAATGCAACATAAATCACTTAACAATTGTTAGCTTATATAACAACTGCAAAATTAAACCATCAGTTCTTAAAAATTGAAAAACCCACTACGAGAAAGAAAAACCCCAGGCTTTCAAAAAACTCAAAAGTTAACACTAGCCTAAACCACCCCCATCCCAACCTCACCTACCACCTTGCATGGCCCACTTAAGTTTCAATAACTTAACTTAAGTGTAATAGGCCACCTAACACCCCCCCCCCCCCTTTCATTCATCTCCCTCACCTCGGGCCAGCACACCCCTCGCATAAATCGGGCTTCCCAATTTGCCCGAACAACGTGCAGCCAGCAGGGTTTCCGCCCGAGAGAGAGAGAGAGAGAGAGAGAGAGAGAGAGAGAGAGAGAGAGAGAGAGAGAGAGAGAGAGAGAGAGAGAGAGAGAGAGAGAGAGAGAGAGAGAGAGAGAGAGAGAGAGAGAGAGAGAGAGAGAGAGAGAGAGAGAGAGAGAGAGAGAAGAAGAAGAAGAAGAAGAAGAAGCGGTCAGGAGAGGCACCGTATCATGCTTTACACTACTGTAAAATATTGTAGGTATCGGGGTCTCCCAGAAGGAGGATAATAAGTGGATTCCAGCCATTCATTGTTGGGGCTCTGATACCAATATAAAGTCCTCACAACAGGATTCTAGACAAAGCAGCAACACAAGGGAACAAGTGGTGGATAAACCAACCCAACCAAACCTAGATTGTATGGATCTAGCCCCAAGCTATGGATCAATCAGAGTCATGGAAAGAGGAGTCACACCAGCATCATGTAGCTACTAATCACAAAATCAAGCATACACTAGTGAGAGCCCAACATGTATACTTATACCCTCCAAGGCCCATGCACCACTAATAGTGCACTGTGACACCTCACTGGACACCTCTGCAGCCTATCTGGGCCAAGTCATCCAGTCCCCTAATGACTCACTGATAGACCCATACCAACTCCACCACCATGTGTTTAGGCCTACAGCCATTAATTATGACCATGTACACATAAGGGCCCCAATTCCCTTATAGTCACAATTAACTTACGGGTTGTTGGTCTACCGGTCCCTAGCGTGGACACCCAAGACCAGTCATGGGCATGACATCTGAGATTGCCCTATTGTTGGGAGTGTGATGCTTCAAACCGTTCTGAAAATGGTGTTCGTTTGAATGCACACTGATTGCAAACGCCAAGTAGCCTTCCTTCGGAATTTAAAATTCCGTTTGCTAAGGTTCTGATTCAGCTGACAACTCTTGTCTCTGAATCCTCACACAGTCTCAAGCTCAACAAGCTTCTATGCACCAGTGCTTCACTTTCTGTCTACAACCCACCGTAAACCCCGAACTCCAGAAGACTTCACTTCTCCCGAAGCTCTCTTCAACATGACACTTTACTGTGTACACTCCCTGTACGGCTCTGATACCAACTTAGAATTTGCTTCGAACAGGAACACAAATCATGCTACACAATAACACAGATAGAAAACACTCTCCACAACAAGCTCACATAGTAACTGTATTTCTCAAAATGAAATTACACTGTACATATAGTTGTTCACTCAGGCAACCCATGCATGACCCAGGTTGTCATTGGCGGGACGCGTGTCCCGTCGACTTGCCTCGTGATGAGGCCAACTGATCCTTATCGACTGATAGGACCCACAGTACAGTAGCACAGTGATTCTACTTTAATTCTAACTATTCCCACATCTGGAGGGTATTCATAATCACTTTAGTTCATTCATGATGAGTTTGAATAGTCAATAGGCCTTAATCTTGAGGTTTTGATATCCTCTATCAAAACCACTCATTGTACACTTGTAATTAAGTGATTAGCCCAGTTTTAGACTTGGAATAGATCATGATAGTGTAGGTTGCTTACACTTGGCTTGATGGTAGAGGGCTAGTGACATTGCACCTCATAAATCTTATTTGTCAATATGGACCAATCATAGTGAAGGATGCGCCAAAATGGTCCAATCAATGTAAGAGGTGGCATGTCTAGAGAGGTCCAATCACTGAGCACCAATGCCACACCTCTTGTATCTAGAGCTACTATGAAAGAGTGAGAGAGAGCTCATTCATTCTACATTGAGTTTTTTGGAGAGATCTTTACTCTTGGGATTGATGCTTCAACCACATATTGTCTAAGCTTGGAGGAAGCACTGTCAATTTTCTTGATCTTGAAATATTTATCATGCACCTACAAGTCATGGTTGACAAACCTTCACTTGAAAAAATTGATGATGCACACTACAAGTCATCTTGACCAACCAACCTAGAGTCTTTGCTTGGAAGATAGGCCTAGACAACTATTGATTTTTGGGGGTCCATTCTTTAACTTTTATAACAAAATTATGCCAAAGTTGGCCTCTTAAACACACAACCTTGCCTTTGCAACTTGCCTATGCAAGTCAAGGACAAAAAGGGTATTGCTAAGGTCTAGTGTTGGGTTGATACATAAATTTTTTCATAATAGGTGCATATCATATTACATGGACATTGGCCTCTTACATACAATCTTGCCTTGGCAACTTGACTTCACAAGTGAAAGACAAAAGGAGTATTGCCAAGGTCTAGTTTTGGGTAAATATAACATAAATTACATGTGCATATCAATACACGTATCAAATACTTGGACTTGGCCAATATACTTCTCCTACAATAAAGATCTTTACTGGGAATGGTGCATATAGGGTTGGCTAATACCTGTGTTCACAGTAGACTGTAGACTATAGTGTTGGGTGGGTATTGATATTTTTAAAGCCAACTAGGTCTTGGTATAACACTTTAAAATTTTTTTGATACTAGCTGGATATGAATATAACCATGTTTACAAATTGGTGGTTGGTATCAATCGGCCTAGGTATTGGAATGGATACCAGCTAAGTTTAAACCTGGATATGTATTTAACGTTTTTTTCTTTCTAAAATTAAACTTTTTTTCAAGGGTAGCATGCATTTAATGAAAAATATGACCTTTTAAAATGCAATATGCATATGATTTGAAAGGCCAATACTTTGTTGAGGTCCCACCAATGTCTTTGGAGCACCATGAATAATAATGATTTTATATATGTAAAATCTAGATACCAACTAAAAATGCATACTAGATTGATATCAATGTTAAAATAGATCCATTTGCGTTTATCATATCATTGTCAGTACCGTTGTTGATACAAGCTGGGGACCTATATAACCGCCCAACATTGGTTGATAGTCTGTCAGTAATGGGTCTTATGTTCAATAGACAACCGCCAAAATGATGATTCATCAAGTATTGAATTGTTTGTCTATAGTTGAAATGAACTTGTGAAGTAGGGTAGGAGATTTTCACATACCTGAAATTGCCCATTATAGCTAGGGTATAAAGGCAATGAGTGGGGTCAGAGGTTTGAGAGAAAGTATGTAACCAACATGTCAATAATATATACCGGAGATGATGAGCGAGTGCATGGCCCCGCCAGAAGTTAGTTGCATCGTGAACAATCACAACCAAATAAAATATATAGAGTTCGGTCAGTAACAGACTTGAAGAAAAAGGGGTTCAGTTCCATCGAAGAAATGAAAGAAAGCTACCCCTCCACAAACCTAACTGATCCACTGTCTGCCATTTGTCCGGCTTTCGGCCTTGCTGCCGAATCTGTGTCGTCAGTTGGACGTTCTCCACCTCCCTCCCTCCCTCCCTCCCTCCCTCGCTGGCTATGGCGCCATAACAACCACTCGCATAAATCAATTATGATTACTGCTTTCAACACCCGGACATCTTGTCAAAATATGCAGATCTGCGTTTGGTTTGAGCAAACTGTTATGCTGGTGTTTGTGCGCCTCTGTTTTCCATCATGATATCAGGAGTTTAGATCTGTTGTAGCATTTAGATATTGTTCTGTTTTTGGTATTACGTCTCGTTTGTGTCATACAGTTGGTGTGCTTACATGGTGGGGGATATATGTATGGCGTGCTGTCCTCCGTGTTGCAATGGGGGAGGCGGGAATCGGTTTTTGGTTTGCGGCTGTGGATTTCCGTTTGAATTCGAGGAGCTGGATTGTTGAGATGAGGTTGTAGGGAGTTTTGTTATGCAGATGGAGGTTGTGGGATGTGGGAAAGGAAAGAAGGATATGAGTCTGAGGGGGCGATTTGCTGTGATTTTTCTTGCTCTGACTGTTCTGGACGTGTTGCTATTGGTGTCAGCAGAGGAGCACGAGCGCATTTCGGGTATGCATTTCTGTTCCGTTGGATCGGAGATCTGATTCTGGAAACTATGATTGCTATTTTTTAGTTTCAATGCAGGCGATCTAGCGACACTTTTATTCTTTGCAGCGATATATACAGGGCGAATTACTAGAACTTGTGTGAGATTGACCTCAGATTATGGAATTTCTTACGGCATTTGAATCAGGATTGATATTTACTAATATTTGAGGTGGAGTTTTCGTAGCTGTACATTTCTGGTACTCATGGAGTATATCAAATAATGCTACTATCAATATTACGATATGCTTTCACGCTTGTGTATGTCGACCCACCTAACTTGGAAGTAACTTGGAGCTGGCAGCCTAATAACTCAAGAACTAAACTGGTTAAATCACTTTCTAGCTTCCAATTTTTGTATCCTGGTCGATTCTAGAGCTTCTCTGTAGCAGCTTGCAACAATTCCAAATGTAGAACTGAAATTCCACGTAATGGTTTTTAATTATCCTTGGGGCTCATCTGGCATCGTTGGCATTCCGCTCTCATATACAATTCTGTCCGTTTTAGTTGATAATCAGCCATGATACAACGAGACAAGACTAACATATTGTCTTTCAATCTTCGACTGCCTGGCGACTACATGACATGAAACATGAAAGTGGGCAAGGATTTCAAGAAATAAAGCTTGTTACATGGAGAGAATGTTTATGGAAATGGTCGGAGTTTTCTTGACTCGTTGTAACTTGTGACTTTGCAGAGTAATCTGAAGGGCCTAGGTCGATGCCTAGGTAGGGCTTCATAGTTTGGAAGATGGCTTGCAAGGTGCTTTAGCTTGGAAAAGGACAGAAGCGAAGGTAAGAGTAGTTGTTGAAAAGTACGGTGTGGAGAAGTTGTAAAAAGAGGATTGAATGGTACGGGAAAAACCTGTTCTCGCCCATAATATCGTTGAAGCTAGTAGGCTTTAAAGGAAGAAAATAGTGGACTATGTAGAGGACACAGCTCATGAAATAACTCAAAAATGAATAGAAACACAACATGTTGTTCTTTCTACAGTTAAAGGCTAACGTGAATTTATGTGCTTGTGAGTTGCAACTACTCTTGGATGTTGATGACCTCAGTAGGGCTATCATAACAATGACATGATCTATCCTGCTGAGGTATTCTTCCAACTTCAATCTGTAACTGGTGTGAAGATGCCAAAGTGCAATTTGAAGGCTATGAGATAAACCAGAGTCTACGTAGTATGGTACTGTGGGAGAGCAGCCATGTATTCCTCTATAAAGTGTGTTTTGTAATACTCCAGCTTTACTGTCATGGGGCCTAGCCAGGCATGTTGAACATATGCTTTGTGGATATATAGTCATGTGAGCCTCTGGTAGTTGAGACAGAAATACCAAAAGTGCCTGATAAGTGAGATGCATGTGCATACAAGAGAGTTAATAACCCTGCTTCAAGAGGGCCCTTGTCGAGGTAAGTGCAAGCCATGGGATATCTGCCAGTGCTGTGGTCTATAGGGCATGTATAATGGAGAAAGAAGAGAGTCCTCGTATAGTGGGGTGTATGAGGGGCCAAAAGAATAGTGACCCATTTGCCTATTTCTTTTGCCTCTTGAAATACTTTTCTGCGTTCTTTACCTCGATAAAAGTGATGTCATCATCCATGAAAATGCTCATGCATATTTCTGTAGAAGACCATAACTGAGAGATTTTTCAATGCATGACTGATATTTGAGGTGATCATTGGTGCCTTTATCTCATATATATGTTTTTGTTTGATTAACATGCTCATTCAAACACTTTTATGATATATTTAACCTCCCAGCTCTTAAGTTAGCGCTTGGATTGGTCAAAACCCCCAAAAGAAAACTTTAAAAATGTCAACAATGTTTCAAAAAACATTCGATTTTCATATGTTAAATGTTTCAAAATTAGATTTATTTTCTTGAAGGAACTTGGCCATGCTCTACCGACTTATAATTACTGTAAACAAAGGATCTGTGTAAAGGTGCTTGGAGTAAATTTTCATGTATTAAGATAAGTTTTTAGTTGTGGCACATGCCTGACTGCAAAAGGTAGAATGACAAAATGGCCTTTGAACCTACCTCAACTGAAGTGTCATGTGTGTCCTCTGATTCATGCTTTTTCTCATAAGATGCACCTTTTGCTAACTCATCCATTCGCAACCTGTATGTCATCCTCTTATTCATCTGTGCTATCTTGTGGCCCATTGCAGATATATAGATCCAGTAGCTCATATGCATATAGCCATATACCATAGTGGAAAAACCACTATCGAATTTATCCTATATAGCATATGAAAGACATCTATTTATCGCTTGAATATATATATTTTATTCACGTTTTCAGTTTGTGAGCATATGGTAATCCAGTGCAAGGATTTTTCTCCCTAATATAACACCAAATTTGGTGCTTATGACAAGGGCATAAAGAAGGATTGATCCCAACCAAGAATCTCATAGATAGCCCACCTTCTCAATTCGTGATCATATGGTACTCCAGTGCAAGGATTTTTGGCCAATATCAAATATGGTGCTTATGACAAGGGCATACAAAAGGATGTGGTCATAACCAAGAATTGTGTAGATATTTCATGATATCAAGTAAAAATGTGTCATGCATGCTTTAAGCATAACTACTGAAAAGTATGTAGTCGGGGACTCTTGTCGTCACTCTAATTAGAGTTTAGGTCCACACACAACACTAATAGGTTGAAAAAATGACTGCTCTAGATGTGAGCAATGTATGCTGAAGAAATCATTTGTCTTGTATGAAGCAAATTCAGTGTAAAAACCCTCAAAAATATTGTGTTAGATGCCAATGAAGGCCATACACAATCTATAAAATTGGCATGCAAAAAGCGCAATAAAACTGTGAGAATACCTCCAAAAAGGCGGCACTTGAATCAGTATAGGCTGTGAAATACTTCTATAAAATTCACCAAGCTTTGAAAACTTCATTTGTAAAACTTGGCACCAATGAGCATAGATGGCTGTCCAAAACCCTCTCTGATTCAAGAACTTTAGAATGTAAAGATCCACTCAGTATCAAAAAATCGTATGTTTGCAGAAAACAGAATATTTACCTATTTTGACCAAAATTTGAGCTTCAAGATATTCTGAGAGAGCTCCAATTCGCAATCTTGGAAAGTGCAATGAACTCATCTTCAAGTATGCAATATGAAGATCCACAAGGAATCAGAAGTCAAATTGTGCAGAAAGGAAAACAAAATTGATCAAAGTTTGACATTGCTATAATTGTGCTTCAAGCAAGTAAAAAAGGATAGAGAATGGATTCTAAGGCCTGTAGGACAACATAGAACATGTAGATCTATGCAAATGTCAGAATGTAAATATACCACCTTTGACCAGAATTTTGATTTCACAATAACTTTTAAAAGAGAACACCTACTGATCTGTTGTTTGTCTCGCGCTCCAAAATATATTATATTGAACTTCTATCGCCAAAAAATACAAAGGGATGACCTTCAAACAAAATATTATGGCGTTTAGGGTTTAGGGTTTAGGGTTTACATACCATTTTTGGCTAAAGCCTGCAAGTGACACGAATAAGTTCTCCTACAGAGAGCTCAAGCAATATTGGTTTCCAAATTTAAATTTTACCTGTCTCTAATCCCTATTTTTATCCAACAAATGCCCTTAAGAGACCAGAGGAGATAAAGTGAATAAAAAGAGCCCTTACATCAATAAAAAGGGTGCATGGCCAATATATGCATAAAAAGAGTACCATATGGATAGAATTTCCATAAGGAAGGGTACCAATATGGATAGGATGTACATAACAGTGGATGTATCATGTTGTAGCATTTGGTCCATAGTATGCATGATGAAGTTGATGGTCTAAGACTTTGTGGTTCTACTCCATAGGGTCGAAGATTGCACGTCTCCTTTGTTATGTCGGGTACTGTCCTAGACATAACATCAATATACACAATTTCACTAGCCAAGACTTGGCGCCTATTGGACTGTAGCTTTGAGTGCCCAAATTCACAAATCATTTGGATTTAGGCTTGAGTCACTACATATAATTGAGTTATTTGTCAGATGGGTGTCAAAGTAGTAAAAGCCTATAGTTGCATTAGATACATGATTCAAAATGTCTCGAGTTTCTCAATTTAAAAACGTCAATTCATGAGTTTTGCATCTCTGTTTTGGGGGACACCGATGAATTGTAGACTTTCCTCAACGCCAGTAATTTGATCATCTAGGATTGTGCCATTTGTAGTGTGCAATACTTGTCGATCTGAAGTACTCTTTTTTAGAACACTCAAGATCCAATCTCTTATGCACAATATTCATCCCAAGTAGATGGTTATCATGGCTTTTTTGCAATTAATATCTAGTAGTGATTGCTTTTTGTTTCATTCTTTTGCTACTTGTTGCACACAAAATTGGCCATTGCTTCAGATTTACACCTTGAATCATATTTATGACATTGAACTTAAAGTTTTATACCTATAACAATGCAAGCACAATCTCACCATGCCACACCTACTTCTAGATATTAGCGATTGAAGTTAGATTTGGTATAAGAATGTTCGTCTCATCTCATACTAGTATTGAAGTTAAAGAGATTTGGTTAGGAGTGTTTCTTTTCCATAGCATTGCCCATCACATATGAGATGCTGAATCGTCTTTCTTAATTTTAGTTCAGACGCAATTTGTTGTTAGCTTGTTTTGGCATATGTGTTAGTGTTTTATTTTGTATACGGCCCTGTTCAAAGGGTTCTTTTGGCACATCCTTCACTTATTATCAAGCTCTTCTATGGTTCTGTTCACAAAGGAAAGGACTCTAAATGCTAGATGTAGGTTTCCCTTAATTATGGGACCTTTTTCCAACTTAACCACATCTTGATTTAGCTTAATAGATGTACAAGGGACACATTTAATGGTACATTTAAAATGCCGAGTGCAGGAAGTGCAGGTGATGTGCTTGAAGATGATCCAGTGGGAAGGCTAAAGGTTTTTATTTATGAATTGCCAAGCAAGTACAACAAGCAAGTACTCGAGAAAGATTCTCGATGTCTTACACACATGTTTGCAACAGAGATTTTTATGCATGATTTCTTACTTGCAAGTGCTGTCCGCACGTTGAATCCTGCTGAAGCTGACTGGTTTTACACCCCTGTCTATAGCACATGCGACTTAACTCCAAATGGCTTACCACTTCCTTTCAAATCCCCCCAAATGATGCGCAGTGCGATTGAGTACATATCAAACCAGTGGCCCTTTTGGAATCGTACAGAAGGAGCGGATCACTTTTTTGTTGTGCCACATGACTTTGGAGCTTGCTTCCATTATCAGGTTTCTTTTTTTTGATCAAGTTGTTCTTTTATTGTTCAAAGAGCATGGCACTTGCAAATATAGCTACTCTCTCTCTCTCTCTCTCTCTCTCTCTCTCTCTCTCTCTCTCTCTCTCTCTCTCTCTCTCTCTCTCCTGGCGTACACTAAGCAAAAGTATATGGAAGAGTCACTAAGGATAACGTAAAAGAATTCTAAAATGCAAAAACACAAATTTCTGATCATCCATTAAGTTCTGACCTGTTGATTATTGTAAGTATTGTTTTCACTTGGTATGTGATCTGTGTGTTTTGTACTTGCTTATGAAATGTGCTAGTTATCAAAAAAAAGGTTAAAGAACACTTCTATAGCTCAAAGTCTATAAGATGTAGTGAAGCTTTTATGTAGCAGCAATTACAAGAATGAGTTGTATAACTTTTAGTAGAGTTCAACGAAGATTTGTCACTTGCTTTGGAATTTCCTACATGCATTTTTTCTTGGAATTTTGTTATGTGTTGCTTCAACACTAGTCAACATCCTGGCGAGGTGATTTCTAGCTCATATTTTCTTACATGATCTTAGCACAAGGAAATGGCAACTCTGCAGAAAGCTTCTCAATGGCAAAGCAATTTATGTTCACTGCAAATATTATTAGCTCAAAGTTAAACTGCTCCTTGGCAGCTATTTTCAAAGAGAACTTCATATTTGCTGTCTGGGATCCATTCTCTACTGACCTTACAGGGATTTTTGATGTTTTCTGCTCCTAAGATGTGTGGATACCCTTTAGTCATCCTAATGCAGTCACGGATCTTAGCTGATATGCAATGTTCTACGTTCTTTACAGGAGGAGAAAGCCATTGAGAGAGGCATTTTGCCTTTACTGCAGCGTGCAACATTAGTTCAGACATTTGGGCAAAGCTATCATGTTTGTTTGAAAGAGGGGTCCATAGTTGTTCCACCTTATTGCCCTCCCCAGAAGATGCAATCACGTATAATTCCGGCTAGCACACCTCGTTCAATTTTTGTGTATTTTCGAGGGCTGTTCTATGATATTGGAAATGATCCTGAGGGTGGCTACTATGCTCGGTAAGTAAGTTCAGATGCAGATTATCTGAATATGTGCCCAAATAAATGTTTTTTCTGAGATCCTGCCAAACGTTCTCCATTTGGCTTAACTTCTCTGATTTGCAATGAGCAGGGGTGCACGAGCATCTGTTTGGGAGAACTTCAAAAATAATCCTTTGTTTGACATTTCAACAGAGCATCCTGTGACATATTATGAAGACATGCAACGAGCAGTCTTCTGCTTATGTCCATTGGGCTGGGCACCATGGAGCCCACGTCTTGTGGAGGGTGTTATATTTGGCTGCATTCCAGTTATAATCGCGGATGATATTGTGTTGCCTTTTGCAGACGCAATTCCATGGGAAGAAATTGGAGTTTTTGTGGCAGAAAAAGATGTACCTAACCTAGATACTATTCTGACATCAATATCGCCAGAAGTCGTCTTGAAGAAGCAGAGATTATTAGCAAACCCTGCAATGAAACAAGCTATGCTCTTTCCACAACCTGCTCAACCAGGTGATGCATTTCATCAAATTCTAAATGGACTTGCTCGCAAGCTGCCGCATGACAAGACCATTTATCTTGAACCAGGTCATAGTGTTCTGAACTGGACCTCTGGACCCCCTGGGGATTTGAAACCCTGGAAACTTTCTTAAGGCCCAAACTGGTTGATCTTATTGCACATTGTTCCTTACAAATAATCATATCATGAATGAGTCTTTTTACAATATGTGCTATACCTTCAACACACGAATCCTAGGGTCAATCTGATGGTGCTTGCAGTTTGTGAGGAATCACAAATACTGCTTCAGCAAGTTTTATGGCCTCGTATGGAGGCACTCTTTCTGTACCGTCGTCTTCTGGTTGCATGAAGCTCAACAGATCATATCCCCTTTGCATGGGACATGGATTAGCAACGACTTTGAATAACACCATCTGTAGGTTCCCAGCTCGTCATGATAGCAATACCATTGACATGTATGCATAATCTAGGTGAAGCACCAAAGTGGTGCCTAGACTCCAGAGCTATTGTTTTGACATGCTAAGCTAATTTTGGCGCTAATAATATATGGCCTTAATTTTCTGTCAACATATGTTATGGGCTTGCACTAGTTCTTTCTTGCTATCATAGAATAGTGTATCCACAATTTTGGAATGTAGTCTATTTTGTGAATTTTTTACAAAGACCTCGGCAGATCCATTATAACTTGATTTATATTCAACAAGTGAAGCGTCTTCTTCAATTTTGGAATTTAGTTTATTGTTTGAATCTCTTACAAAGGCTATGGTGCAATCCTCACAAGTTAGCACAGTTACAAGCCAGTGTACTGATTTTGAAGCTTGTACCCAGCAGATGGCAGGCAACACGATAACTCCCTTCAAAATGGGACTATTAGAGCGTTGAATAGTTGCACTGCGTTTCTATTTACTGAATTTTTTTTTGTGGGCAATATGGGTATCGCATTTATTAAGGGCAGTTCATTTATGTAGGTTGCCGAATGTTTTGGGTACAATGTGGTCCAGTTTGGGGGCAACCATGCCTGTTGGATTCTATCAAGGTTAAAAGTTTTCTATGGAAATGTGTTCCATTTCCTGTCAAATCCCTGCATCGATATTGAGCAGTTACTATGCCAAGACCCCCCCCCCCATCTATCTTCCTGCCTTCCTGTTTTTTTTTTCTGCGTTTCTGTCCCAGAAACGCGTTTCTGTGCAACTATAAGAGTGGTTTGAGGTGAATAGGTTGTTGTCAGCTGTCGGGGCTATTCCATTATTTTAGCAAAATTTCATGAATTCAGTTGAGGTGTATTCACCCTTGCCAACTGTTCGCAATGCCTTTAGTTTCCTTTCAGTTTATGTCTTAGCTGGTTCAATTGTAAATTTTGAAGTACTTTGCGGCCTCAAATTTGAGATTAGGAACATATAATAGAGCTTCTTGAAATGTCATACCTTTCTCCCCTTAAAAAGAAAGTATGCATTGTCCCACAAAAATCACTATGTACAATGTCTAACAAGGCTTTGGAAGAATGTACATGATTTGACATAAATGGTAAACCCTAATGCGCCAATTGGGAGTCCCCACATTAGCTTATGCGTTATTTTTATTGAGCTTGGTACTTATGAGAGAATCCTTTTGTAGTTCAGGGTTACCTAGGGATTCGTGTCTAAAAATTATTATGTTTGCATGTGACTTTCACCTACTACTCTTGGGTGCTAAAGAAGCAAGTAGGGATGTCATAGCATTTGGTTCACTCTATGTGAAGTTGATGGTGTGGGACTATGTGAGTGGATTCCGTAGGGTTGAAGATTGCATGTCTACTTATCATGTTGGGTATCATCCTAGACATAACATTAATATACTTTGGTATGAAATTAGTTGTAGTGGCGAAGACAAGAATGATTGGTTAGTGTGACTAAAAGATTTAGAGTGATAGGGAGATTTTCCAAGCCCTCAGGATGTCCTCCATCATTTGGTTAGTCCTCTTCGTTTGACCATCTAAATTCGAATGATTTGAAGAATTGAAACTATGAGAAGTCTCAAGTGTATGGTATATGGCTGATTAGAAATGTCTAGTGAACTCTTAATCCTGATCATCAACAATATCTAAAGGCAAATTATAAAGTTTGAACAAATGTTTTACAAGCTAAATTAGACAATAGTTTTTACATGCATGAAGGTAGTTAATTTGGTAAGGTGTCCCATTATTTTCTGAATAGCATCATTACATTTCAGTGTCTTGGGAAGACCAATTACAAAATCCATCAAAATGCTTTCTCACCTTTTAGAGGGAATTTCCAATGGCAACAAAAGTCCTCCAATTTTTAAGTGATTTAGCCGTCCAACATTGTTTACATCTAACAACATAAGATTCTATGAAAAGTTTCATCTTTGGCTAGAAGAAGTTCCTTCGCACCAAATCCATTGCTCTATATACAGTTGGGTGACCAACACAAGGTGCATTGTGATATTCAAATAATATGTTCTTTATGATGATATTGTCACTAGGTACAAATACTTTTTCATCTTGGAATAATAATCTGTTAAGGATAGAAGACTTTTACTTTTTTAACTATCATTTTGATCGAAGCGACCTACAATGCAAATTCGACAACATTGCCTACTTTAGTTAGTACTTTTTGCCAAATAAGACCAAATACAATTTTTTCTCACAAAGACTCTTTAACGAAAGATGAAAATCCATAGAGATCCTTGTTCACTTTACAAAATATGGCTTAAAGCATCTTCAATCCAATTCTTGGCTCTTTTGATATATTGAACTTCAAATCCTTGTACAACTCAGCCAAACCCAATCAAATAACCATAGCAATGAGACTTAAGCTAAGATCAAGAAAAGAACATACCATTCACTATGATATACGCATAAAATGCAAATCAAAATAGAGCCCCAAGGAATCATCAATTAGAATCGAAGGGATGGAAGCAAATCAAATACGAAATGGGAATGGAATTTATGTGGATTGGGCACATGAGAGATAGAAAGCTCTACTCTCAAGGCTCATATTCACAAAGATGAAGCTAAGCTCTCTCCTTTGCAAATGAGCCAAAAGATCCTTAAAACGATGTCTCTTGCCTACTTATAGACAATGCCATAACTTAACTAAACATAAATATCTTGAAAGATAGTTAGCCCTTGTTAAGTCTTATTAAATCTACTTTGGGCCCTTGTTGGCCTATTATCCTTATCGGAATACTTTGGAGGGCCTAAAGAGGGCACCGCCTTATTCTTAAGGCCGATAGCTCCTTTTGGGCCTACAAAGCTTACAATGGATATTATATCGCATTGATAAGCATTGATGTACTAAGAATACATGACACTCCCCCTACAACATTTTTCTCCCAAAAAATCAAGATGCTTGTCTGATCAACTTGATCGCCTCGGTTAAGTAGTTATGATTGAGAATATCATGTAATGCTTTTTGGCAACCAATCTGCTTGGAATGAACAGAGTCTATCACCACAATATCCTCTTTTGTCTGCGTCCTTGACATCATACTAAGTTGGATGATTGATCTAATTCCCTTGGATTCAATTTTTTTGCATTACATCTGGTTCTTCTATCATAGTTGGCAATCCATGTTGTTTGACTAAGTTGATAAACAAGATTACAATTAATCCATTGGTAGCTATAGTCATAAATTGTTGTTTGTAATTAAATGCTTCATGCTAAATACCTATCATTAGGAATGATAACGAGACACATCTCTGGGTGTATTGTTGACCAAAATATATATCTTCAAATTCAGACAATACTTCATTCAAAGATGCATTCCAAAGTTGAACCAAGGACTTGATGTTTCGATTATTTTGACTAGCCATTGGTAAGGAAGTTAGAATTTGCTTCGAACAAGAACACAGATCATGCTACACAGTAACACAGACATAAAACACTCTCCACACCAAGCTCACGTAGCAACTATATTTCTCAAAACGAGATTGCACTGTACATATAGTTCTTTACGAGCCATCCACAAACCCATTCGAGGGACAAGCATTAGAGGAGTTCTAAATCCAAAAAAGACCCTTTGTAAAGATTCTTTTTATATTTTTTCTCAAATTTTTCTTACACATGGACCAATCAAAACACTCAAATTTGAAATCTACGTAACGTAACTTTTTGAGTCCACATTTTGATTCCATACTAAAAATGGCATAACTTTTTAGTGGTAAGTCCGAATTTAGCGGAGTTTGGTGCATTGAAAGGCGCTCGACAAGGGCTTTCCAATGATATGTTAGATGACATACTTTTGAGCTACGATTAAAAAGTTATGGCAAGTAAAAATTATTAGTGTTATAATATTTTAATAATAAAAAAGGCATCTTGCACGAATTCTTAAAGGGTCATTTTGAAACCTAAAACTCCTCTAATGAACCTGATAGAGCTGAGTCTTCATGCACACGACCCCATTTTCCTGGTGCTGAGCCCTCACAGGTCAGAACCAACCCTAATGGAGTTCCTGCTATCCACGGAGCTCATTTTGAAAGACGTACACCCAAGCTAGATCTACCAAAGTTTGACGGTAGTTCGAACCCTCAAAGATTTTTGCAAATCTTTGAGAATGCATGTGATGTGTATGGCAAAACATCTCCTGATGCTATGGTCCAGCTGTTTTCAATGACCATGATTGCTAAAGTACGTGATTGGTTTTTCAACCTTGATTGTGACGAAAAGACAAACTGGTCAATTTTGAAAGAATCCTTTATCAAGCGTTTTAAGCCCTTTCGTTTGATAGAGAGTCCTTTTGTCAAATTGAGTAACATCAAAATGGCAAAAGATGAACGTGTACGAGACTATATCGAGCGTTTCAAATGCCTCAAAAGTCAAGTACAGGAACAGCCGTCTGAACAGATGCTCATCATCTGGTTTTTAGTCGGCCTTCCAAGATGGATTAGACGCGAGTTTAAATCAAATGACGAATATATGAGCCTCAAATTAGCTATGTCTGATGCCATCAAGGAAGAAGACGAAGGATCAGATGTTGATGAATCCAGGGAAAGAAGAGCACCACATGCTCCTGTCCATGAGTCGAAGCCGATCGAGGACACCCGAGATTAGCTTTGGAAATCACAACTGGAGTTGCTTATTAAGCAACACCAACTTCAAATGGAGAAACTCACCAATGAGTTTCAAACTACCCTGAAGTCTATCCAAAGCAGTATGCTTGGTCAGCCAAACACTGCACATGTACCTTATAGACGAAAACCAATATGGTTCCCACACTGCCGGACTACGCATCCTGCTGATGCTTGCTAGGACCCCAACCAAGTGTGGCTTGAGGGGGGGTGTTGGAATATCAATCCACACTCTAGAGAGAACTATCAAACAGGGCGGATAGCTCAATGGTAGAGCATCCCATCCGGATGAGGGAGGTCCTGGGTTCGAGTCCTTCATATCGGCCTATCCAAGCATATACAGTTCAACAACATGAAGAACAATCATCACAGTCTGGAAATGTCTTGACTTATCATGAATATCGACCTGAAAGTCCAGAACCATTAGCCATACAAGATGGCTATGCTGTTATACAAGGGCCATTGCACACCAGATGTTTGATCTGTGGTGAAACTGGCCACTTCATGGCTGATTGTCCAGTCAAGACCAAGTACCATGCTGAGTGTCCTGACTGTATCAGAAAACACAGTTTCAAAGACTGTGCAAAACAATCAACTAAGATCCTACCTGCCCATCATGTCAGTTATGAATTCCGATAGGATCCTCACGACAACAACACGAGCACCATAGCAACCAACAGTTAAACATGTTGCTCAATCGAGAAGTTTCTTGTAAACTTCTACATCACCCTCCAATACACCAGCTCCATAATGCAAAATACACTAATATGAAATGAGTCCTTGTCGAAAGAAAAGTGAAACCAATATTCCGTCATCTGCTACAATGTCCAATCAAGAGCAATCTCCAAAGGAAATTGACAGTTTTTTCCCCCTTCTACAGCCTCAAATCTATTTGTCTTTCCACATGTTGATAAGATTTCCAATGTGCCAATACACCATATTTCTCGGATTCGAAAATCCAGATAGAGATTCGGTTCTAAATCTCTTGTTCACAGAGGTCCTCAGGACATAGTACCTCAATAATACCTCCATCTCAAGCTATATCTTACAACATCTGCTATCAATGATGGTAGATTTTAGCGTCACCCACCCTGCCTTGTTTTGACAAGGGCATGTCAGAGTAAGTCACATTACTCTACAAAATAACTGAAATATTGCAACTATCAAGGTACATTATCAATGTTGATGAATGCAAGTTTTGTTAGACAAGTGCTATACAGTTCTCACTCTCTGTAGCGTTTGTTTATTTCCTTGTTTCCCTTCACCTATTTTGTGTGATTGATTTTTGTTTGAGGAATAGCTATTGCACGAGAGTCTTCTGTAGAGCATCTCCAGAACACATTTTCATTCATCTATCCATCTTCAGATTTTCTCGTATAGCAGTTCTGAATTTTTAAGAGATATGAGAAGTACATGTCAAATTAGAGTTGATTCCTGCATCTCATTGCCATATTATTTTTTGAGTCAACTATAGCAAGATCGAAACAAATTTAGTTAAAATTTGTTCAATCTTTAGTCCAGTCACATGTTCAACGTGTTTTCAACTACGTGTTCCACACGTCGATCCAATCTTGAGCATGACAAGTTACCAGTACCAACATCCCCACCAACAGATTTGGGGGGGGGGGAGAGAGAGAGAGAGAGAGAGAGAGAGAGAGAGAGAGAGAGAGAGAGAGAGAGAGAGAGAGAGAGAGAGAGAGAGAGAGAGAGAGAGAGAGAGAGAGAGAGAGAGAGAGAGAGAGAGAGAGAGAGAGAGAGAGAGAGAGAGAGAGAGAGAGAGAGAGAGAGAGAGAGAGAGAGAGAGAGAGAGAGAGAGAGAGAGAGAGAGAGAGAGAGAGAGAGAGAGAGAGAGAGAGAATTTGCTTGGATCCACTGGAGTAGTTACGCTGCTAGCAACAACACCAGCAAGATCGACAGCCAAGGTCACAAGTCAAATATGAAAACGACAAGGCTAAGAAGACAGATGGGTAATCAAAAGAGACTCAATCAGAAGAAGTATCCCAGTCACGATGAAGATCCTTCAAAAAAGAGAAACACAAGCATTGGAAAATTAGTCTCCTTCTTCAACCAACCTCTTGCCATACTTCTGCGCCCATTCTCATGTCTATCGTCCATACCATCTACCGTTGTCACCACCACCCTCCCTTCCATCTGTTTGTTTATCATCAGTTTACTGTTCTTTTGAGAAATTCCCAATTTTTGATAGTCTTACCGAAGCAGCTGGTAGATCATTGCAAGTGTTTTGCGGAGACCAACTACCACCTATATTGGTTGTTCAGCCGAAAAAGACCTACAAAAGCAGGCGAAGCAGCTAGAAGACATAAAAAATTAAGCAAAGAAGCTGAGAAGGAAAGGACAAAAACTTAAGCAACAGATGAGTCAGATCAATCTTGATCAAAAGAGACTCTCTGGAGAAATGATAGTTGGATCCCCTCCTATGAAGCCCAAAGAGATCCAAAAGTAATGGATCAAAAGAAAGAGCTGCAGAAAAGAAAGATGAAGACAACCGTGAACCTGCAAAATAAAGCGAATTCCTCACCCAGCAAGTGGTGGTCAAAGCTCGATATTGCAAGGGTCCAAGGCTACAACTGTAGAACTATCAGTTCCTTCACCCTACCTTCAAGTCTTCATTATGTTTCCTTACCGTTACCAAACCGTCCATCCAAAACTATTCCTACCACCAATTTTTGATGAATCCATCCCCTTGAGACTGATAATCAAAGTTTGTGCAACCTGCAGATCAAAGGTTTTCCTTGAGACTGGAACTTCAACTGAGAGGATAACCACGGAAACACCCAGAGACAAATGGAGGATATAGACCTCCCAGAAGATAGAATCTGCCAAGAAACCAAAGATGAAACCGTCAATGGTAGATACAAGTGACAAAAGAAAAAAAAAAGACACTCGGGAAGTACTCAAGCATGCAAGTTGTGAAACTACTGAGAGCCCTCCAATTTTGAGAATGTCAACCACCTATAGCAATAAGACATTCTGATCCAATCGCAGCAATTTGTAAAAAACAATTTTTGTGATAAAGACTGGCGACAATAAGCACTTGGTTTTATGTAAGCGAACGAGGATCTACGTCAAAGATGCCAATGCAAAGCGGAGCAACATCACCCAATATGAGTTGCAGTGAGTCCTGCAACAAGTTAGGGGTGGGATGATGTTGGCTGATTATGACGAATCCCCAAGATACTCAGACAGAGCAACCCAAGAGCACCTCTCACCTTAGTCCGAGGAGGTCTTTGAGAAGACAAGACGAACGAAGACTGAGAGCCAAGTATGAGAGCCGAGAAATGCTAGTTAGGAATGACAAGCAAGAACTGTGTAAGCCTCATGGTGAATCCCGGAAGATGGAATGACCATGTAGGAACTAGTATTTCTAAGCAAATGTAATAAATGCAAGTAGACCCCTCTTAAAGAAAGTAGAGTGAGTCACCTTTTGATGGTGACCTCTAGTGGAGAGCATTATTCCACTTGTAATTTGTGAAATGTGGAAATTCCACTAGGATGCCACCTAAGGAGCTCTCTTGCTTATTTACGAGACTCCCTCTTTGTGAAGAGAAGCTTTTTGTGTATTGTATCAACTCCATGCTGAAATGAGAAGAGCCTCCATGAGTTAGATGCATCCATTGAGCTCCTTGATCATGATGGTTTTCTTGAGTGATGCCCCTATGATCATGCCCTTCCATTCATATTGTGTGTGGTTGTGGATTTAGAGTGGATTAGTTTTCTTGCTTTCCTAGTTGTGGTTTAGATTTCATGTTTTCTTGTGGATTAATGTAGGAGCCATCGTTCAAGTAAACTAAATAGGCTGGATTTGTGATGTTCTTGCATATCTCTTTACAATCCAGTTCTTGATGTTCTTGGGATGTCCAAGAATCAAAAGGCTGGTTGGTTTCTTGATTCTTGGACTTCTAACTCATAGTCGACCCCTTTACTTTGTGCATACCCTTTGATCACCAATCTTGCTTTGTGCTTTGCTATACTTCCATCTGCATGGTACTTAGTCCTGTATACCCATTTACAACCAATGGGTTTCTTGCCAACTGGTGGTTCCACTAAGTCCCATGTGCTATGCTTAGCAATTGACTCCATCTCCTCTCCCATGGCCTTGACCCAAATGTCATCATTCTTCCCTTCAACATAAGTCGAAGGTTCTTTGCTTTGAATAATGCTAGATAAGAGTGCATAATTTGCTTCATACCTTTCAGATTGTGTCTTCTCTCTTGTTGATCTTCGTAGCTCTCCCTGGCAAGATGATCATGGAAACTCATCCATGTCGTGGCTCTCCATCAATCTCTCAAACCACTTAGGGAGCTTCATGTTAGGTGATCGACTTCGTGGTGAAAATGTATCCCATGGTACATCTTTCTCCTTGCGTTTATCACCTGCAACTTCAATCCTTCTTGCACCAAAAGGTTTATCTCTACCTCTCCAACTTGTCTCTTGAGGTTGAGTAGTAGTATCTTGAGGTGTATGCTCGTGTTGGAGAAAGAGGGTGTGTGAGTGTGAGAAACTCAAAAAATAGCTCGAAAAGAAAACGAACATGAAAAGAATTTGAACGGAAAGTGTTCGTGCGCAGCGGAATGAGCCATATTACTCTTTTCCTAAGCATGACTATGCCTATCAGAAACAAACAAAACGTTAGTGATAGAAATTACGGTCGATCTGATTACGTAGCCAAACATTAAGCAACAAGACATCAGAAGAATAATTTGTCGCAAAGAGCTAGACAAATTATTAGTCGCGAATGATTCGCAAAGAGCTAGACTGAGCTAGACTGATAATCAGTCGTGAAAGGCAAGACTAAATACTAGTCGCCAACAGCTAGACTAATAATAATTCGCTAAGAACAAATTACTAGATTGAGCAATAAGAGAGTCAGACAGAATGTAGAAAAGCATAGCAATATTGACATAAATCTGAATGCAGAACAAGACAGAGCTGTTATTAGATTAAGTATAGCAAAATATACATGCCAATAATGTTGTGGAGCACAAGACAATAGTGGACGAAACCACATGCTCTATAAAGCTAATTCAACCTGTCAAAGGAATGAACCTGTTATTGACAATATAAAAGAATCAATGTGCAAGGCATCGACTTTGTCTATCTCTGATAAGTTTCCGATGCTAAAATTTTCAAACTCTACTGAATACACAAGTGGTATTCAATATATACACAATTTTACAGGTGTGTAGATGAAAAAAGTACAAATGGATGTGCTGTTTGTAGGAGATCGTGGGTGGCTGTTGTCATTGTCAAATCTGTTAGCACAGTTGCATGGGGTGAGCCTAAAAAGGCCACGACATCAGGCTTTGCTGAAATGAACGTTGATAAAAATGCAAAAAATGCGACACTATGACGAAATGCCTTAAGATTTGATTTACATGGTGCCTTCACTTTTCCTGGGGCACCTTTGACATTTTAATCTCTTGAAAGTGTCAAACGCATCCAATTTCTTCTTCAAGAAGTAAATCCACGTCTTACGTGACATGTCATCAATGAAGGTCATGAAATAGAAGGCTTTACCTAAGGACATAGTCCTCACAGGCTCGCATAGATCTGTGTGGATCAGATCCAGGATGTTCTTTGCCCTTGCAACTCCACCTTTATTGAACTTCTCTCAATGCTGCTTCCCATACACACATGATTCGCACATCGACTTCAAGTGGTCTTCTATCGTAGGCAATCCTCTCACCATTTCCAGTTTTCTCATCAAACTGAGGCTTCCTAAGTTCAAATGAACAAGCCTCTTATGCCACAGTTCACTTTGCGATGAAATGGATAAGACAAGTCCATGTTGCCCCTTGATTGTAGCATTCAACCTGTACAATTTAGTGTTGGGCTCCCTTATACCATCCGCAATGACTTTGAGCTTTTGGTCAAGATTCCTCTGAGCTCATCAAAGGTTGACAATCTTTCTCTTGATGCTATTCCACTCACAAACATCTGATAGGGTTCTGCAATGCTGCACAATCCATTGTGCACTAGCTCCACATCATGTATGCGCTCACCAATAGAATGCAGTTCATCCCTCATTGTCTTCATTCTGGTCATATAAGTCTGAATATGCTCTCCTTGCTCCATGTGGGCACTATTCAGTTTTGACTTTAGAAACATGATCCTTGATGGATTTGACATCTTGAACTGCTCCTTTACCATATCCCATGTCTGTCTGGGTGTAACAGCATCAGAAATGTGGGTAATGATGTGATCCTTCACTGACAAGTTAATGAAGGTCATAGGAATCACTTTTGGAACTTAGTCATCACCGAACCACAAACATGCAAAGACGACTATAAAGCCATTCATAGATACGACCAATGAACACTATTGGACCAATGATGGCTATTTATTAGAATGCATCCATGATCCTATTATCTATGTCGCTGCACTGAATAACTTCCTGATGGTTGGAAACCTCAGGAAGGAGCGCATCTCTTCTCAGATCCCGCATCGCATAGTAGAATCCAATTACAAGATTGAGAAGAAGCCACTAGAGCTCTATAATTGGTTCAAGATGATATTTGGTGAGCTCAAGCGGCCCTTTAAACGCAATACCAAGCAACAGTTTGCGGCTGGCCCACTTTTGTCCCTCCTTTTTGCCTCCCACTTTTGTTTCTGACACCGTATTATCTGTGTATGAAGACACGCCTGCCGAGTCTTCACAACAAGCTTCCAGTTCTCATAGTCGTCATCGTGTGCACAGCGAAGTCATCATTACTAACTTGTCTCCTGCGTCCCGACGTTGTACTAGGCAAACATCTTCAGCTGCGCTACCACCCCCTGCTGCAATTCGCACTGAACTTTCTATTCCCCAATTCACCAATGCTTCTCTCACTAACGCTTTTTCACAAGATCAGTCTGTGACCATTGGAGCCACCATTCCAATCACAGCTGCCCAAGCTGCCTCACCCCCACAAACTCGAGCAATTTTACCAAACACCCAAGCTTTCATGGACATGTTCAATGATTCCAATCCCTTAGGGCCAGCTAAATTTTTGAGATGCCCAAGAGCCCAAATCCCTTCCTGGAAAAGGATTCGAATAGTTCCATGACATTTCTACCATTTTGTATTCATCATTTCAGACAGCCAGTAAGATCAAGCCAAAGTAGCACCATATACCATTAGGGTCGACCATGCAATTATATCTCCGAAGTAGTTCGATGCCACGGTGTCTGAAGGCTATGGATAAGAAGATATCTTTGAAGAAGAAGAACTGGCAAGATCTCAACGCCAAACAATCATAGTTCCTGCAAGTGTTGCTTCTGTTGCTGCTACACCAACAGCAATCCATGTGGATTCTGGTGATGCATTGGGTTTAGTCACTAACCTTACGTGAGTGATCCAGACCATGTTGGACGAGAAAAAGGATACAGAAACATGCATATATGACCTAGGTTCAAAAAATACCCTGATAATTCATAAAGTGATACAATTGAACCTTGAGCTCAAGATTGTTAAGCAACATGAGGCAAAGTCTAAAGCCACCCTGAAGAACGCACAACAAACTGCTAAGCTCCTTGAAGGATATGTGGCGACTCTTCAAAATTCCTTGACAACAGCCCAATACCAAGTGAACAAACCTGTCCAAGATGCCAAACAACAGGTGTTGCTACTGGCTAGTCAATTGGATATGGTTGCACTTGAACGAGAGTGCCTACAAGAAGATGAATTAAATGTGACCACCCTTGAACGTGACTCGTACCTCCAGACCCAAGTGTCTGATCGTCCTGCTGACATAAGGAATTTCCTTGAAGTCTTCATGCCAGACCTCACACTTATTTTGGGCAAAACTATCTGCGGAAACAAAAAGTAAATATCTGACATTACCAAAAACTACCCTCACGATTTTGAAGGAGCATATAAATAGTACCAAATATTGGTACGTAGTACCAAAATAGAGGCAATAGGTACCAAACATTACGAATTGATATACAAAATAGTTCGAAACACTTTCAGGTTGGTGTTAAAATAGTACCAAACAGTACCAAAATTTAGGCAATTGGTACTAACATAGCACAAAATAACTAGTAGAAAGTCTCAAACAGTCTTGGGTTGGTACTGACATAGTTTCAAAAAGTACCAAAAAAAAATTGATAATTTATTTTGCGGGTAATGCTGGTTTCATTGCTGAATACATTGTTGTTAGTTAATTGAGCTCATATGCTTTAACAATCTTGACATTGTTGTTGACAACAATGATAGCAAGTCTTAATGTGTAAAATTTTGAGCTACTTTTAAAAAGAAATTGTTGTATTTCTTCATGGAAGTAGGTCTACAGTATTTTCATGACCTTCAAATATCTCATGCTGTTCCATATAATGATGTGCACTCCCGCTTTGACTAGTTTCTTTAAAAACATCTTACCCCCGGGCCTCAAAAAACAATACCAGTGTTCATGCACTCGTATTATGTTTCTTTTGAAGCAATTTAGAAAAGGACCATCCATTTTTTTTTGGTAAGTTTTTAACAACACCCCGTTTAGATCAAGGACGACCAACCTACCGGCCCTAGCTGGAATGTCATCAGCATCGGGGGCCCTGGTCATCGTTGGAGTCTCGTCTTTTATCCACCAAGGGGTGGGTGCTACAAACACATAAGAACAAGAAAATGACATCACCATAATGCGATTCACATTGCGCAACAGAAAAAATAATGCCTTGTTTTCCTTTTAATAATAACAAATTTCTTCTTAACATATTAGATAGTGATGACACTGATCACTTCATGAATTTGGTCAAACTTCATAACACAATAGGTAGAATTATTCTACTATTTTAGTGCAATAGAGTGTGCACGTGTTACATCTTGCTTGCACGAGTTTTAATGTTATATCGTCTGGAGTGCTTTATCTTTTTTAGGGGATAGAACTCTGATAACAAAGTATCGTCGCACAAATCTTCACCTATCTCATATTCAGAGGTGTGCAAAGTTTCACCCTTCTCTGCCCTGGCCTCCTCCCTCATTGTTTTCTCTTTTTGACACCCTTCAGCTTCATCACCTACCCCTTTATTTTTCACATCCACATGCACATCCTCCTGCTCTTCCTCCTCCTATTGGTCATTCGTTGTATGGTGGTCCTGCTGGTCCTGGTCTTGTTGCTGGTGTTGTTGGTCTTGCTCTTGATGTTCCTGCTGGTCTCGCTCTTCCTCCTTATCTTCATCCAGCTCATCTATGTCAATAGTAATTTTTGTCTTGTCTGTTTTGCCCTCTTCTATCTGATGGTGGGGCTACTCTGCTGCGGAGTAGTCTATATCATCTTTGAGCTTTGAAAGTTCTTCCAATATTTCACTTATCGTTGAATCCATGTCTGGGTCCTTGTCCAGTTGTTGGCCTTCATGCAAAAAACTGCCCACAGGGGGGCTCTTAGTCGGCATAGGGCTATCTGTACCTGATTATATGAGGTCAGAGAAGAAAAATTACAAATCTTAGATTTAAGCTCAATAGTGTCAGATTTTAGATTTCAGCTCAATTTTGGTAAGTCTCCTTTATCGTTATTTAGACTAAGACAACAACCACTAGTACCAATTTCAGTACTTTAGTAGAATAAACAAGTACCTCGAACACAAAAAATCTAGAACCAAAAACAAAAAGATCCATCGTGGTAACTGGTCCGTGGCCGTTTGTGTATGCTGGGAGAAGCGAAGTGAAGCCTGCAGATGACACAAAAGACTCAAAATGGAAGTTGAAGGATGGTAAACCTTTTGCGCTTATTATTCTCAATATATCAAACACTCAAATTGGCCACATATCTGAAGCTCAAACTTTGAGAGTATGAGACATCCTGAGCTCACTATATGATGTGAAGGACATAACTTCTACGTTACATCTACAAAGAAAATTCTTCACTCTCAAGATATCGAATGGTAATTCACTTCAGAATCACGTTAACCAGTTTAAGAATCTCTTGCAACAAATGGCCGCTGTCGGATTAGTCACAGATGGTCAAGACGCAATTATGAAATCATTTTCAAGCTTGCCCTCTACATATGAGAACTGGGTGATGATCATATTGACACACTCAGATTTAACTCTCACAAGAGTTATCACTATGTTGTTGCATGAAGATAATCGAAGAAGTCAAGATGCTTCGTCGACTTCATCATCTCATGCTCTATATGTCAACAAAGGCTCAAAACGACAGAAGCAGAAAAGCTCTAAGCAGTCCGCATCAAATTAGAAATCGACTCAAAGTCAAGAACAATCATCAAATCTACAATCAAAGAAGATGTTCTGTAAGTATTGCAAGCGCACTAATCATGAGATCCAGGATTGCACGGTTTTCAAAGCGAAGAATGCCCATTCTAATTGGAATAGGAATAAATTTGATCAGAATTTGTTTGGAATGTCTGTTGGTACTCTAAAGTTTTAGGAACACGTAAACATTACAAAAATAGTACAAATCTTGTAAAAATGGTACACACCATAGATCTCAGTAGACCAATTTGGATGATTTTAAAATGAAAATGAGACACGAGGTATTAAAGAACCTATTTTGGTAGTCTGTTGTATCAAAATTGTTACACGATAAGTTCCAGTAATACCAATACAAACATTCAATACAAATATTCAAACATTCAATACAAATATTGCTTCATTAGTACGAATCAGTGGCAAACGGCTTCAAGGCTTCAATCTTAAAACAAAAAGCAAACCAACATATACCAACAAGTACCAATAGTATCAAACTTTGGTAGTCTTAGGTTTCAAAAAATGTCAAAATGCAGTCAGACATAATTTTCTTGTTGTTGCACATTGCATGTTGGATAACTGTTTATAAGCTTTTTAATATACCAAAGTTCTACAGATAAAATAATCAGTCGTGCAAAAACTACCGCAAGTCTCAAAGTACAAAATAGTAGTTTTGAAAACACCTGAAATATCACAAGTACCAAAGGTTTCAAAATATTTAAAAGCACCAAACAGCTAAATGCTAGTAGATCGAAAAATACCAAAATGTTGCAAACAACAGGTTGAAAAGATGTTTAAAAACTACCAAAACTATCAAAAGCACCAAAAAGCAACAAACAACAGTACTTTCTGCACACCAGAAGTACAAAATGTTCCATGAGGTCCAAACAGCAAAAAAAAAAGTTATTTGAAAAGAATATAGAGTACAAAAGTACCAAAAATATATCTTACACCAGTTTTCATAAGTATTAAATAGAAAGTAAGTAGTTGTTTATAAGCTTCTACAAGTACCAATAGTCCCAAAAGTCCAAGAGAGCAAAATATCAGTTGATTAAAAACTACAAAACAGTTCCAAACAACAAGAGGTGGAGTGTGTATCTCCATAACCAAAGAAGAGGAGAATCAAAGAGCAGTTTCAACAGTGCCAAAGAATAATAGTACCAAGAAAACAGAAATCCAAAAAAAAGGACCTGAGAGTCATCAAGAAGATGTACTGGATGCCTGACAACACTCTTTCTTCCAATCCTCTGTCGACATATGTCTTTTTTGTTGGGGAACACTCGACTTTTTGAGCTCCAAAAGGCATACACCAGTTCCTTGACCTGAGTCGTGATTATACCACCTCTAGGCAATTGTCTCTGACAGGCACTCAAGGGCAGAACCTCCTCGTCATCCTTAATGTTAAGGCGAGAACTGGCTGCATCAATATTTATGCAATCTGCAATGAATCAAGAACCATGATGAGTAGGGCAAGTTTGGACCTCTTATATAGAGCCAAAAACATCCTGGGCACATAGCCATGCATAGCCCTATGTTCACTATACATAGATTCACCTAGAATAGAGGTCTTATGCATGGACCAACTATTCATAGAATTGCTATTGATAACTCTTCACATGCATACACTGTCTCATACCTTGTCTAAACTCCATTTAGTGTGTTCTGGGCCTCACAAGGATACAGTTACTTTTGGGTCATGTCCAGTATGACATGGCATAACTAACAGCTTGTTTGACTGGAGTACCGTGTATCCAAGACTAGGAGTATACTCTATCCTGTGTACTGGTCATGGACATAACAACCTTCTTGCAAGATGTGTTCTCTTTTAGATATATAGTTCATAGCTTTTAGGCGCTTTCATTATTGGTTTGTCATTGACATTACTCATTGTACAAATTGGCCATATGGGTTTCATAAAATTAATCGTTGCAAAAGAAAGGTTCAAAGAAAGCATAGTTTGTAGAGAGAATTGATTTGCGAAGGACGTGCATATAGATCTTGATATCCATTTGTGTAATTTTTATATTCAAGCTTAAATTTTGGTCATAACAAAACAACTAATACTGTTAGAATCAATGAATGTGATTATTGAGTTAGTTTAATATGTGAAAGGGTTAGTTTAATAAAGCCTACTATTTAGTGATTATGACACATATTTTAGAGTCTTCATAACAATAATTTTATATCTATAAAATTGATCCAATGATAAAATGCTATTATTATTATTGAAAGTGCTAATTATCTTTCTCATATTTTGAAAGATTACAACTTTAATGTCTACATAACAAACATAGCACAACTTTTGTGTGGAAGTTGTAAATTGCATGCTTTTAATTTCAAATGCTATATATTTTTCAACGAGTAGGGCTTAGTTTTTTTTTGGGATTAGACACCACTATGTTTTATCCAAGTAAACTATGTCCACAAGAAACAAGTATATAGTTTTCTTTTAAATTCTTACATACATTTACTAAGAATATATGTACACGTAATCGACTATCTAGAGCTTAATATCTATTTGTCATCAATTATGTCATACACTTGGAATACAAGACAATTATTGGTAAAGTTTGTTCAGAACTTCACGTTTTGCTTCCGTTGATGTCACATGTCAATTATATAGTCTCCATTCACTTATATGACATCCATTGAAATTAAAACAATTGAAAAAAAAAATCACTTATTCTTATTTTGACGCGACATCTTCGATATCTTATTTGATTTTCAAGACATTTTGATTATCAAGATCATGATCATGCTATCATTTACATGAAGTTGATAGATTTTTGTGTGAAACGATAGTTTGGTTGAGTGTGTCTTGTTGCACATGATTGCTTTCAAATTGATATGTGTGCAAGAAATTATAAATTCAAAAACACATATAACACTTTCTAAAATATTTTTCATATCCACACCTTCCACATTGAGATGTTTTAATTTGTATTTTACTTTCATTTAAGCCTAGACATTGAATTAAAGCATGCATCTCTTTCTAAGGAGCAATGATTCAACAAATTAGTTGCATTGGAAGTTGTATTATTCATTAATCTCATTCATTTTAAATTACACTCAAAGTGGACTATGGCAAGATAACAGGCATGCATTCATTGTATAAAATTTGGACCAGTTTCCAACATGATTGGAGATATTGATCTTTTTTAGCCATTATCTTTTTCAAACACTAGTCAATGATTGTCAATAATTTTTATATTATTTACTACATTAGCAATTT
This sequence comes from Diphasiastrum complanatum, assembly GCA_029204225.1. NCBI lineage: Eukaryota > Viridiplantae > Streptophyta > Lycopodiopsida > Lycopodiales > Lycopodiaceae > Diphasiastrum > Diphasiastrum complanatum. Next base: position 16,289,399 of record CM055104.1, on the reverse strand, counting down.
CTACACATATCCTCCAAAGTGATTTTACAAGGTAATGACCTTGATAAAAAAATAAAAAATAAAAGCAAGAGGAGGAGCATATCAAATTCATATTGTCATAGACACGGTAGAGAACATGAAAATGTTCGATTAACGATTGATGACAAATACTTCACAACTGTTTATAGATGTTGTTTAGTTTAAGCATCAAACCATATATTATGAGTGAGTATCTTGAAAATGTTTGCACAATGGATTTCACCCATATAAATGATTAGCTTACAAAATTGTACTTACTAGTGTATATTGCTCATTGTGGCATGCAATATGCATGCATGTGTTGATTTGAGTTTTTTGTCATCTATGTTTGCTTTTCAAGAAATTTTCGTATGATTTTTTGAAGTAGCTTATCTATTGTAAAATTTTGAATTTTTGTTAGCATGTGTACTTCAATGGTTCTAATTGGTATATGATTATATATTTTTACTGTGTATGTGATTTTATTGGCACTCAATTGACTTTTCTCAAAGAAATCATGTCATATAAGCTGATTCTAGAAAATCTTGTCCATATTTATTGAAAGCATCCTATTCCATATGAAGCTCACCTAGATTAATTTGAATGTAAATATAGCATTCTCGAAATGAAATTCAACTTGATGTCTACATTCAAAACATTAAGGCTTTTATGCTTTGGAATATAGACAGATTTTACATAAGCATTGAAAGCTAAAAAGAAATCATGTTATAAGATGATATAAGTATATAAAAAACAACTTTTTTGAATGGTGGAATCACTTTTGGTGCACTCCAAATACTTTCTCCGCTGAAATCACTCTGTGTGTTGGTATTAGGAAAAATCCATGCCGTTCTAACCCACGTGACCCATGTTTTGAGAAACAAGTCACACACTATTGTCCATACTCCTAAGCATATCCATGCTTTCCAGTCGTATCCCACCATAAATCTAATAAGACAACCAATTGGTAACATTAATTACAACCATGATTGAATACTGTAATTCTGAGCAAACCCACGTTTATTAGAACTACAGATTCAACCCATGGTATTTAGGACATCGTTATAGATATGTCATAATTTATAAAAAATGTTTTTCTGATTTTTACAAGATGCGTTCTAATTCTTAAGTAAAAACCACATATCTTATGCATATTTATGCTGTCTAAGATCGTTATGTAGAAAACCTTAACAATGGACAACTTATAAGTCATCATTATCAGATTGTTAATCAGGTTTGTTAATGGTAGATAGTAAAAAATAAGAGTATGGTGTTTAATGTTTGAACCTTAGACATCTTTATTTATTTACATCAGCCATAACAAGTTGGTTACGTACATAGCATCGAAGGTATCACTCCTTTGACAAATCCAAAAAAGACGTAGGTGGTCTACACACAACCTGAGATTTGGTAGAAAAAAGACATGTTTTCTTGAGAAGCTGCCATATTATTCCTTCGAACAGTCATACAGAGAGTATTGTCACACAAAGTCTATCCTTCTTTGTCTAGAATCAAATCTGTTGTGGTTAAATCATTTTTCCATCTAATTGCTATAACATCATGTTAAAGCAAGATACATATATACATGTGCATGAGTTTATTGATATGTGGTTCAAAACTAAACCTAAACAAATGAAGAAAAAAGAAGGCTGTAGTAACAATCGATGCTACATGATCACAAGACGTAGAAGGGTTGTTGATGAACTGATCAAAGATAGATCCTACGTAATTATCAAGTGCTCCATGTTGTCCTTGTAGCATGAGTATACACATTTCAAGAAATGAAATAAGAAGCATAAAGTAGAGCCATCGTTGACCAGCGGGCTACTACAAAGTGTAATGAGTTGAAAACTTCTTGAGTGTTCCATAAGAAAACACATCCACATCTGTTCAGGTATGGGCCTCTTTTGCTTATAAAAGTTTTCTCATTGAGGAAAGGTAGACTAAACAATGTCTTCACTAGTAGTAGCAGACATGTACATAGCATTATATACAAAAGAAAATTCTACTCTCAAATTTTCATCACTTTCTATGCTACTTACATAGTAGAACTCAACGACTTATTTTATCTAATCTCTTAGTAATTGCTTTCTATAATATTGTGTCAAACCTAATACGTAATCTGCTCTATTCATTAGTGTCTTTGGCTCGGTTACTCTTGAAATGCATGGATTTGTGTAGGAATCTTAACAATCTCATGGGCTAGTATGATATGGATTTGCCCTGACACTATTTTTTTACTGTACTAGCCAACTCCAATTTTTCTACATTCAGCTCAAGTAATTTATGAATTGTCATAATTGTCCGTTTAAGCTAAAATTTGTTTAAAATTAGGATTTGAGTTTGTATACTCTTGGAAAACATGGATACGCTCAGGAGTTTTGACACCAATGCACGATCGTTATTTTTAATAGTCATGAGGATTAGAATGGCATGGATTTGCCCTAATACCTTTGCATGCGTGTCTTCACTCGTTCTGTTTGCTAAGCAATTCTTGTGTACGGTTACCTTTTCATATTCAAGAAAGATATTAATCGAATGATATGGACCAATATTGCAAACACTTATCAGTATGGCACTCACCCTGATATAGTTAAAACATGGTTTGGCCTATCACTAAAACTTCTATTTGAATGAAAAGATTGGACTACAATTTTTCATTGTTAATCATGTTGTTAAGTAGTAAAACTTGTTTTTTACATGGATAACAACTGAAATTCAGTGTTGACACATGTCTTCCTCACATACTAACTCATGCAATTTTATGTTGTGAGATGGTGATAGGTACTAGCTGGATGTCTTGAAATAAGTTTTGCTTTACGGTGCTTTTCTACTGTATTTTACTTTCTAGCTGCATATTTACCTTCTTGGCTTATGAATAAAGATTTCAAGGGGTTTGGTCTTGCTTAAGCAAGAGGAACTATGTGAATGCTTCTCTCTCTCTCTCTCTCTCTCTCTCTCTCTCTCTCTCTCTCTCTCTCTCTCTCTCTCTCTCTCTCTCTCTCTCTCTCTCTCTCTCTCTCTCTCTCTCTCTCTCTCTCTCTCTCTCTCTCTCTCTCTCAAAATGATACAAGAGTTCTCAAAAAGTCGTGTCACATGCTCTTATATAGGCAAAACTAGAGTTAGGATTGAGTGACCCAGAACCATGTGCCATAATAACTCAAGTTGCACAACTTTTTTAGATTAAATTCACTTTTAATGACACAACATTCTATGCTAATATAATATCATGTCCATATTTATTTCAAGTAGTATAGTGAAAATTTATCTTTGCAAATTTGAAGGCATCATGCAATGACAAGTGGCATTTTTCCATCATTTTTAACTTTAACAAATATGTATTTATCTTTCATATATCATTGTGCTTAGTTGAGGTAATGATAAGAAAGACATGCACATAATAATATACTTGTAATCACATTCTCTTTTTCTTTATCCAATAAAGGTGGTACATTCTTAGAATCAAATTTTTGAGATGATTTTTTCCATTTCAGGATCGTATTATAATGTTGTTTAGCTTGTTTCTTTGTCATTGGTCCTGGAGCCTTTCCTTCCTTCAATATAATTACTTTTGGCGGTTTTATTGTTGGTTCATCTGGAATATCTCGAACTCCAAATCTCGCAGGATCCATGTGATTGAGGATCTGTTCATCCATAAGTTCTGCATCTCCATCGTAAGTCAAGACATGACTAACATGTATTAGAGCATCTTCAATCGGATCCGGAATTGGATTAGTTGATATCCAAACTAAGTTCATCATATTTAATGGAAAAGTGATTGACGTATCCAAAGTTCTATCAAGTAAGAAAATTTTGCTCAATTCAGATTGATTATCTCGTTGACACATATAGCCTACTGTACAATTCACTATTGCAAGACCTTGATTTTAGTTGACAGTGTTAGTTTGAGAGTCATAGTGAACTCTAGAGTCTTCATTTGTCGACCATAGATATGATCTGTTGTTGATGAATCATGATCTCCTCTTTGAACTACTGGCTTGACAGTCCAAGTGATTGGATCTATTTTGACCGCACGCTCACAATTCTCAAAAGTAATTTTGCTGGTGCCCTAGTTATGAATTACTTGCAGAACTCGTAACTATGGACGTCCCAATAAAACTTGATATACATTTTGTTAGCCGATATTTTCGCACGGGAAATTGGCCTAATATTGAAGTTTAAGTTTGCAATAATAAAAAAAACCGGCATGTAAAGCCCGGTTATTAGAGAAAAATCGGCATAAATTTGCCTTAAGTCTGGGTCCCAGCCCGCCCCTAAAGTGGCTAGACACAGTTTAAAAGTAAGAAATTGACTTTTCAAAAAAATCGTCAAGAATATTTTGTGGTCAAGTTTTGTAAGACCGAGCCAAGAGTGCCGGTCCACATAGAATTGTGTCCCAGCTCGTCCTAAATGAGGCTAGAGCAAATTTTGAGGACTTAGAAATGGCCGGTAAATATTTTACGACTTTTCAAAAGAATGGCCAGTTGTAAAAAGTAGCCGGTATGACCGTGCTAAAATCTCACCATGAACTAAGTCCATTTTTACTAATATATGATCACTCAGTGTATGTTTCAGGGAAACCGTGTTGTCATGGGAGCCCTAGTCATGAATGCCAAAAAAGTCAACCACAAAAGAAAAAATTGAGAAAGAAATGTTTCGGGTAAAAAAGGGACCGAAAAATATGGATTCAGTGTCAAGGAGTCACAAAAAACCTAACGGCAAAGTTTGGGCAATATATGGGCAATTAACGAAATGTGTGGGCCAAGTGGTTACCCAACAGGCCAAAAACCCAGACAAATGAGCAGTAGGCACACGACCCTTGAGAAAATGAAGAAAGGCCAAAAACGAAGGTACCCAAAGAAAAAATGAAGGCCGCTACTAAAAATAGGGGTTGAAAAAGGGCCTCACCCAAAATATGGATAATTAATGCCAAAATACCTTGGAGGCTATAAAAATTGGGAGGTACACCCACTAGCCATTGACATTTTGGGCTTCTAGGGTGTACAAAAGGGGAAACTTGAATGGCCTCCCTAGCCTTTGACAAAAATAGCATCTTGGCTAGTTTTGGAAGAGAGCCTTGAATGCACCACTCCCCCACTCTCTTATGGAGGCCACTAGGTGTACTATCAAATGGGTTGGGGACAAATGGCAAAGAGGGCTTGAAGGGCATGAAGAATGACAAGATGGCATTTTGAAGGGGGACACTTGGGATTATAAGGAGGCCACTCTTTGTGTTAAGATATAGTTGGATGATAGTTGGAATTTTGGATAATGAGATGATATTGATAGTTGCTAAGTTGAGAGTGGAGAGTTTGATGAGTTTGATGTGATAGTTTTGATGTGATGTTGGTTGAGAGTCTTTTTGATGAGAACTTGCTTGCTTGAGGATGCTTCGAAGTTAGTTCCATTTTGGTGTAAGTGATTGTGAATGGTGGTGCTATATGTTAGGGTTGTTAAAATGTTAGTACTTGTGTATGTTAGTACTTTTGTGTGTTAGTATTTTTAGGAGTGAGTATGTTTGAAAGTTGAGAGCTGTAGTTGTCTTGTGGTTTGGGAGTGATGTTACTTACTATGTTTGCTTGCTCATATTGAGGAGTTGAGAGATTGTGGTTGTTTGTGTTGATTGCTTGGACTTCATTACTAGTGTGAGTTCATAGTTGAGTGCTTCAACTTACTTGAAGAGGATGTTTACTTGCTTTTGTTGAGAGGATTGATGGGTGAGAGTGATTTCATGGTGAGGGTTGGTTGGTTGGTTGTAGTCCATTGTCATACTAGTAGGCTTATATCTTGAATGAGTGGGATGGTTTGCTCGAGGGCTTGGTGTGAGTGATGGGTTGCTGATTTTTTTAGCCATTGTATCTTTCTGGCCTGTTTTTCTTTACAAAATTTCGGTTCAGTTTTCTATCAACTGAACCGTTAACATTTCAATCGCACCGTTCATATTCCAGAAACTTTTATTTTCTTCATTTTCTCTTTTTCCACCAATTCAATCGGACGTAAAGTGGAGAAAACTCCGTCAACATGCCTGGCTCTGATTTTTGCCACAAGGTTCATGACTAGAGTTTCCACGCATTGGCTACCTAATGGCACATTGAGGTAGGACTCACACTTTTCACAATCAGTTTATCTTCATGATGCCATTTTTTTGTACGTTGTCTTCTTTCAGTTGGAATAGAGTGTGGTATGTAGCCATAAACAGTTTTGGTTTGAAGAAGGGTTTTTGAAGTATTTTCGTTGATTTTGAGTTTTAAGAATTGATCGTACTTTCTTAAAGTGATAAAACCATCATTGTTGGGTGTGTATTATGTTTGAGTCCATCGTTCATTCGCATTCCCTTAACCAAATAATTAGTTTTGATATCACTACTGAGGCATTTGGCACTATCACGAGTACGAAAATTGGGTTGAGATTATAGCTAGGCTGTGGGTATATATGAGTGATTTACCTATTTGTTGTTGTTTTCAATGTATGAAACTAGAAAAAATTTGGGCCATGTGTTCTTAACGTTCCATTGGAGTACATGTGTTAGGGAAGAGTAAGAAAAGAATTTTTTCACAATTTGATGTTTTACTAAGTCGTCTGGCATATTTTTCGGTTAGTAAAATGATTATACAGAATCGTCAAGTTGTGAAATGTTTTTTCGGGTTTTGTCAATTATGAAACATATCAACTGAACCCGACCTCCGTGAAACACCAGAGTGGGCCGTCCACCATCCGCGGTTGAAATACACCGCCTTGGTTAAGCGTCACACTAGTCACACCCGCCATCGGTACTGTCTAGCGAAATACCTAGACCTGACGGTCGGCGAAAATACCACCGCTTATCAATTAAAACGGTGTGTATAACTTGCATCCCACGAGCACATTATAGGCAATAAATTGATTTCAAGCCCATGTTAGATTTTTTACTGACTGTAAGCCGAATTCAATGGGGAAAGAGACATCAGCAAGATCCTAATGCGAATTAGTGATAAGAAGTTTTACAGAACCATAACCCTAGAAAGCTAGTGAATCATTGCACCAAAATTGATAGCACCCTCTCCTTGCAACCGTATCTTTGAGAGCTTGGAAAACCCTCATCGGTTGGAGAGCACGGGGCAATAGAGAAGGCCATCAGGGTTGGAAGTGGCAAATCCTCTATTGCTCACATAGGGCCGAACCGCCATTAGAGGTGGGGCACCTTGGCCCTTTTAGGACGTTTTGGCTGGACCAAACCCCCGTCAAAATAGGCCCTAACATTGGTGCATCTTCCGGGAGGAATTTGATAATGGGCTATTGTTTGAAGGGCGATTATCTATATGTAGAGCTGTGGACTGTACAGATTAGCCATTTGCGGGTTGCTTATGTTATTTGACCTGCCAAACGCTTAACATTGGTGCGTCTGCCAGGAGCTACTTGATAAAAGAATATTGTTTGAAGGGTAGTCATACTATTAGCAGTCTACAAATTTGATGTATCTGAGAACGATTCTAGTTTAGACCGTCGGCCCCAAGCTAGCATGTTTGTGCAATCTAAAAATCAGTATCGTGTTACTACAAGTCGAAGTGGTTAGCATCACACAGTGATGTGTGCTGATCCCACAAATAGAATATTCACTTTAGGGCCTTGTCAGTTATTATAGCATTATGTACTTTGAGGTTGGCAGCTGCAGCATAAGACAAGAGCATTCGGATTGGCGAATGTTTGACGACTGGTCTAAAAGTCTCACTGTAGTCGACATTTGGGATCTGAGTGAATCCTCATGCTACTAGTCTAGCCTTCCTTCGATCAATTGTTCCGTTGGCATTATATTTGATCTTAAACATCCATTTGCAATCAATAATATTGCAGCCAATAAAAGCTTCGACTAATGACCATGTTTGATTCTTGATTAGAGAGGAAGACTCTCTATCCATGGCTTCTCTCCAGAGATCAAAGTCTGGTTGGCTGAGTTTCTCTTTGACTGTCATTGGTTCCTGCATTAAGAGACAAACGGACTCAGGAGTATACCTTGTGGGCTGTGTGCGCACTCGGCTTGATCTTCTGGGATGATTCGACTGATGAACCGCTCTTGGGACTTGTTGCTGGGTAGCAGCAACATCTTTGTCTGATTCGTTGTCTCGAAGTGGGTCGACAACAGACACGCCTGAGCTAGAAGCTCGAACTGTTGTGTCAATGGCAGGAGATGTAGGTTCTTCTTGAGCAATATCCTTGCCTTTGAGGTTGACGAATTGATCCTCAATAAAGACTGTATCCCGGATATACAAGATTTGCTGGGTATCAGGATCGTACAGCTTGTAGGTGTTATCAGACGAAGTATATCCGATCAGGATGGCTTGAGACCTTGGAAGTCCAATTTCTTCCTTGTGTCTTTTGGGATCTGCGCATAGTCGAACATCTGTTCTAGAGGTAAGCTGAAGTGAAGACAACTTTAGCCCAGAATCTCTTGGGCAACAATGCATGCAATAGCATACACTTAGCAGATTCGACCAAAGTCCGGTTCTTCCTCTCAACTAAGCCATTAGATTGAGGATTGTAAAGAGTGATGAATTGCTGCTCAATGCCCTGATCTGTGAGCGAGGTTTGTGGTGCGAGTCTTCCCAAGAGCTGTTGTGTGAGTCATTTTTGAGGTGTACGAGTCATTTTTGTCAAATCTGAGTCATTACCTCTACCACTCTTGCACGAGTATTTTTTTGCGAGTCATCTTCTGTACGAGCCATCTGCGAGTAGTAAATTACTCTTGCACGAGTCATTTTCTTGTGCGAGTCATCTTGTGGGCGAGTCATTTTCATAGTGTGTGAGTAAGTTCCCGCGTATGAGTCATTTTTCACCCCGAGTCGTGTGCGTGTACTTCCTGTGTGAGTCATTCCCACGGGTTCTAGCTCCACGGGTACAGGTTTGTGCGAGTCATATTCTGGTAGGAGTCATCTTCCAAGACTGGGCGAGTCATTTTGAATTGTTCCCTTATGCGAGTCATTTCTACTTCTTTTGGGAACTGTTCAACCTTGTCCGAGTCCATCAACCTTTTAAAAAATCGATGTGTGGTAAGCTGATCTACCTGAGACCAAACAATACGACATAAAAAAATAAAAAAAAACCTAAATTTGTCCAAACTAGTGACATAAGCTACTCGCCCACCAAATTTTGGGTCTCTCTTGATCAAACTCAATAACTTTTATTAGTGGGTGAGTACGTTTTTCACACAAATTCTCGACATAGAGGGCGTTTGTTTTGTAACAAGTTTGTCGGAGACAGCTACTTTTCTCGCAAGGAGTTCAATGGTATGTTAAGAGCGTTCAGATGGCAAGGAGCAACTGGCCTATCATAATCTCAAGCTAACAAACTTTGATTTTTTTGAGTGAAAGTTTTGTATGCTGAGTTACTACTGACCGGTGGGGATCAATCCATTGCCTTCAAATCTCGAGACCGCCGATGAAGAGGCATGTCTATGTACTGCCACCCTCAAGTGGTAAATATGAGAACGGGAGACTCTAGTGAGGCAAATGACAGTGGCGTGTCAACAATGCCAAACATGTCAAACGAGGATAAGATTACATTGGAATAACTCGAAAACATTATGAGACTCTATGTTATCACCAGTGGTAAGATACAGAGCAAAAATGGTTATTTTTGCATATTTCATCATGGTAAGTATTCGCATAGATGCAAAATATCTCTAAACGATTCCTTGCGAATACTCTACTTACTTCTCTTGACCAAGAATTCGAAAAAGGCCCCCTAAAATTATCAAACATGGCCTATGCAAATAGGTTCGAGGTCTTTTTGCCCTAAGGACCAGAGGTTCCAGAAACATCAGGAAAGTCTAGAGAAGGTGAGAGAAACATAGCAACCTCCTCCAAATAGTACTCGCATGGTACTCGTTTTGGCAAGCTTGGCCTTTGTGTGAACCTCTTCACTTGTGTGCGAATTCTCTAGAGCTAAAACTGCAGAGTCATACCCCAGTACCTCTCGAAAGATCAAAACTTGAAAACTTCGCATCATCAATCCAAGCGTGAAAATGAGATCTGTCACCGCCAAAAGTGAAACAGTGAGATATCTTTATACTTAGGCCTGTACATATTCACAATTACCATCAACATCTTGGTCACATATTCCTACCTAGTCTAGTTGGGAGAAGCTTTAAGTATATTCAGTAGGGATTGCCTTGGATATAACCTTGTAGGGAGCCATAGATAAGCAAGAGTAGGATATCACACTCATCATCCACCATCCATCCCCTAAGTATTGATTTTCTGCTAGAGCACCATGAGTGGGAAGTCAGATCAGCCTCCTCCCAAAGTGGACAGGAGAATTCCGCGGATTGATGCACCAAATCTGATGGGGAAACCAACCTCGTACAATTTCTTTAAGACTTCGAAAACACTTGTACGTTTTACAACGATACTTATAAAGCTGAAAAGCTCAGACTATTCCCCACGATCCTACTTGGCGACACAAAGGAATGGTATGTGAATAGTGAAAAGTCAGACACAGCCATCTGGATTGCACTCATTGCGGCCTCAGCTCCTCATCAATATAGGCCAACCAAGGCCAACCAAGGCCAATAGGCCCAATTTTTCATCAACCTCGATCCTCTAGTTCTATGAACCATCCATTACCACTTTTACATTCTCAACCAAAGTCTTTTTATCCACGACCGATCGCTCCCCATCCAACATAACAGTCTTTTGTAGAGAGTCAACATATTGCTACATACGACATCTGCAGCAGACCACTGATGATGTTTAAAAGCTCCAAGGGAATAAAGCAAGAATGATAGAGGCTCTCACCAATAAAATGCCAGTCGTGTCGCCGCAAAAGAGATCAGCTTCTTGATAACTCCAAAGCACATGACTATGTGTATGGAAAAAAGAAAAATGTCATACAAGTCTCTAGATACAATTGCTACAATTCAAAGAGCTCTCAAACTGTGCAAAAAGCTCAAAGAAGTTGCAGTGGCACAACAACGTAAGCTTCCTAATCCTTGGCTTTGGGGTGAAGCTCCTAGAAATTGATTGGTTGCTTCTACTTGGTTGGGTGGTTTCTACAACAATGTGTTCTCTATTGTTTTGTCTTGTAAGCAGGATCTTGAGGAGGTGTCTCTTACAAAAATGAATTAATGAATGTGTAGAACATGATATAGGAAAAAAAAAAGTTTTAAAATGGCATGAAACAAAGTGTCAAAAAGAGGTGTGCAGAATAAGGTCGAACTTGAAAAGAAACGAACTCGAAAAGACACAAATGAAAATAATTCGAGTGTCTAGAAAGAAAACTTTTCGTGCATGGCGGAATAAACTATCTTCCTCTTTCTCTATGATGGGCTTCCCTCGTCCATCATTAATGCATTTCGCTGATGATTCCACTTCAGTACGTGGTCATTATATTGATCATCCTGATCAAGTTGCTGTTGATGATGAAGAATGTGTAAGTGTTTAATCTTCCTTGCATTTGAATGTTTTCAATCACTGAATGTGTTTTTGCTAACATATTTCCTATTGCATGATGCTCTCATAATAGATGATTTTGCTGCAAGACGAGGTGGTTTCAGACAGTACGCATCCTCGTTCCAGAGGGACAGTGGACTGGGCCACTATCTTCGGCATTTCTTGAAGAGTGAGATCTATATTGCTCATTCCAAGCTGAGCCCAGTCGGGGAGAGTCTTATAATGGCAGTTAAAGCTTTATCATTTTATTTAGGACATAAATTTGCTAAGACAAATAAGGTCATTTTTGTCAAAAGATCTTATGTTTTGAACATTTTAGGCTTTACTGATGGGAATGTTCCTTTAAGGAGCTCCCATTATTCATTGTATTCCACTTATATTGAGCTTAGTGGAAATAAAAATAATGCACATCTATTAGATGCATACGCTAGCAGAGAATTTCTTCATGATGATACTACCATAGAATCTGATACAAGATCTGATGATGAATAGTTGACACTTTGTATAATATAATCAATACATTTACATTGGGTATTGCTCCTCTCTTGTTCAATGAATTTGCAAAGCAATTCTGAACATGCCATGATGATCTTCTACTCAACAATCATCTAATTTTCTCTTCCTATATGAACTTGCACGCTTTTCTAAACTTGTTGTATTGTGTGGACTTTGTTATATGTCGAATCTGAACTCTGCGGTAGAACCACTGAAACAATTGACAAATGTAGTTTCGTTTTTCATTGGTTCCTCCATGTTGTGTATTTCGATGAAATGCTGCTCGTGCTTGCCAGTGTGACTTCTCCATCCCTTGTGATGACCATACACTCAAGCTTCCATATGTATTTGCAAAAAATGTTGTATGATCTCTTAGTATGTGCTGCATATGTCAAAATCATAATGTTAGTCTTATGTTTAGATCTAAATATATATGAAAATTTGAAAGCATTTTAAAAATTTTATACTGATGAAAAAACTAACTTTTTCTATTTTTAAAAGGCTTGTCTCAGAAACAAAATTCGTGGAGGCTAAAAATGAATCGTGCACTGTAAAAAAGGGGTCAGGCGAATTCTATCTGAGATGGTGTGAGACAAATCTTCTGAAACTAATGGGTTTTGTGGTTTTCTCAGAGAAGACTGTTTGTATACCTGATTTGATAGTATCTTGATGGTTTGAACAAGAAAGCACAGCAAAAATTTGTCGAAATGACAGGTAGGCAATAAAGAAAAATAAAGAAGAACAGTAGAAAAGAAAACAACTAATACATATCAAGATAAAAACATGGTTCATTGTACTTTCTCAGTCTGCTCCCATTGACCACAGTGTCGAGGATATCCCCTTGAAGGGTTTAAAGTTGTACATATCCAGAGGTAAAGATTTTTTTAATGACGTAAGGACCTTGGCCAGAAAACTTCAGTTTTCCTTTGAAGGCTTTGGCCTGGTATAGCAGGACCTTATCTCCAACTTGAAAGTATCTAAGTTTCAATGATCGATCATGCCATGCTTTTTGTCGTCGTTTGTGGAGCATGGATGCTGATCCGTCGTGTTTCGTAGAGTTGCTCCAGTTGGAATAACCTGTTTGCTAGAGTTTGTTGAGTATCGAGCTCAAGATTATAGGCCACTCGAAGGGAGGGGATATGGAATTCTACAGGCATAACGACTTCTTGGCCATATGTTAGCTAGAAAGGGGTTAAGCCTGTAGCTCTCATCGGGATGGTGCAATAAGCCCAGAGAGCAGCATGAAGTTTGAGTTCCCAATCAGATTGGCTGGATTCGACGGTTTTGGTGAGAATTCCACATAGGATTTTATTGGTGGATTCCGCCTGGCCATTGCATCGTGGATAGTATGGGGAACGTTTGCGATGTACCACAAATTTTTTTGAAAGGAGGTCTGCTATGACAGAGTTAAGGAAATGTGTACCCCTATCACTGATAAGTTCTAGAGGACATCCGAAACGAACTATAACCTATTCATAGAGAAATTTTGCGGTAGAATGAGCGTCAACATTGCGAACAACTCTTGCTTTAGCCCATTTGGTGCAATAGTCCATAGCTACTATGATGTAACGAGACGATGTGTGTCGAGCAGCGAGACTAATACGTGTGTCGAGCAGCATTGAAAGTGTTTTGTTCGTTGGCAGACATCACAGGCCTTAGTGTAATTGTGCGTATCCTTGAAGAGTGTTGGCCACCAAAAACTGGCCAAGAGGATTTTCTTAGCAGTCATTTCAGAAGAGAAATGGCCTGCATCAATACCTTGAGAGAAATTACGGAGGGTATTTCACCTTTAGTAAGACATCGTCGGATGATTCCATCTAGCCCTTTCTGGTAGAGTTGTCCTGCAATTAACGTATAAGGTTTAGTTTTGAGGACCAACGCACATTGTTCAGGTTTAGACAAGGATCCATCTACCCTGAAGTTAAATATTCTGTGATTTCCTTAGCCCATACGGGTGTAGAGTCAACTTGGAAAAGGATGGCATCTGGTAAATCATCGTTGACGCCTTGATCATGGGTAGGAAGGTTAGGGATTTGGGACAGATGATCTGCTAGAAAATGTTGAAATCCCTTACGAACTACGATCCTAAACTCAAATTCTCACAGTAATAGGATCCATCTAGTAATACATGTAAAAATTACAGCAAATAAGGATCCTAAAACACTTGAAATGATGAGGGAAACAATAGATTATGATTTCATAAGATTAGCACAAGTTGAACCATCAAAATCCATAAAAAATCTATGCTTGAACCTCACTAAATGGCCCAAATCCTTAAAGAAGGCTTCACACGTGTGAAAGTACGGCCTCCCACAGTCTGAGTACTGTACACCAGACCTACATTCAATCCTATAATCATTAGTAATCAGAAGTACTCAAACAATTATGAACATAGAGAGCAATTGCACCATTATGAGAGAAAAAACATGACATTGCTTGATTGATTTTGGTGAGATATCATCACCTATATATACATGATCCATCATGGTTTTGGGCAGGTATGAGTAGCCCTAAACCTATCCCTAATGCTAATTTTGGTGGATCTTTCATCCCTACCAAGTTAGGGTTGGAATCTTGGAGATCCCTCAACAATGCAAAAATTACCAAAAATAGCTCCTATTTTTTCTCCCTTGTATCTAAGCATAATTTGGACTCATTCCAAAGGTTCTAACACTTAGGTCTACTTGAGAACATCCTTATGAATGGAATCCTATGCTATTTGGCACGTGTGACAAGCCACATCATGACCATCTAACTATGTACAAGTCATATGACCAAAACTAGTCAAGCTAGAATTGTGAATTTTTAACACTCATCCTCACTATCTAGCTTGGTTCAATCATTGCTTTACTAATCACTCCAAGTGATGATCTGAACTTCATAAAAGGTGTCTTTTGAAGTGGTTTAGTAAGTAGATCAGCTACACATTCATTGCTTGGAACATGCTCCAAAACAATCTCCTTGGCTTGCACCATTTCTCTCACAAAGTGAGGGCATATCTCAATGTGCTTAGATCTTGCATGGAAGATTCTAATGATGATGTCATCTACATAAATGAGTAAAAGTACAATACCAACATCATCAAACTTAATGTAAAGAGTAGGATCATATTCACTTTGAACAAAAGAAAGTGAAATAAGATAGCAATGTAGGCTTGAATTCCAAGATCTCGAGGCTTGCTTCAAGCCATAGATGCTTCTTTGGAGATGGCATACTTTGTTCTCCATTCCATGCTTGATGAACCCTTGTGGCTGCTCCATATAGATATCCTCTTCCAAAAAACCATTCAAGAAAGCATTAGAGACATCCATTTGACATAGAATCCATCCAAAATGTGATGCAAGTGCAATGATTAGTCTTATTGTGACCATCTTGGCCACGGGTGCAAAAGTTTCCTCATAGTCTATCCCTCTCTCTTGAGCATAACCTTTTGCAACTAATCTTGCTTTATGTTTGTTAACACTCCCATTTGCATTCAACTTAAGCTTGAAGACCCACTTGCATCCTATTACATTCCTTTGAGGTCTCTCAACAAGCAACCAAGTTTCATTCTCAATCAAGGCATCATACTCATCCAACATAGCTTTATACCATTCTTTGGAGTTCAATGCATCTTCAACATTAGACGGTTCTTCAAAACTAGATAAAGCATAAGAAGTGGATGAGATACCCTCAACTTGCTGTCCTTTGCCTTGATATGTGAGCCTTGATGGCTCCACTTTTGCCCTTGAAGATCTCCTTGGTGTGATAGGTGGGTTTGGTGCTTGCTCCTCCATGAGCTCCTCCTCAAAACCAAGATCTTGCTCCTCGGCCATCTTCTTCTTGATTGTTGGAGCACTTGAGCCTTCTTCAAGCATATGCATATGATGTTCATCAAAGATGACATCCCTTGAAACAACAAATTTGTTCAAGGATGGGAGATAGACTTTGTAGCCCTTGCTTGAGCTTGCATATCCAAGCATGATCCCTCTTGTGGAAGATGGATCCTCCTTGGTTCTTGTTTCCAATGGCACATGCACATAACATATACACCCAAAAACTTTCAAGTGATTAAGATTGGGTTTCTTTCCATACAACATCTCATAAGGAGTTTTGCCTTCAATTGCTTTGCAAGACACCCTATTCATCAAGTAGTTTGCACATACAAGAGACTCACCCCAAAAGGATTTGGGCAAACAAGCACCTAATCTTAAAGCCTTAGAACATTCACATAATGTTCTATTCCTTCTTTCAGCAACTCCATTTTGTTGAGGAGTGTAAGGACAAGAAGTCTCTTTCTTGATCCATTCCTCCTCACAAAAGGCCTTGAACTCATTGGAGATGAATTCTCCACCATTGTCACTTCTAAGAATCTTGATGCTATGATTATGATGCTTTTCCACAAACAACTTGAACTTTACAAAAGTATCAAATACTTGAGACTTGAAGGAAAGTAAGAACACCCAACAATATCTTGAGTAGTCATCAATGAAGGTTAAAAACATGGATGAACCTCCATTAGATTTGGTGCTAGCAATGTGCACATCCGAGTGTATGAGTTCAAGAGGATGAGATGACTTTGTGATGGAGTTAGGAAACACCTTCTTATGTGCCTTGGATAAGGCACAAGCATCACAAACCTTGTCTTCCTTCCCAATAGACCTTGGTAGGCCTAAAGCATACTCCTCCTTGATCATAGCCTCCATGGAACCCGAGTTGACATGTCCAAGTCTTTTGTGCCATAAAGTAAAGGTAGATATCTTGCTCTTCTCGGCCAACATGACAACATTAGTATCCACAAATGCATCCAGCTTATAAAGTTTGCCAAGTCTATTGCCCTTAGCCACTATCTTACCCTTCTTCTTGATGAAACATTCATTTGAAGCAAAGTCAACATTGAAACCATTGTCTACCATTTGGCCAACACTTAGTAGATTCTTTGTTATTGTAGGAATGTACAAAACACCTTCTATGTTGATCTTTTTGGAAGATCCTAAGCAAAGGGGAATGCTACCAACTCCTTCAATCTTACAAGCTTCATCATTTGCTGTATAGATAGACTTTATAGGTCCATCATAAGATAAGAGAGAAGAGAAAAACTCCCTTTTACTAGTCATGTGTGAACTAGCACCCGAGTCAATCCACCAAGGATCTTCTCCTTTGAAGCTTGTTGAAGAAAATATGGACATCATGAGAGAGTCCTCATGTGAACTCTCCTCCTCCTCCTCTTTGCTCATGTTGGCTTGGCTTTGATCTTGCTTCCTCTTGAAGCATTCCGAGGCATAATGCCCCATCTTGCTACAATAGTAGCACTTCACCTTTGATTTGTCCTTCTTGACTTTGGTGGTTGATGGAGATGCCTTTGGGGGTCCTTCTTGATCCTCAAGCTTTGTAGACTTCTTGAATGTTGATCCTTTGCCTTTGGACTTGCCTTTGCCTTTGGTGAAGAGAGCTTGGTCATCTCCACCTTGGATGGAAAGCCTATCCATCCTCTCTTGCATTTGGCTCCTTCTTGATTCCTCGGCCATGAGTGTGCCTTGGAGTTCTTCAAGTATGGGTAGCTTACCCATAATTGCATATCCCTGAACCAAATTGTCAAATTCAAAGCTTAGTCCATTCAATATGAGTTGAACAAGCTCTTCATCCTTGATAGGGTCACCTATAAAGGCTAGCTCTTTGTTCAATTCCTTTACTCTTAGGACAAAAGTATGTGCACTCTCTCCTTTCTTTTGATAGCTTCTATAGATTTGATTCTTCAAAGCTAACATTCTAGTTTGGTTCTTGGATTCATAGACCTTTTGCAAAGTCTCCCAAGCATCTTGAGCTGAAGTGCAATCTCCTACCTCTCTTAAGAATTCATTTGCAACATTCATTTTTATGCAATGTAGTGCAACATTGCACCTCTTGATGTATTTGGCTTTTTCTTGAGGATGAATAGGTTCACCCTCCTTACCATTTACAATTTCCATCAGATCTTGCATGATCATGATAGATTCCATTCTAACTTTCCATATGGAATAGTTAGTTTTGTTGAGCCTTTCATTAGTATCCAAAAGATATGCATTTATAGATGCCATCTAGTCTCCTAATCAAGGACTTGACACAAATGAAGGTTACTTCTATTGATTTGATTGAAGGTCTACCTTATCCCACTTCTTAGGGACCTGAAAATATCAGTAATAGACTTCCTATAAAGATCTAAGAATGATCTCTAACAAAATCAAATCATAGAATACTAGAAACAATGCACTTGCTTGATTGAAGTAGACAATACTAGTAGAATTGCCCCTCTTTCTATAAAGAACATTAAAGCTTCCAAATGATCTGATCAAGAGTGAATTTCAGCAACCTAATATACTTCCAAAATCACTTGTAAAAGATCTAAATGGAACTTAATGAGGATGCAACACAATCTACTATCCAATCACAAGCAAAAAATGATCAAAATTGATGAAAATTTGATCTAATTTGGTGCATAAGTCAAGCAATGGTTGGACTGAACCTAAATCACTTTAGGAGGTGTCTACTACACCTTAGAACAGCCTTGAAGAGTCCCCAAAACTCTGATCTTCCCTCTCCTTGAATGCTAGAAAGCCTCCTCTATGAAATCACCTCCAAAACTTGCTTAGAAATCAATGCTTGGAGCAAGCAAAACTTGCTATCTTGGTAATGTGAATCGAATTCAACTTTGCCTCTGGTTTTAGACACCTAAACACCTGCAAATGAAGTCACACAACACCAATCTCCAATGTATTTGACTCACTTTGAGTTCTAGAATCAATACTAGATGCTAAGATCCAATCTACACAAGATTTAGATCAAAAATTGTGATCAAATTGAATGAAAACCAAGGATTTAGCTCATTTCAGCCTTTAGGCTCTGATACCATGTAAAAATTACAGCAAATAAGGATCCTAAAACACTTGAAATGATGAGGGAAACAATAGATTATGATTTCATAAGATTAGCACAAGTTGAACCATCAAAATCCATCAAAAATCTATGCTTGAACCTCACTAAATGGCCCAAATCCTTGAAGAAGTCTTCACACGTGTGAAAGTACGGCCTCCCACAGTCTGAGTACTGTACACCAGACCTACATTCAATCCTATAATCATTAGTAATCACAAATACTCAAACAATTATGAACATAGAGAGCAATTGCACCATTATGAGAGAAAAAACATGAAATTGCTTGATTGATTTTGGTGAGATATCATCACCTATATATACATGATCCATCACGGTTTTGGGCAGGTATGAGTAGCCCTAAACCTATCCCTAATGCTAATTTTGGTGGATCTTTCATCCCTACCAAGTTAGGGTTGGAATCTTGGAGATCCCTCAACAATGCAAAAATTACCAAAAATAGCTCCTATTTTTTCTCCCTTGTATCTAAGCATAATTTGGACTCATTCCAAAGGTTCTAACACTTAGGTCTACTTGAGAACATCCTTATGAATGGAATCCTATGCTATTTGGCACGTGTGACAAGCCACATCATGACCATCTAACTATTTACAAGTCATATGACCAAAACTAGTCAAGCTAGAATTGTGAATTTTTAACTATACAGCCTGTGGTGCAAGTCTTGTTGATGAGGTACAATAGTGCTTGATGATCAGTGAAGAATGCAAAAACTTTTCCCAGAAGATAATGGCAAAAATTCTGAACCGCATATACCATTGCCAAGGCTTCACGTTCGGTAGTGGTATAATTGACTTCAGTAGGTATCAATTGTCTACCTAGAAAACGGATTGGGTAATCCTTTTTGAATTCTCCCGGTTGGGTGAGCACTGCTCCAATGACATATTTGGATGATCGATATGCACATGGAATTCTTTAGAATAATCAAGAGCCCGGAGGATAGATGCATTGGTAAGGGCTTCTTTGAGTTGATTAAATGTGACGCATTGTTCATCCGCCCATTTGGGAACTACAACTACTTTGTAGATTAAGCGTGCTTTGTGAGCGAAATCGAGAATAAAGCACCGATAGTAGTTGAACATCTTATTTGTGCCTAATCTCCTTAGAAAATGAGAACGTCGAAGCTATTTTTGGTGTGATCATGGAAGTTGTTTGTGAGTCAAACTTAGACATAAAGAAGTTCAAAGGGTTTGGATCTGATGGAGCGGGAGTCATAATAGGGTCGGTCACAAGAGTTTAAACTAGGCTGAAAAATTCATGTCCTTTTCTATCAAGTGTCCATTGTATTGCACATAGATGCAACCTAACATGTTCTGGTCCAGCTTCCAAATTAGCATATTCCAAATATATTGACGCATTAGTGAATGCAACTGTTGCTTTCTTTTCCAATAGTTGCAAGAGGCAGTTTATTTTACATATGTTACAAGAAGAACTAGCTAATGATGTACCGAAGTTGAGTCGGATTAATACCACGAGATGGTTGAGTCGGCACGGCTCCATAAAGCGCATATGTGATGTTGCTTGAATACAGAGGAAGAAAAATAGAAGATGGAAGGTATACCCTACCAAAACCTAATTGGTAGTCTAATGTACCTTACAGTTTGTACCAGACCCGATCTAGCTTTCTCTATTTATGCTTTAAGCCAATTCTCCTCCAATACTGGCATGACACATTGGCAAATGGCAAAACGAATCCTACAATATCTGAAGGGTACCCAAAATATGAGATTAATCTATAGAGCTGACAACGAAAGAAAAGGATTCGAGCTGCACCACTATAGTGATGCAAGTTGGGTGAGCTACAAAGATGACAACAAGTCCGTAACTAGAGGATGTTCAATAGCGTGCAGAACAGCAATCAGCTGGATATGCAAAAGAAAAACCTTGGTAGCTCAATCTTCATGCGAAGTTGAATACGTCGCAACTTCAAAGGTGGTGAACGAGATAGTTTGATTGCAGATGATGCTAGAGGCAATTGGGATACCACAAAGAGAACTATGCACGATAATGATGGATTCTCAAAGTGCCATTTATCTGGCCCAGGATCCCGTCTTCCATTCAAAGACAAAACACATACCTTTGAAGTACCATCACATTCGAGATTTGATCTCGAAAGGAAAGCTCGAGGTCCAGTACATAAAGTCTAAAGACATGATTGCAAATCTGCTCACGAAGCCACTCGAAAGCCACTCTTCGCAAAGCAAAGAAAGGCAATTGGATTAAAGGTATTAAAACTGATAATACAGTTGCTCTCTCTTGTCCATCTCCTCGCTTTTCCACTATCTTGATTGCTAGAATGTTTCCTATCCTGTGATGTGTAGTCACGTGTCTAGGATCCTGCAAGCTTCCGCATAAGAAAATTCAAAAGAAAGAAATCCGTTTGCAAAACAAACCCCGTTCGCAACAAATCAAAGTGATTCAATGTTCCATTTTGAAGAGTGATACTTGCATAGCAAAGAGATTTAAACATGGAAGATTGTTTAAGTTGGATGCTAATGTTGCTATTGAGAGTGTGAACTTCGCAAAGGAGGAGATCACTCAAGTGGAGACCTTGTCAAAGTGTGATTTTTCTAGGATTGAGGAGGAGCATCAAAGAGAAGAAGATCTTGAGGATCCACTTTAAGATCCGAGAGCTCCAAGAAGTTCTTCAAGAGCAAGGGCCGAGTCATCAAGGCTCAGATACATTAGCACAGGTGATAAAAGAGAAGGCACTCAATCTCTCACTTCATATACTCTTCTTACTTCAATGATCCATATTGTACTTTTATCTAATCAATACTATTGATGCAAGATCAGAATTTGGGAGTTTTTTTTACTATCTCGAGTTTCTTCACTATTTGTGTGTGTTGACCTTATAACGCAAATGCAATCTAAGCTTGATTATAATCATTCTCTATTCACAAGCCATACTGGTGGTTGTACCCCACACATGTGTACTCAGATTTGTATGTTTGATCTCTTACTTGATTGCTCTTGATTGAAATTGCCAATCTAGATCTAATTTTGAGAGCTAGTTTTGTAATAATTGATAGATCAATTAATCAATCACTCTTGTAAATCATTTTGGCATTCATTTATGTTCCTTTCTCTGTACTTTAAATATGTATCTTATTTTCTAGCATGGATGTTGATTTTGTTCCAATGAGATGATCATTCCCAAAGAAAGCATCAATTTCAACCATGCTCAAACAATATCTTGAGACATGAGTTTAAGTGCTCATGGGGTCCTAGACCTATCATGTATTTATAATAAGCTCAAATGTTCAAAGGCTTTTTCAAATGTTTGATGGGTCAATGGTTCAAACATGTTCTTAGACATAATTCCAAATGTTAGAAGCTAAGGCTTGTTTCAAATGCTCGAACGCTCACTAGTTTCAGAATTTTGATAGTTTCTTTCAAGTGTTTCTTGAAGAAATTTTGACATGTAATCAAATATTAGTTGCTCCAAATATTCAAAGTCTCCAACCTGTTTTTCAGCAAGGTTCTAATGGCTAAGAGGTTGCATACATGTCCAACAACATGATTCATCCAATAGAAGTGTATTCCTCCAAGCATTTGCCTCATTTGACAAGATCATTAGAGTCTTAGGGTGGTTTCACATGGAAGAGTCCAAGGCCATTTGAAAATTTGCATCCCCCCCCGTTTGAAAGCCTAGGTCCTTCCAAGTCATTACATGTGAAAGCTCCTTCCATGTGGAGGGCAAAGCATTTATTGTCTAAATTCAAATTAGATAAGGTATATAATATTTTTATTGGAAGGGTGAAAAATGGCCCACCACTTACCCCCAATACTCCAAGAGGCCCAAGGTACTCCCCTAGTATCTTGACTTACCCCAGCCTGGCACCTTTCAAGGCCACCTAGGGGCAACTCTCACCCCTTGTAAAATGGGGGGAAGGCCTCTTGGACTGGCTCCACCAATCAAATAAGAGGATTTGGGTCTTTTGGACTTACCCCCCACTGCATGTGAAACCACCCTTAAACTCATTCAACAAGATCATTTTAGTTTCAAGTTCTTAAAAATAAAGAAAATGCACTAAGACTTTATGGGAAGGCTCAACCTTCTTGCTTCAAGTTGCTTTGTGGAACCCCCACAACACTTAATTAGGTTTCTCTTTTGTTCATCCTTGGGAATTTGTTTTTAGGATATCTTTAACGAAGAATAAAATCCCAAGTCTTATAAAATATACCCTTTCAATAAGAAAACATCATATATTTAAAGTACATTGAAAATAAGAATGCTGAGATATACCACACAAGCATTGCCACAAATTTCCTAATTAAAAAAAAAGTGAGTGTATAAGATTTGAAGCAAGGTAATTAGCTAATTTCAATCTTAATTCTCTTTGAATGGTGGCATAATGGTTAACATCTACTTTTCCTACCTTAAGGATCTAACTTTGATTCAAGTGCGTACATGATGAATACAATTAGATAATCACTATTTGATTATTGTTGTTGGTGATGATGTTAGTGCTTCAAGCAAGAGCCTAAGAAAACAAGAAAAAGAGAGGCACACAAATTTTTTGGTCTTTATGAATTGCATATAGAGATGCATCTAAAGCATGGACATGCATGTAACCATAAGAGAGATACATGAATCTGTTTTCTATTTAAGACTTGCATATATAGGTGCATCTAAAGCACCAAGTTCTTGCAATGAGGTCCTCATCAATTTGGTAGGGATTTTTGTGAACACACACGCTTATAATTTAAGACATTGCTTTTAACGTTGGCTTTTGCATAAAGTCCATTGGTCAACTTCACATCCACAAAGCATAGAGTTGAAATTGTCTTTTGCATTATTTAAAAGTGGAGAGGTAGTTACTAGAGCAAAAAACTTTACACCTAAAAAAGGGCTTGGTATCAACATAGCAGCAGCAGGAGTTATCATTAAAAAAAAAAACCTGTATTTTTTAGTGCTTTTAGATTGCTTGAAGACATTCTCATGAAAGGGTCTATATGCTTCTATAAAAAACCATCAAAGATTCTATGATATTGATTTTTGAGAAATTATGCTAGTTTCAATTCTATACTTTGTGAATTTTTTGAAACACTGTTATATGCTATGATATGTTCTTCACCTTTAGATGAATGTGAGTCCACGAGTGTGGTGGTGCGTGGAGCATAATGTCCAAGTCATTGGGCCTTGCTGCTTTGACTTTAACTTTAAGGCTTCCTACTATCTAGTCCCCCGTTGAGGCAGTGTTGGAAACCCTCCCTCAAGTTTCCCTTTAATATACTACATCTTTCAATTGTCGGCTTTTGAAAATTCATGCCTTCTAAAACCTTCAACTCAAAAATGTTGCATTCTAAAATCCTGCAACTATTAAAGATTGCCAGTTATTCTAGTAGCTAGCCTTTTTAAAGAATAGTGCATTGAATAAAACTATTTTTGATATGCTAAATTATATTCATCATAATAATTTTTTTTCAAAATTTCCAAATATCGTTGGCATCCAACTATATTTCTTGTGCATCAACCTAGCTCGCTCCAACAATAATTTACATGGCACGTGTTATAAGGTTACGTGGCTAATTCTATCTCTCTGATGTCGCTTTTTTAAAAAATTTGCCAATTTCAT